>OX439000.1:19986669-21186669 GCA_949316495.1 Amphiduros pacificus | reverse complement strand
AAGTACTCGGCAACCCATAGTGTTTTTTCTTCAGTTTTTCACCAGATATCAAACTTGACAACGTGAAATGGCACTTAGAAGAGTCCAAGTGATGACGTCATGGAAACACAAAGGGAGAATCTTCATATGACGTCAGAAGGACCACAGCGTTGTGGAGCTTGCAGATTATGGCTGTCACTAACGAGAATAAAATGACCCACTTTCACGTCTTTGCACAAACTCATAATGGGTCAATGGGTGCAATTTTCATAACAATTTAGTTTTACCATTCATATAAACTTTTCTATGTCAAAAAGTCCATTGTTCCATTTGTTTTATGTATACAATACAATTTCATAATTATCAGCGAATCTCGTGGTTGCACGGATCCTATGGTCGTTAGCTCTACCAGTTTGTTACAAAAGTATACAATTTGGCACTGCTCTGTCAGTTCTTGGCCGATTAACTTCATTGACAACTCAAAATTGAGCTATTGAGATCTTCTATTCAAATATGTATGTCAGATGATCGACCTATTAATTTTCATCATTTGGCATAGAAGATAGGTCAGTATGCGCAAAGATCGTATGCGCAAAGGTGTGACCTTGAGACGTAAATCTTGCAAGAATATTGCATACGATCATCGCTTTGTAAGATTAATTAATGTCAATTGTTACTGGTCAGTATACCCTACTATAGCACACGTATAATGTACTAACCATGTTTTGTTGGATAATATAATGACTGAAAAAGACCAAAATGCGCGACATTGACGGTTGTTGGCCCTACATGTAGACCTATAACACGGACCTGGATCCGGATTCACACAATCGCGGACTTGTATAAATTTCTTTTTTGCAAGAAATTATTACGAGAATTACTTACTTTTCACATATCTATGTTAATCGTACATCAATGAGGCCTCGGACCACTATGCCTATTACAATGTCCCATTGAAAACCATAATCAGTGCCTCATCTTCAAAAATTCATAAAAAATATTAGTATCGACTTAGGATATTTTGAAAAATGCTTATCAGATGGCAAAAATATTCATCTATCTAAAAGCAGAGTATGAAGTTATGTTGACCATTGAAATGTTTTGCTAGGCAGGTGTCTACCTTGAAAACAAAGAACAGAACATGGAAATATACAGTTCACAACCCTTCTGCTGATCTTTGAACTGAGCATGTGCAGAACTCATACATTCAGCAAACTGCAGGTTTGTCCGAGTTTACATTGAGTTAAACTATGCAGGTGTTTCCATGTATGCGTATTGCTGTCCGTAATGACTTCCATTAGCAAATTGACGCATAGCCTTTTGCATAGGGTAGCGAATGAAAATCTGACGCATAGATTGATGCATAGGTTTCCCATAGGTTGCACGTTTAATTTTGGCGCCAAATTAGAAGTTTGACCATAAATACATCACAAAACTGATGCATACATGTGAACACTGCATGACGTTCTGCATGACGCTCTGCATTATGCACTTCACATATGCAAACACAGCCTCATACAATGATGTTTGGAAACGTCACCACCTCTGATGTCATTTGACAGTGACACCATCACTAGTGCCGTGAAAACAAATAAACTCTTTTGAAGTTTTGAAAGGGAGTGGAATAACAAGTTGATGTGTTGGGCACAACATTCAGCTCAATTGCAATTAGTACTGCAATGTATGCTTGATGTTTGACTGTGTTAAAAATGTCCTAGTTTTAACTGCCAGTTTCAGACAGTTGTCGGTCACTAATATTCCAGTCGACAACAGTAGCAAGTGATGTGGGCTCCGAGAGAAGTCGGCCCCTAGGAGAAGTCGGCCCCCAGATTTTAGGCTTGAATATCAAGTTACCGGAAGAAAATTAACGGCTACCGAGGGTCCCTAGGGTTAGTTAATGCCCTTTCGGGGAAAATAGCCTTCTCGAAGGAGATTTCATGAGTTTTGAGCCTTTACAGAGTGACCGGGCCGGCTTCCCTTGGGGGCCGAGTTCAGCAACCCACGGCAGGGCCGACTTCACTTTGGGGCCTACTTCACTGGACTTCACTGGTATTCCCAACAACACTGACCTACGGATGACAACAGAGCTGCTTTTCAGTTTATCAAATGATTATCGATGTTTATCACACCATTTGACATTGTTGTCACATGCAGGTGTCAGAGAATGACCTGATGTGAATATTTTGAAGAGTACAGGTGTACTTTATAGGCTTTGAAAATGGAACCGCACCTCTGTTGTCGTCCACAGGTCTTCTGTCGGCCCCCCCAAAAAAATGGACAGTTCATTATACAGGCGACAACAGAGCTGCGGGTGACAACAAAGCTGTGATGTAGTTTATCAATCGTTTGCCGGTGTTTATTCCACCATTCTACTTGGTAGGCACATGCATGTGTCAGACAACAACAAGACGAGAATATTTTTGTAAGTGCAGACTAAAAATGCAGCTCTGTTGTTGTGAGCAGCTCAGTTGTCATCACCTGTACATGCATGCATGTGTTATATTGGGGTATATCCACAAGTAACAATTGACATTATTCAATCTTATAAAGCGATGATCATATGTTATATTCTTGCAAGATTTACAGGTTACTTTCACAGGTCTGCACACGATCATAGCCTTTGTGCCCCGATGCTGAAAAATTGAGATTAATGGGCTCGGCCGAGTGGTAACAGAGGGACAGCATCACTGAACAGCATAATATAAATTATATATATATATATATATATATATATATATATATATATATATATATATATATATATATATATATATATATATATATATATATATATATATATATATATATATATATATATATATATATATATATATATATATATATATATATATATATATATATATATATATATATATATATATATATATATATATATATATATATATATATATATATAAACATATATATATATATATATATAAACATATATATAAACATATATATTTCAAGAAATTTCTTGATGTATAAAATATATTATATCTAACTGAACATGATTTATTCATACCTTGTTTTAGGCATGTATTCAACAAACAGCAAAGGACAAAACAGATTCTTTGCAAGAAGTATTTTCACAACTTCCTGGGAGGTATGATCAGCGTTATACACAAATAAGATAATTTGTCATGCCTTTTAGCATACTATTAAGATTCATACATAAACAAATAAAAAATTATAAATAAAAAACTGTCTTCATGTTACAACCTTATTTTGATACATAAATAATTCTATTTTACATAACATACTGCTTATGATAATGTTATAATTGTTTATTTAGTGAGCTTGAGAAGAAAGGAACATTGGACCAAGCCTTCAGGGATGTTCTCTTTGAACATTTGGCAAGTTTGTTGGGTTTTTTAAGCTGTTTTCTTTAATGAAGTACACAATGAAGTACAAAGAGAAGTACTTGAAATCCAGTTTAGAGAGATTATTTCTCAATTATTTTATATGTGGTTTCAAAAAAGATCACCTGATGAATATCATATTTAAGTTGTGTTTATTTTAGAAGTCTGAGAGTGATTATGAATCCTATCAAAAGCTGGTCACGCTTGCTACTACTGCTGTTTCTATGGGTAAGGGAAATTATTCAATTTGATAATCAATAAAGATACATTATGGTATGGTTTATTATAGCAACAAGTTTCAAGATAAACAAATTTTCAGAAAATAACTCAACATAAGTAGATTAATGATTTTATATTTATATGATTGCAGAAATATATTTGTCAGCTTCAGTTTGATTTTGATATTAATGTTAGATATTCATTTGATTGCAGACTTACTTGGCGCATCTACTCCATTCATTATGCTGTCTGAAATACTTGACAGTATCACCCTTGACAAATGTGCTGACGTATTTACCTATGTTGAACAGAGAGTGCCGGTCTGGAAATCTGTATGTAGTTCATTGATATCCAACCCATAATGGGATTGTTTATTGAATAGATGAAGTGTAGAAGCATGCTATATAAATTATTTTACTGTTTATTTTCAGGAAGCATTTTATTCTTCCGGCAAGAATTATCTGTTGCGAATGTGCAACGATCTTCTTCGCCGATTGTCCAAATCTCAGAACACATTATTCTGTGGGAGAATCCAGTTGTTCCTGGCTAGGCTGTTCCCTTTATCAGAGAAGTCTGGTCTGAATCTTACCAGTCAGTTCAACTTGGAAAATATTACAGTGTTTAATCCCAAACCAGAAGAATATGATCAGCACAGGAAACAGGTGAATGATTTGATCAATATCAATTTGATTTTAGTGTGATAAAATTTTGCCGGGGGGAAATGATCCTTTTGGCTTTAGGGGAGGGGGGAATAATCCTTTTGGCTTGCTGTCAACTGTGACTAAGCAGGGCAATCAGATCTCTTACACAGCACTCTGTAGCCTCAATTTTTCACTTGCGTTTGTTTTGACATCAGGTCTGAATGTTCAAGATTTTGACATGATTAAGCTGTAAGTATATAGAGCATACACCTATTTTCGGTCCATGGCAGCCATGTTTTTGGTACGTACCATATCTACTATACGACGACCCTGTGTATAAGACGATCCCCCAAATTGAGTTATTTTGCTTGAAAGGCCAATTTTCGATTATAGAACGAGTCGGATTTCTCGAGACATCGGTACTGCTGTCATTCAGTTTAGCAGCCATCTTAAAAATAAAATGTAAATATGTAGTGTCAGGGATCCATCATTGCGCAATATATTAATATTTCAATGTGAGTTAATACACTGTGGTGGCACTCCAATCATTTTCGCACCAAAAATAAGAGCTTCTCCCATCACTTCTGCTTTTCAAAATGATGACCTTTTGTTGCATATGCATATTTAAGCAGTGTTTAAGATCTGATACCTGAATGCTGAGTGAGGGTCACATGTGGGTCACAGTATGGTGCCCAGTAGCACACCCCAGCCTCTTGTAACTTAATAATCCTGAAGGCATGTGGCCAAGTGGGGGAACTTTGGGGCTCAACACTGATTATAACAGATTGTTATTCTTATGTAACAAAATCTTGCTTGTTTATAAGACCTTAATGGTCTTATACCCAAGTATTTACGATAAAACATAAATATGATGTTCGCATTTTCGAAATAACGGATATCGGACGTAGCGGATAGATTTTAATTGCGTTTTAAAAGATAAATAAAGGTATTTCCCCAATATTAATACAAAATACGCTTTGCAGATCGAGAACAGAACAAAACCATCCATCCATTTATAACATGCATTACGCAACACGTCGTAATTTTGAAAAGCATTAAAAGAAAACATAACATATATCGGACGTAGCGGATCGATTTTAATTGTATTTTAAATGATAAATAAAGGTATTTTCCCAATATTATCACAAATTAATCCATCCATTTAACATTACGCAATACGAGGTCGTCATTTTAAAAAGCGGGAGTGACAGGGACGGGTGCAAAAACAAATGGAGTCTATCAACTCGCATTGAAATATTAATATATTGCGCAATGATGGATCCCTGGCTTCTCTTCGTGTTCCGCACATCAAATTTACATTTTACTTTTAAACGATGAAATAACAGACATCGGATGTAGCGGATCGATTTTAATTGCGTTTTAAATGATAAATAAAGGTATTTAATATTAATTCGTTTTTTTCAAAAGTCTGATCGATGATTTGCAGTTAGCGCCTGAGCGATATTAGGACAACTTACGTAATCGAGCCTCAAAAGACACATCTTTGCATAAAGTTGTGCTAAAAAAATCGTTCATATACCAAATTAAATAATTTTAAACGATGAATCACAATAATATTTCATTTTGTGTTTTGTTTTGTTTATTTTAATTTTTGTTTTGTTTGCTGTAATTTTTGTTTTGTTTATTTTAATTTTTGTTCTGTTTGTTGACAGTTTTGGTTAGTTTGTTATTTTTTTTTCTCATCCGTGTTACATGTGGATCACCACTTTTTCTTGTTTAAAGGGATGAAGCACCAATTTTGCACCCAAAAAAAACGTTTAAAATTCACATATTGATTTTAAATATATTTGTCTTTCATGTCTATTAACTTTTGGATTGAAGCATCCCCAGCAGTGTCTCTGAAATCTATTTGAACAAGACCCTAATTTATAGCCCCCTTATGGAGGCACACATCTTTCTTGGCGTCATTTGTATGTGGAGTGTGATCATAGAGGCACTGAAAGGTAAAATGACGTCATAAATGTAAGGCAATACACTTATGATATCATGAAATGGATTGTCCTTTGGATAGTGCCAGAATGACGTCAAACAGTGCTACCCTATTTTGAGCCTCAATCGAGGTCAAACAAAGATCATGCTACCCGTGTTTACCCGTCACATGCAGCTTATGGCTGAGACAGATCTCTCCTGGGAGTGCAACTTTTATGTTTTATAGCAACTTATCTTTTTACTCTATCATAATTTCAATTTGTCATGATGTTAATATGTGGCTAAGCTTTCAATACACCAAATTGTAGAATTTAAATATCTTAATTTTATATATTTTTGATTATATATTATACACATTGTGTCTGTTGACCTGTTTACTTTCTTTGTTTCATTGGTGGGTGTAAAAGTGAGTCTGTTGACCTTGAGATTCACTGCTTGTTACTTCACACATTTTGTTAGAAAATTGTATAGCAGTAAAGCAATGTGCAACTTTGAAAATAAAAAATATATTTGATTGGTTAAATTAATTGTCATTTTCATTTTTAGAGTGTGGATAGTGAGCGTGGAGAAGAGGGTATGGATATAGAGGAGGGTGAAATGGATGATCATTCCAGGTAAACACAACAGCCTAAATGCTACACTAAACACACTTTGTGTACAACTGTACAGATTTGTTTACACTACATCTAATATTTTATTGCTTCACCTGAGACAGCTATCAGCTCAACTGAGATGTCACTCTCCCTCATCCATCTGCCCGTCTGTCAACATGATGTTAATATGTGGCTAAGCATGATCATCCTTTTTCGTGTGTCAGTTACAGTCATATATATATATTTATGGTTTCAATCATGTCAATATGCCCTTGTCCACAATTGACAGGGGTTACAGTGAATTATTACTTATAGCAATAAACAAAACAAATTTAATATGTGATATGCTCTCAGTATATCTCAATATATTTTTTTTTCAGTTCAATTCCAGTGGATTACAATCTTTATATGAAGTTCTGGTCACTACAAGATTATTTTAGAAAACCAACACAGTGCTATGAAAAACATCCTTGGAAACAATTTATTAATGTAAGTTGTGAAGTAGCATGCCATTTAATTTTCTTTGCTTGGTCTTTTTCTTATATTTTTTCTTCAAATGCTAAGATTTAGAAAAGATTGTTGTGTATCAAAGTGAATTAAAAGATTTCGTTATAACAAAAGAAAATTATTAATGACTTTTATGGCAATAATCAATAAGAGTGTTAAAGAAAGGTTTAAAATTAACCAACAGAATTTAAGTTTTCATTTAACTTCCATTACATTCACATCTTAATATACCATTTTAAAGCTTTTTATTCACTATGAAAACAGTAATCAAAATAATTCAAGCAAATCATAGATGTGGCAATATCAATACCTTAAGACAATCCAATGTCAGGCCTTGTGATTGTGTTGTCTTCCATTTCACAACTGTAAAATGGAGACCCTTTAAACTACCTGGTCATTTTAATAACACCCCATTGAACGCAGTGGTGGCTTGGCACGATACCTTCAAATATCTTACCTGGATATACTCACCTTCAGGCAGGCAGTGTGACACATGAATAACTCGGGGATTTGTCATGGTTTAAAACTATTACTTTCACTTACTGTCATAACCAAGAAGTCCTAATAGTGTGTCAGTTATAGTCAATAATCTGACCTCATGGTCAATAATTCGAATGTCAGGGCTCATGCAAAACCAAAGTTGTTTAGTCTTTACATGGACCAAATTGGTCAATTAAAACCTGGTCTGTGTGGTTTAGGTTTTGGGTCAATTTCTTTGGTGCCTTTTTAGGTCTGCTGACTTCTTGAAGGTGCAGAGTTTTAACAGTGGGGGGAATGTCTGTCTGTCCATCCAGCTGTCAACATTTATTTTGACCCTCAGCCCCAGATGTAATCAGGCTGAGGGTATTGCAGTACTCCTGGCGTGGGTATGTATGTAAGTATGTATGTATGTCTGTATGTATGTCTGTAGCGAACATCCTTGTCATCGCGATTACTCAAGAACAAATGATGGCAGCTTCATGAAACTTGACACACATATGCATCTGGTGAAAACCTCGGACGAGTTCGATGGACGGCGACCTTGACCTATTTTTCAAGGTCACAGGGACAATTATGTGAAATCCCAAGAATCACAATAACTCAAGAACGAATGATGGCAGCTTTATGAGATTTGACACACATAAGCATCTGGTGAAGCCCTCAGAATTTTTCCTATGAAACATGACCTTCACCTACTTTTCAAGGTCACAGGGACAATTATGTGAAATCATCTTGTCATCGCGATACTCGAGAACAAATGATGGCAGCTTCGTGAAACTTGACACATATAAGCATCTGGTGAAAACCTCGTACGAGTTCGATGGACGGTGACCTTGACCTATTTTTCAAGGTCACAGGGACAATTATGTGAAATCCCAAGAATCGCATAACTCAAGAACAAATGATGGCAGCTTTATGAGATTTGACACCCATAAGCATCTGGTGAAGACCTCAGAATCGTTTCTATAAAACATAACCTTCACCTACTTTTCAAGGTCACATGGACAATTATTTGAAATCATCCTTGTCATCGCGATAGTACGAGAACAAATGATGGCAGCTTCGTGAAACTTGACAGATATAAGCATCTGGTGAAAACCTCGGACGAGTTCAATGGACGGTGACCTTGACCTATTTTTCAAGGTCACGGACAATTATGTGTAATCCCAAGAATCGCAAGAACGAATGATGGCAGCTTTATGAGATTTGACACACACAAGCATCTGGTGAAGACCTCAGACTTCTCTTGATGGAACATGACCTTCACCTACTTTTCAAGGTCACAGGGACAATAATGTGAAATCATCCTTGTCATCGTGATAACTCAAGAACAAATGATGGCAGCTTCATGAAACTTTACACGCATAAGCATCTGTTGAAAACCTCAGACTAGTTCGGTGGATGGCGACCTTGACCTATTTTTCAAGGTCACAGGGACAAATATGTGAAATCCCAAGAATCGCAATAACTCAAGAACGAATGATGGCAGCTTTATGAGATTTGACACACACAAGCATCTGGTGAAGACCTCAGACTACTCATGGTGGACCATGACCTTCACCTACTTTTCAAGGTCACAGGGACAATTATGTGAAATCATCCTTGTCATCGCGATAACTCGAGAACAAATGATGGCAGCTTCATGAAACTTGACACACATAAGCATCTGATGAAAACCTCAGACATTTTTGTATGGAACATGACCTTCACCTACTTTTCAAGGTCACAGTTACAATTATGTGAAATCCCTATCATTGCCATAACTCGAGAACGAATGTTGGCAGCTTTATGAGACTTGACACACATAAGCATCTGGTGAAGACCTCAGACTTCTTTTGATGGAACATGACCTTTACCTACTTTTCAAGGTCACAGGGACAATCATGTCAAATCCACGTCATTGCAATAACTTAAGAACAAATAATGGCAGCTTCATGAAAATTGACACACATAAGCATCTTGGAAGTCTTCACATGAGTTTGATGGATGGTGACCTTAACCTGCTTTTCAAGGTCACCTGCCCATCTCAATAATTCTAGAGTAAATGATGACAGTTTCATGATACTTGACACACCTAAGCTATCAAAGGAAGTAGATTTTATGGGTTTTTTTTACCCCTGCATCAATTTGCCTTGGTGCAGTGACGTTTTGTTCACAAATATTGTGTGGAGCGAATGTTATGCAATGAGTTACCAGGGCTGAGGGTTGATGCATCTCTGATGCCTATGTTTACATTTTCTTCTCCAAAACTACCAATAATATATGTTTCATATTTTATATAGAGGTAAACATAGAGGTCAAGACTCAAGTTCCTTCAAATCTCAGTGATGTCACCATTGACCTTAGTGTAGTGCAATGACCTTGAGGTCACAAATTTCAACCACTTATTAGAGGAAATTAAAACTTGGTATACAGAAATGTATTAGGTCATAGCTGTGTCTCATAATACAATTTTAGATGTTTGACCTTGACACATTGACCTTGAATTCAAAATTTGTGAACATGCAACATTTCAAGCATTAAAAGTGAATGAAATCTAGTTCATATCTGCTATATATCAACACTCTTTCAAACACCATATACATTTTTTACAGATTTGACCTTTGACCTTGATTCTGTGACTTTGACCTTTGTATTATTGTGTAGGCCATAGCTCATGAACAATGAACTGGAAATACTAAATATCTGTTCTGTATCAACACTATGTTTAAAAAAAATCTTCTCCAAAACTACCAGTAATATGTTTCAAGTTTATACAGAGGTAGATATTGAGGTGAAGGTTCAGATTCTTTCAAATCTTAGTGATGTCACCAATGACCTTAGTGCAGTGAATTCGAGGTCACAAATTTTGTACGGAGCATATCTTAGCAACCACTTATTAGAGGAAATTAAAACTTGGCATACAGAAATGTCTTAGGTCATAGCTGTGCCTCATTGTAATTTCTTAGTCATGTGACCTTTGACCTTGACACATTGACCTTCAATTCAAAATGTATATACGTGCAAAATCGCACAACCATCAAAAGTGAATAAACATATATCAATGGCCTTTGAGCTATGCATATCATTGCTTTTTTGTAATGTTTTTGAACATTTCTTCCTAAATGATCATTTAAACCCTTTTCAAGAGCAGAATTGAGCAGATAGTGATTTTGACCAATCAAAATGCATGTTACATATCAAATTTGGCCCCAACTTAGTGATAGCTATTTGATTTTTGATAAAATCACAAATTTTGTGCATGAAATATTGCATTGGTAACATGATAATGATTTACAAAATATTAATGAATATCTCATCAAAACTGAATTGGGATCTTGTATAGAAAATCATAACCTGGTTGCTTATTGCACTTTATCTCAGTCAGCAGAGCTATCAACCCATAGGGTTATGTTTTGTTTATCAAGTAGGAAAATGCATCTATTTTTTTCTTTCAGTATACAGATGAAGTACTGTCTTGTTTTGACAGTTATAAATTAGATGATATGAAATCCTCAAGAAAAAAGTTGCAGAAATTGCGTGAAGCTCAGGCTCATTCATACTTTGCTAAATATCTAACCAGTGAAAAGGTAAGGTTTCAAAATTGTCTTCATTACAATTGATTTTATCCAACAGCTCTAATGCTGGATTGAGTATTTGATTGAGGTACTGGAAGGTAGCATCACTCTGTCTGTCCTGTGTCTGCATGTGTGTGTATGGGTGTTTGAGAAAACATAGAAGATATTTCAGGCCCTATGCATTTGAGGACCTGCAAGTATTTTGACATTTTACAAAACAATTTTATGACCAATCTGAATTATTGGTAACATAGAAGTTATTTCAGGCCCTATGCATTTCAGGAACTGCAAGTTTCGACAATTTAATGACTTATTTTGACATTTTACAAAACGTTTTTGTTACCAATCTGAATTATTTCATGATTTATTTTGACATATTTATTTTGAAGTAGGTATGATTGGCTTGAGGTCCACACATCATGTGAATCACCAGGTGGTGTTTTTTTTCTTCTGTGCATTGCTGTCACCACCTCAAAAAGATTCCCTACAGGGAAGATCTCCACCAGGGGTAAATTCATATCATATATGGACAAGTCAATAATTTTGAAAGCAGCAGTCTCAAACATGTACATTTGTTCTCTGGGTTTTCACTTGCATATCATGGATTGTTCCGGATATGATGTTTCTGACTTCGTGCAGCTGCAAACAGCCCCTTTGAACTTATGTTTGCAAGATCGTTAAGGTTGCCTAATATCAGGGACATTGGGGGGAATTGATCCTTTGATCCTTGGTTACATAAACTTATGTAACAACAATCAGGGGACATATGGGATTGATCCTTTCGATCTTTTGGGTTGCCATGTTACTGTAGGACAAGTAAGACAGTGATCAGATTCCATTATTATCACTTGCACAGCTCTATTGTCTCTTAGTTGTTTCAATCTTACCTTAATACAGCTGCATGTATTTAAATATTCTTTAAGCTAGCATGCCTAAGCTGGAAACCAATTGACCTATATTTGAACCATCAGTGCTGGAAATAGCCTCTGGTTTTGAGTGTTGTATACTCTGTGTATACTCTGTAAAGGCATTTTATAAGCATCAGCTCACAGCTTGGCTCTCTGAATGGAAACCTGATGTTCAATGAAGCCAATAACAATCAGGGAAGAAATAATGATACATATGGTGTTAGACAAGGCAAACGGTAGACAATGTTTGATGTTATATGTTTTCAGGCTGTTGGCATGGGGATAGAGCAGGGGTCTTTGATTTAGATCAGACAGCAGAGTGCAAGTACACTTAACAGACTGCACCCAAGAGTGAAAGACCTACATCATTAATATATCAACAATTTTAATGTATTGGGTATTAACAATACTACATAAGCATATGTAGTATTGCTATTAAGGAATCTCGTTGCAGCCGTGTATACTATTATTGTTGATGCCACAGATTAATACAGTACTGTTTGTGACATTTATCACAAGGTATCAAGTTTTTATCAATCTTCATAGAATCAAGGAACTTATATCTAACAATCTTCTTGTAAAACATTTGATAATATTGCTCTGTTAACTAATGTTCTAATAACATTTATATTTTACATTTTCAGTTATTAGATCTACAGTTGAGTGATTACAACTTCCGCAGATATGTACTTTGTCAGTTTCTTATTCTGTTCCAATATCTTAATGTTCCAGTCAAATTTAAAAGGTGAGAATTTGGAAAAGTTATTTTGCTGGATCATGTGACAGGCTCGTGTTGGAGACGCATGCTGAGTTTTCAATTGCTATTTAAATGAGCTGGAAGAGAATGATGGAAAGTTGTGATAATATTTTATAATTGTCCTGCACACAACATGCGGAGAAACAATTTTAACTGGTGACTGGACTGGGAGATTACCCATTTGACTGTACTTTGAAAAGGTGATGCATGCATTACTCATAATTGAGGTACCAGAAGTAGTAGAAGTAGTAATCATGATGCTTGTCATGCATCTGTCCCTCCATCCATCATACATTAGAGGTCTAAATTCATAGTGTGAATGTCATATGCCACCAGAGGAAATTTATATCATGTGGAAATCATGAGCACATCATTAAAGATCTGAAATTTTGCTGAAAAGTCATGACATACTTGATTTTGAAGGGGATGGACAACTAAATAAAAATTGACAATTTTGCTGTTTTTCAGGGTATTCTGAATTTGGTGGCCATCTTGGAGGGGGGTTATTGGGTCTATTCTTTCCATCTCCAAACCCACAGGGAAGCCAATAATTATAAGGCAGAAACCAAAAAATTATATATTTGCCAACACAGTCAGTTAAGATTAGCAGATTTTTACAGTAACGATATATTATAAAAGGTACCGGTATATACTGTTTATTTGAGTTCAGTCCTGATTAATGTAAGAAAGTCTCCCATCTGGTGCTACAGTTGCACATTGTATCATATTTTTGCAATAGCCTTTCCAATGTTTCAGTTCAAATCATGTGTTAAATGAAGAGCAGAGCACTTGGGTTAAAAAGACAACAGAAAAAATATATCAGCTAATCAAAGAAACTCCACCAGATGGCGACACGTTTGCCAAATCTATAGAGGTAAGTTATAATGAAGGAAATTTTCAATTTATTTCTGAATTTTTTTATTAAACTTAGGATTGGCTTGGGATAAGAGATCATCTAATGTTGGCATGGGGGTGTCCCTTGATTTATGTATAAGGGAGTCAATGACCCTGAATATTTTTTTAGGGTTATGCTTGTTCTGTTGGCAATAATGTTGCATCCATGTGTAAGATCTGACTACTGAATGCTAAGTGAGGGTCACATATAGGTCACAGTATGGTGCCCAGTAGCACACCCCAGACTTAATTGGTTAATTACCCTATAGGCATGTGGTCAAGTGGGGGAACTACAGGGCTCAACACTGATGATAAAATATTGTGATTTTCAATAATTAACATTTAAACATGACTGACATAATCATTTTTATTAGTTCATCTAAAATTTATTGAAGACGGCCTTCTCCGTGGATTAAGGGGGGACACTTCAAGTATATGGGGCTTTTGACTATCATGATGTACAAATTGACCAATTTGCGAGACTAAAAAAAACTAAAAGGAATATTTATATTGTGGCCAAAAAGTTATATGAGACATGAGAACTCATCGTTTTAGTATACCGAAATCATATAAACTATTTTGTAAAGGGTCATGATATAGATATGTTGGGACTGCACATCAAAATTTAAATAGAGTCAAAATTTAAATAGAGTACAAGATTTAATACCACAGTGGAATACACTTAATTGGAATACTAAGGACTCAAATACTATCAATATTTTACACTATGTGTATGTATGTGTGTACATCTCCATAAGAATCTAATGTAAATATATATACAATGTCTCTACCCATTTAATAAGTGAATATTAACATCTTGAGTTTAAGATCAATCTTCTCAATCAGATGTCAGATATCATACTAGACAAAATAGATACACATATTTTGCATATATATATATATATATATATTTATTTTAATATTTCACATTTACAAGTGAATGTGGCAGAGACGTATATTATTCTTATCACAAGGCTATTTGTGCAAAACAATAAACTTTCAAACAAATGAATGTTGTAGAGTACATTACCAGGGCTGAGGGTTGGTGCATCTCTGATGCCCATGTTTTTTGCCCCTGTACCCATTGACCTTAACGCAGTGGCCTTAAGGTCACAAATTTTGTGCAGAACATATCTCTATATCTGCAACCTCTTATAGGAGGAACTTCATATTTGGTATGCAGAAATGTCAAAGATATTATCGAATGAGACTATGGTAGGTTTGGCAGAGGATCCTTCTGGATAACATGATAACAATTGTAGGTATCTTTGATATGTCATTGTGCTTTTCTTTGGTAAGAGTATCCTCCGTAGACTGCATAATGATAACATAGAAATATTGCATTGGTAAGGGACACACAGAGGATGTGTCAAAATGAGGCAAATAATTAACACAATAAATCTACTGTAAAAATTTTGAATGACTGTTGATATCATTTTTTATATGATTTTTGCAGTTATAATAAACAAGATATCAATGAATATCACATCAAAAGTGAATTGGGGTCATGTATGGAAACCCATAACCTGTTTGCTAGTTATACTTTATCTCAGTTCATGTGTTATTATCTAAGTCAGAAGAGCTATCAACCCAGGCAGTTGTGTTTTCTTTCTCTTTTTTTAAGAAAACATGTCTGAAATTACCCTCTTACAGGACTTCTTTCACAAGCCAGTCCCTGCTGCCATTGGTGAAAAAGTCATGACTGTAAAAAAAATGAGAACTGAAGAAATCCTTTATTAGATTCATTTAGCCAAATGCAACAGGAAAATCATTTCTAAACATTATGTCAGATTTTTCTGTTCCCATGGTAAAAATATCATTATGATAGTTATCATCAGTGGGCACAATGATTGTGCACATTTACCCAGGTTTGGAGCCCCATAAAATTCACCATTAACCCTATAAAACAAAGATTTACACAGCTCATACCTTTCTGGTATGGTTGAAGCTATCTTAGGAATACATATTATTATGAAGAAATTCAATTTCTATATAATGTAATGGTTTCCATGGCAACCAATGAGTTTCTAAGAAATAATGGAAATTGACAAAAAATTAGGTTTAGTTCACCACAATTTTATATGATGTTTTGGTTACTTCAGGTACTACTCAATTCCTAAATTCTGGATCTGGCTAATTATGGTTGATTGCTAAATATCTATTTATCAATATGACATGTCACCATGTTCTCAAAGGATCCCTTATTATATTTTTGTCATAGATTTTGATTTATAAGATTTAAGATTTATATTTCTACTCAATTGAGAAGAGTTTGGCAAGGTCATGTAGTGATTATGAAGCTACATACAAATTGGTGAATATTTCAGGCAATATGAGCACTTGTTGGTTTTGTTGCCATGACATCCATATTTTAAATCTCGGAAGAAAACACATGTATAAAGGTTATGTCATCATATGGGCTGTTTCAAAGTGAATTAATATAGTTATGATTAAGTGAAACTATATTTGTCTTAATTTTTATTATTTCTAAGAAACTAAATGGTTGCCATGGGAACCAAAACATTATTTATAAATGGAATTTTCTCATAATAATATGTTTTTCTAAGATACCTTCAACCACACCAGAAAGAAATGAGCTGTGCAAATTTATCTTTGTTTTATAAGGTTAAAAGTGAATTTTATGGGGCTCATAACCTTGATAAATGTGCATTGTCATTGCATGTCCCTTGAGGTTAACCATAATAATGATATTGTTACCATGGTAACAGAGTAATCTGATCTGAAAATGTCTAAAAATAATTTTCCTGTTGTATTTGGCTTAATGAATATAATAAAGGATAGTTTTAAGTCAAACCATTGTTAACTGAATCTCCTAACTAAAACATATTTCTCATTTTATTATATTTTGATAGGTTACCATTGGTTACCAACAGTTATCCTTATTGTATTATGACAAAATACCTGTGTTGCTATAAAAATAGTTTTAATTAATAAGTTTTAATTTGAAATATCTACACCGTAAAAACTATGAAATTTCAAATTTGAATAAAATGTCTGAAAATATGACCACATGTTGGATTTGTTCCTATGGAAACAACATTTTCAGAGATATGCCCTAAAAACTCTAGGATATCAAAGAAAATACAGGTAGAAAGGTATAGAACAAAATGTAATAAAAATTCAAAATTGATAGCAAATCTATTCCATTTTTTTCATTTTTTTTACAGAAATCATTGGTTGCTCCCACACTATAACATTTCAACTCTTTCTGAAACCATCTGATTCTGCCACATTCAATGGCAGGGTACCAGTCAATGCTCTTGTTTATTTATTTTATCACTGTTGCAATACTTGCCTTATTTTAGCATATCTTAAGCAGAGAAGAAAATTGGAACCAATGGAAGAATGATGGTTGTCCTTCCTATGTCAGGGAGAAGTCCACTGAAGAAGTCACAACAGCAGCAAGGTATACAAAAATAAATAAATACCATGTCTGGAGTCTCTCCAACATTGATCGCATTATTTCCCTCTTGGTGAACTAACATTCCTGATTTATGACCACTTTTAAACTGTGACCAATCTTTGGCTGACACTCTGATATGTGGTCCACCCATTACTGATCTTTGACCACTTTCAAATTATAGAAGATTCAGTTCTGATCTGTGAATATTTCCCAATATTGTAGCCCAAGGTGGCTGTGGAATAGGGTCTTGTTCAAATTGGTACAACAGACCCTTCATGTTTTCTATTTGTCAAAAAAGTTCATTTATCATATATGATTAGTATACTTTTTTACCTTCAGCCCCTGATGTAATCAGGCTGAGGGTATTGCATTACTCCTGGTGTGGGTATGTATGTATGTCTGTCTGTAGCGAACATCCTTGTCATTCATGAAACTTGACACACATAAGCATCTGGTGAAAACCTCGGACGAGTTCGATGGACAGCGAACTTGACCTATTTTTCAAGGTCACAGGGATCAGTATGTGAAATCCCAAGAATAGCAATAACTCAAGAAAGAATGATGGCAGCTTTATGAGATTTGACACACATAAGCATCTGGTAAAGACCTCAGAATTTTTTCTATGAAACATGACCTTTACCTACTTTTCAAGGTCACAGGGACAATTATGTGAAATCATCCTTGTCATCGTGATAACTCGAGAACAAATGATGGCAGCTTCATGAAACCTGACACACATAAGAATCTGGTGAAAACCTTGGACGAGTTTGATGGACGCCGACCTTGACCTATTCTTCAAGGTCATAGGAACAATTGTACCATGAAATCCCCATCATTGTGATAACTCAAGAACAAATGATGGCAGGGTTATGAGATTTGACACACATAAGCATAAAGACCCCAAAAGAGTTTGATGAATGGTGACCTTCACCTACTTTTCAAGGTCACAGGGACAGTTATGTCAAATCCATGACATTGCAATAACTCAAGAACAAATGTTGGCAGCTTCATGAGAATTGACACACATAAGCATCTGGTGAAGACCCCAGATGAGTTTGATGGACGGTGACCTTAACCTGCTTTTCAAGGTCACTAGACTATCTCAATAATTCTAGAGTAAATGATGACAGTTTCATGATACTTGACACACCTAAGCTATCAAAGTAGATTTTATGGTTTTTTTTACCCCTGCATCAATTTGCCTTGGTGCAGTGACGTTTTGTTCACAAGTATTGTGTGGAGCGAATGTTGTGCAATAAGTTACCAGGGCTGAGGGTTGATGCATCTCTGATGCCTTTTTTTTTAAAGTATATTCATAATTCTATTTAATTAGAATTTTAAAGAATTAAAGTATAAAACATGCCAAAAAATTAATGTGTTGCAAAAATTGTATGCAACATAATACTTTATCCTTCTAGGAGTCGGAAGAGGAGTATTGGAGATGACCTCAAAGCTAGTGGTAGCAAACTGATCAAAATGGGAAACAGTGAACTCACAAGACTGTGGAACCTTTATCCTGATAACATGTCAGCATGCAGCTCTACCACAAGGTATGTAATTGGTGGTCCTTGAATCTAATTCTTCTGAATGAAAAGGTACCCTGTACTTTGCTCAAGTACCCTGTACTTAACTCTAATATATTGTTCTTTTCTAAAAACTATAATAGCATATATTGTATGTTGGTGCTTGGGATACTTCAAAGCCAATGCTTTACATTTGATATTAATTATAATTTTACAATTCATTATGGTAATAGCTTGGTATTTTGGGAACAAAACAATCTCTATTGCTCTACAAAAGAAATACAAGTCAGTGTGAGCGAGCAAGTCGATGCCGTGTCATGGACCATGCATTGAACTTTGAATATCTTTATTCTGATTTTGGGACTGGAAGGGTACTGTGCATTACATAGATAAGTTTTCAATTAATACCTCTGTAGTCATTGTCCTGTTTTTGATCTCATTTTAAAATTCCAGAGTCATAAATACTTGCCTTGCTCACAAAAATATCATCAAATCTGAATTAACCAACATCAGGTCATACACTGTTATCAGGTGTCTGGCACATATACTGACCAATCAGTACAACTGCCAATACAAAACAAATCTATTTATATTCCTTCACCACTGAGTTGACAGCCAGATATTTCTGAATACTAATGACTTGCACTGGATTCTGTGGGCACATGATAGAGAAGTCCTGCTATGGAGGATAGGAAGGGGGTTCACAATATAATCTCTCTTAAATCATAATACAATGGGAAAAGATCTTCATTTGTCAAATCAAATAAGACAAATTGAAAAAAGATAAGTATACAGACATATTTACAAAGTTGTCAAACACAAAAAAACAAGCTGACATTTATGTTTTTGTTACCCTGCATGTTGTAAATATGTTATGCTGTGCCATGTGGCATAAAATGGGAGCATGGTATCACAAACCACCTCTGCAAGTTTAAGTGGTGGCCTCACTGTTGCGGATGGGGAAAGGGGATGAGAAAATTTGGACATTCAGAAATCTATGCAACTCAAACAGCTTATTCGTTTCTCCTTCTAAATTCCTTCATTTTTGGTCCAGAGCAGTACAGGTATGACCGCTTTGGTCCACAAAATTTGTGCAACATGGTGAAAACTTTGTGTGGAGGAGATGGGCTTGAATGGCCAGTTAGCACTGTCTTCAAGTTTGTCAGAATAAGATGCGAACAGAAGACAAATATCAGTGTTCATCTGCATTGTTCACTTTGGTCTTTTCCGCTTGTATTTCTCAACTTGTGTGTATCTCATTCATTCCCTCAAAGTGCACATAAACAAACAAAACCATACAGATGTTTGTCTGAGAAATAGTATCAATATCAATAAATAAATACCTTTATTTATCATACGAAATGCAATTAAAATCGATCCGCTATATCCGATATTCGTTATTTCGAAAATATGAAAGTTTGTAATGAAAACGCTTTGTTTTGACGAGGACGTGGAGAAAATCTCGACCTGCGAAGCATAATTTGTGATAATATTGGGTAAATACCTTTATTTATCATTTAAAAGGCAATTAAAATCGATCCACTATGTCCGATATTCGTTATTTCGAAAATAAGAATGTTCGTAATGAAAACTCGTAGTGTTGTAATTTTTGGGCTTTAATCCTCGTCCACAGGTTGCTCTCAACAAACAAAAGCGTACGTGCAAAACTTAAGTAATTTTCCACTCTACAACTCATTCGCTCAGCTTCAGTGAGACCGTGCCAATAGGCCAGACCTGATTTTCCAAGATCAAGTAAACCGCACCCAGCACAGGCTTCTTTAGCAGCCATGAGGTTTCCACACTCACACAGAGTGTCACCGCCGTCTCCACCGCCCACTCTCTCCAACACCAATGGTACAATTCCTGCCACAGGTGCCTTTTTGTCAAAATTTTGTCCCATACACCAAAGTATATTTTTGATTAATTATTTTGGCTTTACATATTTGTCAAAATGGGTTTTGACTATTTCTGAGAAATAAGATCAATAAAGGCAGTATCTGCAATGTTATACTTCATTTTTTGTTTGGAACTACCGTATTTACTCGTGTATAGGATGACTCGTGTATAAGACCCCCCAAAATTGAGGTTATTTTGCTTGAAAAAAAACCATTTTCTGAATATAAGACGAGTCAGTTTCTCTCGAGACATCGACACTGCTACCATTCAACCGTTTGGCGGCCATTTTTAAAGTGAAATGTAAATATACTTACACAACAAGATCTTAACAGTCTTATACTCGAGTATTTACGATAAAACGTAAATATGATGTTCGTAATTTCGAAATAACGAATATCGGATATAGCGGATCGATTTTAAACGCAATTAAAATCGATCCACGTGTGAAAGCATTTCTGTCAACAAGGGAAGACACGACTCAAAGCAGTGGAAACAATGACGAAATGCAAAACTGTGAACGCCGATAATTGGTATCAGTGAACTTTTACTAATTTTCACACCACTGAAAGGGAAGACATCAAAGGCAGAATTGAATTGTGCGATATAATTAAATAATAAATTTAATAGAAATAGAAATAGAATTTACGCAACACAAGATCGCCATTTTGAAAGGCGGGAGAGGCTCTTGTTTTTGGCGCAAAAACATGAAGAAATTCTCGACCTGCGAAGCATAAATTGTGATAATATTGGGTAAATACCTTTATTTATCATATGAAA
The DNA here is from genome assembly GCA_949316495.1 of Amphiduros pacificus. Classification (NCBI taxonomy): domain Eukaryota; kingdom Metazoa; phylum Annelida; class Polychaeta; order Phyllodocida; family Hesionidae; genus Amphiduros; species Amphiduros pacificus. Next base: position 21,165,202 of record OX439000.1, on the reverse strand, counting down.
TGCATTTAAAATCGATCCGCTATGTCCGATATTCGTTATTTCAAAAATAATAAAGTTCGTAATGAAAACGCTTTGTTTTGACGAGGACGTGGAGAAAATCTCGACCTGCGAAGCATAATTGGTGATAATATTGGGTAAATACCTTTATTTATCATTTAAAACGCAATTAAAATCGATCCGCTATATCCGATATTCGTTATTTCAAAAATATGAAAGTTCGTAATGAAAACGCTTTGTTTTGACGAGGACGTGGAGAAAATCTCGACCTGCGAAGCATAATTGGTGATAATATTGGGTAAATACCTTTATTTATCATTTAAAACGCAATGAAAATCGATCCACTCGTTATTTCGAAAATAAGAATGTTCGTAATGAAAACTCGTAGTGTCGTAATTTTTGGGCTTTAATCCTCGTCCACAGGTTGCTCTCGTGTATAAGACGACCCCCGCCGCTTGGTTCAAGGATCTGGCGGTATAGTGGCAGATTTTGGCAGAAAACGCTGGCTTCATATGGGGGGGGGGGGCACCCCAAGTCAATTTTGCAAGCATCTTGATCAAAGGAACACATGTGTCACCTGCTGGGCAGTCAGAACAGTGCCTATTGTTCCCAGCAAATGTGTGCTAAACTGGTCACACACTGTGCTTGGAGATAACTGCTCACTATGTCAGCCCCCTTTCTTGACAGACTGGCCTGAAGCTCTGTCAAGCTGTGAACAGATTGATCACATAGATTCTGCGTTATACTAATTGGTAAGTATCTCAGTCAGCTAACTGATCATAGGTTGTGACCTGAAGCTAGTCAATTCTGACTATGATATTTTGATGGGTGTGACTCATATTCTATTCTGCATTACATTGGTCATATTCATACCTCTGCCCTCATTGCGATGTTTTGACATTGATTGAAATCTGGAGCACCATGTCCACCTGTCAGCAAGTGATGACAACGATCAATTTTGATTGTTTGATATTTTGGTGGGTGTGACTGTCGCCTGCCAATCTCTCCGACCAATGATTGAACATAGAGGAGTCATACAGTTCTGGTTCCGGTAAAGTTGTACAGTTCCAGCGTGTACTTTTCAATGGGGGAGAAAAACAACATGGAGATCGGCAATAGACTTATTGGGGGCCAATCAATCAATTTATCAGATGAGATATCCTGGTAAATGTGTGACTGGGTGGGTTGTCATGTCAAGGTGGACTGAAGAGAGGGGAGGAGGTCTCCAATGAATAAGTCAGTCACAACAGAAGAGGTAGTAATACAGCTATCTGAATGGTAATAATTATAATTGTTACATAAATAGAATATATTTATTTTGCAGATTATACCAAGGGTTGTTGACTATTGCCTTCCCTTATGAACCTTTTTTAGGCTGTGCATATTACCAAAATAAATATAATTGTAATTAATATAACATTTTTTGTTTATTACTCAAAATCATGCGCAATAAAAAAGATTAATGATGGTAATTTATTTGAGTCCCTCCCATCCTCCCCAAAAATTAAGAGGTATTGGTTAAGGACAAAATCAGAATGGAGATATTGAAAGCTGATTCAACGGCCGTAACATGGCAATGACTGGCTGGAGACTATTTCATTCCCAAAATACCAAACATATTTCCATAATAAATCCAAGATAAATCTTTTTTATTAATCTTAATTTAAAGTGATATAAAAAAATTATTCTTTTTAAATAGGCAATTTCAGCCATCTACTGACGATTTTTTTAAATGGGCCATCATGGAAGCTGACCCAGAAAATATGGTGGAAGACACATACAAGTAAGATGACAACCTTTTATCAATCAGAATTAACCACATTTGTTATTTAAATATCCTGGACATTTTTTCAGTCTTTTTATCAAATACTTTATAGCTGCTTGACTGTTATGAACCATATGAATGCTGTGAGTCCATGTTTTCTTGAGGGAGGGATGTAACTCGGTCATTTCAGCTGCATATCCACAGAAAAAACATTTATCCCTTTTATTTTCTCATTAGGCCAATAGGTAATACTGAAAAATGAGGTCTTAATAATGTGTTCAGTAAATTATCAAGATGAAGTTTACTTCACAGTTATCAGGTTGAATGGGGGTATTTTTGTTGGCTACCATGGTAGCATATGTCTGCGGCGTTTGTCCAGGATATTTTTCAGCAACCACAGGTAGGAGGTACATGGAGGTAGTTGGGTTACCTTCCAGTATTTCTTAGGAATCACTTTTTTCCTGTGAATGATTGTTCCCTGTAAGTTATACAAGTTTAAATAATATTGGGGGGAGGGGGGTGATCTTTGATCCTTGGTTGCTGGTTACATAACCTTACGTAACATCAGGGGGGCATGATTCTTTGATGTTTTTCCTTGCTGCCAACTGTGTCGAAGTAGAGTAGTGATGACATCCCTAACATATACACAGCAGTACTGAGTAAATATATATAAGGTTACATAATATCAGGGACATTTGGGGGGAATGATCCTTTCATCCTTGGTTGCTGGTTACATAACCTTGTGTAACATCAGGGACATGATTCTTTGATCTTGTGGGTTGCTGCCAACTGTGACATATTATTATTTAAACAGCAGCTTCCATGGAAACTAATAACAACCAATAATAATCCGGGAAGCATTTACAATATGTGTGGTGTTATGACTCCAACACAGAGTAAAAGACCTATGTAATTCGTTCATATATCAACCAAAGCAATGTATACATGTTGCCATGTATGCTATTATTGTTGACACCACTGATTATTACAGTGCCGATTGTGACATTTGTCACAAGGTATCTAGTTCATTACTTGGAATAAAGAATGACCTTTGTGCAAAGTTATATTCACTCTACCTTTACCTTATTGCAGTGACATTCAAATTCTCTATTTCTTGGTAACCACATTGACCAGGTACTTCATATTTGATCTTTAAAATAACATAATGACCATAATAACCTTTACCCACACTGCAGTGACCTTGGCTCATCAACCATAAAGTAGTGCATAATTCTTTACATCATGGTCATTTGATATTTTAACTGTGGAGTTTATGCAGCTTTTCAGTGACTATTTGACTCATACAATGCAGTGTGACTCCATTGAATGGTGATTCTGTCTGGTCATATGTTTTCCATATGTTTATGGCCAAAACTTTAACTTTAAAGATATTTTAGTGCTAGGTCCTTCATATTTTTAGGGACATACATTATTATGTGTTCTAACATTGTCAATCAACATTTTTATGCTTGAGTAAACATATTATACGCAAATGAGCACTCAAAATTGAAACTCCAAATTTTATCTTGGACTTCTCTCACTTACTATTAGGGTTAGGCTCTTTATATTTGTTTTATGGACATACATCATGATTTGTATTGACATTGCTAATTGACAATGCAATGCTTGAGGGAACATGTCCTGCATGAATGAGAGCTCCGGAAACTTTAAGCATGGACTTCTATCACTTTTCACAAAGGCCAGTTAACATGAATGATCAACAAAGTTATTCTTGAGTGAACACATCACGCATGCATGGAGCATTCAAGAAAAAAATATGCGTGTACTTTTTGTCCCCCACCTTGGGATTGCTCGGATTGTTTTTATATTACACAGGCACATTATATATATTATTATCTTGGACGAGTTCGGTGATGGCTGTGATTGGACTATTTCTGTTGCCACTTGTTCAGTTTGATATTGCATGAGAGTTGCACTGGCCTGTGGTCTGCTATATTTATATTATGCAGTTGTGTAATTTTCCTTTTTTAAAGACTGATCAACAACAAGACCTGGGCTTGGAAGGCAGTCAGATTGATGTCTAGGTCCAATCCAAACTTCTTCATACAAAATCAAACTCCAGGTCAGCCAGGCACAAAAAAGTTGCCAGAGTTCCTTGACATGATGATTTCCAAAATGGCACAAGAGATGGTATGCATGCAAACATATAATTACATTCTTCTTAAGCATTTGCACAATTGTTTTAGCAATTTTTAAATTTCATTTCACCAAGAAGAAATTTGTTCTGAAGTAAAATAATGGATTAGAAAGTGATAATTACAAAAAGGTGACTGTGTTTTATTAATTAGAGTCAGAGTCAGGGAAGTGAGGAAGGCACTGGAGATGATGGGGAAGAACCTACAGAGACTGAAGTGGAAGGAGGCGATGAACACGCTGATGATAACCTTGACAAACCAGATGAACCAGGTAGAGTAAATGGCACATGAAATCTCGGAAACTCATCATCAGGAGATGAATCTAGTTCCAGTTTGTTGGATATAACCAATTTAGGGTTTGGGTAATGGGATGTGACCTTGTAGTTTGGAAGTATGATATCACTCAGAACTCGCTAGACATCCTATCTAGAGAATGCACAAACTTAGGGCTCAAAATATCTACCTCCAAAACAAAAGCAATGTGCATCAAAATGAACACACCCAGCTCACAGCTCCAAATACAGGGCCATGCCCTGGATTGGGTCCCTGTGTAGTATCTGGGAGTGTGGATAGATAGAAAGAAAGAAAGATACCAAAAGAGAATAGACATCATGAGAGCCCTTTCTTCCATCAAGATAGGCCCCAAAAGTGAAATTCTCAGACTCTACTAATTAGCCACACCACTGTTAGCATTTGTCTCAGATAGTGCATTACAGCAGGTTGAGGTCATACAAAACAAAGCCCTCAGGCTCATATTAGGTGCCCCGTTATGGACTAAAACTGAGAATTTACAACTTGAGTCAGGCATCCCAGCTGTCCGAGTTAGAATAGCTCAGACCACAGCATGCTTCTTAGCCAAGGTTATGCACTCCCATGTAGTAACACCTCTAAGGAAAAGTACCAAGATAGCCCTCGGTGATGGTGGCAAAATGCCCTCCAGGAGAAATCACTGGGCCACCAGGGCTGCTTCCCTAGTGCTAGGGTTTAGAGATGGACTAGTATTACACAAGGTGCAGACACTCCAGCCTCCAACTATGTCATCCCTCCACCCTGGAAGCCACTCCCGTATAGCATTACATACATGCCTATGGCCAGCAAGAAATCAGACCTAGATAGGGCAGACATGCTCAGACAGGCTCATGCATCCATAGATATTGTTAGGCCCCCGGGAGCAACAGTGTACTACACTGATGGCTCAGTTCAGGAAGATGGCAGGTCAGGCTCTGGTTATTTTCAGGAAGGTAGGCAGGAATTATGGAGAAATAGTGACAATTGCTCAACCCTGCAGACTGAGCTCATTGCCATTTCATTTGCCCTCCTAGATGCCCTTCACAACAAGACAGGTCCAGTACTAGTAATCACAGACTCACAGTCATCGCTCAAAGCACTAGAGAAAGGTCACCCCTTAGACAATGTTATGCTCATCACAGGAGTTTATGTTACCCTGTATAAGTTACTATCAGCCAATAGGGCTGTTGTGCTACACTGGATCCCCAGTCACATTGGACTTGAGGGTAATGATATGGCAGACAAGGCTGTGAATGCAGGCTCCAAGCTATCCAAGATATCAGCCCATGTCCTCCCCTCTCTTAGCCAGACCAGACGACTTTTTGTCTCTGATTCAAAGGAAAGGCACTATCACAAATACAGTGTACCCGGTTCAGGAACTGCCAGGTGGTATGCCATAGCCACAAGATACAAGCCACTCCCCAGACGAGCTGAGAACCACAGATCCCTACAGGTCACCATGCATAGACTTAGACTAGGCTACAAGTGCACTTGGGAATTGTTAGGAGATATGGATAGAGCCTGCGAGCATTGCAGTAGGCCCACCAGTAAACCACTGTGGCACTCCCTGCTAGAATGCTTTTACACAATGCCTCTTAGACAATATGACGATAGAGTATATGATGTGGAAGATGGCGCTGACCACACCCAGGCTGCAGCTGAGGTGGTCTATAATGCCTTAAACTTTGTGGATCTGCATTATATCCTGACTCAGTATCCTGTGCCCAGATAGGAACTGGAAAAGATCCCACTAGAACCCATGAAGTAGGCAGCCCCGCATGACTGACTGACTGCGGATGGTCAATCAATGGTCACTTAAGAGATCAGGTTACAGTGGCCACTAGCTGATTCCCCGAGGACACATTGACTAATTAAAACGGAAACGGCTGCAATGATGGAATTAAAACGGAAACTGGCTGCAATGATGGAATGTATGCCCCACATCCCCACATTGACAGCCAGGGTAGATAAACCTAACACATTACTAACACATGTCACCCATAATAGTGTAAATACCTGGCCTGGGTCACAGATTGCCTGCTTTGGTTTCACAGGAATGACCAACAGCGGTTGCAGAGATATTCAGTGTATATCTTGCCCATAGTCGGCTTTCAGTGCCCCAAATTGGGCCATTTGCATCGATAATCACACACCACCCACCCCATAGCAGTTTCAAATTAACTATAATTAGGCATTTATACACATAATAAGATGGAACACATAATAATATGAATCTTCTGAATTATTCTGTCATCCAAAAGCAAACAAAACAACAGTAAACAAAAAATGTTCACTTTTGCCTATGGACACCCCACTGGGTAAAATGCAATTCTCACTACTTTTTAATCAAAATTTCTACATAACTTCTCATATATGAAACCCAAACACAAAATCTGAACACAACATAAAACCACCTCTGAACTCACTATGGGTAGGTCCCCCTTTGACAATGCCTGGTTAAATTGTCCCCAGCAAGGTTATTGCTCGCCCACTCGGATTGGGTGTAAAACGTCGTGGTCCCGTGTATCTGACCCTATCCCAGAACACGTTAAAGAACCCAGTAGCACTTATCGAAAAGAGTTGGGGGAACCCGGTGTGAATGGTCTCAAAAAACCTTTCAGTAAACCAACTCACAACAAGAATAGTTCATTTTTCAATAGCAATAATCAATGACCAAATTTAACAAGACATGATTGCAATTCACAGCAATCACACTGCAGGGCTGCCTCTCCAGGCTACGGCCCTCTTGCAATTTAATATTGCATAGATTTTATTCATCATCTGGGACCTGGGACATTAGGGGGATGATCCTTTGATTAATGTGCAATGAAGCCAATAACAATTGGATGAAATGACAATAAGTGTGGTGTTTAAGAAGGCACAAAGTAGATTATGTTATCTGTTGGGGTAGAGGTCTTGATATTCAACAGGGTTTATAAATTAGATCAGAGAGCAGAGTGTTTAGCCATGTATACTATTATGTTGACACCACAGATTATTGCAGAATGGATTGTGACATTTGTCACAAGGTGTCTTGTTTTGGTGAGATGTGATCTGGAAATCTGTAGATTTATATGATTTGTAATTATATTAATATTAAGCAATTTCTGCAATATGTCATTCCCAGGATTCAGCCATATTGGAAATTTGTCTCCTGATCAGATATGGCATAAACAGTTTAGCCACATGAGATGTATATGACAACAGATAGCCACATATGACAACAAACCTGTTGATATTTATAATTAGCAATGGGAAATAACAAAATAAGATATTCATTGGCAATGTTTCCAGAGTCACAGATAAACAAAGTGGATATGCTGAAGAAAGAACAGCTAGAAAGTGTGGTAGATAAGCTAGAAGGGGAATGGAAAAAGCTTGCGACTGAACTCAACTTCCCTGAAGACGATATCAATTACCTGGAGAGTGAAACAGCAGATATCAAGGCCCAGGGTCTTAAAATGCTGACGCTATGGATGGTAAGTGCAAAATGATGTCATTTTATTACCCTCAGCCCCTGATGTAATCAGGCTGAGGGTATTGCAGTACTCCTGGCGTGGGTATGTATGTCTGTATGTATGTCTGTAGCGAACATCCTTGTCATCGCGATAACTCAAGAACAAATGATGGCAGCTTCATAAAACTTGACACACATATGCATCTGGTGAAAACCTCGGACGAGTTCGATGGACGGCGACCTTGACCTATTTTTCAAGGTCACAGGAACAATTATGTGAAATCCCAAGAATCACAATAACTCAAGAACGAATAATGGTAGCTTTATGAGATTTGACACACATAAGTATCTGGTGAAGACCTCAGAATTTTTTCTATGAAACATGACCTTCACCTACTTTTCAAGGTCACAGGGACAATTATGTGAAATCATCTTGTCATCGCGATAACTCGAGAACAAATGATGGCAGCTTCATGAAACTTGACACACATATACATCTGGTGAAAACCTCGGACGAGTTCGATGGACGGCCACCTTGACCTATTTTTCAAGGTCACAGGGACAATTATGTGAAATCCCAAGAATCACAATAACTCAAGAACGAATAATGGTAGCTTTATTAGATTTGACACACATAAGTATCTGGTGAAGACCTCAGAATTTTTTCTATGAAACATGACCTTCACCTACTTTTCAAGGTCACAGGGACAATTATGTGAAATCATCTTGTCATCGCGATAACTCGAGAACAAATGATGGCAGCTTCATGAAACTTGACACACAAAAGCATCTGGTGAAAACCTCGAATGAGTTCGATGGATGGCGACCTTGACCTATTTTTCAAGGTCACGGACAATTATGTGAAATCCCAAGAATCGCAATAACTCAAGAACGAATGATGGCAGCTTTATGAGATTTGACACACACAAGCATCTGGTGAAGACCTCAGAATTTTTTCTTTGAAACATGACCTTTACCTACTTTTCAAGGTCACAGGGATAATTATGTGAAATCATCCTTGTCATCGTGATAACTCAAGAACAAATGATGGCAGCTTGAAACTTTACACGCATAAGCATCTGGTGAAAACCTCGGACTAGTTCGGTGGACGGCGACCTTGACCTATTTTTCAAGGTCACAGGGACAATTATGTAATATCCCAAGAATCGCAATAACTCAAGAACGAATGATGGCAGCTTTATGAGATTTGACACACACAAGCATCTGGTGAAGACCTCAGACTTCTCTTGATGGAACATGACCTTCACCTGATTTCAAGGTCACAGGGACAATTATGTGAAATCATCCTTGTCATCGTGATAACTTAAGAACAAATGATGGCAGCTTCATGAAACTTTACACGCATAAGCATCTGGTGAAAACCTCGGACTAGTTCGGTGGACAGCGACCTTGACCTATTTTTCAAGGTCACAGGGACAATTACGTGAAATCCCAAGAATCGCAATAACTCAAGAACGAATGATGGCAGCTTTATGAGATTTGACACACACAAGCATCTGGTGAAGACCTCAGAATTTTTTCTTTGAAACATGACCTTCACCTACTTTTCAAGGTCACAGGGATAATTATGTGAAATCATCCTTGTCATCGTGATAACTCAAGAACAAATGATGGCAGCTTCATGAAACTTTACACGCATAAGCATCTGGTGAAAACCTCGGACTAGTTCGGTGGACGGCGACCTTGACCTATTTTTCAAAGTCACAGGGACAATTATGTGAAATCCCAAGAATCGCAATAACTCAAGAACGAATGATGGCAGCTTTATGAGATTTGACACACACAAGCCTCTGGTGAAGACCTCAGACTTCTCTTGATGGAACATGACCTTCACCTGATTTCAAGGTCACAGGGACAATTATGTGAAATCATCCTTGTCATCGTGATAACTTAAGAACAAATGATGGCAGCTTCATGAAAATTGACACACATAAGAATCTGGGAAGACTCCACATGAGTTTGATGGACGGTGACCTTAACCTGCTTTTCAAGGTCACAGGCCCATATCAATAATTCTAGAGTAAATGATGACAGTTTCATGATACTTGACACACCTAAGCTATCAAAGGAAGTAGATTTTATGGGTTTTTTACCCCTGCATCAATTTGCCTTGGTGCAGTGACGTTTTGTTCACAAATATTGTGTGGAGCGAATGTTGTGCAATGAGTTACCAGGGCTGAGGGTTGATGCATCTCTGATGCCTATGTTATTATGGGCTATGCTCAGGATATCAAAATGACAATGAGATCGAGAGTGAAAGTTACAGTGTGTCAAGTTTAAAGCTCAGGCTCTCAAACTGCTGACAATATGGGATGATAAATGTAAGGTTCAGGTTTAAAATGCCTACAATTTAAGTGCTAACTCCAAGGCCTTTGGTCTTGAAATGTTGAAGATTTTAATGTTAAGTTCATGGCACAGGGTCTGCTGACAAAGGTAAATGCAAAATGCTGTCATTGGATGAATGGTATCTGAGGTTCTTAACAAATGTAATGAAGAAGAAATCAAAATTGCTCATTTGCTTATGACAATGACATTTTTTATTCTCAAAAGTGGTGCCATATGCTTGATACTACATTTTTACCCTCAGCCCCAGATGTAATCAGGCAGAGGGTATTGCAGTACTCGTGGCATATGTGTGTGTGTGTGTGTGTCTGTCTGTCTCTCTGTCTGTATGTGTTTGTGTTAGTGTATGTGTTAGTGTATGTATGTATGTCTGTATGTATGTATAGTCTATGTATGTAGCTAGCAAACATCCTTGTCATCACGATAACTCGAGAACAAATGATGGCAGCTTCATGAAACTTGACACACATAAGCATCTTGTTAAAACCTCGGGCGAGTTCGATGGACGGCGACCTTGACCTGTTTTTCAAGGTGATAGGAACAGTTATGTGAAATCCCAAGAATTACAATAACTCAAAAACAAATGATGGCAGCTTTATGAGATTTAACACACATAAGCATCTGGTAAAGACATCAGAATTTTTTCTGAGAAACATGACCTTCACCTTCTTTTCAAGGTCACAGGGACAATTATGTGAAGTCCCAAGAATTACAATAACTCAAGAACAAATGATGGCAGCTTTATGAGATTTGACACGCATAAGCATCTGGTGAATACCTCAGACTTCTTTTGATGGAACATGACCTTCACCTACTTTCGAAGGTCACAGGGACAATTGTATCATGAAATCCCCATCATTGCTATAACCCCAGAACAAATGATGGCAGCTGTATGAGACTTGACACAAAAACAACTGGTGAAACCCCCAGACGAGTATGGTCACAGGGACAATTATGTGAAATCCCAAGCATCACGATAGCTTAATAACAAATTACGGCAACTCTATGAGATTTGACACACATAAGCATCTTATGAAGACCTGAGACTAATTTTATGGAACATGACCTTCACTTACTTTTTTAAGGTCACAGGGACAATTATGTGAAATCACCATCATTGCAATAACTCGAGAACAAATGATGGCAGCTTTATGAGACTTGACACACATCTGGTAAAGACCTCAAACTTTTTTTATGGAACATGACCTTCACCTACTTTTTCAAGGTCACATGCAATTACCATAGGGTTGGCCAATTGGTTGGCTCATGTACATGCTCATGCACAACAACACAAGTCTACACATGCTCATGCCAATTTCATACGTTCAAAAGTAATTTAAAATGGACCATTCATAATTTGGGAGGGGAGCAGATTTGAAATATCTGGTTGGAAGATTATACCATTTATATCAAGTTGTTCAGGGTTTTGCATCACTTACAACGCTATTTTAATCAGTTCATGGTGAGGCCCGACATATAAGCTTTGCCCAAGAAGAAAAAGTCAAGATTTTTTCCCCTCCCTTGAGGATTAATAGTCCACCCCCTGCTGACTATTTTTGTCTGACTATTTTGGTACACATGTCACTCAAATCTTAATCCTTGTTGTAACCACTTTCTTATAATAACAATGACACCAATTGGCCATGTTACCCTATGTGACGAAATGTTTTACTCATTGTGTCCTGGCTGCTTGCACCGGGTGTGGCCTCCGAGCAATCATCCAAAGAGTTGAATATGCCATTTACTTGCAGAGCCAGGTATAAATCCTGGATCTGCTGTGGAGAGTAATACATTAAAGGCTCAACATATTTACCACACCAATATCACATGATCTCCTAAATTAGATCATAGCTGAAGGTTGCCAAGCAACTGCTGCAGTGAAGGTTGCCAAGCAACTGCTGCATAGTGATACAAACTCTCATAACCAGCAGCAGCTGATCACAGAGAATACTTGCTTAGTCACTTAGTCGGGCAGTAGGTCAGTTCGACAGGCTGCTGATCACATGATGGAAATTTTTATTCTTTAAAAGTAGGTCAGCAGCATCGGTAGGACCAGCTGTAAATTTTACATCATTTGACAAGCAATGGCATGAGGGTCTGGGGCCCTTGTATTTCTATTTTCTCTGTGAAAAGACATAATTTCAGTTATAATGTCATTTTGACAATCTATTCTTTATATATTTCATCACTTTTAACAAATAGTGATGAAACAAGTATTTCTATTTTCTCTGTGAAAAGACATAATTTCAGTTTTAATGTCATTTTGGCAATCTATTCTTTATATATTTCATCACTTTTAACAAATAAATTAAAATTAAAAATCTGCCCCATCCTATTTTTTCAGGTTACACTATCAGATTTTATATTTTTTTAAATTTATTTTTCTCATTTGCCTAATGTATTTTGAGGAATCTGAATAATTGATTGCTTGTGCTATTAGCAGGACATTAGATCATGCTGTGTGGAAGAACCTCTTGTTATCAGATGAATTTGTTGCACAAAGGCAATCATGGGAGAAAATGATTGATAAATGTGGAAAGAAGTTGTCTTGTTGAGTAATCCCTCAGCAGTTAACTATTATATTTTTGATTGTTAACCCACCCCGTAGGCTAAAATCTAAATCTTCCATTGAACACTGTCAACAAACTTTGTTTAGCTCACCAGTGATCTAATGCAAACACCTGCTTAGTAAAGTTTTGCTAACTGTCAGGCACTTGCAAACTGGGTCAATGGAGTGATTTAGCTTACGGAGCCCTGTTTGCCCATTAAGTATGTCCATTGATACAGGTTGAACACCCTTACAGACCACAATAGAGGTCACATGCTTGTATACAGTACTGGCAGTACTTAGCACTTTCATCAAAACACAATAACCATGGTCAGTGTATTGATGTTTGACTTTAGTGAGATAGCTTGCTTGCATGACAGTTTTGTGGCCACATATCATATAAGCATACCCCAAACCTCTGTAAAATTGACAGATTACTTCCATAATGCACAGGATTATGTACTTTCTCAATACATTGCACATGGGAGTGCATATGTGGTTGACCTTGACCTAGTTCTCAAGGTCATAGGAGCAATTGTACGGCTTTACAGTACCTGGTGGTGTCCAATAATGCACTATTTGTTATTTAACTTCAATTTATGTCCACTAAATCCCTTGTATGTTATCACCTTGGCCTACTTCTCCAGGTTACAGGAGATAATTTGTGTGTTTGTGGTTTCCAGATTATAACTTGAGAACTGTTTTTTACTTTGCTTTGATACTGTACATGCTGTAGGAATGCTAATGAATGACCATGTGATTGCTTTTGGATGACCTTTTTTTTTATTAGAAATGATTATTTACTTGTGTGGAGCTTGAACACAAATTGTCAAAGCATTCATGAAATGAGGTTTTCAAGCACATTTTCCTTGCACAATATGAATATTTATACCCCAAACTTTGCAATCACAAGTATTTACCCATCATATTTCCCCTACATATATTTCTATGCCATTTGAAAGTGGAGGAGTCTTCTGCTAAAATCCAAATCATCCATTGGACATTTTATCAATGAACTTTGTTTAGCTGACCAGTGATTTTGTGCAAACACCTGCTTCGCCAAGTCTCTCTAACAGTGGGGCACCCTAAATTGGGACAATGGAGTGATTTGGCTTAAAAGAGCCCTGTTTGTCCATTAATGTTTGTCAAATGGTGCAGGCCTAGCACCCTGACACACCACAATATATGTCACATGATTGTATACATGTGGTCACCTGGTAAACCTCTGTAAAATTGCCTGTGACCTTTGTGGTCTCATGAATGCTTTAAAGGAATTGTTATGATATAAAAATATGCAATACTTTGTTCATCTTTTTGTTTTTTAGGAAAATGACCTAGAAGCTGGGACAGTTACCTCCATGAGACAAGCTTTGAAAGAGATTGGTCATGCAAGTATTGCCACAGACATATTTGGCGTTTCAGACGACTGAAGGATTATTTCTTGTACCCGTGAAACAGCAGTCATACCCTTAAATTTATGTTTATGAACATTTAAAAAAAAAACTAAATAATGACATGATATTATAGAGTTGGTTTCATTGATGTCAATAAACCATTTTTGCTTATACATTTGTGTTTTGTCTTTTTTCACAGCAATATATTTTTCTATATTTTGTACATCTGTTACCCATTTAGTAAAAGCACTGACGTTATGTGTAATGTCTTGCAATCATACATGTGCATTTTGGCAATGGTGGTGAAAAGGTCAAATAAAGGTTCAACATTGTGAGAAATATTGCCGATATTCCTATATTTATATCAAAAAAAAATTGTGAAATGGTGTTTTTACGACCCTTTCAGCAACAATGGCCATATCAGGTCGACTTTCGAGCCTTTTACCCAGTGTGAAAGTAACACTGCCGGCAGTGGGAGTCGAACCCACCACCTCCCGCCCTCCACTTATTTAACCAACAAAGGCACAGATCCTACACTCTACCAACTGTGCTAGTGGGGTCGGTCTATGTTTATATATATATCAATCTTTCAAAACATTTAGCATCTTTGAAGGAAAACATTACACAAACGAGTGCATATAATCTTGCCATAGCTTTGTAGAATTAAATATTATGAAAATATGTCTGATTAAAAATTCCAAATAATATTTGCCTTTTTGTTGCATTTATTTTATTCTTATTATATTCCCATCTGAGTATATTCCTATCTGAATATATTGTCTTATAGGTCCACAGTAGTTTGCCATTGTTATACATGTGGACATGTTAATAATTGTAAGAGTAGTACTACTGATCATAATGATAACATTTTTTAAGTCCGCACATTATGTACTTGCTCCGTTTCCACCGCATCTGCCACCACAGCACGCTTTTTTCTTGTACAGTAGTATGTGATAGACATAAAAAACTCTTGGGATTGTAGATGAATATAAAGGAATTTACGATAGGCTCTTGTGGGGTAGAAACATAATTTGAAACAAAGGTTTTCTTTACTCTTTGGTAATAACAAAAGTGACCTATATTTGAGAAAATTTAGACAGTACAGTGTTTAGACAGTACAGTGTTTTATTGCAGAACCCTCTTATTGGTCAATCATTGGTCAACCACAGGCACTTCTATTCGTTTAGATCTATTTGGGGCTTGTAAATATGATTCTTTAAAAAAAGAAATTCATGTTAATATCATTTTTAGTTACAAAGTTATGTCAATTTTTGTATACTATTTGGCTATTTTTCGGTTTTCTGGTCCAAACACATTTTTTCCAAAGTTTGAGGTTCAATTTAAATCAGGAATTTATTTTGGGGTAGACCTTTCTCAATGAAATGTGCTTATTCCTTCATGGAGTGAAGCCAATTTTATTCCCATTCCTAAACATGACAAAGACTCATCAGATTCAAATAATTATCATCCCACTGTGTTAACGAGTTGTATTTGTTTTTTAGAAACTGTGGCTTATATGACAGTTTCAGAGAGTGGTTTTAGAAAAAACCTCTCCCCTATGGATGTGGGGATTAAGAATAGCTCCACTGCACATCATTAAATAGATCATTAAATTTTGGAATAACATTTTGGCAAAAGGTAAACTTGTGGGTTTGAATTGGAAAGTACTGCTTTATCAGAGATATATGCTATATTATAATCCCAATTATTTTATGTATATCATCCTGGTTATCCTTGGCATCAGGATCAGGAGTACCAGATCCCAGTTGACATCCCCCTGGCTGGGCTCTGCAGTGGGTGGGGGCTCAAGTGATAAATTATACAAGACATATATAGCACACCAAAACTCAAAATGACCAAGACCTGATAGTGACACAGATTCTGATGACGACGAGACAAGGATCATGAAATGGCTAAAATTTTTGATAGAGAGTACAGATTCAGGTCACACACTTTGCAAGATGTCGCCATTTGATATTGCAAAGGGTATCCAAGATGTGGCTGGCAAAGCCAAGAATGTCAGGACTTTGAATCGCAAGAAAGTTGTCGTTAGCTGTTCAGATTTATCTGACATCTCTGATAAAGAAATGGTGGAGGAGTTGAGGGTTCAGTATGTTGTTGAATAGTAATAGGATTTAAATCAATAAAAATGGTGTAAAGACTCCGAGCAACACATTTCTCCTGACCTGTGAGGCAGTGCAGCTACCTGAGTCAATCAAGATAGGATATATGAATGTATGAGTAAACATGTTCATACCAAATCATAGAATTTGAAATGTACAAATTGACAACCGGGCATATTCCAGAAATTGTCCAACCTTTTTAAAGGCCACGGACCATGGTGCAGTTGGTTAGAGTGCCAGCTGATTTGTACCAGTTCCTATGTGGGGATCCAAAGGTTGTGGGTTTGATCCCAGGCTGTGATTTAACTCATGAAATGACTGAAATAATGTTGAAAGTTATGTAAAACCCCAAACAAACCTTTTTAAAGGAAAAAAGAAATTTAAAGGATATGCCAAACCAAGAACCCTAACAAAGTCAGTATATTCGACCTACTGACTGGTATGAGGTTGGGGGGGGGGGGGGGGGAGTACTAAAAAGACTTTTGATTGACTAATGGGGCCTTAGACATACATGGTAGACATTTCTAGATTATGTCTAACCCCTCAATATGAGAGCATAAATCTGAGTTCAATGGAATAGCCGTTTTCCCCTGACAAAGTTAATATATTCACGAGCGTGAAGTTCTTTTGATATTTGATATTTGACGTTTTTTTCAAAAGGTGTCAACAAGTATGTATTAGTGTACCCTTTTGGGACAGGGTGAAAAAAGTTATGTAAAAGGATATATATCCTGTCAAAAACGGGTATATCCCTTTTCCGGTGACAAATGAGTTTTTCAGTATGATTAATGGCCTTCTCAACCTTGTAGCACAGTCTTAATCATTTATTATCAATATATTAATGGAGAATAACTGTAAACACCTTCATACTCTTTTGGTAATTGGGTATAAACGTTATGTAATAGGATATATATCCTGTAAAACATTGAAATATACCTTTATCTATGACAGTCACATTTTTTTGCATGTTAATGATTCCCAAGCATTGTTGCACTGTCTTCGCAATCATAGTTATACTAATGGAGGGTTTGACATACTTGCTAGACATGTCTAGAACATATCCTGTGTGGCATTATAATGCGAGGTAAATTATATGAGTAGGAGATATGGCCCTTTTCCCATGGCAAATGGAAAAAAGCTAATATAACACATTCCGGGGGATTTGGCGCTGTCTTCGCAATCATGGATAAACTAATGGAGGGTTAGACATACTTGCTAGACATGTCTAAAACATATCCTGTGGCATTAGAATGCGAGGTAAATTATATGAGTAGGAGATATGGCCCTTTTCCCATGGCAAATGGAAAAAAGCTAATATAACACATTCCGGGGGATTTGGCGCTGTCTTCGCAATCATGGATTAACTAACGGAGGGTTAGACATACTCGCTAGACATGTCTAGAACATATCCTGTGTGGCATTAGAATGCGAGGTAAATTATATGAGTAGGAGATATGGCCCTTTTCCCATGGCAAATGGAAAAAAGCTAATATAACACATTCCGGGGGATTTGGCGCTGTCTTCGCAATCATGGATAAACTAATGGAGGGTTAGACATACTTGCTAGACATGTCTAAAACATATCCTGTGGCATTAGAATGCGAGGTAAATTATATGAGTAGGAGATATGGCCCTTTTCCCATGGCAAATGGAAAAAAGCTAATATAACACATTCCGGGGGATTTGGCGCTGTCTTCGCAATCATGGATTAACTAATGGAGGGTTAGACATACTTGCTAGACATGTCTAGAACATATCCTGTGGCATTAGAATGCGAGGTAAATTATATGAGTAGGAGATATAGCCCTTTTTCCCCTGGCAAATGGAAAAAAGCTAATATAACACATTCCGGGGGATTTGGCACTGTCTTCACAATCATGGATTAACTAATGGAGGGTTAGACATACTTGCTAGACATGTCTAGAACATATCCTGTGGCACTAGAATGGAGGTAAATTATATGAGTAGGAGATATGGCTCTTTTCCCATGGCAAATGGAAAAAAGCTAATATAACACATTCCGGGGGATTTGGCACTGTCTTCGCAATCATGGATAAACTAATGGAGGGTTAGACATACTTGCTAGACATGTCTAGAACATATCCTGTGGCATTAGAATGCGAGGTAAATTATATGAGTAGGAGATATGGCCCTTTTCCCATGGCAAATGGAAAAAAGCTAATATAACACATTCCGGGGGATTTGGCGCTGTCTTCGCAATCATGGATTAACTAATGGAGGGTTAGACATACTTGCTAGACATGTCTAGAACATATCCTGTGGCATTAGAATGCGAGGTAAATTATATGAGTAGGAGATATGGCCCTTTTCCCATGGCAAATGGAAAAAAGCTAATATAACACATTCCGGGGGATTTGGCGCTGTCTTCGCAATCATGGATTAACTAACGGAGGGTTAGACATACTCGCTAGACATGTCTAGAACATATCCTGTGGCATTAGAATGCGAGGTAAATTATATGAGTAGGAGATATAGCCCTTTTCTCATGGCATATGGAAAAAAGCTAAAATGACACATTCCGGGGGATTTGGCGCTGTCTTCGCAATCATGGATAAACTAATGGAGGGTTAGACATACTTGCTAGACATGTCTAAAACATATCCTGTGGCATTAGAATGCGAGGTAAATTATATGAGTAGGAGATATGGCCCTTTTCCCATGGCAAATGGAAAAAAGCTAATATAACACATTCCGGGGGATTTGGCGCTGTCTTCGCAATCATGGATTAACTAATGGAGGGTTAGACATACTTGCTAGACATGTCTAGAACATATCCTGTGGCATTAGAATGCGAGGTAAATTATATGAGTAGGAGATATAGCCCTTTTCCCCTGGCAAATGGAAAAAAAGCTAATATAACACATTCCGGGGGATTTGGCACTGTCTTCACAATAATGGATTAACTAATGGAGGGTTAGACATACTTGCTAGACATGTCTAGAACATATCCTGTGGCACTAGAATGGAGGTAAATTATATGAGTAGGAGATATGGCTCTTTTCCCATGGCAAATGGAAAAAAGCTAATATAACACATTCCGGGGGATTTGGCACTGTCTTCGCAATCATGGATAAACTAATGGAGGGTTAGACATACTTGCTAGACATGTCTAGAACATATCCTGTGGCATTAGAATGCGAGGTAAATTATATGAGTAGGAGATATGGCCCTTTTCCCATGGCAAATGGAAAAAAGCTAATATAACACATTCCGGGGGATTTGGCGCTGTCTTCGCAATCATGGATTAACTAATGGAGGGTTAGACATACTTGCTAGACATGTCTAGAACATATCCTGTGGCATTAGAATGCGAGGTAAATTATATGAGTAGGAGATATGGCCCTTTTCCCATGGCAAATGGAAAAAGCTAATATAACACATTCCGGGGGATTTGGCGCTGTCTTCGCAATCATGGATTAACTAACGGAGGGTTAGACATACTCGCTAGACCTGTCTAGAACATATCCTGTGGCATTAGAATGCGAGGTAAATTATATGAGTAGGAGATATAGCCCTTTTCTCATGGCAAATGGAAAAAAGCTAATATAACACATTCCGGGGGATTTGGCACTGTCTTCGCAATCATGGATTAACTAATAGAGGGTTAGACATACTTGCTAGACATGTCTAGAACATATCCTGTGGCATTAGAATGCGAGGTAAATTATATGAGTAGGAGATATAGCCCTTTTCCCCTGGCAAATGGAAAAAAGCTAATATAACACATTCCGGGGGATTTGGCACTGTCTTCGCAATCATGGATAAACTAATGGAGGGTTAGACATACTTGCTAGACATGTCTAGAACATATCCTGTGGCATTAGAATGCGAGGTAAATTATATGAGTAGGAGATATGGCCCTTTTCCCATGGCAAATGGAAAAAAGCTAATATAACACATTCCGGGGGATTTGGCGCTGTCTTCGCAATCATGGATTAACTAATGGAGGGTTAGACATACTTGCTAGACATGTCTAGAACATATCCTGTGGCATTAGAATGCGAGGTAAATTATATGAGTAGGAGATATGGCCCTTTTCCCATGGCAAATGGAAAAAGCTAATATAACACATTCCGGGGGATTTGGCGCTGTCTTCGCAATCATGGATTAACTAACGGAGGGTTAGACATACTCGCTAGACATGTCTAGAACATATCCTGTGGCATTAGAATGCGAGGTAAATTATATGAGTAGGAGATATAGCCCTTTTCTCATGGCAAATGGAAAAAAGCTAATATAACACATTCCGGGGGATTTGGCGCTGTCTTCGCAATCATGGATTAACTAATGGAGGGTTAGACATACTTGCTAGACATGTCTAGAACATATCCTGTGGCATTAGAATGCGAGGTAAATTATATGAGTAGGAGATATAGCCCTTTTCCCCTGGCAAATGGAAAAAAGCTAATATAACACATTCCGGGGGATTTGGCACTGTCTTCACAATCATGGATTAACTAATGGAGGGTTAGACATACTTGCTAGACATGTCTAGAACATATCCTGTGGCACTAGAATGGAGGTAAATTATATGAGTAGGAGATATGGCTCTTTTCCCATGGCAAATGGAAAAAAGCTAATATAACACATTCCGGGGGATTTGGCACTGTCTTCGCAATCATGGATAAACTAATGGAGGGTTAGACATACTTGCTAGACATGTCTAGAACATATCCTGTGGCATTAGAATGCGAGGTAAATTATATGAGTAGGAGATATGGCCCTTTTCCCATGGCAAATGGAAAAAAGCTAATATAACACATTCCGGGGGATTTGGCGCTGTCTTCGCAATCATGGATTAACTAATGGAGGGTTAGACATACTTGCTAGACATGTCTAGAACATATCCTGTGGCATTAGAATGCGAGGTAAATTATATGAGTAGGAGATATGGCCCTTTTCCCATGGCAAATGGAAAAAAGCTAATATAACACATTCCGGGGGATTTGGCGCTGTCTTCGCAATCATGGATTAACTAACGGAGGGTTAGACATACTCGCTAGACATGTCTAGAACATATCCTGTGGCATTAGAATGCGAGGTAAATTATATGAGTAGGAGATATAGCCCTTTTCTCATGGCATATGGAAAAAAGCTAAAATGACACATTCCGGGGGATTTGGCGCTGTCTTCGCAATCATGGATAAACTAATGGAGGGTTAGACATACTTGCTAGACATGTCTAAAACATATCCTGTGGCATTAGAATGCGAGGTAAATTATATGAGTAGGAGATATGGCCCTTTTCCCATGGCAAATGGAAAAAAGCTAATATAACACATTCCGGGGGATTTGGCGCTGTCTTCGCAATCATGGATTAACTAATGGAGGGTTAGACATACTTGCTAGACATGTCTAGAACATATCCTGTGGCATTAGAATGCGAGGTAAATTATATGAGTAGGAGATATAGCCCTTTTCCCCTGGCAAATGGAAAAAAAGCTAATATAACACATTCCGGGGGATTTGGCACTGTCTTCACAATAATGGATTAACTAATGGAGGGTTAGACATACTTGCTAGACATGTCTAGAACATATCCTGTGGCACTAGAATGGAGGTAAATTATATGAGTAGGAGATATGGCTCTTTTCCCATGGCAAATGGAAAAAAGCTAATATAACACATTCCGGGGGATTTGGCACTGTATTCGCAATCATGGATAAACTAATGGAGGGTTAGACATACTTGCTAGACATGTCTAGAACATATCCTGTGGCATTAGAATGCGAGGTAAATTATATGAGTAGGAGATATGGCCCTTTTCCCATGGCAAATGGAAAAAAGCTAATATAACACATTCCGGGGGATTTGGCGCTGTCTTCGCAATCATGGATTAACTAATGGAGGGTTAGACATACTTGCTAGACATGTCTAGAACATATCCTGTGGCATTAGAATGCGAGGTAAATTATATGAGTAGGAGATATGGCCCTTTTCCCATGGCAAATGGAAAAAGCTAATATAACACATTCCGGGGGATTTGGCGCTGTCTTCGCAATCATGGATTAACTAACGGAGGGTTAGACATACTCGCTAGACCTGTCTAGAACATATCCTGTGGCATTAGAATGCGAGGTAAATTATATGAGTAGGAGATATAGCCCTTTTCTCATGGCAAATGGAAAAAAGCTAATATAACACATTCCGGGGGATTTGGCACTGTCTTCGCAATCATGGATTAACTAATAGAGGGTTAGACATACTTGCTAGACATGTCTAGAACATATCCTGTGGCATTAGAATGCGAGGTAAATTATATGAGTAGGAGATATAGCCCTTTTCCCCTGGCAAATGGAAAAAAGCTAATATAACACATTCCGGGGGATTTGGCACTGTCTTCGCAATCATGGATAAACTAATGGAGGGTTAGACATACTTGCTAGACATGTCTAGAACATATCCTGTGGCATTAGAATGCGAGGTAAATTATATGAGTAGGAGATATGGCCCTTTTCCCATGGCAAATGGAAAAAAGCTAATATAACACATTCCGGGGGATTTGGCGCTGTCTTCGCAATCATGGATTAACTAATGGAGGGTTAGACATACTTGCTAGACATGTCTAGAACATATCCTGTGGCATTAGAATGCGAGGTAAATTATATGAGTAGGAGATATGGCCCTTTTCCCATGGCAAATGGAAAAAGCTAATATAACACATTCCGGGGGATTTGGCGCTGTCTTCGCAATCATGGATTAACTAACGGAGGGTTAGACATACTCGCTAGACATGTCTAGAACATATCCTGTGGCATTAGAATGCGAGGTAAATTATATGAGTAGGAGATATAGCCCTTTTCTCATGGCAAATGGAAAAAAGCTAATATAACACATTCCGGGGGATTTGGCACTGTCTTCGCAATCATGGATTAACTAATAGAGGGTTAGACATACTTGCTAGACATGTCTAGAACATATCCTGTGGCATAAGAATGCGAGGTAAATTATATGAGTCGGAGATATAGCCCTTTTCCCCTGGCAAATGGAAAAAAGCTAATATAACACATTCCGGGGGATTTGGCACTGTCTTCGCAATCATGGATAAACTAATGGAGGGTTAGACATACTTGCTAGACATGTCTAGAACATATCCTGTGGCATTAGAATGCGAGGTAAATTATATGAGTAGGAGATATGGCCCTTTTCCCATGGCAAATGGAAAAAAGCTAATATAACACATTCCGGGGGATTTGGCGCTGTCTTCGCAATCATGGATTAACTAATGGAGGGTTAGACATACTTGCTAGACATGTCTAGAACATATCCTGTGGCATTAGAATGCGAGGTAAATTATATGAGTAGGAGATATGGCCCTTTTCCCATGGCAAATGGAAAAAGCTAATATAACACATTCCGGGGGATTTGGCGCTGTCTTCGCAATCATGGATTAACTAACGGAGGGTTAGACATACTCGCTAGACATGTCTAGAACATATCCTGTGGCATTAGAATGCGAGGTAAATTATATGAGTAGGAGATATAGCCCTTTTCTCATGGCAAATGGAAAAAAGCTAATATAACACATTCCGGGGGATTTGGCGCTGTCTTCGCAATCATGGATTAACTAATGGAGGGTTAGACATACTTGCTAGACATGTCTAGAACATATCCTGTGGCATTAGAATGCGAGGTAAATTATATGAGTAGGAGATATAGCCCTTTTCCCCTGGCAAATGGAAAAAAGCTAATATAACACATTCCGGGGGATTTGGCACTGTCTTCACAATCATGGATTAACTAATGGAGGGTTAGACATACTTGCTAGACATGTCTAGAACATATCCTGTGGCACTAGAATGGAGGTAAATTATATGAGTAGGAGATATGGCTCTTTTCCCATGGCAAATGGAAAAAAGCTAATATAACACATTCCGGGGGATTTGGCACTGTCTTCGCAATCATGGATAAACTAATGGAGGGTTAGACATACTTGCTAGACATGTCTAGAACATATCCTGTGGCATTAGAATGCGAGGTAAATTATATGAGTAGGAGATATGGCCCTTTTCCCATGGCAAATGGAAAAAAGCTAATATAACACATTCCGGGGGATTTGGCGCTGTCTTCGCAATCATGGATTAACTAATGGAGGGTTAGACATACTTGCTAGACATGTCTAGAACATATCCTGTGGCATTAGAATGCGAGGTAAATTATATGAGTAGGAGATATGGCCCTTTTCCCATGGCAAATGGAAAAAAGCTAATATAACACATTCCGGGGGATTTGGCGCTGTCTTCGCAATCATGGATTAACTAACGGAGGGTTAGACATACTCGCTAGACATGTCTAGAACATATCCTGTGGCATTAGAATGCGAGGTAAATTATATGAGTAGGAGATATAGCCCTTTTCTCATGGCATATGGAAAAAAGCTAAAATGACACATTCCGGGGGATTTGGCGCTGTCTTCGCAATCATGGATAAACTAATGGAGGGTTAGACATACTTGCTAGACATGTCTAAAACATATCCTGTGGCATTAGAATGCGAGGTAAATTATATGAGTAGGAGATATGGCCCTTTTCCCATGGCAAATGGAAAAAAGCTAATATAACACATTCCGGGGGATTTGGCGCTGTCTTCGCAATCATGGATTAACTAATGGAGGGTTAGACATACTTGCTAGACATGTCTAGAACATATCCTGTGGCATTAGAATGCGAGGTAAATTATATGAGTAGGAGATATAGCCCTTTTCCCCTGGCAAATGGAAAAAAAGCTAATATAACACATTCCGGGGGATTTGGCACTGTCTTCACAATAATGGATTAACTAATGGAGGGTTAGACATACTTGCTAGACATGTCTAGAACATATCCTGTGGCACTAGAATGGAGGTAAATTATATGAGTAGGAGATATGGCTCTTTTCCCATGGCAAATGGAAAAAAGCTAATATAACACATTCCGGGGGATTTGGCACTGTATTCGCAATCATGGATAAACTAATGGAGGGTTAGACATACTTGCTAGACATGTCTAGAACATATCCTGTGGCATTAGAATGCGAGGTAAATTATATGAGTAGGAGATATGGCCCTTTTCCCATGGCAAATGGAAAAAAGCTAATATAACACATTCCGGGGGATTTGGCGCTGTCTTCGCAATCATGGATTAACTAATGGAGGGTTAGACATACTTGCTAGACATGTCTAGAACATATCCTGTGGCATTAGAATGCGAGGTAAATTATATGAGTAGGAGATATGGCCCTTTTCCCATGGCAAATGGAAAAAGCTAATATAACACATTCCGGGGGATTTGGCGCTGTCTTCGCAATCATGGATTAACTAACGGAGGGTTAGACATACTCGCTAGACCTGTCTAGAACATATCCTGTGGCATTAGAATGCGAGGTAAATTATATGAGTAGGAGATATAGCCCTTTTCTCATGGCAAATGGAAAAAAGCTAATATAACACATTCCGGGGGATTTGGCACTGTCTTCGCAATCATGGATTAACTAATAGAGGGTTAGACATACTTGCTAGACATGTCTAGAACATATCCTGTGGCATTAGAATGCGAGGTAAATTATATGAGTAGGAGATATAGCCCTTTTCCCCTGGCAAATGGAAAAAAGCTAATATAACACATTCCGGGGGATTTGGCACTGTCTTCGCAATCATGGATAAACTAATGGAGGGTTAGACATACTTGCTAGACATGTCTAGAACATATCCTGTGGCATTAGAATGCGAGGTAAATTATATGAGTAGGAGATATGGCCCTTTTCCCATGGCAAATGGAAAAAAGCTAATATAACACATTCCGGGGGATTTGGCGCTGTCTTCGCAATCATGGATTAACTAATGGAGGGTTAGACATACTTGCTAGACATGTCTAGAACATATCCTGTGGCATTAGAATGCGAGGTAAATTATATGAGTAGGAGATATGGCCCTTTTCCCATGGCAAATGGAAAAAGCTAATATAACACATTCCGGGGGATTTGGCGCTGTCTTCGCAATCATGGATTAACTAACGGAGGGTTAGACATACTCGCTAGACATGTCTAGAACATATCCTGTGGCATTAGAATGCGAGGTAAATTATATGAGTAGGAGATATAGCCCTTTTCTCATGGCAAATGGAAAAAAGCTAATATAACACATTCCGGGGGATTTGGCACTGTCTTCGCAATCATGGATTAACTAATAGAGGGTTAGACATACTTGCTAGACATGTCTAGAACATATCCTGTGGCATAAGAATGCGAGGTAAATTATATGAGTCGGAGATATAGCCCTTTTCCCCTGGCAAATGGAAAAAAGCTAATATAACACATTCCGGGGGATTTGGCGCTGTCTTCGCAATCATGGATTAACTAATGGAGGGTTAGACATACTTGCTAGACATGTTTAGAACATATCCTGTGGCATTAAAATGCGAGGTAAATTATATGAGTAGGAGATATGGCCCTTTTCCCATGGCAAATGGAAAAAAGCTAATATGTCACATTCCGGGGGATTTGGCACTGTCTTCGCAATCATGGATTAACTAATGGAGGGTTAGACATACTTGCTAGACATGTCTAAAACATATCCTGTGGCATTAGAATGCGAGGTAAATTATATGAGTAGGAGATATGGCCCTTTTCCCATGGCAAATGGAAAAAAGCTAATATGTCACATTCCGGGGGATTTGGCACTGTCTTCGCAATCATGGATTAACTAATGGAGGGTTAGACATACTTGCTAGACATGTCTAGAACATATCCTGTGGCATTAGAATGCGAGGTACATTATATGAGTAGGAGATATAGCCCTTTTCCCCTGGCAAATGGAAAAAAGCTAATATAACACATTCCGGGGGATTTGGCACTGTCTTCGCAATCATGGATAAACTAATGGAGGGTTAGACATACTTGCTAGACATGTCTAGAACATATCCTGTGGCATTAGAATGCGAGGTAAATTATATGAGTAGGAGATATGGCCCTTTTCCCATGGCAAATGGAAAAAAGCTAATATAACACATTCCGGGGGATTTGGCGCTGTCTTCGCAATCATGGATTAACTAATGGAGGGTTAGACATACTTGCTAGACATGTCTAGAACATATCCTGTGGCATTAGAATGCGAGGTAAATTATATGAGTAGGAGATATGGCCCTTTTCCCATGGCAAATGGAAAAAGCTAATATAACACATTCCGGGGGATTTGGCGCTGTCTTCGCAATCATGGATTAACTAACGGAGGGTTAGACATACTCGCTAGACATGTCTAGAACATATCCTGTGGCATTAGAATGCGAGGTAAATTATATGAGTAGGAGATATAGCCCTTTTCTCATGGCAAATGGAAAAAAGCTAATATAACACATTCCGGGGGATTTGGCACTGTCTTCGCAATCATGGATTAACTAATAGAGGGTTAGACATACTTGCTAGACATGTCTAGAACATATCCTGTGGCATTAGAATGCGAGGTAAATTATATGAGTCGGAGATATAGCCCTTTTCCCCTGGCAAATGGAAAAAAGCTAATATAACACATTCCGGGGGATTTGGCGCTGTCTTCGCAATCATGGATTAACTAATGGAGGGTTAGACATACTTGCTAGACATGTTTAGAACATATCCTGTGGCATTAAAATGCGAGGTAAATTATATGAGTAGGAGATATGGCCCTTTTCCCATGGCAAATGGAAAAAAGCTAATATGTCACATTCCGGGGGATTTGGCACTGTCTTCGCAATCATGGATTAACTAATGGAGGGTTAGACATACTTGCTAGACATGTCTAGAACATATCCTGTGGCATTAGAATGCGAGGTACATTATATGAGTAGGAGATATAGCCCTTTTCCCCTGGCAAATGGAAAAAAGCTAATATAACACATTCCGGGGGATTTGGCGCTGTCTTGGCAATCATGGATTAACTAACGGAGGGTTAGACATACTTGCTAGACATGTCTAGAACATATCCTGTGGCATTAGAATGCGAGGTAAATTATATGAGTAGGAGATATGGCCCTTTTCCCATGGCAAATGGAAAAAAGCTAATATAACACATTCCGGGGGATTTGGCGCTGTCTTTGCAATCATGGATTAACTAATGGAGGGTTAGACATACTTGCTCGACATGTCTAGAACATATCCTGTGGCATTAGAATGCGAGGTAAATTATATGAATAGGAGATATAGCCCTTTTCCCATGGCAAATGGAAAAAAGCTAATATGTCACATTCCGGGGGATTTGGCGCTGTCTTCGCAATCATGGATTAACTAATGGAGGGTTAGACATACTTGCTAGACATGTCTAGAACATATCCTGTGGCATTAGAATGCGAGGTAAATTATATGAGTAGGAGATATGGCCCTTTTCCCATGGCAAATGGAAAAAAGCTAATATAACACATTCCGGGGGATTTGGCACTGTCTTCGCAATCATGGATAAACTAATGGAGAGTTAGACATACTCGCTAGACATGTCTAGAACATATCCTGTGGCATTAGAATGCGAGGTAAATTATATGAGTAGGAGATATGGCCCTGTTCCCATGGCAAATGGAAAAAAGCTAATATGTCACATTCCGGGGGATTTGGCACTGTCTTTGCAATCATGGATTAACTAATGGAGGGTTAGACATACTTGCTAGACATGTCTAGAACATATCCTGTGGCATTAGAATGCGAGGTAAATTATATGAGTAGGAGATATGGCCCTGTTCCCATGGCAAATGGAAAAAAGCTAATATGTCACATTCCGGGGGATTTGGCACTGTCTTTGCAATCATGGATTAACTAATGGAGGGTTAGACATACTTGCTAGACATGTCTAGAACATATCCTGTGGCATTAGAATGCGAGGTAAATTATATGAGTAGGAGATATGGCCCTTTTCCCATGGCAAATGGAAAAAAGCTAATATAACACATTCCGGGGGATTTGGCGCTGCCTTCGCAATCATGGATTAACTAATAGAGGTTTAGACATACTTGCTAGACATCTCTAGAACATATCCTGTGGCATTAGAATGCAAGGTAAATTATATGAGTAGGAGATATGGCCCTTTTCCCCAGGCAAGTTGAAAAAAGCTAATACAACCCATTCCGGGGGATTTGGCACTGTCTTCGCAATCATGGATATACTAATGGAGGGTTAGACATACTTGCTAGACATGTCTAGAACATATCCTGTGGCATTATCCTGTGGCATTAGAGATTTGGCCCTTTTCCCGTGGTAAATGGAAAAAATCTAATATAATACATTCTGGGAGATTTGGCACTGTCTTCGCAACCATGGATATATTAATGGAGGGTCAAATTACTTGCTAGACATGCCTAGAACATAGCCTGTAGCATTAAAATGCGAGGAAAAATGTTTAGAAGAAGTTATGTCCATTTTCCCATGGCAAATTGAAGATATCGAATATCTTACATTCTAAATGTTTTGGCACTGTCTTCGCAACCATGAATATACTAATGAAGAGTAAGACATGCTTGCTAGACATGTCTAGAATATAGCCTGTGACACTAAAATGCGAGGAAAAATGTTTTGAAGAAGATATGGCCCTTTTCCCATGGCAAATTTGAATATTGTAATTTTTGAGTGTTTTGGCACTGTCTTCGCAACCGTGAATATACTAATGAAGGGTAAGACGTGCTTACTAGACATGTCTAGAACATAGCCTGTGGCATTAAAATGTGAGGAAAAATGTTAAGAAGATATGGCCCTATTCCCATGGCAAATTTCAAGATATCGAATATCGTAATTTTAGAGGTGCTTTTGGGTATTGAAGCTATTTGATTTGGATTTATTTTTAAAGATTGTAATGATTTATTTTCTTTTTGATCTTTTTGAAAATAAATCTAATAATATATTTACTTTTGGCATTTGAATCAAAGAATCTTTACAATCTTTAAAAATAAATCGAAATCAAATAGCTTCAATACCCAAAAACACTTCCATGGACCTATGCAACATTAAACATTAATGTTGCCATGTCAGAATTAAAGAAATGCTCAACAGATCCATCCCTTTATATAAATAGATATAAAGAAATTAAATCTATGAAAAATCCTATGAATAATCCTAAATCCTCTGAAGAAAACAAAAGAATTTGTTTGGGGTTTTTGTTTGGGGTTTTTTACATCACTTTCAACACTATTTCAGTCATTTCGTGATGTGACCTACTTTTAGGAGATATAGTGCTGCCTCACTGAATTGTCATGTCGCAGGTCCTTGACATGACAACCCACTAGGTCACAGATTTTCAAGGACAACGGGTTAACCCTTTAGGCACGGGCTTAGCTCATGTGGGAAATTGTATCATGAATTCAATCCCGGCACGGCCAGGGTTCGAACCCACGACCTTTGGATCACCACAAAGGAACTGGTGCTAATAAGCTGGCGCTCTAACCAACTGCGCCACGGCCTGTGGCCTAGAAAACAAAAGAAAATTCAGCGTTCAATATATACAGCTTAAAAGTGGACATTCCGACCCAACCCTGTGAAGACAGTGCCAAAACATTCAGAAATTATGATATTCGATTATCTTCAAATTTGCCAGGGGAAAAGGGCCATATCTTCTACTAAACATTTTTTCTTGCATTTTAATACCACAGGCTATGTTCTAGACATGTCTAGCAAGCATGTCCAAACCTTGTTTAGTATATTCATGGATGGAAGACAGTGCCAAAACACTCAAAATTTACGATATTTGATATCTTGAAATTTGCCATGGGAAAAGGGCCATATCTCCTACTCATATAATATACCTCGCATTCTAATGCCACAAGATATGTTCTAGACATGTCTAGCAAGTATGTCTACCCTCCATTAGTTTATCCATGATTGCGAAGTCCGTGTCAAATCCCCCGGAATGTGTCATTTTAGCTTTTTTCCATTTGCCATGGGAAAAGGGCCATATCTCCTACTCATATAATTTACCTCGCATTCTAATGCCACAGGATATGTTCTAGACATGTCTAGCAAGTATGTCTAACCCTCCATTAGTTAATCCATGATTGCGAAGACAGCGCCAAATCCCCCAGAATGTGTTATATAAGCTTTTTTCCATTTGCCATGGGAAAAGGGCTATATCTCCTACTCATATAATTTACCTCGCATTCTAATGCCACAGGATATGTTCTAGACATGTCTAGCAAGTATGTCTAACCCTCCATTAGTTTATCCATGATTGCGAAGTCCGTGTCAAATCCCCCGGAATGTGTCATTTTAGCTTTTTTCCATTTGCCATGGGAAAAGGGCCATATCTCCTACTCATATAATTTACCTCGCATTCTAATGCCACAGGATATGTTCTAGACATGTCTAGCAAGTATGTCTAACCCTCCATTAGTTAATCCATGATTGCGAAGACAGCGCCAAATCCCCCAGAATGTGTTATATAAGCTTTTTTCCATTTGCCATGGGAAAAGGGCTATATCTCCTACTCATATAATTTACCTCGCATTCTAATGCCACAGGATATGTTCTAGACATGTCTAGCAAGTATGTCTAACCCTCCATTAGTTAATCCATGATTGCGAAGACAGCGCCAAATCCCCCGGAATGTGTTATATAAGCTTTTTTCCATTTGCCATGGGAAAAAGGCTATATCTCCTACTCATATAATTTACCTCGCATTCTAATGCCACAGGATATGTTCTAGACATGTCTAGCAAGTATGTTTAACCCTCCATTAGTTTATCCATGATTACGAAGACAGCGCCAAATCCCCCGGAATGTGTCATAGTAGCTTTTTTCATTTGCCAGGGGAAATGGGCCATATCTCCTACTCATATAATTTACCTCGCATTCTAATGCCACAGGATATGTTCTAGACATGTCTAGCAAGTATGTCTAACCCTCCATTAGTTAATCCATGATTGCGAAGACAGCGCCAAATCCCCCGGAATGTGTTATATTAGCTTTTTTCCATTTGCCATGGGAAAAGGGCCATATCTCCTACTCATATAATTTACCTCGCATTCTAATGCCACAGGATATGTTCTAGACATGTCTAGCAAGTATGTCTAACCCTCCATTAGTTTATCCATGATTACGAAGACAGCGCCAAATCCCCCGGAATGTGTCATAGTAGCTTTTTTCATTTGCCAGGGGAAATGGGCCATATCTCCTACTCATATAATTTACCTCGCATTCTAATGCCACAGGATATGTTCTAGACATGTCTAGCAAGTATGTCTAACCCTCCATTAGTTAATCCATGATCGCGAAGTCCGTGTCAAATCCCCCGGAATGTGTTATATTAGCTTTTTTCCATTTGCCATGGGAAAAGGGCCATATCTCCTACTCATATAATTTACCTCGCATTCTAATGCCACAGGATATGTTCTAGACATGTCTAGCAAGTATGTCTAACCCTCCATTAGTTAATCCATGATTGCGAAGACAGCGCCAAATCCCCCGGAATGTGTTATATTAGCTTTTTTCCATTTGCCATGGGAAATGGGCCATATCTCCTACTCATATAACTTACCTCGCATTCTAATGCCACAGGATATGTTCTAGACATGTCTAGCAAGTATGTCTAACCCTCCATTAGTTAATCCATGATTGCGAAGACAGCGTCAAATCCCCCGGAATGTGTTATATTAGCTTTTTTCCATTTGCCATGGGAAAAGGGCCATATCTCCTACTCATATAATTTACCTCGCATTCTAATGCCACAGGATATGTTCTAGACATGTCTAGCAAGTATGTCTAACCCTCCACTAGTTAATCCATGATTGCTAAGACAGCGCCAAATCCCCCGGAATGTGTTATATTAGCTTTTTTTTCCATTTGCCATGGGAAAAGGGCCATATCTCCTACTCATATAATTTACCACGCATTCTAATGCCACAGGATATGTTCTAGACATGTCTAGCAAGTATGTCTAACCCTCCATTAGTTAATCCATGATTGCGAAGACAGTGCCAAATCCCCCGGAATGTGTTATATTAGCTTTTTTCCATTTGCCATGGGAAAAGGGCTATATCTCCTACTCATATAATTTACCTCGCATTCTAATGCCACAGGATATGTTCTAGACATGTCTAGCAAGTATGTCTAACCCTCCATTAGTTAATCCATGATTGCGAAGACAGCGCCAAATCCCCCGGAATGTGTTATATTAGCTTTTTTCCATTTGCCAGGGGAAAAGGGCCATATCTCCTACTCATATAATTTACCTCGCATTCTAGTGCCACAGGATATGTTCTAGACATGTCTAGCAAGTATGTCTAACCCTCCATTAGTTAATCCATGATTGCGAAGACAGCGCCAAATCCCCCGGAATGAGTTATATTAGCTTTTTTCCATTTGCCATGGGAAATGGGCCATATCTCCTACTCATGTAATTTACCTCGCATTCTAATGCCACAGGATATGTTCTAGACATGTCTAGCAAGTATGTCTTACCCTCCATTAGTATAACTATGATTGCGAAGACAGTGCAACAATGCTTGGGAATCATTAACATGCAAAAAAATGTGACTGTCATAGTTAAAGGTATATTTCAATGTTTTACAGGATGTATATCCTATTACATAACGTTTCTACCCAATTACCAAAAGAGTATGAAGGTGGATACAGTTATTCTCCATTAATAAATTGATGATAAATGATTAAGACTGTGCTACAAGGTTGAGAAGGCCATTAATCATACTGAAAAACTCATTTGTCACCGGAAAAGGGATATACCCGTTTTTGACAGGATATATATCCTTTTACATAACTTTTTTCACCATGTCCCAAAAGGGTACACTGATACATACTTGTTGACACCTTTTGAAAAAAAACGTCAAATATCAAATATCAAAAGAACTTCACGCTTGTAATATATTCGACATATTGACTGGTATGAGGTGGGGGGAGAATACTAAAAAGACTTTTGATTAAGTAATGGGGCATTAGATATACTTGATAGACATGTCTAGATTATGTCTAGCCCCCTCAATATGAGAGCATAAATCTGAGTTCAATGGAGTAGCCCTTTTCCCACGACAAAGTCAGTATATTCGACGAACTGACTGGTATGAGGTTGGGGAGGGGGGGGGGGGAGAATACTAAAAAGACTTTTCATTGACTGATGGGGCCTTACACATACTTGGTAGACATGTCTAGATTATGTCTAGCCCCCACAATATGAGAGCATAAATCTGAGTTCAATGGATTAGCCCTTTTCCCCTGACAAAGTCAATATATTCGACCTATTGACTGGTATGAGGTTGAGGGAGAATACTAAAGAGACTTTTGATTGACTAATGGGGCCTCAAACATACTTGGTAGACATGTCTAGGTTATGTCTAGCCCCCTCAATATGAGAGCATAAATCTGAGTTCAATGGAGTAACCCTTTTCGAAAGAGTAATGGGGCATTAGATATGAGTAATGGGGCATTAGATATACTTGGTAGACATGTCTAGATTATGTCTAGCCCCCTCAATATGAGAGCATAAATCTGAGTTCAATGGAATAGCCCTTTTCCCCTGGCATAGCCAGTAAATTCCACCTACTGACTGGAATGAGGTTGGGGAAGGGGGAGAATACTAAAAAGACTTTTGATTGAATAATGGGGCCTTAAACATACTAAAGAGACTTGATTGACTAATGGGGCCTCAAACATACTTGGTAGACATGTCTAGGTTATGTCTAGCCCCCTCAATATGAGAGCATAAATCTGAGTTCAATGGAGTAGCCCTTTTCGAAAGAGTACGAAAAAGACTTTTGATTGACTATTTGGGCCTTAGACATACTTGTTGGACATGTCAGTAGTGTAGCGAGTTCAATCGTTTGTATTATAATTGGCTCCGCCATTGTTTCTCCTCCATTTTGTGGAATGAACCAATGAGAATGTAGATTTATAGGACAAATCATGTGTAGGTTGTTCATGTGGTTTTTTCCCATGATTCATTAGAAAAAGAAAGATGGCGACTTTCATGGAGAAGTTCCTGGAGGAAGCCATTTTGTTTTATGACATCATGAAAAAGATTTCCTCCATTTTGTCTTTTGAACCAATGAGAGGGTGTGTTTCCACGAGAGTAAAATATTAACATAATTTATTTTCTCATTGAATATGAGATTTGATTATGTGACTGTCTGATTCTACGAGAGTAGAATATTAACATAATAGATTGAGATTTGATCATGTGTGTATACGTATGCATATATATATCATCTTGTTTGAGACTCTTAATGTTCAAGAGAATTTGTTTTAACACATATAAGAATTAGACATAGTCATTTGACTAGAAGGCTATCTTCTTAAAGGCGAAGATCAGCCTCAGTCTATTGGATGTCAAAGTGCTTTGACTATCAAACATGTTTTAATTGAATGTATCGATTTTGATATAATTAGGACTCAATATTTTAATGTGCAAGATTTTGTTATTTCATGCTGTAGATACTTAGTATAGTATCGTTTTTAAAACAAAATAGGACTTTATAACCAATTTTAAGTGTGGAGCTCTTGTTTACTTAGGTCATTGGCCTATTTATCAAGAACCACGAAACATCATATGGTATTTAAAGTCTTTCAATTGAATTTATTTATCCAAATTTGTTATGTCTATAACTGATATATTGAAAGGATTTTCACGAAAACAGAAAACATCTTATTTTAAAAATATTTCTGTAGATCATAACTATGCGGGTATATCTACATTGAAATCTCTCAATGATCAAAATTATTCTTCTCTACATACTTTGCATTCACTCGTTCAATCTAACTTACCTAGTCATGAGAGAAGTATTGATTTTAGTAATCATAGGAGATGTAGGAAATGTTTATTGAGTATTTAAGTATCTAACAAATCTGTCTAAACACTAAAGGAGTTGTATGAAAAATGTATTGTGTAGACAATGTGGGTTTATTTGTTCAAGTTAATCTGAGTTATATGAACATAGGATGACTACACACAGAGTTCACACAGAGTTCATTCACAAAATCAATTGCAGGTTACACCATAGGAGAAAAAGAATACTAATCCACCATGGGCAACTTTATCTGAAAACAAAGTGAATAAATTCAAGTCTGCATTTAATATTCATTTAGAATATATTCTTGCAGAGAATAGGAAAGGTGGGGTTATTTCAATCTATAACACTTCACTCGATGTAAATTTTAACATAGATAGTATTATGACAGACATTATATCGATTTATGAGGATAGTCTTTCTGCATTTAAGATCTCACTTTCGGTGTTATGTTGCGAAATATAGAGAATGGGGAGTATAGGTTTTTTAAACCATATAGGAATACTCATCTTTTTGATGATCCTATCGTAATTTCAATTAAAGAAGATTTGGTAAAGTTAAGAAAAAAATAGAGAATATGGATTTAATGGAATATTTAATGAGAACTAGACCGAATATGAAATCTAAACCACTGATGGTAACTTATGCTCAGATGTGGGTGTTCAATACAATATATGTTTTAGGCCATGAACCTATTTTTCTCCCTACATATATTTTGGGATGTAAACATATTGTAGGATATAGATTATCTACATATAGACTCTTATAAACAAATATAGACAATTACGATCTTTGGCAAGAAACCATATAGGTTACTGAGTGCTACGTGAGGCCAACAAGTGCAGGCCGAGGAGACGCATTACTCGCCCCGAATAGAGATGACGTGATCCTCCAAGCCACGCAGGCTGCCCCGAACCTGAAGAAGACGCTACGCAGGCAGCCCTCACACAGATGCTCAGTTTTCCTTAAAAAGGCCCCAAAATCGTTACTCAGGGAGCAGAATCCACTTGCCTAGAAGATCCATGACACTCAGCATCGTGACAGCCACACTTGCATAGACTTGGGTGTTTTATGCATACTCAGGACTTTGTCAGTATCATGCATTCAGGTATTTCATATGCCTCGCTCTTTGCCATGCTGACCTAGCCAGACTAGTGTATACAGCACGGAATAAAGGAGACCCCTTGTGCATTGTATACAAGGAGACCCTTGTGCATTGTATTATCTGTGTCTGCAGATATTATTACCTCCCAACTCACATAGGTAGATAGGGTAGCTGGGTTAAGGCCCCGTTCACAGCCAGCGAGTATCATATGTCAGATCCCCGTCCATGTTCCCCAACGACGGAGACATTCCCCATACGCTAGTAGGGATACAAACCCTACGTAACAATATAATGTCTTTCGAGAGAAAATATGATATGTCAAGGAATTCTAAAACATTTATGGATAAGTTATGTGCTTTCCAATGTTTAACTCAATGTTTTCACCCAGAATTACATAAATCTGCCTACAAAAAGTTTGAAGATGTCACTTTGGAATATTTTGAAAAATGGAAAACATTTATTAAGAAAATTATGGATAAAAAACTTATTTTTTCTGAATTTTTAGGAGTTTCTATACTGGAATTGTGATATGTTTCTAGACAAACCTTCAGTATTGTATAAACACGAATCTGTTTGTGATGGTCAAGTGAAAAAGATATTGAATTTAATCCTAAGGGCCCGACACATTAATGTCAGACGCTTTTCGACTGCTAAATATGCACACAAACAAGATGGCGACCGCTCCTCTCCGGCCCATACTAAAGGTACCCGGATGAGCATTTCTGATGACGTCACATCGAATTTCCTTCGGCCACACTCGGCTCATCTCGAAACACATCGTTCATGTCCGCCACTGACCAATATATCGTCTGCTAGCATAGATGGCGCTCTGAACAATGTAACTACTACTCGTAGATTGAATCTATCATCAGGAACTAGGAGAAGTCGTGATCTGAACTTTAAAATAGCATCTTGCAATGCCAAAGAAGGTTCTGGAGCTTAGACAATATTTTAGTGATGAGAATCTTGATGCACTATTTATAACTGAAACCTGGTTACAGAAAAATTCAAATAATAACTGTACTGAAAAATTGAAAAATGGACACCTTGAATTTCTATCACGTCCTTCTATGACGATTTTAGGTAGATTACTTCACACTACTGCACTTTTACTAATGATGTAGTATTCCTGGGTGACTACAACTTCCATCTAAATGAACAACATAGACCAGAAGTTATTAAATTCAATGATATCTTATCTACCTTCGACATGAACCAATGGATAACTGAACCTACTCATATACTGGGTAATACATTACATTCGGTTATTTCTTTTGAGGGTAATAGATATCTCAAAGGTTGTAAGGTTGATGACTACATATCTGACCATAAGATTATTATCATTGATTTCAATCTTGAATCACCTAAACCTCAAAGAAAAAAAATCAAATTTAGGAAATATAAAAACTATGAAAAACTACGTGAGGATATTAAATTAACCTTCTCGAAATATTGTTCTAATATGACTATACAAAATCTAGTGCAGTTTTTTAACAGCAGTCTGATGCAGATACTAGATAAACATGCACCATATACCGAAATTTGTGTCACTCAAAGACCCATGGATGGATGATAAGATTAGACAGGAGAGATCTAAGAAGAGGAGTTTGGAGAGGAAAATGTCTAAATCAGGTCTCTCTATTAAGGATGCATATCGTATACATAGGAATAGATACAATGCTCTACTCAAATCATCACACTCTATTTCAAAACACTAATAACTGATAACAAAGCTAATCTTAAAAAACTATTCATGATAATCGATAAACTACTCCATAAATCTAAGGACTCTCCGTTACCCACCTCCCCAGACTCCACTTCTTTGGCTAATAGATTTAATGAGTTCTTTCTAGGAAATGTGGAGAAAATTGGCATGGATCTAGACTGTAATACTAACTGCACTATAATAATAATAATAATAATAACACTTATATAGCGCCAATACCAAGCCGGGCCTGTTCATTGCGCTTAACCCCATAGTATTTCCTAAATAGGAAAGTTTTCAAGCTGGACTTGAAAACAGATACCGTAGGGCTCCTCCTAATATCATTAAGGATGTCATTCCATAACTTTGGGGCTATGACTGAGAAAGCCCTGTCACCGACAGTCTTCATATTGGAAGATGGTATCGCAACGTCCTAGTGTGATGTTTAATAGCCAATTATGTAGGGTGGCGCTTTACCATTTAGGGCCTTCCAAGTCATGAGCATTATTTTAAACTCAATTCTGGCTTTGACAGGCAGCCAGTGAAGTTCTCTTAGTGTTTCACTAATGTGATCAAATTTCTTGAGTTTACACACCACTCTGGCGGCAGAGTTTTGTAGTTTCTGAAGTTTTTTAAGCTCCACGTCAGGAATACCTGCCAGTAAGGCATTGCCATATTCGAGGGTGGATGTGACAAAAGCGTGCACCAGAGTTTCAGTCATTTTCTTATCTAATGATTGTCTAATAGCGGATATATTCCGAATGTGGTAGTAACCCTTTTTGCACATGTTCCTGACCTGAGCCTTCATATCAAGGTGATGGTACAGGATTACTCCAAGGTTCTTTACTATAGGGCTCTGATTTATTTGTGATGTTCCAATCTTTAGGCCATTTAGATGTGTGAGGTCATGTCTTACAGAGAGTTTTTTATTTGCGCAAATCAGTAGCTCAGTTTTATCATCATTTAGCTTCATATTATTTGATATTAAAAAGGATTTAATTCTATCTATGCAACATTCCAATTTTTGTTTTGGTAGTGGAAGGTCATTTCTGGTGGAGTGATTAACAGGAATGTAGATCTGAGTGTTGTCAGCATAGATATGATAGGACATACCATATTTGGTGAGAATGTCAGCAAGAGGCGACATGTACATGGAGAAAAGAATTGGCCCCAGCACAGAGCGTTGGGGGACCCCAGATTCAATATTCATGTACGATGACCTAGTAGTGTGAATTTTAACAGATTGGAGTCGATCAGTCAGGTAAGATTTTATCCATTTGAGGGCATTTCCAGTAACACCAAATCTTTTTTCTAGCCTATTCAGAATTATTCCATGGTCAATAGTGTCAAAAGCAGCAGATAGATCTAGAAGCACAAGCATGACAGAGTTTCTATTGTCTAAAGACCTGAGTATATCGTTTTGTAATCTAAGAAGCGCGGTTTCAGTGCTATGCCCCTCCTTGTATGCTGATTGGAATTTGTCAGTAAGACCATTTCTTACCATGTGTGGGATAAGTTGTGATGCAACTGCCCTCTCTGTCAGCTTCGAGACATAGATAAGATTGGACACTGGGCGGTAATTGGATTTGATGAGTTCAAGACCTATTTTTTTCAGAAGAGGGGTGATCAGAGCAATCTTCATGCTCAGTGGCATAAATGCATCGGTGATGGATTTGTTTATTATAGCAGTAATAAAAGGCAGCAGATCATCAATTAGGTCATGAAATAACCATGATGGTATAGGGTCCAGGTCACATGACTTCCTGGATGCTTTCTTTATTAGTAGCCTAACTTGCGCAATTGTCAGCGGATTGAAACTACACAGCTTAGGTATGCAATCATGTGTGCTGACATCTTCATTGTACACAGTGCCACCTGGTGGTTCATCTATATTTGTAGCATCAACCTGGGATCTGATGTTTTTAATTTTGTCCATAAAAAATTTATTGAAGTCCTCTGCCAGCATGGTGTGGTCCTCACTAGTTGGTAATGGGGTGACCTTATTTTTGCACATAAGGTCATCAATTGTTTTAAACAATTTTTTTGGATTATTTTTGTTTTCTTCTATTAGGTTTGAGAAATATTCCGATTGAGTCGATTTTAGCAAAGAATTATATTTATTTTTCTGTTTAATATACCGGTCCTTATCAATTTGGAGTCCAGACATATTCATCCTACGCTCAAGGCGCCTCCTGACCGCTCGTTCATTTTTTAAACTTTCATTCATCCATGGAGCAGCATCCCTGACAGTGACCTTGACAAGCTTTGTTGGGGCATAGCGATCAAGTAGGTTGGTTAAGCCTTTGTCATAGTATTCAATTATATCAGTCAGGGATCTATTTTCCCATATCTCAATATTTGAGAGGAGTGCCTGAATTTCTTGCCTAAAGATACGTTTGTCTAATTTTTAAAAATTTCTATAGTGAATAGTTTTGCTACGTTTTTGGGGTTTGTTTATTTTTAGAGTCATTAGAACAAGTTTATGATCAGACACATATTCACCAACAGTACATTTGTTTAGTATCCTATTTTTGTTGTATGTAATAACCAGGTCAAGGGTGTTACCCAGGATATGGGTCGGTTCATGTATCCACTGGGTCATAGAGAAAAGGGATAAAACCTCATTAAATTTCATGACATCAGGCTTAATCATCTTATTCATGTGAAAATTGTAGTCACCAAGAAGGATGACTTCATGCTGAAACATTGAGTAATGTGCTAGAATATCAGTGAAGTCTTCATAGAATTTTGAATATGTGTATCTTTTTTTCTTTGAGGGCTCAGGTCTATAAATAGTCACAAATGTGGTTTTTATATTTTTCATGTATAGGGTGACTTCCATTAATTCCATAGTGGTAGGGTTCGGAGATGTTAGTTTATTTATTTTAAAATTAAGTTCAGGTCGAAACAGTAAGCCGATCCCACCTCCTCTCCCACTAGGGCGTGGGTGGGATATAAACTCAAGCCCACCTTTCTTAAATTTATTAATGGTGGTTTCAATGTTAGTGTTATTACTCCATGTTTCAGTAATGAACAGGGGCCCACCACTATATGATATGCAAAAAGAGCCAATATGCACACTTTTCTGGCTGGCAGCTTGTAACTAATGCATTTCATTTCCAGCTGGTATGTTTACCAGCTGGGAACTTTTTTTGTATGAATCAGCTGGCTCAAAATACATTTGACATTTCAAAATGGCCTAGCTGACAGACTGATGAATTTAATTGGCTGGCTGGTAAAGTATTGAGATTTTGACACCAACTGGCAATTTCGCCATTGAAAACTGCAAAATAAAAAATAAATTATATTGTATGAACACTATTTGACAAAGATTGTTCAAGCCTAATGATATTTCTACTGTAATTATAAGTTTTTAACATTTAATTATTTATTAAAGAAATTGGCTCATTACCAGCTGTTAAAAAAAAATTGGCATTGACAAACATCCACCAACAAAGTTAACAGCTGTTAATTCCATACAAATTCTGAGCTGGTAACTTACCCAGCTGGTAAAAAATAACAGCTGACAGCCAAAATCCCAAAGTGTAGCTGGCTGGTATTTTTTTAAAATATTTCCTTCTAGAAAATACTTAAAATGCATATTGGAAAAATGTTTTTTCAGCTGAGTGATATGTTGTTCACAACATTCTATAACATACTTTGCCCAAGTTTCACGTCTCTATCTCAATTTTTAACGAAGTTGGTAGTGGTGGGCCCCTGAATGAATAAGGCATCCAGATTCCTATTAGCAAATGTATCAAGTATTGAGAGAGTTTTACTAGATATGGACTGTAAGTTGCCAGAGCCTATTGTTATGTCGTTTATACAAGTGATCTTAACCGATGTATTGTTGTCAGCGCTCCTGGTGGGCAGTCTGGTACTGGGAGCGTCCAGGCCAGCTTCAGTGTGATCAGTGGAGAGAACAGAGAAGGGATTTGTATCATTTACTGTGCGATGACTTGTTGCGACCCCTATAGTGCGGGCGAGGCAACGCCGTTTACGCACTCGCCCGGTAATCCGGGTAATATTACGAATGCGGTCAGGACGGTGTCCTCCATTTTTATGACAAGAGCGTGAAGCAGCCGATATATTGTGGGAGCCGGTACCTATTTGAGGATTAATAATTCTAAAAGTGTGCAAGGGATTACCATGAAATACCAAGATTGAGGAGTTGGAGGAGGTAGCTGGTTTCAGTTTAAAAGTATGAGGAATACCAATGTCGGACTGTGTTCTTGAATTATTTCGCTCTGACTGTGTATCATGATGATAGACTGTTCTGGAGTACAGATTATGTTGTTTACAGGTCAGTCCACTGGCAAAATCATCAAGAAGTGTTCTTAAGTCAGGTAAGAAAGTTATTTTATATTCAGATGGAGCAAACCAGTGTTTATTCATATATAGGTTAACAGCAGACCCGCCAGAGCCCCCTAGTGTAAGATGTAGAGTGTTGAAGAAATTTATCTTGTAGGAATCTATTTTAGAATGTGGCCCAGGTGACCGAGTGGGCATGTAAAGGGCAATATTTAATAGAGATTTATTTGACAAGAACCTGGTAGCATGATGAGTACACAATAGTAGAGTATTTGTAGCGATACTTAGAGAATTACTATGACTTGTGTCGTTTATACTAGCAGAGTTATCAGTTGACGGTGAAGTTATCATACACCTACAAACACACAGGGTTGCAAATTTCACAATAGAACATTTTTTATTAGATAACAACAGATTATATACATTATTTTCAGTCAGAGAGACCGAAGAGAAATCGGTGGACATGTCCATATCAGTATATATATCAGTTCCAACAAGAGCACAAGAGTCCTCAGAAATATGACAAGAACATATATCCCGGTGGCATACATCAGGATTATAACATGAATTATTATGCATCTTATGACTGTTAACATAACCAGTATCACCAATATTATGCATAGAGGGCTCTGGCCCGGCCCATAAGGTGGTAGACGGTGTATGGAGTTCTATACAGCGAGCCAGCTCCGCTTTCCCATTGCGTATCTGTTCAGGACTTCCGTCAATGGTGGCCAATTTGATTTTTTCTGTACCTCTCATAGCTTCATCTAGGTAAATGACAGCCCCTGTTGACTCCTGCATTCTTCTGACATTGGCGCCTCCCTTACCTATGATTTTACCCGCAAGGGCGTGGGGTATCCCTCCGCCAGAGGTCACTACAAACAATGACAACCACACTCTGCATAGCATTCCTACTCTTAACTCCTTTTGTGCGCTAACGAAGCCTGAAGTTCTACAACTAGTCAAGAAATCGTCTAATAAATCGTGTGATCGGGATCCAGTACCTACTTGGTTATTACTAGATTTACTAGATTTACTACTTCCTATCAT
Source organism: Amphiduros pacificus (assembly GCA_949316495.1). Classification (NCBI taxonomy): domain Eukaryota; kingdom Metazoa; phylum Annelida; class Polychaeta; order Phyllodocida; family Hesionidae; genus Amphiduros; species Amphiduros pacificus. Next base: position 21,121,203 of record OX439000.1, on the reverse strand, counting down.
AACACTTATCATAAACAAATCATTGTTAGATCACACTGTTACAGATGATATGAAAATTGCTCTTATTACGCCACTTTTGAAAAAGCTGGGTCTAGAATTGATTGAACCAAATTTTAGACCAGTATCCATATTGTCCTATATTTCTAAACTAACAGAAAGGGCCGTTGCAAACCAACTTGTTCCTCATCTAGTAAGGAATGGCCTTACTGATAGTTTCCAGTCTGCTTACAAACAATATCATAGTACTGAGACAGCATTATTAAGGGTTCAAAATGATATTTTGCGTGATCTGGACAATAGAAAGACAGTTATCCTTCTTCTCCTTGACTTATCTGCAGTCTTTGATACCATTGATCATAACATCCTGCTTAGAAGACTTGAGTCTAGATGTAGGGTTACTGGTAAGGCGCTACGTTGTATTGAATCCTATTAACTGGAAGACGTCAGCATGTTAAGGTTGGACTGAGTTAGTCTAGCTTGCTGAATATTAAGCATGGAGTACCCCAGGGTTCAGTTATTGGACCAATTCTGTTCACGGTCTATAAGTCGCCACTTTCTGATATCATCACTAGACATTGTTTGAACTATCATATTTATGCAGATGATACCAAAATTTACATCTCATTTGATAGGAAAAATCCTCAAGAGTCAACTCTCGCAAAATCAAATCTAGAGTCATGTATTTCTGACACCAGAAACTTTTTTAAGGTCAATAAAAGGAAGCTGAATGATAATAAAACTGAAATGCTCCTCTGTAATCTGGGCAGGGATTATTCATTAGCCAAAGAAGGTAAGGATAGGTCTTACTGATATTGAGCCAGTATGTAAAGTTAAGAATCTCGGAGTATTTCTCGACTTAAAACTTGACATGAAAGGAAACACATCAAGGAAACACTCAGGAACTTCATTAAATAATTCTTGGGGAGATGAACATATTAAGAAAATAATATATGAAAACTTATTATCAACTTAAAGAAAGTTTGAGAAATATATGAATCAGGTTCCCTTTCAGAGAATGAAAGTCTACCATTATTCAATCAAAAGTCTTTTTATTACTCTCCCCCCCCCCCCCCCACCTCACACCAGTCATTAGGTCAAGTAAATTGAATTTGTCATGGGAAAAGGGCTACTCCATTGAACTCAGATTGATGCTCTCATATTCTGGGGGCCAGACATAATCTAAAGATGTGCACCAAGTATTTCCCATTATTCAATCATAAGTCTTTTTAGTACTTTCCCCCACCCCCACCTCGTACCAGTCAGTAGGTCAAATATTTTGACTTTGTCCCCGGAAAAGGGCGATTCCATTGAACTCAGATTTATGCTCTCATATTGAGGGGGCTAGACATAATCAAGACATATCTACCAAGTATGTCTAAGGCCCCATTAGTCAATCAAAAGTCTTTGAGATCATTTAAAATGCATTTCTAAGTTATAAATGTATAAAAGTCTTTTTAAAATTCTCCTTCATACTACAAAAGTGTACCACGAAAATGAAAGTTACCCTTCAATACCTTTAAAGGTGAATATCAACCTGAATGTATTGGTTGTCAAAGGGCTTTGACTATTGAATATGTTTTGATTGAGAGTATCAATTGCAATATTATACGAATTCAATATTTTAATGTGCAAGATTTACCTATGCTGTTTAATACTGTCATTTGTCATTGACTTATTTATCAAAAACTGCAGAACCTTTTAAACAAATTATACATATTATATTTGATTGATGTAATATAAATGGTATTGTTAAATATTCTTGTGTTATCTACATATTAGATTAACATTTACATTTTGTTTTTACTGTTTTGGCACTGAATGACCTCATTGTGTTGATGTGCTGTAAAGCAATCATTCATTCTAACTATTGTCCCATAGCTTTTACGAGTTGTGTAAGACTATGGAATGTATGATTAATGAAAGATTACCCCGGTATCTAGAATCCTTGGCATCATTTGGATTTGAGGGGTAGATTAGCCCTATTTATTCAAAGCTTTCTGTCGGATAGGCACTTTACAGTGCATGTTGGCATATCACTGTCTGATGCTTTTGATCAGAATGGATGTACCCCAAGTAGTAGGGGAGCCAATCTCAGAAAGTTGCTTATTTTGGGAGTTAATGGTCCCCCAAAATGCATGGTTTTACGGCAAAATGGAACATTTTCAAAAAAGTATGGGAAAAATGCTCAACTGTCAAAGAGTTCCCTTTTCATTTTCATTTCAAGTCATGAAATGACTTTTTATATTTATTTTTGTTATATAATTATTGATTTATTATTTGAAAATCACAATGGAATTTCTTTGATTATATTGAAAGCTTCATATCTTTTTATGAAGCTTTCAGAAAAAGTGGTGTAGTAATACGTCACTGCTCCAAAAATTATTTTGTCATGTCAAAATGTTAAAGGGAAAAAGTTCTGCAGATTGTGGGACCACAATAAAGTGATCTTAATTATCAATATTTACTGCGATCCTAGTGAAACAGATTTTCTATTTTTCAAAAACATTAAGAGGAATATAGAGGTAAAGCACACACTTGACCATTTAAAAATATTTCACCTCCCTTCACATATCTGATCGCCAAACTTCCTTTTTATTTCCAAATTACACAAATCAAAATAAGAAAATCTGTTTCTCAAGGATCACAGTGAATTTTCTTCCCAAGTAAATGAAATAAACAGCTAAAAACAAGCCTACTGCTGTGTAATCTGCAGAACTAATTTGCTTGTCTTCTTCATTTCTCGTCAAAACTATCAAGGAAAATTAGGACAAAATACTATTTTGAAAGAAATATACTTGTAATCATACCTTATAGTTCAAATATTGTAGTGTTTAAATATTGAATGTATTTTTACACAGTAAATGTACCAATTTCCATAGAATACAGTATTTTGGTTATTTTCTCCTCTGCCACTAGGGGGCACTCAATGAAAAGACCTATAAATACCCTTAAGGAAGAAGAGACATTGGGGGTCCATTTTTCATGAATAAAAATATATGTTGCTCGTTTAGATTTTGAGATACAACTGTTGCCATGGTAACCAAATCATTTTTATAGCATATTAAAAGTAAATATACTTTTCCTCATAACTTTTATATTGTTTGCACTAAAATTCCTAAACTTTGCATAAACATAAAATCCATAACATACTTTTGATCAGGTAAAATTAGCAAATTAAAATATTGTTTGTTGCCATGGTAACTTATGCGGGCAGTTTTAGCCATTTTTCAAAATCTGACCTTGCGAAGTTGTTTGAGGGCGACACAAATGCATATATTTTGACATTTTTGTCCTGTCACGTAATACTGTACCCATGCTTCAAACAAATTGAGACCATGATATAAAGTCTAATTGTGTACATTGCCATGGCAACAATTAATAACATATCAAGAGATGTTTCAGAATAATCTCAGAATTACATATTTATGTGTCCATGTTCATATATTATTAGTGAATGAATTTTATATTTGGCATGAACGTGTTGGTCACTAAGACATACCAATAAATTACAAAAATGGCTATTTTCAAAGGAAATTGGTTGCCATGGAAACTAATTTAATCAAATTTCTACACTTTTTTTCAGAGACATACTAAATTTATCAATTGGCGAGATAAATACATTGATAGTGGCACTTTTTGTCTTGTGGTATTATAATGTGATCATTGTTGTGTTTAAATGGAGACCATGGCAGAAATAAAATGATAATTGTTGCCATGGCAACCAATAATCAGAGATTTAAGACTATAGTTTAGAATGTTCCAAATATATTTACTTGGTGACCATACATAATATGAATTTACCTTTTTATTCTGTATGTAGGCATCTAGTCAATCTTACTTGATGACTGACATTCTTTTGTGTTGTCAAAATAAATCAATATATATTTCAGATTGGTCAGAAAAAGGTTTTGTAAAATGTGAAAATAAATCATTCAATGACTCCACTTGGTCAAAATGTGTCTTTAGTCAAATGCATATGGCCTAAAATAACTTTAATGTTGCACACGACAACTCATGGATGTTCAGATGCCTGATATATAAAGAAACCCAGCACCTTATATAACAGTTTTATAAGAGGGGACAAACAAACAAAATGAAATAAAGGTAAGAAACACACACACAGGACAGACAGTGATTTATTAGAGGTAGTGGAGGGCAACTTAGAATGGACATAAATTAATAATCTGAGCAGCCTGACTTCATTACCATGATTACATTGTACAAGTTGCAGCCCAACAGAATGCAGGTAACTTCCAGAACCTAAATCATTTAATATTTCAGTAAGCTAAGTTTTGCAAAATATCAAAACAAATCATTAAATGGATGCAAGAGGTCAAAACATGCTGTTGCTCAAATGTTGCCAATCATATCTAGCTCATAAAGCCATGGATGCTCAGATGCCTCACATATAAATAAACCCAGTGCCTTATGTCATATAGTTGCACTGAATCGGACATATGGAAAAAAACTAACAAATAAAAGGTTGAACACACAAATGCATGAACACAGGACAGACATCTAATTGTGTAAAAACCAAACATTTTTTTTATATTTGCATTTTTTAAATACATTTTGATCAGTAAATAAATACATAATTTTATCCACATTATATTTCTGACAATCAAATTAACATTTTCTGTTCAACATTTGTTTCAAGATATATATATATATATTTATATATATATATTTCAAACAAGCAATCACAAATATCTTAAAAAGATAACCATGGTGCATTTCTGGTCCATAATGCTGTGCATCTGGCAAAGTCAATTCCATGCACTGATAAGTTTTACCAATAAAGGTTATTACTTATATAGTTATGTACACTTTTGAAAAATCCCCATCCTGTTGGAGTCTCATATGAATGGCCTTGCACACGGGATAAAGCATCCCCATTATTCTTAACTGGGCTGTCCTCATCCACAGGGTAATCAATCTCCTCATTTTCTTTGTTCACCTGACTTGGGTTACTGCCAAACGACATCATAAGCTGGTGAAAAAGAAATAACCCAATTGAGACAATTTGTTTAATTACCGTATTTACTCTTGTATAAGACGACTCGTATATAAGACGAACCCCCAAACATTGAGGTTATTTTGCTTGAAAAGACCAATTTCAGGATATAAGATGAGTCAGTTTTTCTCGAGACATCGACACTGCTACCATTCAAGTTTGGCGGCCGTTTTAACGGTGAAACATAAATTTGCTTATATCACAATATCTTACTCATGTATAAGACCATAGGTCTTATACCCGAGTATTTACGATAAAACGTAAATACGATGTGCATATTTTTAAAATAACGAATTTTGGACGTAGCGGATCAATTCTAATTGCGTTTTAAATGATATATAAAGGTATGAAAAGGAAAACACGACTCAAAGCGGTGGAAACAACAACGAAATGCAAAACTGTGAATGCTGATAATTGGAATCAGTGAAAACAAAGTGAAAAAAAAGCGCTAAATTCTCGATCTGCGAAGCATAATTTGTGATAATATTGGGTAAATACCTTTATTTATCATTTGAAATGCAATTAAAATTGATCCGCTATGTCCGATGTCTATTATTTCGATAATATGAAAGTTCGTAATGAAAACGCCTTGTCTTCATGAGGACGTGGAGAAAATCTCAACCTGCGAAGCATAATTTGTGATAATATTGGATAAATACCTTTATTTATCATTTGAAATGCAATTAAAATCGATCCGCTATGTCCGATGTCTATTATTTCGATAATATGAAAGTTCGTAATGAAAACGCTTTGTCTTCATGAGGACGTGGAGAAAATCTCAACCTGTGAAGCGTAATTTGTGATAATATTGGGTAAATACCTTTATTAATCATTTGAAATGCAATTAAAATCGATCCGCTATGTCCGATGTCTATTATTTCGAAAATATGAAAGTTCGTAATGAAAACGCTTTGTCTTCATGAGGACGTGGAGAAAATCTCAACCTGCGAAGCGTAAGTTGTGATAATACTGGGTAAATACCTTTATTTATCATTTAGAACGCAATTAAAATCGATCCGCTATGTCCGATGTCTATTATTTCGAAACGCTTTGTTTTCACTTTATTCCAATTATCAGCGTTCACAGTTTTGCATTTCGTCATTGTTTCCACTGCTTTGAATCTCTTTCACGCTAGTATTGCGTAATGCATGTTAAATGAATGGATGGCTTTGTTCTGTTCTTGACCTGCAAAGCGAATTTGTGATAATATTGGGTAAATACCTTTTTTTATCATTTAAAATGCAATTAAAATCGATCCGCTAAGTCCGATATCCGTTACTTCGAAAATATGAACATCTTATTTACGTTTTACCGTAAATACTTGAGTATAAGACTTGAGTATGTCCAATATTTGTTATTTCGAAAATAAGAATGCTCGTAATGAAAACTCGTAGTGCCGTAATTTTTGGGCGTAAATCCTCGTCCACAGGTTGCTCTCGTGTATAAGACGACCCCCCAAACATTAACTAAGAGTTTTTGTACAAAAACCTCATCTTATACACGAGTAAATAAGTTAATATTGGTCTGGACAACATTCAATTGTTTGAATATTTATAGTGCTGCCCAAATAGCCTTGTGATAAGAATAATATGTCTCTGCAACATTCACTTGTAAATGTGGAATGTTAGAATAAATATGGTCAATAAGCATCTCATTATTTGTAGTTGGTTTTTTTAACTAACTGGGATAGACCATATCTATGAAAAAAAAACATATAATTGATTTTTTGTCAGAGGAGTTGTCATATATATGTCAAAATGAAAGTCCCCCAACACAATGATTCAGTCATTAAGCATCTGGTGCTGGTTAATTATTGTGTCCACGTGAGTAAGCAACTGGGCTCTCAGAAGGTGGTGGCTTATATATCCCAATAATCCAGATAAGATTAGCATTTTGGATATGTATGTACGTTTGTTCAAACATACCTACATACATACATACCTACATACATACATACATACACACACCCACCCACCCACTGCAATACCCTCAGCCGGATTACATCATGGGCTGCACATAAAACACCAGTAATTAACTGTTCCAATTGAAATTTCTTTTTATATTATGCAGTTTGATTAATTGACCAAAGGGTAAAAATATCAAGCCATAGTTCTGTGTCTCTCATTCTGGGAGGAAGACCCATATGATGTTAGTTTTCCATTTAGTTGAGTACATATTTAAATGGGAAAATACGAAGGCCTATTTAGTCCTTTAATTTAACATAAATTGTTCAATATTTCATACAAATGATACTTTAGAGCATTGACTTCAGCTTGAAGCTAGCCTCCGAGCTGTCTCAGAATTTGAGCATAAACTTCAAATATGAGCAATTACTTCAAATTTGAGTTTTCCAAGCATGATGGGATAAAAAAGATTTAAATCTGAGCATGAAATTAGGATCTGGACATGTTCTTCAAATTAAAGTACACTGGGAAAATCAGGCTCAATATCAATGTTTACCAAAAACACTGTGCATATTTTTTGTCGATTTTTTTTCACTTGTAGAATGGGAAAATATGGCCCTGAGCATGAAAACAGTCTGGTGAAGGTCTTGGCCCATCAAAAAAGTCTTCACAAGATGATGATGAAGATTCAACATAATTGTCCCTGTGACCTTGAAAAGCAGGTGAAGGTCATGGCCCATGGAATCATTCTGAGGTCTACACCAGATGTTTATGTGTCTAATGTCATGAAACTGTCATCATTTGTTCTTAAGTTATTGCGATGGTGGTGTATTTGACATAATTGCCCCTGTGAGCTTGAAAAGTAGGTGAAGGTCATGCTCCATCAAAAGACTCTGATAAGTCTCAAGAAGCTTCTGTCCTTTCTTGTTGAGTTAATCCGATGACGTGTATGGGATATGATTGCCCCTGTGGCCTTGAAAAGCAGGTGAAGGTCACTGTCCATTAAACCAGTCTGAGGTGTTCACTAGATGCTTATGTGTTAGGGTGTTTCATTTTTCGGACTTTTTTTCCGATCAAGCTGCTCATTAAAAGAAATGTTCTCTGATATGTAGTAAACCCACAGAAAACATTTAAGACCAATCGATCAACTTTTAGACCCCCCCCTACCACCTTGTATGTATGACCTCGGAAACCAGTGCTCGGTGGCCATTTTCTGGTTAAAATTCAAGTCTCATTGCCTCATAATTTCATTTTATTCAACTCAGGTAGTGTCTGTGTCACACAAACTTCGTTTTAAAGGTTACTTAATATTTCAAGATCATTCCCATTTAATTTGGGTCAAAATCATTCAAATTCAAGACATTAATTCTGAAAAATATACATTTTCAAATTAATTTCACACTCATATCGGATAAATTTTTGACATTATTTCCACATTAACTTCAAATTGAGAATTATTTTATGGTATGAAAGTTCACAGATTTGTCTCCATTTCATTTTTAGCTCTGCTGAGACTCACAGAGCTTTAGGAGTGGGGAAAATGTCTGTCTGTCCGTCCAGCTGTCAAAATTTCTTTGAAAGTCTTTTTCTCCAAAACTTCCAGTAATATACGTTTCAAATTTTATACAGAGGTAGACATTGAGGCAAAGATTCAGATTCCTTCAAATCTTAGTGATGTCACCATTGACCTTAGTGCAGTGACCTCGAGGTTAGAAATTTTGTACTGAGCCTATTTCAGCATCCACTTAAAAGTGAATAAACATATGTCGATGGCCTTAGGGCTATGATTAGCATTGCTTTTTTGTAATGTTTGTGAACATTTCTTCCTAACTGATCATTTAAAACCAATTCTAGAGCAGAAGATGATATTGACCAATCAGAATGCATGTTACATATCAAATTTGGCCCCAACTTGTTATCTCAATTCTCATTGGCTAGTATTTCTCCTTGAAAACATTTTGGGCCAAGATTATTGAAATTCAAGACATTAATTTGGAAAAATATACATTTTCAAATCAATTTCACACTCATATCGGATACATATGTTCACATGATGTCCACATTAACTTCAAATTGAGAATTATATTTTAGTGTGAAAGTTCACAGATTTGTCTCCATCTCATTTTTAAGGAATTATGGAATTTTAAGTCTGTGTGAAGAAGAGACATGGACAATGAGAACTCCGTGAGCTCCCTTCCTTGCAGAGTTAGCTTAATCCTGGATGTCCTTTACTCCCATTTCTGCCACATCTTTGACAAATGCCACTTCTTTTACAATAGCTACCATTTGTCTGTATTCCTCATCATCTTGCCAGTGTTCAGGTGGTAAATGGAGCCATCTTCCATCCATTCCTAGGAGTTCAAACAGGAGCCATGACTGTGACCCAATTGGGGAGTAGTGAGACATTATCTTGGGAAGACTGGTTTTTCTGGAATGAAAAGAGCAGGACTAGGCATAGCTTGAAGTTGTGTGGCAATGACAGTCTTTATCCCATCATTCAATGATCTGTCAAACAAGACAAATACCACCAGAGATACCACAAATGACAGATACCACAAATGACTTAGCATAGAGTTCTTGACCACGACAGCTATGGATGATGCATCAACTGCCTAAAATATATGACATAACATGGTGTAAGAGAATTTGGGAGAACAATTTATATCTAATGTTAAAATGGATATGCAAAAGATAAATTTCAAACTGTGAATTAATAGCCTCAGAAATATAACACATCTCATAGTCACACATATCCTCCCACAGCTGGAGATCTAAATTCGGAGCTGAAGCAACCGAGTGTACCTGAAGAAACTAAGGCCCATGAAACAGGGCAATGTGCTGGTCTAAACTATTATTGCCAACTAGTATTTCAGGTGTGATGAGATCTGGTCATGTTTCATCGGCCAGTTTTGCCATATTCATGATATACAATGCTGAGGCAAGAAATCAGGCATGATGAAGAGAATGTGGAGCTCACATGGCAAATTTGTCTATGCCTTGATCTTGTTCAACAAAATGTCTCATTACACCTGCAATACTGGCTGACTTTGATAGGATGGGCCAGTACATTTCCCTGTTCCATGGACCTTGGTTTCTTTAGGCATGCTGGGCTGCTCCAGGTCCACATTTTAATCTGTGGCTGTGGGATATGTGTGACTATCAGATGTGATATGATTCTGAGGCTATTATTTCACAGTTTGAAATTTATCTTTCACATATCCATTTTAACATTAAGCATAAATTGTTCTCCCAAATTCTCTTACACCATGTTATGTTATACATTTTAGGCAGTTGATGCATGATCTATAGCTCTATGTTAAGTCATTTGTGGTATCTGACTGAGTAGTATTTGTCTTGTTTGACAGATCATTGAATGATGGGATGAAGACTGTAATTATCACACAACTTCTAGCTATGCCTAGCCCTATCTATTCATTCCAGAAAGGCATTCTTCCGAAAGAAACATGCTTTAACAGGGAAATGTCTCACTACTCCCAGATTGGGTCACAGTCATGGCTCCTGTTTGAACTCCTAGGAATGGATGGAAGATGGCTCCATTTACCAACAGAGCACTGGCAGGATGATGAGGAATACAGACAAATGGCAGCTATTGTAAAAGTAGTGGCATTTGTCAAAGATGTAGCAGAAATGGGAGTGAAGGACAAATTTGAAACATATATTACTGATAGTTTTGGAGAGGAAGACTTTCAAAGAAATTTTGACAGACGGACAGACAGATATTTTCCCCACTCCTAAAGCTTTGTGAGTCTCAGCAGAGCTAAAAATGAAATGGAGACAAATCTGTGAACTTTCATACTATAATATAATTCTCAATTTGAAGTTACCGTATTTACTCGAGTATAAGTCGAGGTTTTTTTCCAAAAACTCTTAGTTAATGTTTAGGGGGTCGACTTATACACGAGAGCAACCTGTGGACGAGGATTTACGCCAAAAAATTACGACACTATGAGTTTTCATTACGAACTTTCTTATTTTCGAAATAACGAATATCGGACATAGCGGGTCGGTTTAACAGTCTTATACTCGAGTAATTACGGTAAAACGTAAATACGATCTTCATATTTTCGAAATAACGAATATCAGTCGCAACAGATTGATTTTAATTGCGTTTTAAATGATAAAGAAAGGTATTTACCCAATATTACTGCTCTATTATTGGAAACGCTTTGTTTTGACTTTGTTCTCACTGATTCCAATTATCAGCGTTCACAGTTTTGCAATACGTCATTGTCTCCACTGCTTTGATTCGTGTCTTCCCTTTTTGACAGAAATGCTTTCACACGTGGATCGATTTTAATTGCGTTTTAATGTAAAAATAATGAAAACGCTTTGTTATTCTCGACCTAAGAAGCGTAATTGTGATAATATTAAGTAAATACCTTTATATATCATTTAAAACGCAATTACATCGATCCACGTGTGAAAGCATTTCTGTTATTTCAACGTAAATTCGATGTGCGGAACACGGTAAATTTGATGTGCGGCAACACGAAGAGAAGCCAGGGATCCATCGTTGCGCAATATATTAATTTTTTCAATGCGAGTTGATACACTCCATTTGTTTTCGCGCCAAAAATAAGAGCTTGTCCCCGTCACTCCCGCTTTTTAAAATGACGACCTCGTATTGCGTAATGCATTTAAATGGATGAATGGTTTTGTTCTGTTCTCGACCTGCAAGGCATATTTTGTGTTAATATTGGGTATATACTTTTATTTATCATTTAAAACGCAATTAAAATCGATCCACGTGTGTAGGCATTTGTCAAGAAGGGAAGACACGACTCAACGCAACACGTGGTCGCTGAAAGGCGGAAGTGACGGGAAGAAGCTCTTGATTTTAGCACGAAAACGATTGTGAACGCTGATAATTGAAATCAGTGAGAACAAAGTCAAAACAAAGCATTTCGTAATAACAGACCAATAATATTGGGTAAATACCTTTATTTATCATTTAAAACGCAATTGAAATCGATCCACGTGTGAAAGCATTTCTGTCAACAGGGAAGACACAGGGAAGAAATATTCAACCACGTGTAGACAGTCGTCCGCCTGTCCGATATTTGCTTTCACGCTAGTATTGCGTAATGCATGTTAAATTGATGGATGGTTTTGTTCTGTTCTCGACCTGCAAAGCGTATTTTGTGTTTATATTGGGTATATGCTTTTATTTATCATTTAAAACGCAATTCTCCTGCAAATCTGCAAAGTCAATGATCACATGACTTGTGAGTCACGTGGTCAATCGATCCGCTACTTCACGGACATCGTATTTACGTTTTACTTTTACTTCTATTAAAATTATTTATCATTTAAAGGTATTTACCCAATATTATTTCGAAACGCTTTGTTTTGACTTTGTTCTCACTGATTCCAATTATCAGCGTTCACAGTTTTGCATTTCATCATTGTTTCCACTGCTTTGAGTCGTGTCTTCCCGCTTGGACAGAAATGCTTTCACACGTGGGTCGATTTTAATTGCGTTTTAAATGGATTGATGGTTTTGTTCTGTTCTCGAACAATTTGTGATAATATTGGGTAAATACCTTTATTTATCATTTAAAACGCAATTAAAATCGATCAGCTACATTTGATATTCGTTATTTCGAAAATATGAACATCGTATTTACGTTTTACCGTATTTACTCGTGTATAAGACTGCTAAGATCTTATATCGTAAGCATATTTAAGTTTCACTTTTAAAATGACCGCCAAGCTTCAGCTGAAGCTTGAATGGTAGCAGAGCCGATATGTCAAGAAAAACCAACTCGACTTATATTCGGAAATTGTTTTTTTTCAAGAAAAATAACCTCAATTTTGGGGGGTCGACTTATACACGAGTCGACTTATACACGAGTAAATACGGTAATGTGGAAATAATGTGAAAAATTTATCCGATATGAGTGTGAATTTAATTTGAAAATGTATATTTTTCAGAATTAATGTCTTGAATTTGAATGATTTTGACCCAAATTAAATGGGAATGATCTTGAAATACTAAGTAACCTTTAAAACTACATTTGTGTGACACAGACACTACCTGAGTTGAATAAAATGAAATTATGAGGCAATGAGACTTGAATTTTAACCAGAAAATGGCCACCGAGCACTGATTTCCGAGGTCATACATACAAGGTGGTAGGGGGGGGGGGTCTAAAAGTTGATCGATTGGTCTTAAATTTTTTCTGTGGGTTTTCTACATATCAGAGAACATTTCTTTTAATGAGCAGCTTGATCGGAAAAAAAGTCCGAAAAATGAAACACCCTATTATGTGTGTCAAGTCTCATGAAGCTGCCATCATTTGTTCTCAATCTATCACGATGACAAGGATGTTAGCACTAGGGGCATACGCACGCACCCACCCACACACCCACACACCAGGAGCACTGCAACACCCTCAGCTATCAGGCCTGAGGATAAAAATGCTAGAGTTATTAAAGACTGGTTTAATGGACAGTGACCTTCACCTGCTTTTCAAGGCCACAGGGGCAATTATATCTGTGTTTTTTTTAAAGTACAAAGTTCAGGCTGTACTCTTTTGACCACCAGGTGGCCACATGTATATAAAGCTAAACATTTTCATTCAGCAATATCTCTCTACATCTTTATTTCTACCAATTCAAGAGAAAAAGATGTGAGGTAAAATGCATTCCATGAAAGCTTTAAATAAGACATAAATTCTTATCTTAATAACCCAGTGATCTTGTAAGGGTGGAAAAAATATTTTTAGGCAGATATCTTCATTAAAAAGGGGATGGATGAAAATGGTGTGTAAGGCAATCTTCATTATGACGAGATTCTGTATGCTTTTATCCCTTTTAGACATGCTTTTTAAGATGATTTAGAAAATCATTTATACAAAAAGAAAACTAGCATCTGATCAAAACTTTAAATATTGGTCACAGTTGACCAGGGTTTAAGTATTTTTCCTTTTAATTTCAGTGATCAAAAGATACAAAATATAATAAAACGATTTGGATATAAGTGACAAATTACTGACCTCATTTCCTTCATCATCCTTCACAACATGTTCAGCAAACATAGTCATTGACTTGGAAATTGCCTTTGCTAAAAGCTGCAAGATCACAAACAAAAGGATTTATTGCAATATCATTTTTTCATCAAGGCAGACCATTTTGGAAAGCACATCATTATTGAAATCCTAAAGAACTGGCCTTCTAAAATTTTGTTTACTGGCAGGACAAACCAAGACCGGTGTATCTGCATAATTAATGACGGCAATTTGTACCCATAGTTCTTCTTTATTCTCAATGAAAAGTTCATGATCCAAGCTGCCTGATGCCATTACCATGGATGCAGCCCTTCAGAATTTTACAAAATTAAACCCTTTGAATTAAGGGGTCTGTTTCTTAGCGTGAGAAAGAAAACTCTGCTCCAAAGTTTTATAATGGAAAAGAATAATTTTGTGCAAACTGTTATTTGCCATGGTCAGCATTTCCTTTAGTAACCTTGAAACCAGGAAACACTGCTGAACATGGCATTTTAAGGTAGCTACTTTTCAACAAAAAATAAATCTTTTTTTTCTCTGGCCTGCACATGCTTTAGAGATGGATTGTGCTTGGCATTGCAAAGGAACCAGCAACAAATGATTTCATTCTCCATAAGCCTCTTGCAGGACAGTGACTCTCCAAGTAGGGCATATGACATAAAATGTTTAAAGCAAAATTGCTTAAATGCCAAGTGGAAGCTTTTTTCTATTATAGGTGAACTAAGCAGTCAGTTGTGCTTTATAGTTTTGTTCACAGGGGGTCTGGCATTTTGTGGTAAAGCTGTATCAGGGTCTTCAGGAGTTTGGGTCAAAAAAGAAAACATGCTGACCTTGGAAGTATTGAGATTACATTCCAAAGTTTAACATCCATACCTCAGGTTTAAGGTCACGCGTGGTTCGCATGGTACAGCGGTTGCGTTTGACATTAAATGTGATACTGATAACTCCTTTAACCTGCAGTAGTAAATGGCGGCACAACTCCACATCATCCTGCAAAACAAGTGATTTTTGTCTTAGCCATATTAATTGGCACCATTGATAGTTCATCTGTGAAGAGAATGTTTTGGATGCAGTAGGAGGGCCATGCATGTGTTATCCAATTTTGTAAACAATTTTCAGCCACATATCATGATTCCACTACATTTTGTAAAATATTCAAGGCACCCTTTTGAAAAATCAAGAGATAATTTTGTGAGAAAAGGTAATTTCATTTGAAAATATGGTTAGTATTCAGGTAGCTGGAACATATAGCTGTTTCCATACATGCAGTCCATAAGTGCAGTGCGCAATGATGTGCGTTACGCAGAGTGTCATGCGGTGTTCACATGTATGTGTTAGTTTTTTAGGTTTTCATGGTTAAACTTCTAATTTCCCATCAAAATTAGACTTACAACCTGTGGGAAACCTATGTGTCAATTTGCTTACGGCTGTCATTATGGACAGCAATACACATACATTGAAATACCTGCATTGTTCAGTGTTGTGTGCGAAAAAAAATGACGCACTGCATGTCGCACTGGATAACACACACTGCACAAATGGAAACAGGGCTTAAGGGTTTTTATGGGTGTTGGTAGTGAGTGTCCTCTGGTGGCAGATTTTCTTTTTACACCAAAATGGAACATTTTCAAAAAAGTTCGGGAAAAATGCTCAACTGTCAAAAAGAGTTCCTTTTTCGTTAAAACTTTCAAGTTATGAAATGACATTTTATGGCATTCATTTCTGTAAAAAAATTATCGATTTATTATTTGAAAATCACAATGGAATTTCTTTGATTATATTGAAAGCTTCATATCTTTTCAAATCATAAAAAGTGGCGTAGTAATATGTCACTGCTCCAAAATTTATTTTGTCATGTCAAAATGTTAAAGAGAAAAAGTTCTGCAGATTGTGGAACCATAATAAATTGGATTTCCAAACAACTTTGTAAAAGTGATCTTAACAATATTTACTGTGATCCTAGTGAAACAGATTTTCTATTTTTCAAAAACATTAAGAGAAAAATAGAGGTAAAGTACACACTTGATCATTTCAAAAATATGATTTTTTTCACCTCCTTTCACATATCTGATTCCCAAACTTCCTGTTTATTTCCAAATTATATAAAGCAAAATAAAATAAGGACAAAATACTATTTTGAAAGAAATATACTTGTAATAATACCTTATAGTTCAAATATTGTAGTGTTTAAATATTGGTTCATGTCATGAATGCTTTTAATTTAATAGGGAATGTATTTTTACACCGTAAATGTACCAATTCCCATCAAGTACAGTATTTTGGTAATTTACTCCTCTGCCACTAGGGGGCACTCACTACCAACACCCATAAATACCCTTAACCCCTAAGGGACTAGGCTATCTAAATTTTGTTGGTTGGCAGGACTAACCAATTTTTGTTTGGACTAGTGTATCTACATACTAAATTAATATAATTTATAACCATGGTAATTCAATATGCTTAATGAAATGCTGGGGTCAACAAGTTACAGTCCTTCAGAATGTTACAAATGACGTCATCAAGCCAGAACAATGGGGACGTCAACATCCTTCCCGTCCGTTACCGGTGGTGGACGTTGCCGTCCTTCTCGTCCGTTAGGGGTTAAAGGGAATATATAGACAGGTGCAGTATTACTGAAGTGGAGTCAGTCATGAAACATTAAAAGCTGAAATTGTTTTTGTTGTTATTTTTATATAAACCAATTATCTTTCACTTGGAAGTTCAAATGTGGGGGGGGGGGGGGGGGGGGATATTATTGGAAAGCATCAGAGATGCACCAACCCTCAGCCCTGGTAACGTACTGTACAACATTCATTTGTTTGAATATTTATAGTGCTGCCCAAATAGCCTTGTGATCAGAATAATAAGTCTCTGCAAAATTCACTTGTACATGTGGAATGTTAGAATAAATATGGTCAATAAGCATCTTATTATTTGTGCTTGGTTTTTTAACTAACCGGGATAGACCATATGTATGGAAAAAACATATAATTGACTCTATATCAGAGGAATTGTCACATTAAAGTCCCCCAACACAATGATCCAGTCACTTAGCATGTGGTTAATTATTGTGTCCACGTGAGTAAGTAACTAATCTAAAGGAGAAGATGGGGGCTGATATATCCCAATAATCCAGATAAGATTGGCATTTTGATATGTAAAACAAATCGTAATTTCAATTTGATCAATGTTGGAAATAATTGGTGATACACAAAGAAACTTGGCTATTGGGGATTTCACATAATTGTCCCTGTGACCTTGAACAGTAGGTGAAGGTCATGTTCCATAAAAAGGTGTGAGGTTTTCACAAGATGCTTGTGTGTTTCAAATCTCATAAAGCTGCCATATTTTTTTCTAGAGTTATTGAGATGCTTTGGATTTCACATACCGTAAATGCCTGTGTATTAGCTGAGGTTTTTGTACCCAAACCCTCAGTTAATGTTTGGGGGGCCGTCTTATACACGAGGGCAACCTGTGGACAGTGATTTACAGCAAGAATAATATGCTCACGCAACATGGGATCGCCATTTTGAAAACCAGAAGACATGACATCAAAGACGAAATGCCCTTGAAATAACAAATATCGGACGTAGCAGATCGATTCTAATTGCGTTTTAAATGATTAATAAAGGTATTTACCCAATATTATCACACATTACGCTTTGCAGGCTGGGAACAGAACAAAATCATCCATCCATTTCACATGCATTTGTTTTCACTGATTCCAATTATCAGCGTTCACAGTTTCGCGTTTCGTCATTGTTTCCACTATTCGTGTCTTCCCTTGACAGAAATGCTTTCACACGCGGATTGATTTTAATTGCGTTTTAAATGATAAATAATGAAAACGCTTTGTTTTGATGCTAAGATCAAGGACGTGGAGAAATTCTAGACCCGAGAAGCGGAATCAGTGAAAACAAAGTGAAAAAAAAGCGCTAAATTCTCGATCTGCGAAGCATAATTTGTGATAATATCAAGTAAATACCTTTATTTATCATTTAAAATGCAATTAAAATTGATCCGCTACGTCCGATGTCTGTTATTTCATCGTTTAAAAGTAAAACGTAAATATGATGTGCAGCAACACGAAGAGAAGCCAGGGATCCATCATTGCGCAATATATTAATATTTCAACGCGATTTGATACACTCCAATTGTTTTCGCGCCAAAAATAAGAGCTTGTCCCCGTCACTCCCGCTTTTTAAAATGACGATCTCATATTGCATAATGCATGTTAAATGGATGGATTAATTTGTGATAATATTGGGGAAGTACCTTTATTTATCATTTAAAACGCAATTAAAATCGATCCACTACGTCCGATATACGTTTTGTTTTCTTTTGATGCTTTTCAAAATTACGACCACGTGTTGCGTAATGCATGTTATGAATGGATGGATTTGTTCTGTTCTCGATCTGCAAAGCATATTTTGTATTAATATTGGGTAAATACCTTTATTTATCATTTAAAACGCAATTAAAATTGATCAGCTACGTCCTATATCCGTTATTTCGAAAATATGAACATCGTATTTACGTTTTACCGTAAATACTCAAGTATAAGATCATTAAGGTCTTATACATGGGTAAGATCTTGTTATATTAGAATATATACGTTTCACTGTTAAAATGGCCGCCAAACTTGAATGGTAGCAGTGCCAATGTCTCGAGAAAAAATGACTCGTCCTATATTCGGAAATTGGTCTTTTCAAGCAAAATAGCCTCAATTTTGGGGTCGTCTTATACACGAGTCATCTTATACACAAGTAAATAAGGTAATTGTCCTTGTGACCTTGAAAATTGTTCTTGTGTCCTTGTGCATTGAAGTTGTCTGGGTCAAGTTATCTCATGAAGCTGCCAACATTTGTTCTTGAGTTAAAGGATGTTAGTGGATTTGATATAATTGTCCATGTGACCTTGAAAAATAGGTAAAGGTCACATTCCATCCGACTTGTCTGGGGTTTTCACTAGGGGCTTTCACCAGTTGCTAGTGTGTTTCAAGTCTAATGAAGCTGCCATTATTTGTTCTCAAGTTATCAGGATGACAAGGATACATACATACGACTGATTCCACATCAAAAGTCCCAGAATATGCAATCTTTAAACAGTCATCACCTCATATATATATATATATATATATATGAGGTGATTTATTCTATGGTCACTGTGTATTCTGTGCTGTGATTGGTCAATTCCTGGTCACATGAGCTTCTCTAAATTGTTTTATTGACCAGATGCATTATATTGCACGTCAATATACTTTCCACTGCACTGATGGGGAATTCCATGGCGGGAAATGTTGGGGAAGCCCTATAATGACGTCACCAGCTTGCTCTGAGTGACCTGCAGACTGGGACGCAGACGACAGCAATCAAGTTGATACAGACAAACTCGTCCCTTTCAGTTCTCACTTTTAGAATTAAACCAACAATGGCAGTAATTAACACAGTGATCATAGAATAAAACAAATATGTACCTGGGTGTCGTGCAATATGACTTTTTATGGACCTTCGGAAAGTTATATTGCACGAGGCGCAGCCATAAAAAGTCATATTGCACGACACCCAGGTCCATATTTGTATAATATATATATATATATATATATATATATATATATATATATATATATATATATATATATATATATATATATATATATATATTCTCTGATTGTAACATGCAGTGCCAAATAGTCTTCATATAAATTTGTTTGTTTGGGGTTTTACATCACTTTCAACATTATTTCAGTCATTTCGTGATGAGACCTACTTGTAGCAGATATAGTGCTACCTCACTGAATTGTCATGTTGCAGGTCCTTGACATGACAACCCACCCAGTCACAGATTTACAAGGACAACGGGTTAACCCTTTAGGCACGGGCCTCAGCTCATATGGGAAATTGTATCATGAGTTCAATCTCGGCACAGCCAGGGTTCCAACCCACGACCTTTGGATCACAACAGAGGAACCATGTGCTCTCCTTCTGTTTACTCCGTGCCTGTCCATTTAATGTTCTCAATTCATCAGCTTTATATTCGTCTTCATTCATTTTGGTTCGAATTACTGTTTGCAGTCAATCCTGACTATCTCCGTTTATTTTTCGCTTCTTATTCGTCCCTTTTCCGCTTTGATACTGTTCAATACCACCTTGCAGACAACAACGCACACCTTCCGAACCCATTCAGCATGAGATACGAAGAAAGCGATCACATTTCTGACGCAATCAGCATTTCAACTGGTCATTCACATCTCTTCCGCACATAATGTTCAACATGTTGAAAAAGTTTTTCGTACATACACATACTGCTCAAAACTCTAAACGCATGACTTTAGAAGATGATACGGAGAAAGTTTTTGAGTTATGTAGACTTCCGAACTCGTTCCAAAGAGCAAAATTTTCCAGTCCATTTTCATCTGCTTTGCTTGTCTGCTACAGTGAGACCGCGGCTAAACTTTTTATTTATTTAAGAAGGGCTTAAAAACACCAAAATCATAGGTGAGGATGATAATTTAAACACCCCCCCTACTACTTTGGGCCACTAACGAAGAAAAATTGATGGCTAATATTCTTAACTTCACAGATCATCATCGGGCATATCAATGCATAAAATATCACCTTTCCAGGAAAATCTGAGGTCACCTGCAACCCCAATGGGACAGTTGACATGGAATCAGTCATACACACACATATGCCTGGAGCACTGCAATACCCTCAGCCTGATTACGTCAGGGGCTGAGGGTAAAAATATTTATGTGTGTTTCAGAGTGGAATCACCTACAGCTGCATTTAATCTTACCTTATTACACATGCCACGGATCTGTAATGTTATGACTTTACTTTTGGCTTTGTTCAAGCCTCCTCTCACAAGCATGCTGTTTCTGCGAGATACCTTTGTTGTACTTTTATCATGTATTTCTGGCTGTCTGTAAATGATAAATACAAATCTCATTTAGACTAAATACTGTTGGGATGCTCTCCATGACTATCATAAAAGTTCTGCTACTACAATAAAAAGATAGAAGGCAACTGATATATGACAATGTCAAAGTTATTGCCCACATTTTGAAAGAACATATCACACATATGCCAATGGCCACAGAGCTATGCTGATCATTGCTTTTTGGTAATGTTTGGGAAAATTTTCTAAAAATAACAACAAATTAAAATTATTCAAAACTTTTCCCAGTGCAAACTTCAGCAGATGATAACTTTAGACAAAGAAAACACACACACAACACAAATCCACAGTTAATGCACCCCTCAGGCTTTCGAAACTAATTAAACTAGAAAGTTTGTGAGTAGCACAAAACTGAAGTCAGCACAGTATTCAATGCATACAAGTTCATGCACTATACATTGATAAATTAAAACAGAAATGAACCTGATCCAACCACTGGCTGCAATGTTGGAATGTATGCCCCACATCACCACATTCACAGCCAGGGTAGATACATTACTAACACATTACTAACACATGGCACCCCCACATAATAGTGTAAATGCCTGGCCTGGGTCACAGATTGCCTGCTTTGGTTTCACAAGAATGACCAACAGCGGTTGCAGAGATATTCAGTGTATATCCTGCCCATAGTCGGCTTTCAGTGCCCCAAATCGGGCCATTTGCACCGATGATCACACCACCCACCCCATAGCAGTTTCAAATAAACTATAATTAGGCATTTATACACATAATAAGATGGAACACATAATAATATGAATCTTCTGAATTATTCTGTCATCCAAACGGAAACAAAACAACAGAAAACAAAAAAGTTCACTTTTGCCTATGGACACCCCACTGGGTAAAATGCAATTCTCACTACTTTTTAATCAAAATTTCTACATAACTTCTCATATATGCAACCCACACACAAAATCTGAACACAACATAAAACCACCTCTAAACTCACTATGGGTAGGTCCCCCTTTGACAATGCCGGATTGGGCATAAAACGTCGTGGTCCCGTGTATCTGACCCTATCCCAGAGCATGTTAAAGAACCCAGTAGCACTTATCGAAAAGAGTAGGGGGAAACTGGTGTGAATGGTCTCAAAAAAAACTTTCAGTTAACCAACTCACAACAACAATAGTCCATTTTTCAATAGCAATAATCAATGACCAAATTTAACAAGACATGATTACATTTCACAGCAATCACACTGCAGGGCCGCCTCTCCAGGCTACGGCCCTCTTGCAATTTAATATTGCATAGATTTCATTCATTCATGCACTATCCAACTCACAAATGTTAATCTCTTTTGAGTCGGTCAAAGCAATCTAGTTACATAAATTATTCTCCAAATCATGAACATATTGTACAGGATACATATATTTACATATATTTACATAATATCATGATCTAATCTTTTCTGATTTGTGAAGGATTAGATTCACAATATTTTGGAAGTTGTTCCTGTGCTGGCCATGACCTTGACCTTGACCCAAGATCACAAAAAGTTTAGCCCAAAAAATTTCCCAGGCCTACAAATTATCATGTTATAGTATCTAGTCCTTATGTCCAAGTGTTAAGGAATGAAGTAAACAAAGTGTGGCGGCGAAGCGTTGGAAATGGAGCAAGTACATAAAGTCAGCTTGTGATGACTTAATTAATTCTAAAAGCAAATTTTTTCCTTAAAGGGCAACTTTCACTTCTCTGGAACACTTTTGTAGTGAGCTCTGTTAGTATGACCGCACAAGGGAAACATGTTTTTTGGAGAAAAGTAGCTTTTTCAAATGCAAAAAAAAGAATGAAGTCAAATTAACTACTTGCATAAATAATCAGTAAATAAACAGCAATGCAGCCAAAAAAGCTATGTCACGATTTTACATCTTTGAAAACACAGACTATAATGGTTATGTGTGTTGGAAAAAACATGAAAAATGTGATATTTTGGTGTAAAAATCATGACAATCGGACCAATATTAGCAAAATTATGACAAGTTTTGTGAAAAATGAAAATGATTGCAGTTCGAGTTGCACCTGCAATAATTCCCCATGATGACGTCATAGGCACAAATTGCAATAAATGATCATAATTTATGGGGGTTGTTTTGTGTTTCCATGTTTACTGATATAATTATTTATCTGTGAATTTCAATGTATTTACACATATATGATCATTTAATAATGTGATTTATATAATTTATTTCACTAGAGAGTATCTCTTTAAGGATCTTTACTACCTTTAAAGCAAGATTACTCATATCCAATACATGCCAAAACAATGCCTGCAGAATGAACACAGCTGATATTCCTCAACAAGCAGCAGTCTATCATGTGGCCATGCTTAGTGGGTATTTTCAGCATAAATATGTCAAAATTGAGGTCATCTTATTCAGGCATTCATGGGATGCATGTGTGGTTAAGATGTGGAGCCTGCATCTAAAATAGCTGAGAACAAGTTTTTGTTGACAGACGCACACATTCACACAAAGTATCATCAATATTTTTCTTTTTGAACTTAAAAGTGTAAAATGTATGGATTAGTTAAATCATTCATGTAACCTGGAAGGTTCCAGGTGATTTACAGTGGTTTAAGGTATCTGAAAACAATATATGATCTTAAAATTGACATACAGGCTATCTTTCTGAAATCCAAAAAAGAAGTTCTGCTCTGAGAATAATGATTTTTTTGTGGCCACCAAGTAAAGCTCGTACTGTACAGGAAATGTATTGTGTGACCTTGACCTTTGAACTGTCAGGGGGCTCTATAAGTCACAGGAGGTGTTGTTTACCAATTGTCAAAATTGGAGCAACACATTTTCGGCCATTTTTTTCACTATTTAGAAAATGAATTGGAAGATAACACTTATCATGATGATGCATGATGACAAAAAATAATTCAATTCTATATGTTCTGATGTGCATTTCTCTCAAATAGAGCCCCATTATTTCATCTTTGTTTTCTATATAAAATCATTATTTTTTATATTATATATGTTTGCAAAGAAAGTTTTTCAAAAATCAATTCTATACAGCCCAGCCTTTAAGGGGGAATCCATGCAGCCTTTGATGTCTTCCCATTCAATGGTGTGAAACAACCCAAATTTCATCAAAGAGGGTCAAATCATAAATTTCACTGATACCAGTTATTAGCATTCATAGTTTTGCCATTCAAAGTCCTTGTAATTTAAGGCCAAACCAGTGATCAAAGGGTTTAATGTCACTTTTTTCATATCTCGGCCTTTAAGTTAAAAGGGATTCCATGCAGCCTTTGAGTCATGTCTTCTCTTTTTGACAGAAAGGTTTTCACATGCACAAGATATTTTTCAAATAAATAGTATAATTTTCCCATAAATGATATATCTTTCACAACCATAAGATATTTGTCACAACCATAAAATATTTGTCACATGAACTGTGTAACCAGCAAACAGGTTATGGTTTTCCATACATGATCCCAATTCAGTTTTGATATTCCTTGATATCTTGTTTATTATAACTATGCACAAATCATATAAAAAATTATATCAACAAAGTCATTCAATACTTTGACAGTAGAGTTATGTATGAGAAGTGTTAATGATTTGGCTCATTTTGACCCATCCTCTGCTTGTCCCTTATCATTGCAATATTTCTATGGTATCATTATGTGGTCTACGGGGGATACTAACATAGTACCAAAGAAAACAAGAGCATTGATTCTTAGTCCCCCAAACTAATGTGTCACCATGGCAACAAAAAACAACCAATCACTGCCATAACCTAATCAGATTGGGAGAAGGTCCCCAGGAGTGCATTATCTAAGGTAAATGTCAACCCGTTCTGGCTGTATCACGCACACAAGCCAAGTTGGTGAAATGGTTGTAATGGCAACAGAAATTGACCAATCACAGCCATTATCTATACAGATCGGAGGAAGATCCACAGGAGTGCATATGTGCAATATCTATGGTAAATGTCAAACCACTGTGGCTGTGTCGTGCACACATGTAATTTATTTTATGGATGCAGCTCAATTTAATGCCCCCAGCTTTTCACGTTGCGAAGAATGCGAGGGACAATTACATTGACTGACATATCAAAGATACCTACAGTAGTTATCATGTTATCCAGCAGGACCCTCTGCCAAACTACCATAGTTTGATTAAATAAATCTTTGACATTTCATACCAAGTATGAAGTTCCTCCTGTAAGTGGTTGCTGATATAAGGTCACTGCATTAAGGTCAACGGGTGCAGGGGCAAAAAAAAACATAAACAAAACAAGACAAAACTGGCAGCACACAACAACACCTTGTGTCATTCATGCCCAATATTTAGTGTCTCCAGTTCATTGTTTAAAGAGGTATGACCTGCACAATAATGCACAGGTCAAGGTCACAGCATCAAGGTCAAATCTGGAAAAAAATGTAAATGGTGCTCGACACATTCTTAATGTACAATAGATATGAAGTACTTTTTATTCACTTTTAATGGTTGTGAGATGTTGCAAGCACAAATTTTGAATTCAAGGTCAAAGGTCACATGACTAAAAAGGCATGACGAAGCATAGCTATGACCCAAAACATTTCTGTATACCAAGTATTATTTCCCTCCTAAAAGGTTTTAAAAGGAAATGTTGACAGATGGATGGACAGACATATTCCTCAATCCAAAAGCTGTGTGACTTCAAAGAAGTGGTCTCATCCTAAAGACGGTCTCATCCACCCATATACTAACTCAACTAATTCCATTATAGACATACATGCCCTTTGATAATAAGAAATATATATATATATATATATAAACTTACAGATTTGTTGATTTTTGTTGCTCCCGAAGAGGTGCATGTGAACAAATTCCCTTGTGTTCACGATGCCTGTCACTGTCTTTTATTTTTGTATTGACTGATGATTCTTCATACAATTTTCTGTAAATTTGACTGGCAATATCTGCAACAACTGCATGCTCACTGTTAAAGAAATAAATATATTTGATTCATTTGTACAAGAAAACTTTTTATTTCATAGAAATTTTGTCAAACTAAATTGGAGTGTACAACATATTTCACAAGATATGTATGTGTCTGAAAATAATCCTTTTTGGCCCCAGATAAGGCACAAAGCAGGCTCTCACTCTTTGACATCATTGGAGTGCAATTCTCAAAGCAATTCTACATTTGTGATCCACCAAGTGTGTCTTGTGCCTTATACAATACATACTGGGAAAGGATTGCTTTGCAGTTCAATACATTATACTATTTATAGGGAATAAGTTAAAATGTATTAGTGTACAAACACAAAAAAAAACTAATTATTTTTGGAATAAAAATAAAAATAGAAAGCCAGTTATGAGTGAAATAAACTGACTGTAATATAATGACATGTCAATCAACATCTGTTTGCACTATGAGCTAAGCTAACATGTCTAAAGAGGTCTCACTGTAGCGAACAAGCCAAGTGGATGAGTTGCAGAGTGGAAGTTTTGCATGTCCGCTTTTGTTCGTTTCCATGAGCTTTGAGGGATCAAATTAGATAAGTACAAGTCAAAACATAGGCATCAAAGATGCATCAACCCTCAGCCCTGGTAACTCATTGCACAACATTCGCTCCACACAATATTTGTGAACAAAACGTCACTGCACCAAGGCAAATTGATGCAGGGGTAAAAAAACCCATAAAATCTACTTCCTTTGATAACTTAGGTGTGTCAAGTATCATGAAACTGTCATCATTTACTCTAGAATTATTGAGATGGGCCGGTGACCTTGAAAAGCAGGTTAAGGTCACCGTCCATCAAACTCATCTGGGGTCTTCACCAGATGCCTATGTGTGTCAATTCTCATGAAGCTGCCATTATTTGTTCTTGAGTTATTGCAATGTCGTGGATTTGACGTGATTGTCCCTGTGACCTTGAAAAGTAGGTCAAGGTCTGCATTCATCAAACTCTTTTGGGGTCTTTACTAGATGCTTATTTGTGTCAAATCTCATAAAGCTGCCATCATTTGTTCTCGAGTTACTGCGATGACAAGAATGATTTCACATAATTGTCCCTGTGACCTTGAAAAGTAGGTGAAGGTCATGTTTCATAAATATTCTGAGGTTTTCACCAGATGCTCATATGTGTCAAATCTCATAAAGCTGCCATCTTTCATTCTTGAGTTATTGTGATTCTTGGGATTTCACATAATTGTCCCTGTAACCTTGAAAAATAGGTCAAGGTCGCTGTCCATCAAACTCGTCCAAGGTTTTCACCAGTTTCTTATGTGTGGTAAGTTTCATAAAGCTACCATCATTTGTTCTAGAGTTATCGCGATGACAAGGATGATTTCACATAATTGTCCCTGTGACCTTGAAAAGTAGGTGAAGGTCATGTTTCATAGAAATAATTCGTCCAAGGTTTTCACCAGATGCTTATGTGTGGTAGGTTTCATGAAGCTGCCATCATTTGTTCTCGAGTTATCGCGATAACAAGGATGATTTCACATCATAGTCCCTGTGACCTTGAAAAGTAGGTGAAGGTCATGTTTCATAGAAAAATTCTGAGGTCTTCACCAGATGCTTATGTGTGTCAAATCTCATAAAGCTGCCATCATTTGTCCTTGAGTTATTGCGATTCTTGGGATTTCACATAATTGTCCCTATGACCTTGAAAAGTAGGTGAAGGTCATGTTTCATACAAAAATTCTGAGGTCTTCACCAGATGCTCATGTGTGTCAAATCTCATAAAGCTGCCATCATTTGTCCTTGAGTTATTGCGATTCTAGGGATTTAACATAATTGTCCCTGTCACCTTGAAAAATAGGTCAAGGTCATGTTTCATAGAGAAAATACTGAGGTCTTCACCAGATGTTCATGTGTGTCAATTATCATAAAACTGCCATCATTTGTTCTCAAGTCATCGCGATGACAAGGATGTTCGCTACAGACAAACATACAGACATACATACATACCCACGCCAGGAGTACTGCAATACCCTCAGCCTGATTACATCAGGGGCTTAGGGTAAAAAAGCAAGCGGACAAGAACAAATGAAACAACACGTATGAACGCTGATGCACAACAAACATGTTTAATAATAATAATAATTATTTGTATAGCGCATACTCTAAGTATACCTTGCTCATAGCGATTTAAAGAGGAATCACACACAGAAACCATACAAATAAGGATATACAAGGACAAGACAGATCTAGAGCAGACAGAACACAAATAAGAAGCTGGCCAATACAGATGTTGCTCTTCTGTTTGCATCTTATGCTGACCAACCCCGTTCCTTGTTCGTGTCTTGTTCCTACTTTTTTTTTACACAAATGCAGGACTCCGCAAATATCAAAGAACACAGTCAGGATGAGATATGAACAAAGTCTTCGCTTTCCCGACGAAAAATAAAAAAGATTATTTTTTTTTATTATTAATAATTATATACCGTATTTAGATTATTATTAATTATTTTAAATGATTAAATGATAAAATATTATACACAACGATATAAGAAGAGTGTCATGTGAAGGCTGGCATACCACAATGAGTCAGGTCAGAGTCAAAGTTCTCATTTGTAAGCAAATAAATCTCCCATTAACTTAATATGCAGCTAAAATATGATTGAAAAATTAATCTTATTGGTTAACTTTTCAGAAAGTTGTGCACACACTCCTCATCATGGCTGCTGTAAGAGAAAGCCCAGTGGGATGCTGTGCAGAGTACATCTCTTTCCACTCATGCCCAAGTCATTAATAACATTTAACGGGATTGCAAGCTTTCCCTTTTGTGAACTGAGAAATTGGCTCACATATGACATCAATACCTCATAATGACATATACAGAGAGATGCACAGGTACGAATAATATCATCATATCATTCATACTGTCAGCTGCAGAGAGAAAAAAGTAAAATGTTTGGTATGCATATCATGATTATTGTTTCAAACCGGTATATCAATCCACCACCAATGTCTAATAAGTTCCCCAGTGCATGAGAATTAACACACCAGGGCTGTATTGTATCAACAGGTTTAAAATCAGATTCAAATGAACAAAAATATTGGTTCAAAAAGTTTTCAGCCAAAAGTATTGTATTACTCTGATTTTTTTACCCGTCTTGAACTTGATAAAGTGGGGCTCTGATGGGATTTACTTTGTAACGTCATGAAGCACTAATAGTTACATTTTACCAATGTTTTGGGCACTTTTGTCACATCATGATTTAGTATTGTTGCATTGTTATGCATTTGAATAAAGCATATTTGTATACATTTTATAAAACAATTTTGAGATAAAACAATATTTTTGCTTAACTTGAGATGAACATGTAAGCACACAATTAAAATCTAAGCAAAAAGCCCTGGTTTGAACCCAAAATTGCTGTTGAACACCAATTCTCACCCCCAAAATATTGCATAATCAGAGTTGGGAGAGCTCTGAACCAATCTGGCCAGTAATCAAAACATATCTTGGTGGTATGATGTTTACCATTGTTCTGAACCAATTCTGAATAACGAGTTCTTTACTTCTCACAAAAGGCATAAAAATCACATCAAAATCATCACAATATTTAACAAATGTCATTACAGTTGAGTGTATTCCAGTGTTTTAAATATGATGTAGTAAATTCTATAGTATTTCTTTTAAAATGTTTTTAAGGCTATATCTGTGCCCCCAAGTCTGGATTAGTCCTCATTATGCAGTCTTAAACTGGGCCACCTTCCTGTGGTAAAATTACACAAAAATCTCGTTAAAAACAGTTTTAGATGTTCATGTACTTAAATATGTAACTGATGAGCTTGTTATTTTCTTTATAAAATGGGTATGATAGTTGATTTATAAAGATTAAAGAAAGCAACTTTTTCAGTTTGGCCATTGTTCACTGTACAGCACCACTCAGATTGGCTGCAATTTTGTGCCCAGATATGTTGCATTTGCCCAGAATGATGCGATTTAGCATCCATGAAGATGAAGCTGCCAAGCTGATACTGACCAACCCACTGACCGACTTTTGAAGAATGATGGAACTTATCATCACATGATCAGCAGCCTACTCAAAATTGTGATAACATTTTTAAAGTAGTGACACTGAAAATCAGGTCATGGTCATGTATGAGGTCATCCTAATGTAGTTCTACATGGGAGGTAGGTGCATTAAAAATACCTTTATCAGCTGAAAAGATATACCAAAATGTCAAAGTTTTGGAGCCTAATACCATAGCTCCCACACCAGTAACTAAAAAAATTGTGGTTGGCATGTCTTGACTTTTTCCTTTATCTCTGAAATGAGCCCCAATCAAGTTGGTCAATGACCTGTTATTTGGCAACATACAGTATATCTGTAACTAAGGCAAGTTTTAAGACATAGAAAAATAGTTGGTGACATTTTGAAGTCTGCCCTTGAAAATAAAGGTAAAGGTCATGTTTGAGAAAATCAAATGTGGGCCCTCATGAGGCATATGTGTGGATCAGACCATAAGTCAGCGCTATGAACAGATTTGTCTGGTATCAGCGCTATACTAATTTTATTATTATTATTATTATTATTATTATTATTATTGTTATTATTATTATTGTTATTATTATTATTATTATTATTATTATTATTATTATTAAGTCTATAAATAAAGTAGGCTATAACATACAGTAAAATGTAAATGTTTTTGTAACAATTTGGAGCCTGTGAGTCGGAAAAGCAAGTCAAGATCATAATTGAGGCCACCCTATTTAGGCCTTCATGGTTCACATGTGTGGTGAAAATTTGGAGCCTGTATCCTTGATAAGATATAGCATAATGTGAATGTTTTTTGACAGACACATGCACATACTCATGGATGGAGCCTGTTACCATACCTCCTGCATTACTCACACATTTATGACTTTGATACATTTGTTCAAAATTGATACATAATTTCTTTAATTCAAATCAGTTGACCTTTAACGTTAGGGGGAACAGGGACACTTCATGCAGAGGATCACAGGTGTATGAAATGTGTTGTTGATGGTTGCTAAGATACCAACAAGTAAGACGTCACTATTTCATTGATAAATAACCAAAGCACCATTATGACGTCATTGCTCCTTCAACTACATGAAATAGTGCACCATTATAACCCACCAAAGCTAACTAAATAGATAACATATTTCTGTTGAAAAAGGATCAATGTTTTTATATACATATGGAAACATCATTTAGTAATCTTTTATGACTAATCCAATAGCCAGTAGCTGCTGCATTCGACCTCATCACTGCCCAGTGATACAAAAAAGAAAGTTTACAAAATATCATATTTCTCAAAATTTCCCACGCTTTTTATGACAAAATTGAGAAGTTTTGCAATTTTAATTACCAAATTTTAAGAACAGGTTTATTCCAAATATTATTCTATTTAGTTTAAATAGAGGGAATTTTGATTAATGGTCTTTATTTTGAGATATCTAACTTTCTTCAAATTCAAGTCAAAAATTACCAAATGGTGTCAAAAATTTACATTTATTTGAATAATTTTATTTACAAAAACACAAATTACTTGAATTATAAGACGTCTTTTAAAATTCTGTCTATTTAAACTAAATAACATCATTCTAGCTAAAGATCAATGTCTTAGTTCTGCAGATTGTTAGTGTAGTTATTCCCAAAAATGTTTTTCAAGTAAGCTCTATCCCTTCTTTAATTGTTACAAAAAAAACATCTTTTTCTGATTTTTGCTTCAACTTTAAATCTAAAATGATTAAAAATGATAAAATTTTAAAAACAAATTAAAAATCAAATCAAAAGAAAAATCAATCCCGAAGCATTTAATACATTAAAGGCTGAAATCCGTTTTGTAGTTATTTTCATACAAAGCAATTATCTTGCACCATGTCATTTTTTGTGGTTCAAATGACTTTTTTTGGCGGGAAAAAAGAACTTTAGAAGACACTGTTCCCCCTAACGTTAAGATAAACCACCAACTCGCTTCCCACAATCATGTACTTCCACCAAATTCTCAAAAGGTTAATTGTTTGATTTTTTGTTTCTTTTAAAGGAATTACGCAATAATCAAGTGGGAAAAAATGTTTGTAAACCAATTACAGACATAAGCTTAATTGAAAAGCACCATTTTGAAAGCTCTCTGATCTAATTCATAGACACTGTTAACAGAATTAAACTCCAAATTTGAAAACTACCCCCCCCCAAAAAATAAAATAAAATAAAATAAATTCACTAATAGGTGATGAGTGTGCCATGAGTGTCTGTTACATCTATTTGAACAAGACTCTAATTTATAGCCCCCTAATGAAAGTACACTGTGGATCAATGAGGTACTGAAAGGTAAAATGAATCCATGAGAGTATGACAATATGCTTATGACGTCATGAAAGATATTGTCCTTTGAATAGCTCTAGAATGGCATCAGTGCTACCCTTTGAGCCTCCTCTGAGGTAAACAAGAAAAAGTGGTGCTCCACATGTTAACATGGATGGGAAAAAAATTAACAAACAAAACAAAAATTACAATAAAAAAACAAAAATTACAACAAACAAAACAAAAATTACAAAACAAAAATTACAACAAAACAAAAATTACAACAAACAACATTAAAACACAAACAATCATTCAATCTGATGGGGTAGTTGAAATTATTCTATGCTAAATTTCAATATGTCATTATATTTGTATGTAGACATGCTTTTAACACACCGATTTATAGGATTAATGCTTAATACATTTAAACTGACAGATATGGTATTGATTAAATATACAAATTTTCATTGCCCACTCTATGTCTTCTGTCAGTGACGAACTACTTACTGTTGCATGAGGCATTGCAGTTGATCCAGCATTCCTATGTAATCTTTCATCTTGGAACAATGCTCTCCCTTTTCGGTGAACTTGAGAAATATCTGAAAATATTTGACACTACTAAATGGGAATAAACAGCACACAGTTTGTGGGTCCTAAATACAATTATTTATTTAAATCACATTTATAATATATGCACAGTAATCGTGCACCTCCTACGAAACACTGGGTGCTTCAGACATTCATTTCTCTGGTTGCCAACCTTATTCTTTGCTGTCATGTACATAAATTTTGAATTCAAGGTCAATTATGTCAAAGGTCATATGATTAAAAAAAGTATGACAAGGCACAGGTATGACCAAAGATATTTCTCTATATCAAGTTTTAATTTCCTTGGACAAGTGGTTGTTGAGATATGCACCATGCAAAATTGGTGACCTCGATATCACTGCACTAAGGTCAATGGCGACATCACTAAGATTTGAAGGAATCTGAATCTTCACCTATATATCTAACTCTATATAAAATATGAAACATATATTACTGGTAGTCTTTGAGGAGACTTTTAAAGAAATGTTGACAGACGGATGGACAGACATTTTCCCCATTCCATTCCCCACAGTTAAAAATGAAGCCAATAATAATCAAAGAAATAAGGACAAAACATGGACTTTTCAGCGGTTTAACAAGTATGTTTATTTTGTATCTTCAACAAACAAGAGCAACAGAATATAGGAAAGATGTAAAAAAACAAGAAGGTTTGTGAATGACACAAAACTGAAGTCAGCACATTATTTAACACATACAAGGTGATGCACCAGCTACCTCACAAATGTCAATCTCTTTTGTACTATACACTATGTACTAAAATAACCTAATTATATAAATTCTTCTCTAAATTATGAACATATTGTATCCAGAGATATTGCTTAAAGAAAACACTTATGAGAATTTTGTCTCCTTCTAAACTTAAAATTATGAGACATTTAAAAGGTAAATGAAACAATTGTTCCTTGAACTACAAGACATATTGCATTATTATAGCCCATCAAAGCCAACAATTTAGGTAACACATGTTCAGAAGGGATTAATGTTTATAAATACACATAGAAACATCATTTAGTGATATTCTATGACAAATCCATAAGCACTTATCCAAAATAAGTGTAAAAAAAATCATTATTTGGTGATAAATGTATTTCCCTTTCAAGTCTATTATCTTTTTGGGGAGAAGCACTCTTCTTTCTTGGTGTCCTTTTTATGTGGAGTGCTATCATGGAGGCATTGGAAGGCTGATGTCATGAGCATGACAATTTGCTTATGACATCATGAAAGCTATTATGACATCATGAAAGCTTTGAATAGTGCTATTAATATGTCAAAATGTGCTACCCAACTTTGAGCCTCATTGGAGGTCAAAAAGAGTTCATGCTATGCATGTTTACCCATCACTTAGCTTATGGTTGAGACAAATCTCTGCTAGGATTTCAACTTCTGTCTTACAGTAACTTAACTTATTACATTATGTAAAACTTATATCTGTCAGGCTGTTCGTTCGTATGGTGGAAAGCTTTCAATACACCAAATTATAGGATTAATGCTTAATGCCTTTAAATAAAGGGAATTTTTATTAATGGTTTTTATTTTGAAATATCCGAGTCAAGTCAAAAAAATTTCAAAATTCTGTCTATCTCAAATAAATAACGAACCTCCATAGCAGTTATTTGACAATAATTGGCGGTGTTATTACATGTGAAAAATTATTTTACACAGTGTCTATTGGCCTCTTGCACTGAGTGTGGCCTCTGCGTAGATACCATAGCCATCTCTTGTGCTTCATTCTGCATTGCTCAAGAGATGTCCACACATCCCATTCAGAACCTTAGGAAAAGTTTGTGATGGCATTTTCTCATCAAAGTATACAACCTTTGAAATCAGAATGATTAAATATTATAACAAAACATACCGAGTCGGGAAGCTGGGTGAGCGGATTCAGTGAGTTGGTGATTGCGGACGGATACCCTGAGCCGAAGGCGAAGGGTATCCGTCCGCCATCACCAACGAACTGAATCCGCGGTCACAGCTGACCGACGAGTGTATGTTTTGTTTTTATACCTCAGACAACTACTGTATTTTTAAAAAATGAAACATGAAACAAGATATTTATCGTTACAAACATTTGTAAACAAAGCGCACCTCATTTGACCCCGTCACGTGACCCGAAAATGGCGCGTACAGCCATAGACTGGTTGCCGCCATCTGTGTATATACACGATGTTCTTGACACTCGATGGGGGACCAGTCTAAAGATGGCCGACGCAAACTAATCAATATTTTACAAATAATCGGCATGCGCGTATTCATTCGAAATCGCATAAATACGCGCATCACTGAGGTATAATGCCACAAACCATTGTTATATTGACAGACGGCTTTCTGAACTTGAGTTATCAAGCTTTGAATTTATCAGTGCAGAGAATGCAGGGTTTGTTTTGACCTCCATTTTATTTTACCCAGGATCCTCATTCTGAGTATGCATAGAATGAGTTCAAAAGCACATGTTTAGCTGCTGCTGGTTATGAAAGTTAGTACCACTATGCAGCAATTGTTTGGCAACCTTTACTGCAGCACTTGCTTGCAAACCTTCACCTATGATCTAATGTAGGCATGCATTGGGGTGTAGGTGTGGTAATTATTTTGAAACTTTAATGTGTTGGATAAGGAAAGTAAAATGAAAAGGTTTTCGGTGAAATGCTGAAATTTTGGTAACATTATTAGACTGGTGACACTGAACATCAGATCAAGGTCATGTATGAGGTCATTCTAATGTAGGTCTATATGGGATGTAGGTGTGGGAACAATTTTGAGCCTCTACCTGTATTAGTTGAAAAGATATGTCAAAATGTTGAAGTTTTTGTTGACAGACCTGCACACACACGCATGGAAACATGGAAGGAGCCCCATACCATAGCCCCTCCACCACCTGCCAGACGGGAGCTTTCAAAACAAAATTTCGTGTCTTATATTTCTTCATATCAATGACATTTGAAATGCTGAATGCAGTGAAGGTTTCTTGAAATTATTTTTCTTCCTGAAAGATCAAATTTCCCACACAATTCAATACATTTTGTTGAATTATCTCTCAGTGGAAAGTTTTGATGGTCTATATTTTATCACATTGAACTTTCTTCACAAGTGGGTCAACAATTTTCACACAATGGGAAAACATCATTTTATTTATTTTATTTCGAAAAGCGCAGTATCTCTTTATTTAAAAAATGACACAATTCTCATGTTATACAGGTCTCAAAATTATATGGAATGGGTATGCAGTCATTCTCAAATAATCTTCAGTAATCTTTAAAGAACACTGTGTCTAAAGACAAAAATAAGCTTACCTGTAACACAGATGTTACTGTATCTAAGTCTGGATTAGAAAGAACCATGATTAACCCTCCCATCACGGTCTGGTCCTGAAAAATATGAAACATAACATAAAATAGCTTAACATTTCTTAACATTTCATAAAACAACTTAAGTTAGTTTTTACCGTATTTACACTTTTTATACACGAACAGAACAAAATCATCCATTATTGCACAATACATTAATATTTAAATGCAAGTTAACAATCGTTTTCGCGCAAAAAAAAAGAGCCTCTTCCCGTCACTTCCGCCTTTCAAAATTGCGACGTGTTGCGTAATGCATGTTATAAATGGGTGGATGGTTTTGTTCTGTTCTCGACCTGCAAAGCGTATTTTGTGATAACATTGGGTAAATACCTTTGTTCTCACTGATTCCAATTATCAGCGTTCACAGTTTTACGTTTCGTCATTGTTTCCACTGCTTTGAGTCGTGTCTTCCCTTGTTGACAGAAATGCTTTCACACGTGCATCAATTTTAATTGCGTTTTAAATGGATTGATGGTTTTGTTCTGTTCTCGAACAATTTGTGATAATATTGGGTAAATACCTTTATTTATCATTTAAAACGCAATTAAAGTCGATCCGTTACATCCGATATAAGTTATTTCGAAAATATGAACATCGTATTTACGTTTTACCGTATATACTCGCATATAAGACCATTAAGATCTTGTATCGTAAGCATATTTACATTTCACTTTTAAATTGGTCGCCAAGCGTCAGCTGAAGCTTGAATGGTAGCAGAGCCAAAATCTCAAGAAAAACCAACTCGTCTTATATTCGGAAACTGTTTTTTTTTTCAAGCAAAATAACCTCAATTTTGGGGGGTCGTCTTATACACGAGTCGTCTTATACACTAGTAATTATGGTACTTCTATCTAAAAGTGAAACATAAGATCATATTTACCATGACAATTCCTGAGCACATAAGAGGATCATTTACATTTGTATGTATTTGATTGATGACTTGACGAGATAGAACAGTAGAGTAGTCCATTTTCTTCTTTCTATAGTAAACAAAAAACAAAACAAGTTCCTATTAATGACTTTATTTCTAGTCCAATCAATGATATATCTCAAATCTGTGTTTTTCATCCACAACTGATATAAACTGACTGAATGTTTTTTTGTGGGTTTTTTTTTGCAACAAGCTACTGGTAGCTCTAATGCACATGCACATAGTGACATCACTGGGTGCATTTCTTATAACAATTTATTTATACCACCCATATTAACTTTTCTGTACCAAAATATCACAGCACAGCCGGAGAGTATGACGGCATACCATTCTTCTGGCCTCCGGGGCACAGTACTCTCCAGTAATCCAGCAATCTGGGTGATTTTGTAATATAATTACTTCTTGACTTTTCACAAAATGCATCAAAACCTGTACAATATCATTTTCATTATGATGTATAAATTTTTTAACAAATCTTTTAACGTTTTTACGGCGATATTTAGCCCCACTCGTTTTTAGGAAATATTTTAGCCCCACTCTCTATTCATTCCAGAAAAACCAGTCTTCTCAAGGAAACGTGCTTCAACAGGGAAATGTCTCACTCCTCCCTGATTGGGTTACAGTCATGGCTCCTGTTTGAACTCCTAGGAATGGATGGAAGATAGCTCCCTTTACCACCAGAGCACTGGCAGGATGATGAGAAATGCAGACAAATGGCAGCTGTTGTAAAAGTAGTGGCATTTGTCAAAGATGCAGCAGAAATGGGAGTGAAGGACATCCAAGATTATGCTAGATCTGCAAGGAAGGGAGCTAGCTCACCAAGGTCTCATTTTTCTTGTCTCTGTGAACTTTCATACTCTACAAGTTGATGTGGAAATAATGTGAACAAATGTATCCAATATGAGTGTGAAATTCATTTGAAAATGTATATTTTTCAGAATTAAGGTTTTTAATTTCAATAATCTTGGCCCATATTACATGAGAATGATCTTGAAATATTAATTAACCTTTAAAAATAATATTTGCATGACAGAGAACAAATGTATCCAATATGAGTGTGAAATTCATTTGAAAATGTATCGGGTTGGACACAATCAAGGTCACTAGAGGCAGTCACTTAACATGAAAAATCAAACTTGTGACCTGCATTTCTAACTTATGTTTTATTAAAGTGCAAGGTCTCCATGTCCTAAATCCAAAATCTTTTTGCACAAGGACATACCATTAAAATTTTATGGCTGCTTAACATACGTGTGTTGCAGGGGGTACGTACTCTACAAACTGTATACACTGATTTTGGATAATTAAGAAATCTTATCCAAATTAGTTATATTAATGAAACAAATATAAAGCAAATAATTTAATATAGTGTATATAATGTTCTAACATAGTTAAAACTAAATTTGGACAACCAAAATTTTAAATATATAGAGAAAAAATGTTGAGACGGGGAAATAACATTTTGATATTTTCAGTACTGCTCCAAGCAAAGATTATGACAACAAATTAACTTCAAATGAATCTCGACTCATAATGCTTATCAACTGCAGATAAAGAAAGAATATTTGTGAAAGATATAATATGCAACTGCCTAAGTATTTCACTTCTTATTGTTTTGAAAAAATTGATACATTACCTGGGGTACGTACTCTACACATAAACTAACACAGAAACAACACTGATTTTCACAACAAAAATGAAATTGAAATATTTACAAAACTGATTTTTATTTTGAATTGACTTGCAATTGACATTCCATAAATTTTTAATACTTAGATATCTTCTTGAGCATCAAATAATTCTGTTACAGTATTGGGATGGGCTTCATCAAGGTCTGAATGTACACTCGGCAGTATTACAATGCAATAAAATATTTTTTGATGTCACCAAACATTTAAGATGTTGCTTATGATAACAAGCTGAATAATACCTTTTAGATAAAAAAAATAAACCATGAATCAGTGTACTATTTCCAAAACAATAAATATTTTGATGTCCTATACTTATTAAAAATAAACTGTTATGAATGTGCATTGTGTGCTGTACCTTTTTGTCAAGTTAAAGTTAACAACTAATATAAAGGATACATTGCACAAACAAGGTATATTTTGACTAATTATTATCCATTTAGTTTGTTTAGGATTGTCTGATGTATGACATCATGGCAAACCTGGATATTTCACAATACCTCAGAAAAAAATGTGTTTTTTTAAAGGAATTTCTGGTTTTAACCCCTGTAATAAAAAAATCTACATTTCTAATAATGATTGATTGATTATATTTTATAGTTGTTTATACACGTACAATATAGGTACAAAAATATATTTGACCAATGTTGAGTATTGTAAGTGAAATAATTGTTGGTTGAAAATGAGATGTCTTGTCTGTTTGTAGTGTACGTACCCCCATCATAGCATATGTACCC
Source organism: Amphiduros pacificus (assembly GCA_949316495.1). Classification (NCBI taxonomy): domain Eukaryota; kingdom Metazoa; phylum Annelida; class Polychaeta; order Phyllodocida; family Hesionidae; genus Amphiduros; species Amphiduros pacificus. The sequence goes on along the minus strand of OX439000.1, from coordinate 21,081,756 downwards.
CGTTGTACAAAGAGATGTTAGTGTTGGTCTTGATAGAATTTTAAATCATTTATGTTGTTTGTAAAGTGATGAGATGTCAAGTGGACAACTCTGTTAAAAAAACAGGTTTGATAATTATGTTTTGCCTTTTAACACAAAATTTCTAAAGATATGAAACATGACGTTGCCTCCATATTTTTAATTGTATTCTTGTTTAATTTACTCATTTTGGCTATGTTCTTTGAATAAGAAGTCCACAAACTTTTGTACTTGGTGGATTCCTTGCTCTGTTTAGTTCATAAATTGTTATGAGCCACCTAGTCCAAGGGTGAGCAGTATTTGGTAAATATTACTCAAATGATGTAGTGTACGTACCCCAGAAGCAATTACATTTTAGTAAGTTCATGGAGTAGACTATACAGACTTTTATGATACTCATTTTACAATTAAATAATTATCAAACCATTTGTATTTACTTTTTATATACTTATTCAAAATTAACTTCAAAGTTTCACTTGGTCTGGCTAATGAATTTGGTAGAAATTCAAATATTACCAAAATTATTGTAAGAAATTTTGTGTAGAGAGCAAACACATAATTATTAAACAATTTCTAAAACTGTTGTTTTATTAAACAGAGATGTCCACTTGACATCTCATCACTTTACAAACAATATAAATGATTTTAAAGTCAATCAAGTCCAACACTAACACCTCTGTGAACAAGGGGGTACATACTCTACAAGGGGGTACGTACACTACAAAACAGACTTCACATCTCATTTTCTGGTTTTGGGAGCATGCTTTCAACAAATAATTATCTCACTAATAATACTCAACAGCAGCTCAATATGACTGTATAATATGAATTAGTTATCTTTTCTGGAACTACCAATTCACATGGGGGTACGTACTCTACGCATTTTTGTTGAAATTCCCCTCAAAACATGATATGGCATAATATTCACATAACAATGATTTGACTAACTTAAAATATTTATTTGTTTATTCCTTCATATGATACTGTCAAATGAAGGTATTTATTAATCCATTTGTGTTATTAATATTAGAAATGTAGACAGTGTTTTATTATTGGGGTTTTTAACCAGAAATTCCGTAACAAAACACGTATTTTTTCAGTGGTATCGTGGAATATGCAATTTGCGGTGATACCATACAACAGACAATCTAAAAAAACTAGAGAAATAATTAGTCAAAATATGACTTATTTTTGCAATGTAACCTTTAAATTAATTGTGAAATTTACCTTGACAGAAAGGTACAACACATAATGAACATTCGTAACAGTTGATTTTTCATAAATTTCGGACGTTAAAATATTCACTGTGTTGGAAGTAATGCACCGATTCGTGATTTCTTTTTTTTATTTAAAAGGTATCATTCAGCTTGTTGTCATAAGTGGCATCTTGAATGTTTGGTGATGTCAAAAAATATTTCATTGCATTGTAACACTGTCAAATCTACATTCAGACCTTGATTGTGTCCAACCCGTATATTTTTCAAGAATTAAGGTCTTTAATTTCAATAATCTTGGCCCATATTACATTACTACTACGCAGTGGTGCTTTTGACATCATATGATGTTTCTCCCTGTTTGCAGCCATGATGTCATGATTTGGACTCTTCTGAATGCCATTTCACATTGTCAAGCGTAATATTGGGTAAACAAGAAAAAGTGGTGTTCCACATGTCACACGGATGGAAAAAAAATTAACAAACTAAACAAACAGAACAAAAATTACAACAAACGAAACAAAATAAGAATAAACAAAAAGAAAATGAAACATTCATTGTAAACTGATGGAATAGTTGAACTTAGCTTTGTTCATATTTTAAAAACATTAAATTTGGTACATGAATAATTTTTTGAGCAAAGCTGTATGCAAAGTTGTGCCTTTTCAGTCTTGATTATGTAATATCGCTCAGGCGCTACTGCGAATCATCGACCAGACTTTTGACTCACATTTCTGTTCTATTTGTCCAAGTGATACCATATTTGAACTAAACTTACTAAATATGCCTTGTTCTATCAATTGGAAAGCATTTTGGGAAGCAATACTGATCTTTAACTTTGTTTACAAGTTATAGGAACACATATCATCGTTCAGAATTCCATGTTCTATCAATTGAAAAACATTTCCAAGCGATATGAATTGATAATTTTGCACATCGATGGGCGATGAGAATGTTGTCGTCTTCAACTTCCTGTTATGACACATTTCTTTATTATTGTTTACGTGTTATTCATGCGCTAGTGCATATAAGAACCTATTGCATGCACACAATGAACACTCCAGAGTGGCGTTAGTTGCCTGAACCATATTGACCACAGAAAAAGCTGAATTTCAACCCACAGAAAATGAATACACGTTCCCCATGATCATACCGAACACAGAATGATACAGATAGTTCCCTGTCGGCAATGATTGTCAAAAAGGGAACCATTCGTGTTAGAGCTAACGACCATAGGATTCGCGCAACCATAGGATTGGCTGATAATTATGAAATAGTCTCGTATATCTCGTAAATTATTAAAAATGGAACAATAGAGTTTTTGACATAAAAAAGTTTATATTAATGGTAAAAAAGAATTGTTGTGAAAATTGCACCAAGTGACCTCTCTTGCATCACAATACACACGTGCCAAAGTATCAGTTTGTCACAACAAATTGGCACTACTCTGGGAGTTCCAAGCTGATTTACATCATTGACAACTCCAAATTTAGCTTTTGGGCTCTGCTCTTCAAATATGTAAGTCTAATGTACATAGCTTAAGTTACAGCCGACGACAACTGACCTGTGGACGACAACAGAGCTGCAGTTCCATTTTCAAAGCCTTTAACCCCTAACGGACGGGAAGGACGGCAACGTCCATCACCGGTAACGGACGTGAGGGACGTTGACGTCCCCATTGTTCTGACTTGATGACGTCATTTGTAACATTCTGAAGGACTGCAACTTGTTACAATGTAATCATGATAATGACGTCAGACTGCCTTAATCATGAACCTTTGACCCCAGCACTTCATTAAGCACATTGAACAACCATGGTTATAAACATTATTAATTTAGTATGTAGATACACTAGTCCAGAAAAAAATTGGTTAGTCCTGCCAATCAACACAACTTAGGGGTTAAAGTACATCTGTACTCTAGAAAATATTCATATCACATCATTCTCTGACACTTTCATGTGCCAACAAGGTCAAATGGTGTGATAAACATCGGTAATCAACTGATAAACTGAAACACAGCATTTTTGTCGTCCACAGCTCTGTTGTCGTCGGCTGTAGCCTGTAGTAAGTATTAGTTGTGGAACCCTGATTGGCGCGAGCAGAGCTCTGTAGGCTACGTCGGGTTGTGAGGTGTCCCCTATCACCTAGTTTAAGAGAAACAGCATTTGGTCCTCCTTGTTTCTTTTTGGCAGGGCTGGTCGGAGCAATATGACCGTTTCAGTGTCAGGTAGGTATTCACTGCCTCTGAAGTGTAATCCCTCATAACTTCTTCAAATGATTTTATTCAGACATGAAACTCTCCAGAAAGCAAGATAAGATGTGAAAGATATTTGGGATATCTTAATAATAAGTGTACAGTGTGTGTGGTGTGTTCACACTGTGTCGCGACCTGTCTCTTCACGAGTGATTGGGGACACCTCACAACCCAACGTAGCCTCCAGAGCTCTGCTCGCGCAAGTCGGGGTTCCACAACTACCTATCACCCGTGAAGAGACAGGTCGCGACACAGTGTCGCGACCTCAGTGTCGCGACCTCAGTGTGGAAGGCACACACACTGTACACTTATTATTAAGACATGGTAAAAGGCATATTCATCTAATCTGGCTTTCTTGTGAGTTTTGGATCCAAATTAATCATTTGCAGAAGTTATTTGGAGTTGCACTTCAGAGGCAGTGAATCTCATCCACTGATCAGCGTTCGTAGGTGTTGGGAGTGTGCGCCAAGATTGCCTGCATCATAAGTCGGTCATGAAGAGGTACAAAGTGTTTGAGGGGCCATTGGGGTCATATTGGAACCAATCAGATTCTAGAAATAAGTATCTAGTGCGCATACATGCGCAGAACATGCTAGAATCTGATTGGTCCATAGCGCGTTTCAGATCTCTGACGTTTTTATAATATAGCCAATCAGAACGCTGCTTTTAATCACGTGGCTGCTTTTAATCACGTGGTACAAAATGGCATCAACAACACACTTTGCAGACAGGAATTAAGCAGATTTCGTGATAAATATATCCGTTTGACGTGTTTAGGAGCATGACAAATCATTAAATACTTCTCAGGTACGTTGTTTAGCTACGTGAGTTTACTTTCTTATTAGATTTAAGAAGTGTCAGTCTGTTTTATAACTAAAACAATAGTAAACGCAGGGTAGCATCGATGTACATTCCATGTTCCTACTAAGTACACATGTACATGTTCAACAAACTACGCAAGTTTAAGTTGTTGTTAATTTGAAGAAGTGTCAGTCGGCAATTTGGTGTGATTAGACAATGATCAGATTGGTCCCTCAGGAATTTAGCAGAATTTGTGATAATTATGTCAATTTGACACGTTTTGGAGCATGATAATAAATCATTTAATGCTTTTCACATACATTCCCATTTAATTTGGGCCAAAATTATTCAAATTCAAGACATTAATTATGAAAAACATACATTTTCAAATGAATTTCACACTCAAATCGGATAAATTGTTTTACATAATTTCCACATTAACTTCAACTTGAGAATTATATTATAGTATGAAAGTTCACAGATATTTCTCTGTCTCATTTTTTTGGAATTATGGGATGTCAAGTCTGTGAAGAAGAGACAAAGACAATGAGACCTCGGTGAGCTCCCTTCCTTGCAGAGTTAGCATAATCTTGGATGTCCTTCACTCCCATTTCTGCTGCATCTTTGACAAATGCCACTACTTTTACAATAGCTGTGAGTATGCAATGTTATCAATTTTGAGTGTTATCAATTTTGAGTGCTGTCAGTCTCTATAATAGCTCCTTGGCCACTAAGCATAATTCTTAAAGGGATTAAGCACCGATTTTGAAAAAAACGTTTAAAATTCACATATTGGTAATAAATGTATTTGTCTTTCATGTTTATAAACTTTTTGAAAAATGTATCCCCATCATTGTCTGTAAAACCTATTTGAACATGAACCTCACATATAGGCCCCTAATGAAAGCACACTCCTTTCTTGGCATCATTTTTATGTGAAATGTCATCATAGAGGCACTGAAAGGTAAAATGACGTCATAAGAGCATGGAAATATGCTTATGACGTCATGAAATGTATTGTCTTTTGAATAGTACCAAAATGACGTCAAACAGTGCTACCCCACTTTGAGCCTCAATTGAGGTCAAATAAAGTTCACGCTACCCGTGTTTACCCGTCACGTGCAGCCATGGACTGAGAAAATGTTATACAGACTGTGCAACTTCTATGTCTTGTAGCAACTTTTCTTGTTGCTTGATGTCAGACTTTAGTACATCATGGTGTTCATATGTATATATACTGTTGCAAAATCAAGAAAACAGGATTGGTGCTTAATACCTTTAATGTAAAGGCATACATTCAATCATTATCATATGGAAATATTGTCTTAAAGCTGAGTGATGTTTCAGTCAAGTATGTCTGTATAATAATTTCAGTGGATAAGCCCTTGGCAGAAACCACTGCCTGTCAGAAACTGCTCTGATGCCCGTATGTCTTGTTACTTATAAGAAGTGTTAGTCAGTTTTACAACCAATTTGACAACACTTTGTTGACAGGAATCTGGCATTATTGATATAACATGCTGCAAATGTTACTTTGTCACGAAAAATGAGTGTTGTGTTAATCTGTAAATCATAAAATCTTTTTTAGGAATGGATACGGACAACCAGTGCCTGTGCCCCACTCATCATCACCAGAGAGTAATGACTGTCAGTCACCATTCATCACACAATGTCACCAGCTAGTATGTACAGATGGTCACTGTACATCTGTCAATGTCAGCTAGTATGAACAAATGATCGCTGTACATCATTCGACATCACCAGCTAGTATGAACAGCTGATCACCGTGCATCACTTAACGTCACCAGTTGATATGGAAAGATGGCCACTGCATCAACAGTATCAGAGCAAAATATTGAGTGGATTCAACTGTGGATTCATATCCATTGATATCTGGATTGAGGTTCTAAGTGTGTGAATGCAGGACCTATTACTTAAATAAAACATTTTCAATTATTAAGATTTAATATTGAGATTTGTAAATTATTTATTTATCCATAAAGAAACAACACAATTTACAAGTGAGGTCATTGAGATTTATAAATGGTGTCTAAAATGCTACATAAAATTCAATATGTCACTGTCAGTCTTTCCATTTGATAAAAAATTTAATATATCAAAAGAATCACCATCAAAATTAATGTACAAATTCACCTGTGCCGATTACCTCAATTACCCAAATATGATACATTTGAATTGCATGAGTGTTCAGTCTGTCTAGTGAAATTCAACTACTTCAAACAGAATTTTGCAACCAAATGTCCTCTGTTTCAATAAAAATGTCCTGTATCACACAAAAAACAGCAGTCACAATGTCAACAAAATCTGAAATCCTTTGACTGTCAACACTGGATCTAGTTTAAAAGACTCAGCTCAAATATCTATTGAATTTTTGATTGAATTATAAAAAAATCCCATTTTCTTCTTGTTTCCATTCACTGTTGCCTTGGAAAATAATTCAAATCTTTTTCAGGAGTGAAATATCATTTTCAATACAAATATTTAATATTTAAGTCTTTAATGTTTTCCAATATATCTCAATGCATATATTTATATTTTATGAGATTTTCATAATCTTGATAGGTGTCATTATTTCTTTGAACACATTGATTTTTTCCAATTGTATAGGAGATTGAACTTTCTGATGAACAAAACAGAAAAGCCACAAGTATGATGTATGTTGGAGGCATGTAGGATGTGTATTGGAAACATGTAGGATGTGTATTGGAGGCATGTAGGATGTGTATTGGAGACATGTAGGATGTATATTGGAGACATGTAGGATGTATATTGGAGACATGTAGTATGTGTATAGAGGCATGCAGGATGTGTATTGGAGGCATGTAGGATGTGTATTGGAGGCATGTAGGATGTGTATTGGAGACATGTAGGATGTATATTGGAGACATGTAGGATGTATATTGGAGACATGTAGTATGTGTATAGAGGCATGTAGGATGTATATTGGAGGCATGTAGGATGTGTATTGGAGGCATGTAGGATGTGTATTGGAGGCATGTAGGATGTATGTAGGAGGCATGTAGGATGTGTATTGGGGGCATATAGGATGTGTATTGTAGACATGTAGGATGTATATTGGAGATATGTGGGATGTATATTGGAAATATGTAGGATGTGTATTGGAGGCATGTAGGATGTGAATTGGTGACATGTAGGATGTGAATTAGAGGCATGTAGGATGTGTATTGGAGGCATGTAGGATGTGTATTGGAGGCATGTAGGATGTGTATTGGAGGCATGTAGGATGTGTATTGGTGAGATGTAGGATGTATATTGGTGACATGTAGGATGTGTATTGGAGACATGTAGGATGTGAATTAGAGGCATGTAGGATGTGTATTGGAGGCATGTAGGATGTGTATTGGAGGCATGTAGGATGTGTATTGGAGGCATGTAGGATGTGTATTGGAGACATGTAGGATGTATATTGGAGACATGTAGGATGTATATTGGAGACATGTAGTATGTGTATAGAGGCATGTAGGATGTATATTGGAGGCATGTAGGATGTGTATTGGAGGCATGTAGGATGTGTATTGGAGGCATGTAGGATGTATGTAGGAGGCATGTAGGATGTATATTGGGGGCATATAGGATGTGTATTGTAGACATGTAGGATGTATATTGGAGATATGTGGGATGTATATTGGAAATATGTAGGATGTGTATTGGAGGCATGTAGGATGTGAATTGGTGACATGTAGGATGTGAATTAGAGGCATGTAGGATGTGTATTGGAGGCATGTAGGATGTGTATTGGAGGCATGTAGGATGTGTATTGGAGGCATGTAGGATGTGTATTGGTGAGATGTAGGATGTATATTGGTGACATGTAGGATGTGTATTGGAGACATGTAGGATGTGAATTAGAGGCATGTAGGATGTGTATTGGAGGCATGTAGGATGTGTATTGGAGGCATGTAGGATGTGTATTGGAGGCATGTAGGATGTGTATTGGTGACATGTAGGATGTGAATTAGAGGCATGTAGGATGTGTATTGGAGGCATGTAGGATGTGTATTGGTGAGATGTAGGATGTATATTGGTGACATGTAGGATGTGTATTGGTGACATGTAGGATGTGTATTGGAGGCATGTAGGATGTGTATTATTAATTTAGTATGTAGATACACTAGTCCAGAAAAAAATTGGTTTGTCCTGCCAATCAACACAATTTAGGGGTTAAAGTACATCTGTACTCTAGAAAATATTCATATCACATCATTCTCTGACACTTTCATGTGCCAACAAGGTCAAATGGTGTGATAAACATCGGTAATCAACTGATAAACTGAAACACAGCATTTTTGTCGTCCACAGCTCTGTTGTCGTCGGCTGTAGCCTGTAGTAAGTATTAGTTGTGGAACCCTGATTTGCGCGAGCAGAGCTCTGTAGGCTACGTCGGGTTGTGAGGTGTCCCCTATCACCTAGTTTAAGAGAAATGGCATTTGGTCCTCCTTGTTTCTTTTTGTATGTATGATGTGATGGCAAGTTGATATATCCCAGATGTGATAGCAAGTTGATATGGTACGTCTCTGTGATGACAAGTTGATATGTCCGGTATAAGATGGCAATAAACATCCACATTAACAGTCATAGATCTCGAGCTCATGCTCATCAATTTTGCACATTTTCATCTAATCACAACATTATGATACAAAATATCGCTGGTGACGATGAGTGATGCATGGTGATCATCTGTTCATACTAACTGGTGACGATGAGTGATGCATGGTGATCATCTGTTCATCTGTTCATACTTGCTGGTGACGATGAGTGATGCACAGTGCTAAATTTGTGTCTGCAAATATATATAAATTGGTCTTAAATATCACTGACACTTCTCAATTTACAACAAGGCATACATACATGTACAGGGGTCATGTACAGCTGTATCCATGTAGTTTATTAATTGAATGTTGAAAGAATTCAACTTAATTCCTGTCTGCAAATTGCTTGTAAAACCGACTGACACCTCTAAAAACTAATAACAAACTATACTCACGTAGTTAAGCAATGTATATGAGAAGAATTAGATGCTATATCATGCTCCAAAACATGGAAAATACATCGAAAATGGGAAGATTTCTGCTAAACTCCTGTCTGCAAAACGTGTTGACAAAGCCATTTTGTACCACGTGATTAAAAGCAGCCAATGAGGCATTCAGTGGATTTTGTAAGAGGCGCTCTGATTGGCTGTATTATAAAAACATCAGAGACCGGATATGCGCTAGGAACCAATCAAAAAACCGAAAACACGCTACGGACCAATCAGATTCTAGCGCTAGATACTTATTCCTAGAATCTGATTGGTTCCAATATAACCCGAATGGCCCCTCATACAAGTGGGTTGCAGATGCAAAACTATATTCTGTCAGAAGTGCTAACCAACATGAAATAAATGCTTGGGTTTTGGCCCAGAAAACTTTTGAACAAAGAATACTTGCTTTTAACATTTTTGGTAGAACTCAAGCAGATGTGAATATCCACATGATTTGGGAAAGTTTGCTGAACCCCAGTCTGCACCTCCAGTAACTTGATCACATGACACAAGATGGCACGCACATCAACAAGTCTTGTCTTCTGCTCTGAGATATGTTTCATTTTCGACTGATATCAAGATTCCTTAATCTTATATCAAAACATAAACAAACCAGGTGACCAGTTTTAAGTTCCAGAAAATCAACTTTTTCATTTGTTTAGTTATATCTATTACAAGAATGTCACACTGGATGGGTGATTTGGAATCTCTCTAGGAGTGAATGGGATGACACTGAAACGGTCATATTGCTCCGACCAGCCCAGCCAGAAGAGAATAAGGAGGACCAAATGCCGTTTCTCTTAACCCCTGACGGAGGGAAGGACGGCAACGTCCACCACCGGCAACGGACGGGAAGGACATTGACGTCCCAATTGTTCTGGCTTGATGACATCATTTGTAACATTCTGAAGGGCTGCAACTTTACTTGTTACAATGTAATCATGACAATGACGTCAGACTGACTGGATCATGAACTTTGACCCCAGCACTTCATTAAACAATGTCTTACACGTCTAATCTTGCTTTCTGACAAGTTTCATGTCCGAATTAAGTCATTTGAAGAAGTTATTTAGGATTACACTTCAGAGGCAGTGAATTTCTCCCACTGATGAGCCATCGTAGGTGTTTGGAGTGTGCGTCCTAACACCTTCGGATTGGCTGTATCGTAAGTAGGTCAAGGAAAGGCCCCAAGTTGGTTGCACACGTCAAACAGTATTCTGTAAGAAGTTTAGTTGTATCAAGCTCCCACAATCGTAAACAAAGATACAAATACACCAGGTGATGAGTTTTAAGTACCAGAAAATCAACTTTTTCATTTGTCACCTCATATCTGTCACGAGAATGTCACACTAGGTGTGTGGTTTGGAATCTCTTCATGTGTGAATGGGATGACACTGAAACGGTCATATTGCTCCGACCAGCCCAGCCAGAACTTGGCAGAAGATAACAAGGAGGATCAAATGCTGTTTCTCTTAAACATGTAAACTACAGTGACCGGCAACTGTCCGAAACCGGCAGATTAAACTCAGACATTTTTAACTCGGTCAAATATCGAGTAAAACTGTTCTGTACTATAATTGCAATTGAGCTGAATATAGTGCCTCACACGTCATCTTGTTATTCCTATTCCTTTCAAAACGTTCAAAGTGTTTATTTGTTTTCACGGCACGACTGATTGAATCACTGTCAAATGACGTCAGAAGTGGTGACGTAGCCAACTTCTCTGTATAAGTCAATGGAAACTCGGACAATCTGCAGGTTTCCTGAATGCGTGGATTTCCCGATAACTCTGTACATATTGAACATGTATCAATTTTATTATACACTCAAATGTAGTTTACGGTCTACTATCGATTTGAGTAGTTTTTACTCAGTTTTGAAAGATTTTGTGAAAATTAGGAGTGAAAAACATGAAAGTGTCCGGATTTGTCTGCCGGTCACTCATATAGAGCTAACAACCATAGGATTCGCGCAACCATAGGAATTGCTGATAATTTTGGAAATGTCTTGTGAACGCAAAAGTAATAGAACATTGGATTTTTTTTGCACAGAAAGTTTATTTGAATGGTGTGAATAAATTGTTATGAAAATTGCACCCATTGACCCCGATTTTGTCACAATGTGCACGTGCGGGAGTTCCAGCTTGTTACATTTGTATACACATTGGCGCTGCTCAGTCAGTTCTTGGCCGATTTACATCATTGACAACTCAAAATTGAGCTATTGAGCTCTTCTCTTCAAATATGTAAGTCAGATGGTCGATATATTAATTTTCATCTTTTGGCATTGGAGAAAGGTCAGTGCGCGAAGGCCAAGATTGTATGCGCAAAGACGTGACCTTGACTTGTAAATCTTGTAAGAATTTTACATAAGATGATCGCTTTGTAGGATAAAGTAATGTCAATTGTTACTGATGGATATACCCCACTATAGCACACATATAGATAACTGGTCATGTTATGTCAGATTATTTATTTATTGACACAGACCAAAATGCGCGAAATTGATGGTTGTTAGCCCTACACTGTACTGTAGGTATCAGGTAGTTGAGGAACCCCGACTTGCGCGAGCAGAGCTCTGGAGGCTACGTCGGGTTGTGAGGTGTCCCCTATCACTCGTGAAGAGACAGGTCGCGACACAGTGTCGCGACCTCAGTGTGGAAGGCACACACACTCTACACTTATCATTAAGACATTTCAAAAGTCTTACACATCTAATCTTGCTTCCTGGCGAGTTTCATGTCTGAATTAATTCATTTGCAGAAGTTATTTAGGGTTACACTTCAGAGGCAGTGAATTCCTCCCCCTGATGAGCCGTCGTAGGTGTTTGGAGTGTGCGTCCTAACACCTACGATTGGCTGTATCGTAAGTAGGTCAAGGAAAGACCCCAAGTTGGTTGCAATGTAAACCAGTATTCTGTCAGAAGTTTAGTTGTATCGAGCTTCCATAATCTTATACCAAGACACAAATAAATCAGGTGACTAGTTTTAAGTAGGGCTAACAACCATCAATTTCGCGCATTTTGGTCTTTGTCAATAAATAAATAATCTGACATAACATGACCAGTTATCTATATGTGTGCTATAGTGGGGTATATCCATCAGTAACAATTGACACTTCTTGATCCAACAAAGCGATCATCGTATGTAAAATTCTTACAAGATTTACAAGTCAAGGGCACGTCTTTGCGCATACAATCTTGGCCTTCGCGCACTGACCATTCTTCAATGCCAACAGATGAAAATTAATATATCGACCATCTGACTTACATATTTGAAGAGAAGAGCTCAATAGCTCAATTTTGAGTTGTCAATGATGTAAATCGGCCAAGAACTGACTGAGCAGCGCCAATTTGTATACAAATGTAACAAGCTGGAACTCCCGCACGTGCACATTGTGACAAAATCGGGGTCAATGGGTGCAATTTTCATAACAATTTATTCAAACCATTCAAATAAACTTTCTGTGCCAAAAAAAATCCAATGTTCTTTTACTTTTGCGTTCACAAGACATTTCCAAAATTATCAGCCAATCCTATGGTTGCGCGAATCCTATGGTTGTTAGCTCTATCAGAAAATAAACTTTTTTATTTGTAAAGCCATATCTATTACGGGGATCTCACACTAGATGGGTGGTTTGGAATCTCTTCATGCGTGGTGACACTGAAACGGTCATATTGCTCCGACCAGCCCAGCCAGAAGAGAATAAGGAGGACCAAATGCCGTTTCTCTTAAACTAGGTATCAGGTATAGTCTAGTTTAAGAGAAACGGCATTTGGTCCTCCTTGTTTTCTTCGGGCTGGGCTGGTCGGAGCTATATGACCGTTTCAGTGTCATCCCATTCACGCATGAAGAGATTCCAAACCGCCCATCAAGTGTGACATTCTCTTAACAGATATGGACTCACAAATAAAAAAGTTGATTTTCTGCTACTTAAAACTAATCACCTGGTGTATTTGTATCTTTGTTTAAGATTACTGGAGCTCGAAACAACTAAACTTCTGACAGAATACTGGTTTACATTGCAACCAACTTGGGGTCTTTCCCTGACCTACTTACGATACAGCCAATCGTAGGTGTTAGGACGCACACTCCGAACACCTACGATGGCTCATCAGTGGGAGGTATTCACTGCCTCTGAAGTGTAATCCCTCATAACTTCTTCAAATGATTTTATTCAGACATGAAACTCGCCAGAAAGCAAGATTAGTTGTGTAAGATATTTGGGATATCTTAATAATAAGTGTAGAGTGTGTGTGGTGTTCACACTGAGGTCGCGACACTATGAAGCTCTGGAGGTATCATTCGTGCCTCGCACTTCGCTTTTCAAGCTTCGCTATATTCGTACTTCTACTTCGCCATATTCGCATTTCTACTTCGCTGTATTCGCACTTCTACTTCGCTATTTTCGCATTTCTACTTTGTTATTTTCGGCCTTCGTCTTCTGATCTTCTCCCTTCGCCTTTAGCAAACTTTATATACTACAGTAAGCTGCTCACTGATTGGCTACTTGGCAATGCAATACGAAGTGCGAAGATAAGAAAGGCGAAAATAGCGAAGGCGAAGTGCGAATATAACGAAGGCAAAGGGCGAAGATAGCGAAGTAGAAGGGCGAAGTTAGGGGCGAAGTTAGGGGCGAAGTACGAAGCACGAATGATACCTCCAGAGCTTCATACGACACTGTGTCGCGACCTGTCTCTTCACGAGTGATAGGGGACACCTCACAACCCGACGTAGCCTCCAGAGCTCTGCTCGCGCAAGTCGGGGTTCCACAACTAGGTATAGTCCCTAAGCCTAAGGGGTTACGAGTAAACTTAAGTAAGTATGGCAGCCCCCGAGTTCATCTACAAAAAGCACCAAATCTACATTTATGCATACTTGCCCTTTTCCGAGTGAGCAGATTAAAATAAACTCTCGGTGTGTGCCAATTGATTTTGCCGAGCAAAATTATAGATGATCGTAACTCGCGCTTATTTGACGGTTGATAGCTACCGGAAATGAACTCTGTTGAATTTTCACACTTTCACAGTAACATCGTATATCACACGATTACCTATCAAACACTGCGCCACTGCCAATGAGTGCATCGGAAGTAAATACTGGCGTGGTAAATTTCAAAATTTCAAAACGCGGTCAAATTTGTCTGGACAAATAAAAAAACAAAAAAAACATGACAGGTATGTGAAATTTCCACATTTAATTAGCTTTCGGGTGCCTTTGTCAGTGCTGCATTTTCAGTGTCAAAATCAAAATGCTTCAAAATCAAAATGCTTCATCGTCAAAGTGGACTTGAAATTGAGACTTATTGAGACTCTGAGAGCAATATAACAATTTATTATTGATTTCAGCTTGAAATAAGAGTAGTTTCCAACATAAAATGTACCATTTTCTGTGTTATCTTGAGAAAGGACGATGCTTTTCCTTTCAAAATATAACACAGAATATTTCAGGGCTCATATAGAATATGAACATATTACTGGCGCTGGACCAGTTACCGCCGATGCAGAAGACCGTGACTGGCAGCGGCTACAAGGGTCCTCTCCAGCTTAGCCGCTGTAATCGGCGGTTATTGGTAGCGACGGAAAACTGGTCCCTCACGAGTACTCGTCAGCGACCAGTTTACTCCGATGAAGTAGACCGTGACTGCCAGCGGCTACAAGGGACCTCTCCGGCTTAGCCGATTACTAATCGGCAGTTATTGGTAGCAACGGAAAACTGGTCAGGCACAAGCCGACTACAACAGCATTTGACAGAGCTGCGGACGACAACAGAGCCGTGGTTCAGTTTATCAATTGATTACCAATGTTTATCACACCATTTGACTTTGTTTGCACATGCAAGTGTCAGAAAGCAACTTGGTGTGAATATTTTTGAGAGTGCAGATGCACCTGAAAGGCTTTGAAAATGAAACCGCAGCTCTGTTGTCATCCGCAGTTCTGTTGTCGTCAGCTGTAATATGGAAAAGTGAAACTCAAAATACATGCTAATAACGGATGTGAGGGACGTTGATGTCCCCATTGTTATGGCTCAATGACGTCATTTTGTAACATTCTCTTGGGCTGTAACTTTGTTGCAATGTAATCATGATAATGACGTCCGACTGAGTGGATCGTGAACTTTTGACCCCAGCACTTCATTGAGCATATTGATGGTTATAAATTTTATCATGAAATGAGGTTTTCAAGCACATTTTCCTTGCATTATATAAATGTTTATACACTCAACTTTGCAATCAAAAGTTATTTCCCATCATATTTCCCCTACATATACTTCTGTACCATTTGAAAGTGGACAAGTCTTCTGCTAAAATCCCAATCATCCATTGGACACTTTGTCAACAAACTTTGTTTCGCTGACCAGTGATTTTGTGCAAACACCTGCTTTGTAAAGTCTGTCTAACAGTGGGGCACCTTAAATTGGGACAATGAAGTGATTTGGCTTTCAGAGTCCGTGTTTGTTCATTAATGTTTGTCTAATGGTACAGGCCTAACACTCTGACAGACCACAAAAGAGGTCACATGATTGTATACATGTGGCCACCTGGTGGTCAAAGGAGTACTGGCAGTACTTGACACGTTCATCAAAACACAATAACCATGGTCAGTGTGTTTTGGTTGATTTTAGCGAGATAGTTTAATGCTGTCATGCGCAAAGTAGGAATCTTGCACAATGTAGGAATAATTCCTACATTGTGCAAGACAAAGTAGGAATTCCTACATTGTGCAAATAAGTAGGAATATCTAAGTCATGAATCCAAATGTCAGAAACCTGGATGAGGAGGTTTAGAGTATATGAAAATTGGACTTAATGAATGTAGGACTGTTATAATAAAAATAATAATATGAGCATGCAATGATGCCAGCTGGGTGCATAAAAACATGATTTTATCTGTGCAGGAAGTTGTATATGTACATTTCTGATTGGCAGTTAGGAGGATAGCTGGGCATGAGCCTGTAAGTATATTATTATTATACTATTCCAAAACAATTTTTTTGTACATTTTTGTCAAAATAAAGTGACAATCAACATTTCTATTTCCACAGATGTCACATTTCCATTACAAAGTACAAGTCAGTCGATATTTGTAGCCAATGTTCATGTCCTTTAGTACCAATAATGTCCAATTAAGCCAGAAGTGTCCATCATTTTTTTAGCATACCAAATTTAATATAAAACAGTCATCTCAGTTATTGATAGCTTATTGGGTAAATACCTTTATTTATCATTTGGGTAAATACCTTTATTTATCATTTAAAACGCAATTAAAATTGATCCTCTACGTCACTCCCGCTTTTTAAAATGACGACCTCGTATTGCGTAATGCATGTTAAATGAATGGATGGTTTTGTTCTGTTCTTGACCTGCAAAGCGAATTTGTGATAATATTGGGTAAATACCTTTATCATTTAAAAGGCAATTAAAATCGATCCGCTACCTCCGATATTCGTTATTTCGAAAATATGAACATCGTATTTACGTTTTACCGTATATACTCGTGTATAAGACCGTTAAGATTTTTTTTCGTAATCATATTTACATTTCACTTTTAATATGGCCGCCAAGCGTCAGCTGCTTGGCGGCAGCTGAAGCTTGAATGGTAGCAGAGCCGATATCTCAAGAAAACCAACTCGTCTTATATTCGAAAATTGTTTTTTTCAAGCAAAATAACCTCAATTTTGGGGGGTCGTCTTATACACAAGTCGTCCTATACATGAGTAATTATGGTACTTTTCACGCTAAAATTCTTTCTTTTTTTTTGGTCCAGTAAAAATGCTTTCGGTTCGGCAAAAAAGTCAACTTTACCGGACCAATGTCCGTTGAAAATCTTGTGACTATCGGGAAGACTGCAAACTGATTTTTTAACTGACATATATGTATGATTACTAATACCAAGCACAGACAGCTTGGAGATAATTGCTCACTATGCCAGCCCCCTTTATAGATGAAGATCATATTGCCATCTTGAAATTAAGCATTTTTGCTGAAATTTGAAAAAAAATTATGACACGTTTCTGATTGGTTGGTACTACTATAATCTCTTATAGCTTCCACCAGGAAAAATTTAAGTTTGAATAGTAAAAGTACTGATATTATATTTCAAATTCTTCCTTTCATGTCTTATACCTGTTCATGTCAATGATTTGAAAATGCTTTATTTTGTGGTTTCATTTACCTTTAATAGTTTGAATGCCATATAGTGAATAATATATTTACCACTCAAAAAATCAAACCACCTTTCTTATGTTTTAGGTATGCCTTATACTCAAAAGAAAATGAATGGTAATTTTCCGGCAGATAAATTTATTACTGGTACAGAAGAGGTAAGTGGATATTTAAGTACTAAAATGAGAATTTGTGTGAATATTGAAAAAAAACACAGGATTTGGCAGGAAAATAAGTCATTTACTGATGGGCAATGTGTCTGTCGTAGAATGAGCTGTGCATGAGATGTGGGCTTTATCTCAATAATTTAAACAGATGAGGATTTGACAGAGGAACCCATACCCAATACTTGTGCAGAAAAATAACTATAACAGCTCAAAACTCACAAAATCTTCAAAGATAAGGCCATTTTATCCTGAAGACCTTTACAAAACCTTTGCTCTAAAATCTAAGTGCTTATCAGATAATTGAATAAGTATGTCTCTCTCAACCCTCTTGTACGGGATTGCTGATGAATGACCTTGACCTATTTGTCAAGGTCACAGGAGATATTTTGTTTAATCATGGTTTTTGGATGATAAAAGGATAACCCTTTAATGGATAACTTGCTCCTTGGACCTGGCTGTCAGTGTCACAGACCAGACTGTAGACAGCGCTATGAACAGACTTGTCTGGTATCAGCGCTATACAAATTTTATTATTATTATTATTATATTATTATTATTATTATTATTATTATTATTATTATTATTATTATTATTATTATTATTATTAGGTCACAGGAGATATTTTGTATCATCATGGTTTCTGGTTTCCAGATGATACACTAAGAACTGTTTGATATTGGACATGAGTATGTGTCCCTCAACTCTCTTGTATGGGATTGCTGATGAATGACATTGACAAATTTGTCAAGGTAACAGGAGATATTTTTGTATAATCATGGTTTCCGGATGATAAAAGGAGAACCGTTTAATGGATAATTTGATATTGCACAGGATAACGTAAGCCCTATATACCTTGCATATGATTGACCTTGACCCATTTCTCAAGGTCACATGAGCAATTTTGTTTCTATACAGTACTTGCTTATTTCCGGATGACACACAGAACTATTTGGTATTTAGCTTTGATATCAAATGAGAGTATGTGTCTCTCATGGTTTGCTGATGACTGACCTTGACCAATTTCTCAATTTTCTATCACAGGAGATATTTTGTATCGCCATGGTTTCCGGATGATAACAAGAGAATCATTTGATAGATTATTTTGATATTGCATAGGATTATCAGGGGTGGGAGAGCTCTGAACCAATCTATGCAATAAATCTGAACCAATCTGGTCAAATTGCGTCATTCTGGATGCTCACAACTGATCTGGGCACTCGCAACACATCTGGCCACTAAATTGCAGCCAATCTGAGTGTTATTTGACCATTGTTGTATGGTGCACAATGGCGAGACTGAAAAAGTTCTTTAATCTTTATATATCGACTATCATACACAAGAAAATAACATGCTCATCAGTTACATATATAAGTATATGATCATCTGAAATTGATTTTTAACGAGATTATTGACACATTTTAACACAAGAATGTGCCCCAGTTTAAGATTGCATAACAAGGGGTAATTCCTGACTTGGGGGCACAAATATTACCATGAAAACATTATAAATTTATCATAAAATATACACTATAAGTAACAAGACACTGTTACACACTCAACTTTATTGAATTTGTTAAATTTGTTCAATTTTGTGATGAATTTGATGCGATTTTGATGCCTTTTGTGAGCATAATAAGTCATCATATAATGTTCAGAACCACCCAGATTAGTTCAGAATTGGCCCAGAACAATGGTATGATGTCATACCACCCAGATATGTTTTGATTACCGCCCAGATTGGTTCAGAGCTCTCCCACCCCTGATTATGTAAGTCCTAGATACCTTTCAGGGAATTGCATATGGTTGTCATTGGTTGACCTTGATGCAAATTTTAAAGTCATAGGAGCATTTTGTGTTTATGCAGTACTTTCTGGTTTCCAGATGATACGTTGAGAACTGTTTGGTATTTGGCTTTGATATCAGACAGTTCTCTGAATTTGTCCTCCAACTCCCTTATATGGGATTGTAAATGACTGACCTTGACTGCCACAGGAGATATTTTGTATTATTATGATTTCTGGGTGATAACAGGAGAACTGTTTGATGGATATTTTGATATTGCACAGGAAATTATAAGTCCTTAATACCTTGCATGGGATTGAATATGGGTGACCTTGGCCCAGATCTTATAGTCAGGTAGATAAGTCCAATGTTTGTGCACTTTTGGAAACAAGCACCAAACTTGGCACGGTTGTACATTGGATCATTGCGAATCATTCTGGATATAGAAACACTTTGGTAGCACCCCCTGGTGGCCGGGGGCGCCACCTGTACTTTTACACTTTCTCAATTTGAAGTGCCCTTAGAAAAAAAATCATAACTTCTTTAATATTTGAGATATTTCTATTCTGATTAAAGATTTGGAATGTAGGAAATATTCCCTAACAATTATTTAATGACAAGAAAGATATTCCATGCATATTTAATCTCAATTAATCTTAATTTTTTCCAAAAATCTTAATTCTACTCCATGTTTTCCTGGAAATATTGGAAATAAGGATACAAAATATTGCTTAAATGTTTTTTCTGTTCAATAGATTAAAGTTAGTTACTACACTTATGAATCTAAAGCTTCATTCAAAATGAAAATTGATTGAACAGAAAAGAAGTTAATGCAATTTACAACAATGGTACTTTCTCAGTTTCGTATTTTATCCTGTATCTATATTTAACAATGTGAAAAAAATAAAATCTAACTTGTCATTATTTTAATAATGACATTATTAAAATATCACTGGTATATACCTGTACAGCAGAAATTTTGCTAGGTATAATCTTTAGAGACACAATCACACATTGGGGCACATGGCAGAGATGCACGAGTACAACCACAACGATTGTTGCATGCCTTTTTACAGGCACACTTTATCAGCTCTCTGCAGCCTTTCGAAGCTTCTGGAAGCACAGTCCAGAAAGGATTCCACTTGTCATCCTTTTTCATCCATCCCCATTCTCCTGGACTTGGAAGCATCATTTGTGGAACAAGACTTTGTCCCCACACATGTCCTGCTCGACGGGTATGTTGCTCAAAGGCAGCCTTGGTTGGTGGAAGCGTCTCAATGCGATGCTTCCCTCTTTTGATGAACAAGTCTTTTCTCACTTCATTGAGGTCTGTATGTGTGGTCTTGTTCTGTCATACCAAATGATGACAAATCTCCAATAGATTCAAATTTTCCTGGCTCATGGTGCTGTGAGGTGTTGATATTTCCATGAAAGCATCTGTGACCTCTGGGAAACATCTCCAGGCATCCCACGCTGTCTTTTTGCCTCTGCCAGCAAAACCCTAAACCGTATCACAGCCTGTCAGTGCATGGAATCCTGGGAGTGCTTTGGCCTTTTGTTCTCCTATTGCTCTTAAGATGTCATGTATAGGGGGATATCTAAAATTTGTATTTGTCTCAAATCCTACCCAAATCTCATCTACTCCTAGTCTTTTTACATATGCTGTTGCCAGCACAACAACATCTGTATCTACTGTTCTGATCAAAATTTTTGTGTGATCCTTACTAGCAGCATCAGCAGCATGGATGATTAGACGAGAGTCTGCCTCCTCATGGTTACATGGCATGATGTAGTCATACCAATTATTATCTGCTACCTGTTTGCAGTGATATACACCTCCTTATCTGTCTCCAGATTATCAATCAAGACATGTGTCAGAAATTGGATTTATTTGCATTGACCAAAAGGAATTTTGACCAATTCTTTGGCATTTTTGTTGAAGGTGTCACTCTCCGCCTTTCTCCTTTCCCTCTCTTTTCCCTTGTGGAAGATTTAAGACTATCAGGAAAATATCTATCTCAAACAATGTCTTAGCGTTTCACTGTCTGAAGGTGGGACTGGATGAATGGCAAAAAGATCATATCAGCATATTCTTTAAATGTGCAAGACGTTTTTGGAAGTGGAAAATGTACTGTGGCAGCCCCATCAAACAGTTTTGTGTCAACTTCTGGGGAATCTCTGGTTGACTGTACATAGCTCTCCAGACATGGTATAAGATCAGTTTTCTTGCCCATTCTTAGTTGCCCATGATCTGAAAGTGATGGTGGAAATGGTTGATTCTCATGACAAAAGAAATCTTCCATATTAATAGCTCGAGTTTGACATGAGATGTACAATCGGGAAAAGAGTTCACAATTATCTTGTAGATTTGATATGGTGTTCTGTAATTAAGATTTATGTGTCTTTTGTGGCCTGAAAAAGAGTGGAAGGTTGTTTTTACTTATGGTGTCTGGTATGGGTTTTGAGGTTGAGGTAAGTCTTTCTTCTGTGTATTATACATATTGCTCCTGTCCTAATTCAACAATTTCTCAGTTTTGGCAACAGATTCATCCAGAATGTCTTTAGTATCAAGGACCAGCAGGTCAGGACTTTCCTCAATGAATGGGTTGCCCAGGTCCTCAAATGTGGATAGAAGTGCCAAAACCTGTTTCTGTAATGTCTTCTGTACAGAGTGAGTTTGCTCATGATGTCTGCTATTTCCAACATCAGGGGTTGCATTGTTTGATTTCTCAAATTCGGACAAAACTCTGGCCAATTCAGGCCCTGAAATCATCCATTTACGAAAAGCACTAGGATTCTCAGTCAGTCCCACATGACCTTTGTGGATTTCAGGGTGATTACTTTCCATGGTTGAGAGATCTCTAACATACACAGGCAGCCATCCTGCATAATTTGGTTGGTCCAAAGCAAAGAACCATGGCACTAGCTTAGATAAGGCTTCAGTGAACAGAATTATGTCTCCCTCACATTGTGCTCTAACAAATGAGAAGATTGTCATCTGCAGTTTCAGTGCGAGCCACCAATAATGGAAATGGGGACAGTTTTCGATGCATTGAAATATTGATATATTGCGCAACGATGGATCCCTGGCTTCTCTTCGTGTTGCCGCACATCAAATTTACCGTGTTCTGCACATCAAATTTACGTTTTACTTTGAAACGATGAAATAACAGAAATCGGACGTAGCAGATCGATTTTAGTTGCGTTTCAAATGATTCAAGTGCAATTAGTGGTGGTGATTACATGCATTGAAATATTGATATATTGCGCAACGATGGATCCCTGGCTTCTCTTCGTGTTGCCGCACATCGAATTTACCGTGTTCTGCACATCGAATTTACGTTTTACTTTGAAACGATGAAATAACAGAAATCGGACGTAGCAGATCGATTTTAGTTGCGTTTTAAATGATTCAAGTGCAATTAGTGGTGGGTATAATAACACATAATTTTGGAGCTATATGTTCTTCTGAGGGGCCTGCAGATCATGGACCTGGCTGTCAGAGTCACAGACCAGACTGTAGAATATATGCCAGTCAGTGTTGTCTACTTCAAAATGATGAGAAAATATAAATATCATTTTCAAAAAGGAAACTGTATACAAATTCTTTAACAAGAAAGTCTTTTTTAAAAAAAGGAATTTGTTTACAGTTTCCTTTTTGAAAATGATATTTATATTTTCTCATCATTTTGAAGTTGCCGTAAATGTAGAGTACAGTGACTGGCAACTGTCTGAAACTGGCAGTTGAAACTCAGACATTTTTAACACAGTCAAACATATAGCATACCTTTCTTTTGTGCATAAAGTTATTAATTTTCATATATTCTACATTTGCAAAAAAAATATTCAAATTCTATGTTTATTTATGCAGTTGAGGTGTCTGCCAGTCTGTGACACTGACAGGCAGGTTTGTGATCTACAGGCCCCTCAGAAGTACATATCCTCCAAAATTCTGTGTTATAATACCCACCACTAATCACAATTGAGCTGAATGTTGCGCCTCACATGTTATTTTGTGATTCCACTGTCTTTCAAAATGTTAAAAGTGTTTATTTGTTTTCACTGCACAAGTGATGTGCCGGAAGCCATGATGACTAAGGTAGTTAATATCACAGGTTACCAGAGAGTGAAAGTTCCCTGCCCCTCTCTGTCTCAGTCTTATATATTAACTATTAACCTATATAAAAGTAGTGATGGAAGTAGAAGTTGCCGTAAATGTAGACTACACTGACTGGAATATATTGTACGTTTGAAAAATTTCAATTCTATGTTTATTTATAATGCAGTTGAGATGTCCGCCAGTCTGGTCTGTGACACTGACAGCCAGGTCTGAGATCTGCAGGCCCCTCTGAAGAACATATAGCTCCAAAATTATGTGTTATAATACCCACCACTAATTGCACTTGAGCTGAATGTTGTGTCTCACATGTCATCTTGTAATTCCACTGTCTTTCAAAATGTTAAATGTGTTTATTTGTTTTCATGCACAAGAGAAAGTCCCAACCTATATAAAATTTAGTGATATCACCCTGGCTGCCTGTGGTGGAGGTCGAGAGACCTTTGACCTAATTCTCAAACCTTAACCCTGTATCTGCCCCCTGAAGTGTTGAAATTCAAAACTGCTATACATTTGTCACATGTACACTGTCACAACACTGCAACCAGGGGTGGATCCAGGATTTTCTAAGCTGGGGGAGGGAGGGGGGCTCAAATGTGCTAAAGTAAGTGGCTCCAGTCCCATAAAGTAAGGGGCTCCAGTCCCATAAAGTAAGGGGCTCCAGTTCCCAAAAGCTCCCTAGCCACAGACCCCTCCTGGATCCGCCACTGGCGTGTGTAGCCTGCTGTGTGACGCAAAATAGTACACACTTTTCCTCATTGCCTCCATTCATTATAGTATACTAGGTCTCTCAGAACAGAGCCTTTCTTATAAGATAGACTTCATTCTTGGCCTTAAAAGTCATATGACAAGAATTTTTTTAAGTGGTAAATCTTTAGATTTCATACCTCTGAGAAACATCTGACAATTTTTTCTGCAGTCTGATGTTTAGTTTAGCTATAATCTAAGATCTTTGAACCCCCAGGGTAATTAACCTACTCCCTTGACCTAGAACTGGGTCAGCAGGCTGCCTACGTCATCGTGTCTGAAATATGGCCCGCTCTACTCTTATCAGTTTCAAGACACTTATTATCTAGCCCTTAACATTATGGAATGAAGTTTAAGGGTTTTCAAACTGTAAATGAAACATTGAGATGACACTTTTAAAATATCTATGAATTATTTTTAGTTGATATTTCCATATTTTATTACACTAAAAATTGATTTATTTATTTGTTAACCAATGACCAATAACAATATCAATTGGTTTAATATTATTCATATTCAGTAATGTTGAGCTAAACTCTGTATGACATAATTGAAAAAAAATGTTTTGAAAGCATTCGACACATATTTCTAGATCTGTTTCATTGCTGGAAATTATTTTGACTTCTAAATTTTGAGGTCTGGTTATATATTATTTATTGCAGTTGTATTTTAATGGCCATTTGAAATGTTTAGTTTGGTATTTTTTTAATGTCTGTCATTGCATGTCAATGGGTACCCAACTAATTCATATATCAGTATTTATATATATACAAAGGAATTTTGAATAAAATAGAAATTCTGAAAAAATGATACTAAACTTTGAGATTTCAACATTTCTTTCTCAACAAGGAAATGACTTTGACCATAACCTTATGATAAAGAATAGTTCAGTCAGTCCCTTGAGGGATCTAAATAATCTCAATAGGCAGATGTAAGTTTGCCAAACTCAACTGGGAGGCTGGCTGTATTCCTGTTTTCCCCATCACTACAGGCAGAATCCAAGTGACTATGATGTGAAACATGATCTGACCTACTATCCACATGTGCTAATTAGGTCACCAGTGGTTCAAAGATGTTATCAACACTCTTGTTATTACTTATATATTACAATCCCTCAAGACTTTCACTGGCTTGGAGTGGTTTGTTTTGAACATGAAGGGCAAACATGCATCACTTCCGGCAAAATCTCAGCAGCCACAAAAGAAAGGTATGCTATATGTTTGACTGTGTTAAAAATGTCTTGAGTTTCAACTGCCAGTTTCAGACAGTTGCCAGTCACTGTACTCTACATTTACGGCAACTTCAAAATGATGAGAAAATATAAATATTATTTTCAAAAAGGAAAGTGTATACAAATTCTTTTTAAAAAAAAAGACTTTCTTGTTATAGTTTCCGGATGATAACAGGAAATACTTTGATATTGCACAGGATTATGTAAGTCTTGAATACCTCGCAAGTGATTGCATTTGGTTGACTTTGACCTAGATCTCAAGGTCACAGGAGCAATTTTGTATCGCTACTTGTATCACTATTACACCATAGTCTATGCACCCATTTAACTTTGCCACCACAGTGGGTCGACATGTGAGCTTTGCTCTTTTATTAAATATATTCATTATGTAAAGTAAACATTTATATTATAAAAAGTGCTTGAATACCTTATTCGAAGCTTTAACAAAATAATACACCTTGTATAAGTACAAATATATTTACTCATACTAAAAAATGGCCAGTAGATTGGTCAGCATCAGCTTGATAGCTTCATCTTCCACACTTGGAGCAGCTGTATTTCTCATCATTTTGAAAAGCAATTACTGGAGGCATCTGAGGCCCGTCAGTTGCCTTGTGAAATATTGGAAACAAAACTCCATATCTTATTAAACATCTTATCATATTATCTTTACTTGCAGATCAATCTATATAAGGATAAGAAAATGAAACAGTTAAAACGGCCACGCACTCTGATTAAGATACTTGCAGACATACTTCCAATAGCATCAATCAAAAGGATACATTTTCAGGTTTGAACCTTTGTTATGTAATTTATAAGTCATAAAAGAAAACTTCCCAGCAACATTGATTTGAGATCATTTAAGGTCAAATATTCCCTGTGATTAGCATCTATAGGCAAATGGGTTGTGAGATCTAACCTATTATTGACCTATTACTGTTTTAAGGGTATTTATGGGTGTTGATAGTGAGTGCCCTCTGGTGGCAGAGGAGTAAATTACCAAAATACTGTACTTGATGGGAATTGGTACATTTACGGTGTAAAAATACATTCCCTATTAAATTAAAAGCATTAATGACATGAATCAATATTTAAACACTACAATATTTGAACTATAAGGGATGATTACAAGTATATTTCTTTCAAAATTGTATTTTGTCCTATTTTTTCTTGATGATAGTTTTGATGAGAAATGAAGAAGACAAGCAACTAAGTTCTGCAGATTACACAACAGGAGTAGGCTTCTTTTTAGCTGTATTTATTTAATTTCATTGGGAAGAAAATTCCCTGTAATCCTAGTGAAACAGACTTTCTCATTTTGATTTGTATAATTTGGAAATAAACAGGAAGTTTGGCAATCAGATATGTGAAGGGAGGTAAAATAAATATTTTGAAATGATCAAGTGTGTACTTTACCTCTATTTTTCTCTTAATGTATTTGAAAAATAGAAAATCTGTTTCACTAGGATCACAGTTAATATTGTTAAGATCACTTTTAAGATCATATTCAAATTTTTTGGAAATCCACTTTATCTGCAGAACTTTTTCCCTTTAACATTTTGACATGACAAAATAAATTTTGGAGCAGTGACATATTACTACGCCACTTTTTATGAGTGAAAAAGATATGAAGCTTTCAATATAATCAAAGAAATTCCATTGTGATTTTCAAATAAGAAATCAATAATTTTATTACAAAAAGGAATGCCATAAAATGTCATTTCATAACTTGAAGGGATTAAGCACCGATTTTGAACCGATTTTAAAATTCACATATTGGTAATAAATCAACTTGTCTTTCATGTCTATAAATTTTTTGAAAAATGCATCCCCATCATTGTCTGTAAAACCTATTTGAACAAGACCTTAATATATAGGCCCCTAATAAATGCACACTTCTTTCTTGGCGTCATTTTTATGTGGAATGTCATCATAGAGGCACTGAAAGGTAAAACGACGTCATAAGAGTATGGCAATATGCTTATGACGTCATGAAATGTGTTGTCCTTTGAATAGTACCAAAATGACGTCAAACAGTGCTACCCTACTTTGAGCCTCAGTTGAAGTCAAATGAAGTTCATGCTACCCGTGTTTACCCATCACGTGCAGCTTATGGCTCAGACAGACCTCTGCTGGGAGTGCAACTCTTATGTCTCATAGAAACATATCTTATTACTCTATTATAATTTCAATCTGTCATTATGTTCACATGTGGCTAAGCTTTCAAAAACACCAAAATGTAGAATTGTTGCTTAATACCTTTAAAAAAAAAAAAAAGAACTCTTTTTGACAGTTGAGCATTTTTCCAGTACTTTTTTGAAAACGTTCCATTTTGGCGTAAAAAGAAAGTAGTTCCCTCAGAAAATCTGCCACCAGAGGACACTCACAACCAACACCCATAAATACCCTTAACCCAAAAGGTATTTTCAGAGTCTTAGTTATCACTCTAAGTCTATGTGTATCTATGTGTTTGTTGAGGTAAATTCCAGTAAACTCTGAGGTAACTTCCATTACATCTTAGTGTCTATCTTTAGTCTGTGTGTTATATGAGGTACTGGGTTTCTTTATATATTAGGTATTTGTTAGAGCATCCATGAGATTATGAGTTGTAGTTGGCAACATACAAAGTCATATTTGAGCATTTGAGCAACGGCAAATTTCGACCAATTGCAGCCATTTAATGATTGAGGTACTGGAAGGTCACTCTGTCTGTACTTTGTGTGTGTCTGTGTTTGTTAGTGTATGTATTTGTGTCTTGGTATGTGTGTGTGTGTTAGGGTGTTTCATTTTTCAGACATTTTTTCCGATCAAGCTGCTCATTAAAAGAAATGTTCTATGATATGTAGTTAACCCACAGAAAAAATTTAAGACCAATCGATCAACTTTTAGAACACCCCACCCCCCCTACCACCTTGTATGTATGACCTCGAAAATCAGTGCTCGGCGGCCATTTTCTGGTTAAAATTCAAGTCTCATTGCCTCATAATTTCATTTTATTCAACTCAGGTAGTGTCTGTGTCACACAAATGTAGTTTTAAAGGTTACTTAATATTTCAAGATCATTCCCATTTAATTTGGGTCAAAATCATTCAAATTCAAGACATTAATTCTGAAAAATATACATTTTCAAATTAATTTCACACTCATATCGGATAAATTTTTCACATTATTTCCACATTAACTTCAAATTGAGAATTATATTATAGTATGAAAGTTCACAGATTTGTCTCCATTTCATTTTTAGCTCTGCTGAGACTCACAGAGCTTTAGGAGTGGGGAAAATGTCTGTCTGTCTGTCCGTCCGTCTGTCAAAATTTCTTTGAAAGTCTTCTTCTCCAAAACTACCAGTAATATATGTTTCAAATTTGTCTTTCACTCCCATTTCTGCTACATCTTTGACAAATGCCACTACTCTAACAATAGCTGCCATTTGTCTGTATTCCTCATTATCTTGCCAGTGCTGTGGTTGTAAATGGAGCCATCTTCCATCCATTCCTAGGAGTTCAAACAGGAGCCATGACTGTGACCCAATCTGGGAGTAGTGAGACATTTCCCTGTTAAAGCATGTTTCTTTGGGAAGAATGGTTTTCTGGAATGAATAGAGAGAGCTAGGCATAGCTAGAAGTTGTGTGAAAATTGCAGTCTTCATCCCATCATTGAATGATCTGTCAAAGAGGACAAATACTACTCAGTCAAATACCACAAATGACTTAGCATAGAGTTCTTGACCACGACAGCTATGGATGATGTGTTATGATGGATGCTTAGTCAAGCATGTAAAGATAACAGATTCTTAATCTTGTGTTGTACCATGTGTATTGTAGCTACTCAGCCATTACAGGAAGGGGTGACCTCAGGTCATGACCCTGGGTACTGAGCATGCTCATTGATAAACTAGGTCAAGTTTGTTTGTATGGATCATTGACCATGAGCATATATCATTACATCTTCCCCTTTCTTAGAAAAGATCTACATTTTCAAAATTAAAGTTTACATACTTGTTACCAACAATTTTAACAATTTTAAACTAAGTTCAGTAACCAAGTAGACTACTTTACATCATTTCTCTCTCAAGATAATTCTTACAACAATACACAATATTACAATTTTACATCAAACAGTAAAATTAAACTGAGAAATTAAACTTTAAAACTTCTACATTATTGTCCCATCCATTTATCTTGATTAATATGATAATAAACAATTGTCTCTGACTTCTGCTGCAAACTGTCAAATGTCCTGCTCTGTGAATTTATATTTGTATATTATTATCATGATTAGAGTCACATATTTTGTAGTTTCAGATTGTTATTAATGTTTAACTGACATTTTAGACTCCTAGTCTATTTGGCTTCACAGACACTCGGCCTGACTGTGTGACATAGACACCTGATATAAAGTTAGACTGATCAATCCTTGGTTTTACTGCACTTTGACCAGTTTGAGTTTGAGTGGTGGGTTTAGGTGGAGTGTTTACTGGTGGGGGTGTTATATCAGGACTTGGCATGCCTGGTGCAGCTGATGGCATCACTCCATGATCTAGTGGTAGATAGTCTGGCACTAATGTTGGCTCTTCTACTGAGACTACTGGAGGTTGTTCTGAAGTCTTCAGTAGGTGTTTGCGGTTTCTACGGTACTCTGCACCATTTTCGGTCTGCACTATATATGACCTTGGTGCGACCTGCTCCTTGACCTCTGCTTTCTGAGCCCAATTATCCTGACGATCAGTTCGGACTCTTACTGTGTCACCTGGTAACAGTTGTGATAGTGGAGTTGGACTTGCTCTCCGGTCATGATAAAGCTTCTGTTTCTGCTTTATTTCAACTTTACGCTGCATTACCGACTGGTTGGTGTTAGGTTTCACTAGTTTACTTCCATCTGGCAGATTTGTACGTAAAGCCCTCTTCATTAATAGCTCACTTGGAGAATATCCACACTCTAGAGGAGTGTTACGATAGATCATCAGACCTAATAGGGGATCTTCTCCACTCTCCTTGGCCTTCTTGAAGATCTTTTTCACTGCTTTCACTGATGATTCAGCCAGCCCATTTGACTGAGGATAATGGGGGCTTGAGCTGTCATGCTTAAAATCCCAGTCTTTGCTGAACTTTGTGTATTCATAGCTGGTGTAGCATGGTCCATTATCACTGTACAGTTTCTCAGGTACACCTTGCCTCGAAAATATGTGCTTGGTGGCATTAACTACCTCTCTAGCACTAGTGTTGCGTAATTTGGCCACTTCTGGGTAGTAAGAATAATAATCTGTGACCAAGAGATAGTCATTACCATCAAATTCAAACAAGTCACTCGCAACTTTCTCCCACTCTTTTGATGGTACGGGATGCGGTAACAATGGTTCAGACTGTTGTTTAGCCTGATAAGTGAGACATGCTGAACACTTGCTAACCATAGCATCTATGGCTTGATTAATCCTTGGCCAGAACAGAACTTGACGAGCCCTGCGCTTACATTTCTCCTGACCGAGGTGTCCGACATGTATCTTATGTAATATGGCCTGTCTCATACTGGCCGGTATTACAATCCTAGTGCCTTTAAACACTATACCATCGATTACTGTCATCTCATCTCGATAATTCCAGTAATCCTCTATTTCTACTGGGCACTTTGATCTCTCCACTGGCCAACCATTCATAATGGTGTGAGACAATCTGACCAGTTCATCGTCTTTGCTAGTCTCTTCACGGACTTGCTCTAGCCTTTCATCTGTCATCTGAGTCGTTGCTAACACTTGATTAACATACACTCTCACATCCTCTTCTGTGCTACTTTGAGGAGATTTCAACTTTGGATAGTTTCTGGACAGAGCATCTGCTACAAACATCTTACTGCCTGGTGTGAATAATAACTCAAAGTCATACTTCTGCAGTCTTAGTCTGAATCTCTGTATTCTTGCTGGACAGTCATTCAAGGCTTTGGTAAATATGGATACCAATGGTTTGTGATCCGTTTCAATCTGGAAAGTTTGACCATACAGATATTGATCAAACCTGTCACAGGCAAATGTCATGGCTAACGCTTCCTTCTCTATTTGAGCGTACCGGGTCTCAGCATCAGTCATTGACCTTGAAGCATACGCAACTGGTAACCACTTATCATTGTGTTTCTGTAATAACACTGCTCCAAGCCCTGACTTAGAAGCATCACTTGATACCAGTATTTCCTTGTTTGGGTCATAAAACTGCATCACTGGTTGTGATTTGACGATTGACTTAAGATCCTTCCATGATCTTTCCTGCTCCTCAGACCACATCCACTCAGTGTTCTTCTCCCTCAACTTATTAAGTGGGGCCGCCCTGGGTGCTAAATCAGGTATGAACCTTGCTAAGAATGTGACGAGTCCAAGGAAACTTTGCACACTTTTGACATTTGTAGGTCGCTCCATATCATCAATGGCTTTAATCTTGGCTGGGTCTGGCTTTAGACCGTCTTTCGTTACCAAATCTCCCACAAATATCAATTCAGGCACTCGGAATAATGATTTCTCCGTGCTTGGCGTCAATCTTTGAAAACCACTTCTTATTGGCAAACTTAGCCATGATCTCTTCTCGTGTTGGCATTTTATAGTGTTCACGCTTTATGGCCTTGTTAAGGTTCCTGGGATCCATGCATAACCTTAAACTCCCATTCTTCTTAGTGACCACCACCAAACCACTCACCCACTCAGTTGGTTCAGTAACTTTCGTAATCACCCCAGCTTCCTCCATCCTTTGAAGCTCAGCTCTCACTTTGTCGTGTAGAGCAAAGGGTATCTTACGACAAGCCTCGACCACTGGTGTTACAGACTCCTCAATGCTGATCTTGTGTTCACCTGGTAGACATCCTAAGCCAGTGAACACATCTTTGTACTCAGTGAGTACTTTAGTTCTGAGCTCTTTCGGCTCTAGATTATTTCCCACAGACTTTACACTTTTCACATTAGGCACAGATTTTTTCACAGTTTTCATATTTGGCACTTTAGTAGGTCTATCATGAGTTGGGCTCTCCATGGTCACAGCCCACACACGCTTCACTAGATTCAGTCGCTCACATTCCCTTACCCCTAGGATAGGTTGCACTTTAGCTGGTGTGATGATGAATGAAGCTGTGTGTACAGTATTCTTGTGTGTGATCTTTAGGTCACACTGACCTTTTACTGGTACATCACCACCATTATACGCTGTCAATCTCACTCGGGATGGTAAGATTTTAGGCTTCTGCTTGAGACTTTGATACTCCTTCTCACTGAGGATATTTACATTCGCACCTGTATCAAGTTTCATTCTGATATTTGTACCGTTCACTGTGAGTTGAACCATCCATGCAGAAATAGATTTTGATTTTACACTTTCTACAGCATCCACAATGAAACCATCATCTGAGTTGCCCTCCGAAGCATCATCCGCCACTAACATGTTCACTCCTGGTGACTTACACTTCTTGGAAAAATGGTTCCTTCCACCACATTCATGACATTTTTTACCATACGCTGGGCATGAATTTGGCTTGTGTTTATAACCACATCTGCTGCAGTCTATTTTCGCCTTTCCACTGCCATTAAACTGACCACTGTGTCCATTTCTTGACTGACCACTATGGGTACTCCTGGACTGGTTATTCTTCTGTTTTCCATAGGACTTATCATGCCTATGCACAGCATCTACTTTGACAGTTTCTTGACTCTTTAGTTCTTTGGCCTGCTTGGAAGCAGCCTCTTGGGATCTACAGAGTGTCAATATCTGAGCTAGAGTTGCATTGTTGGGTTCCCTGAGTAGTCTGACCTGCAGTGCCTCATTTCTCACTCCACAGATAATCCTGTACTTGATCATCTTGTCCGTTATTGGAGTAAAGTTACAGTTCTTGGTTAAAGACTGGACTTCAGTGTAATAACTGTCGATAGACTGACCTTCCTTCTGATTACACTGGAAATACCTCTGCACATGCATGGCATCACTGTCCCTGTCTGCACAATACTGAGTGAACTTCTCAACAATCTGGTCTAACTTCCACTCATCACCCTCTGCATCCCAAGTAAATGCATTGTAGACTTCTCTGGCCTCATCTCCTACCACATGGATAAATAAGGAGGCTTTATACTTGTCATCTAAGTCCATCTGTCCATGAGTCTTCAGGGAAAAATACACTTCCCATGCCTGCTTGAACCTCTTCCAGTTCTCATTCAGGTTGCCCTCCAGACTCAACTTCTTTGGCTTTTCTATGTGATCCATGGCTCACTTTTTTGGTAAATCACAGTTTCAATGTAATCACCAATGTCTTAGTTCACTTCTGACACCATGTGTTATGATGGATGCTTAGTCAAGCATGTAAAGATAACAGATTCTTAATCTTGTGTTGTACCATGTGTATTGTAGCTACTCAGCCATTACAGGAAGGGGTGACCTCAGGTCATGACCCTGGGTACTGAGCATGCTCATTGATAAACTAGGTCAAGTTTGTTTGTATGGATCATTGACCATGAGCATATATCATTACAGATGATGCATCAACTGCCTAAAATATATGACATAACATGGTGTAAGAGAATTTGGGAGAACAATTTATGCTTAATGTTAAAATGGATATGTGAAAGATAAATTTCAAACTGTGAATTAATAGCCTCAGAATCATATCACATCTGATAGTCACACATATCCCACAGCCACAGATTAAAATGTGGACCTAGAGCAGCCGAGCATGCCTAAAGAAACCAAGGTCCATGGAACAGGGAAATGTACTGGTCCATCCTATCAAAGTCAGCCAGTATTGCAGGTGTAATGAGACCTTTTGTTGAATAAGATCAAGGCATAGACAAATTTGCCATGTGAGCTCCACATTCTCTTCATCATGCCTGATTTCTGGCCTCAGCATTGTATATCATAAATATGGCAAAACTGGCTGATGAAACATGATCAGATCTCTTCACACATGAAATACTGGTGCGCAATAATAGTTTAGACCAGCACATTGCCCTGTTTCATGGGCCTTTCTTCAGGTACACTCGGTTGCTCCAGCACTGAATTTAGATCTCCAGATGTGGGTGGATTTGTGCTGAGAGCAATATAACTTTATTATTGCTCTCAGATTTGTGTGACTATGAGATGTGATATAATTCTGAGGCTATTAATTCACAGTTTGAAATTTATCTTTTGCATATCCATTTTAACATTTTAATTTTTCTCCCAATTTCTCTTACACCATGTTATGTCATATATTTTAGGCAGTTGATGCATCATCCATAGCTGTCGTGGTCAAGAACTCTATGCTAAGTCATTTGTGGTATCTGTCATTTTTGATATCTCTGGTGGTATTTGTCTTGTTTGACAGATCATTCAATGATGGGATGAAGACTGTCATTGCCACACAACTTCAAGCTATGCCTAGTCCTGCTCTTTTCATTCCAGAAAAACCAGTCTTCCCAAGGAAATGTCTTACTACTCCCCAATTGGGTCACAGTCATGGCTCCTGTTTGAACTCCTAGGATTGGATGGAAGATGACTCCATTTACCACCAGAGTACTGGCAAGATGATGAGTAATACAGACAAATGGCAGCTATTGTAAAAGTAGTGGTATTTGTCAAAGATGCAGCAGAAATGGGAGCGAAGGACATCCAGGATTAAGCTAATTGTGCTAAGAAGGGAGCTCACCGAGGTCTCATTGTCCATGTCTGTTCTTCACACAGACTTAAAATTCCATAATTCCTTTAAAATGAGATGGAGACAAATCTGTGAACTTTCACACTAAAATATAATTCTCAATTTGAAGTTAATGTGGACATAATGTGAACATATGTATCCAATATGAGTGTGAAATTGATTTGAAAATGATTTGAAAATTTT
Organism: Amphiduros pacificus; assembly: GCA_949316495.1. Taxonomy (NCBI): domain Eukaryota; kingdom Metazoa; phylum Annelida; class Polychaeta; order Phyllodocida; family Hesionidae; genus Amphiduros; species Amphiduros pacificus. Next base: position 21,046,366 of record OX439000.1, on the reverse strand, counting down.
TCCGAATTAATGTCTTGAATTTCAATAATCTTAGCCCAAAATGTTGTCAAGGAGAAATACTAGCCAATGAGAATTGAGATAACAAGTTTGATATGTAACATGCATTTTGATTGGTCAATATCTTCTGCTCTTGAATTGGTTTTAAATGATCAGTTAGGAAGCAATGTTCACAAACATCACAAAAAAGCAATGATAATGATGGGGTCTAAAAGTTGATCGATTGGTCTTAAATTTTTTCTGTGGGTTTACTACATATCATAGAGCATTTCTTTTAATGAGCAGCTTGATCGAAAAAAAAAGACTGAAAAATGAAACACCCTAACACACACACACATACCAAGACACAAATACATACACTAACAAACACAGACACACACAAAGTACAGACAGAGTGACCTTCCAGTACCTCAATCATTAAATGGCTGCAATTGGTCGAAATTTGCCGTTGCTCAAATATGACTTTGTATGTTGCCAACTACAACTCATAATTTCATGGATGCTCAAACAAATACCTAATATATAAAGAAACCCAGTACCTCATATAACACACAGACTCAGGATAGACAGTGATTTCTAAGATGTAATGGAAGTTACCTCAGAGTTACTGTTTCAGTGTATATCCTGCCCATAGTCGGCTTTCAGTGCCCCAAATCGGGCCATTTGCACCGATAATCACACACCACCCACCCCATAGCAATTTCAAATAAACTATAATTAGGCATTTATACACATAATAAGATGAAACACATGATAATATGAATCTTCTGAATTATTCTGTCATCCAAAAGCAAACAAAACAAGCGTAAACAAAAAAAGTTCACTTTTGCCTATGGACACCCTGGGTAAAATGCAATTCTCACTACTTTTTAATCAAAATTTCTACATAACTTCTCATATATATATGCAACCCACACACAAAATCTGAACACAACATAAAACCACCTCTAAACTTACTATGGGTAGGTCCCCCTTTGACAATGCCTGGTTAAATTGTCCCCCAGCAAGGTTATTGCTCACCCACTCGGTTTGGGCGTAAAACATCGTGGTCCCGTGTATCTGACCCTATCCCAGAGCATGTTAAAGAACCCAGTAGCACTTTTCGAAAAGAGTAGGGGGAACCGGTGTGAATGGTCTCAAAAAAACCTTTCAGTTAACCAACTCACAACAACAATGTAGTCCATTTTTCAATAGCAATAATCAATGACCAAATTTAACAAGACATGATTGCAATTCACAGCAATCACACTGCAGGGCTGCCTCTCCAGGCTACGGCCCTCTTGCAATTTAATATTGCATAGATTTCATTCATTCATTTGTCAGCACAAGCTGACTTTATGTACTTACTCCATTTCTTCCGCGTCCGCCGCCGCCGCACTTTGTTTTCTTCATCATTCCTTTATGCTTAGACATAAGGACTAGATACTATAACATGATAATATGTAGGCCTGTGAAATTTTTGGGCAGAATTTTTTGTGACCTTGGGTCAAGGTCATGGCCAGCACAGGAGCAACTTGGCTTGTGAATGCTCTATTTTCTTACAAAATATGGCAATATTGATATCACCTGGTACCTGTGGTCAACCTCTAAGGAGCTTGAATAAGTTCGATATTGGCTGACCTTGGGCAAATTTCAAGGTCACAGGAGCCGATTTTCAAAATCGGCTATTTGTGATATTTTGCAAAACACTACAAATAGTATGTATTCTCACTACATTTATCTAACACAATATCTTTGTTCATGATTTTCAGCAAAAATTATGTAACTACCATATTTCCTCGTGTATAAGTCGAGGTTTTTGTCCACAAATCCTTAGTTAATGTTTGGGGGGTCGTCTTATACACGAGAGCAACCTGTGGACGAGGATTTACGCCCAAAAATTACGGCACTACAAGTTTTCATTACGAACATTGTTATTTTCGAAATAATGAATATCGGACATAGCGGATTGATTTAACAGTCTTATACTCGAGTATTTACAGTAAAACGTAAATACGATGTTCATATTTTCAAAATAACGGATATCGGACGTAGCGGATCGATTTTAATTGCGTTTTAAATGATATATAAAGGTATTTACTTAATATTATCACAATTGCGCTTCTCAGGTCGAGAATAACAAAGCATTTTCATTATTTATAATTTAAAACGCTATTAAAATCGATCCACCTGTGAAAGCATTTCTGCCAATTTCTCAAGATCGCCATTTTGAAAGGCGGGAGAGGCTCTTGTTTTTGGCGCGAAAACAATCCTTAACTGGCATTGAAGTATTAATATATTGCGGATGGTTTTGTTCTGTTCTCGACCTGCAAAGCATAAGTTGTGATAATATTGGGTAAATACCTTTATTTATCATTTAAAACACTATTGAAATCTATCCGCTCTGTCTGATGTCTGTTATTTCGAAATGAAACATTTTGTTTTTACTTTGTTTGCTGAAATGCTTTCACACGTGGATCGATTTTAATTGCATTTTAAATGGATTGATGGTTTTGTTCTGTTCTCGAATAATTTGTGATAATATTGGGTAAATACCTTTATTTATCATTTAAAACGCAATTCAAATCGATCCGCTACGTCCGATATTCGTTATTTCGAAAATATGAACATCGTATTTAAGTTTTACCGTATATACTCGTGTATAAGACCGTTAAGATCTTGTTTCGTAAGCATATTTACATTTCACTTTTAATATGGCCGCCAAGCGTCAGCGGAAGCTTGAATGGTAGCAGAGCCGATATCTCAAGAAAAACCAACTCGTCTTATATTCGGAAATTGTTTTTTTTTTCAAGCAAAATAACCTCAATTTTGGGGGGTCGTCTTATACACGAGTCGTCCTATACACAAGTAATTACGGTAGGTCACAGTGACCTACTTAATGGTCATTTTGGTCACAACTTCCAAAATATTGTGAATCCAATCCTTTACAAATCAGAGAAGATTATATCTTGATATCATGTAATTATATATGTATATATCCATGATATTTTACTTTGGTGCATGTTTTATGACCTCAGGTCAAGGTCATGACCAGCACAAGAGCAACTTCGCTTGTGGATGCTCTATGCTCTGTCAAAATACAGCAATATTAATATAACTTGGTAGATGTGATCAACCTATGAGGGGTTTGGATAAATTCGGTATTGGGTGACCTTGATCTATTTTCAAGGTCACAAAGGCTGATTTTCAAAATCGGCTATTTGTGATATTTTGCAAATCACTACAAATAGTATGCATTCTCACTACATTTATCTTGCACAAAGTCTTCATAATTTCATAATATTAGAAAAAAAATATGTAACTAGGTCACAATGACCTACTTAAATGCCCTATAGGTCACAACTTCCAAAATATTATGAATCTAATCCTTTACAAATCATAGGAGATTAGATCTTTATATTATGTAAATATACATATATATATATATATAGATCTATGGTAATTTATTTCGATGCACTTTTTTTGAGGTCATGATCAGCACAAGAGCAACTTCGCTTGTGAATGCTCTATTTTCTGTCAAAATACAGCAATATTAATATAACTTGGTACATTTGATCAACCTATGAGGGGCTTGGATAAGTCTGATATTGGGTGACCTTGGCCAATCAGAAGCAAGTCATTAATTAACATGCAAATTACAGTAAAAAGGTTGTTAAGTAAATCCAAAAATACATGTATCAGAATCATTGTTTACCACAAACTCAGTACATATTTTTATCAAGGTCATCTAGACTCTGGTTAAGAAAGGTGTTTTGCCTTCACACCTATGACAAAAGCCAGCCATTTTAACAGGTAGTAAATTAATCAACTTGGCCTTTTATATGGTACAGGTTTGAGCGTTATAAAATCTTAAATTTATTGATTGTTTTTTGAAAAATATAACATCCCATAAAAAGTTATTTAAATCCAAAGTCACAAGCTTTTGACAATAACCAATAATTCAAACATATTTTTATGGCAGCCATGACTGCACTGTCAGTTCTATTGATATTCACCTACTGTTCAAGGTCACAGGGACAATTATGTGAAATCCCCAATAGCCAAGTTTCTTTGTGTATCACCAATTATTTCCAACATTGATCAAATTGAAATTACGATTTGTTTTACATATCAAAATGCCAATCTTATCTGTATTATTGGGATGTATCAGCCCCCATCTTCTCCTTTAGATTAGTTACTTACTCACGTGGACACAATAATTAACCAGCACCAGATGCTAAGTGACTGGATCATTGTGTTGGGGGACTTTAATGTGACAATTCCTCTGATAAAGAATCAATTATATGGGTTTTTTTTCATACATATGGTCTATCCCAGTTAATTACAAATCCAACTACAACTCATAAGATGCTTATTGACCATATTTGTTCTAATATTGCACATTTGCTTACAAGTGAATGTTGCAGAGACATATTATTCTAATCACAAGGCTAATGTTGTACAGTAAGTAACCAGGGCTGAGAGTTGGTGCATCTCTAATACAGGTCTATGTTTTTCTGTAGTGCTGACACCTCATGGAGTCTGGGATGTTAGCACTACCCTGTAGTTTTAGAAAAGTAGAAACACTCTAACACTAGTGCACCTCCCCACTGATTTTAGCCCGACTGTCTAGTTAATGAAACGTTACAAACTGCAAAATGCAGAAAGAATAAAACTACAAAAATTGAAAGTAAGTCTGTTCCATAAGGCTCATTGGTTGCTATGGTTACCAAAAGAGAGGTATAAATGTGATCTATTCAAAACAAGATGTATCTCTGAGGCATCTACCAAGAAACTAAAATTGAAAGAGCTGTGAAAATTTCCCTCTGTTTTATTTAGTAAATTGTGTATTTTTCCAGACATGCTAAAAATGTGATTGGTTGCCATGGCAACAGCTGTAGCTCAGCAGCTATACCACAATTTTTGTATACACCGCCCAGATTCTCAAAGTCTCAGGTCTTACCTACAATTTGATATCAAAAGCTAGTTGTTATACTGTGGGTACCACTTAAATCCAAAATTCTGAATCTGGCTACCCAACTAAAGCGAGCACATGCCCCATCTGGAAGACCTATTAACTTACATTTGAACCATGAGTGCCAAAAATAAACCCTGACTTAGCTGCTGCTGATATTGAGTGTGGTATGCTCTTTAAAAGAATCTTTATAAGCAGCAGCCAACACAGAGTGTCTCCCTCCATTGAAATTTAATGTACACTGAAGCCAAAAACAATCTGGAAAGAAATGACAATATTCATGGCATTTTTCAAGGCACACAATAGATTATGAAGAATGCAGCATGCTGCAACACAGCAAAAGAACTGAGTCACCAGTTCAGATATTAACTTATGCAATGTATTTAGTATTAAGGAAACTTGCTGCAGCCATGTCTAATATTATTGTTGACACCAAAAATGATTACAGACATTTGTCACAAGCTCTTTTATACATTTGTATACATTAAAAATAGAAGATTCATTGCAAAATTACTGATCATGTTGAATTGCTTTTGGTGTGTTATGCAGTCTAATTCTCAGTCTTAATTTATATTTGACAGAAAGAGTTGCAAGAAACATTTGTGAAGGATGAATCTGACCTTAGTCATATATGGCAGGGGCCAGCACCACTGTCTTTGGTAGATATAACATGGTTGATAGATGATCCTGGGATTGCCACTATAAGAGCCAGGTATGTTCTTTGGAATAAATGAAAAATTTGTTCATAAAGTTTTGTCTTTGCTCTATAGGGATCATTTTGATCATTATGAGATAAAGTGCCAGGGATTGCTTGGAACATTTTCATATGGCACAAACACATTGTATATCTCAATATCCCATATGAGTCAGTTGATGGCTGTGATTGGATGATTTATTGTTATTATAAGTTAGTGTGATAAATTGCCAGGGATTGCTCTGATGATTTTCATATTGCACAGGCACATTGTATATATCAATATCTCAGAAGAGTTTGATAACAGCTGTGATTTGACAATTTCTGTTGCCATGGTAACCGCTTTAACGAAAACCTTGTTAGCATGATAAAGTGCCAGGAATTGCCAGGGGTTATGGCAAAGTCGCAGAGATTGAGGAGTGGGGAAAATGACTGTCTGTCCATCTGTCAACATTTTCTTATAAATCTTCAAAACTACCAGTAATATATGCTTCATATTTTATATAGAAGTGAAGATTCAGATTCTGTCAAATCTTAGTGATGTCACCATTTCTTCCTAAATGATCATTTAAAACCAATTCAAGAGCAGAAGATGATTTTGACCAATCAAAATGCATGTTACATATCAAATTTGGCCCCACCTTGTATCTCTATTCTCATCTGGCTATCTCTATTCTCATCTTGCCTACTAAAACCTAAAGGAGGAGATTTTATGAACAATTAACTAAGATAATAAATATTGGTCATGCCTGACAACCACAGAAATGTCTTAGGTCATAGCTGTGCCTCGTCATACTGTTTTAGTCATGTGACCTTTGACGTTGACACATTGACCTTGAATTCAAAATTTGTGTGCATGCAAAATCTCACAACCATTTAAAGTGAATAAACATATGTCAATGGCCTTTGAGCTATGCTTACCATTGCTTTTTTGTAATGTTTGTGAACATTTCTTCTTAACGTTAGGGGGAACAGGGACACTTCTTACAGAGGATCACAGTTGCATGAAATGTGTTGTTGACGGTTACTAAGATACCAATAAGTAAGACGTCACTATTTCATTGATAAATAACCAAAGCACCATTATGACGTCATTGCTCCTTCAACTACATGAAATAGTGCACCATTATAACCCACCAAAGCCAACTAAATAGACAGCATATTTCTATTGAAATAGGATCGATGTTTATATATATATATATATATATATATATATACCGTATTTACTCGTGTATAAGACGACTCGTGTATAAGACGACCCCCCAAAATTGAGGTTTTTTTACTTGAAAAAAAACAATTTCCGAATATAAGACGAGTTAGTTTTTCAAGAGATATCGGCTCTGCTACCATTCAAGCTTAAGCTGAAGCTTGGCGGTCATTTTAAAAGTGAAACGTAAATATGCTTAAAATATAAGATATTAGCCGTCTTGTACACGAGTAATTACGGTAAAACGTAAATCCGATGTTCTTATTTTCGAAATAACAAATATCAGATGTAGCGGATCGATTTTGATTGCATTTTAAATGATAAATAAAGGTATTTACCCAATATTATCACAAAACGTAATACCATGTACGTGACTTCCTTTATCTTAGCGTCTGGGTGCCCACGAGACAAAAGTGGAGCGGCCAACATGTCAAATTGAACTTTCATATCCGTAGCTGATCGATTTTAATTGCGTTTTAAATGATAAATAAAGGTATGTACTTAGTATTATCACAGTTACGTCGAGAATTTCTCCACATCATTGATTTTAGCCTCAAAACAAAGCGTTTTCATTATTTATCATTTGAAATGCAATTAAAATCGATCCGCGTGTGAAAGCATTTCTGTCAACAAGGAAGACACGACTCAGCGCAACACGTGGTCGCAATTTTGAAAGGCGGAAGTGACGGGAAGAGGCTCTTGTTTTTAGCGCGAAAACGATTGTTAATATATTGCGCAATAATGGATGGTTTTGTTCTGTTCTCGACCTGCAAAACGTAATTTGTGATAATATTGTGTATATACCTTTATTTATCATTTAAAACGCAATTAAAATCGATCCACGTGTGAAAGCATTTCTGTCAACAAGGAAGACGACTCAAAGCAGTGGAAACAAAGACGAAATGCAAAACTGTGAACGCTGATAATTGAAATCAGTGAGAACAAAGTCAAAACAAAGCATTTCGAAATAATATGTTTTAAATGATATATAAAGGTATTACCCAATATTATCACAAATTGTTCGAGAACAGAACAAAACCATCAATCCATTTAAAACGCAATTAAAATCGATCCACGTGTGAAAGCATTTCTGTCAACAAGGGAAGACACGACTCAAAGCAGTGGAAACAAAGACGTATTGCAAAACTGTGAACGCTGATAATTGGTATCAGTGAAATTTTACTAATTTTCACACCACTGAATGGGAAGACATCAAAGGAAGAATTGAATTGTGTGATAAAATTAAATAATAATTTTAATAGACATAGAAGTAAAAGTAAAACGTAAATACGATGTCCGTGACGTAGCGGATCGATTGGCCACGTGACTCAAGTCATGTGATCATTGACCGGCTACACGCGGTTGAATATTTCTTTGTGTATTATAAGCCAAAGATATTAATCATATCGCTCTGACTTTGATTCCAATTATCAGCGTTCACAGTTTTGCATTTCGCCATTGTTTCTAATGCATGTTAAATGAATGGATGATTTTGTTCTGTTCTCGACCCGCTACGTCCGATGTCTGTCGATGTCTGTCGATGTGCGGAACACGGCAAATTCGATGTGCGGAACATGAAGAGAAGCCAGGGATCCATCATTGCCCAATATATTAATATTTCAATGCAAGTTGATAGACTCGAATTGTTTTCGCGCCAAAAATAAGAGCTTGTCCCCGTCACTCCCGCTTTTTAAAATGACGACCTCGTATTGCGCAATGCATGTTAAATGGATGGATTAATTTGTGATAATATTATATATATACCTTTATTTATCATTTAAAACGCAATTAAAATCGTTCCACGTGTGAAGGCATTTCTGTCAACAGGGAAGACACGACTCAAAGCAGTGGAAACAAAGACGTATTGCAAAACTGTGAACGCTGATAATTGGAATCAGTGAGAACAAAGTCAAAACAAAGCGTTTCGAAAAATTAGACCAATAATATTGGGTAAATACCTTTCTTTATCATTTAAAACGCATTATTTCGAAAATATGAACATCGTATTTACGTTTTACCGTAATTACTCGAGTATAAGACTGTTAAACCGACCCGCTATGTCCGATATTCGTTATTTCGAAAATAAGAATGTTCGTAATGAAAACTCATAGTGTCGTAAATTTTTGGCGTAAATCCTTGTCCACAGGTTGCTCTCGTGTATAAGACGACCCCCTAAACATTAACTAAGAGTTTTTGGAAAAAAACCTCGTCTTATACACGAGTAAATACGGTATATATATATATATATATATATATATATATATATATATATATATATATATATATATATATATATATATATATATATATATATATAAACATGATGTTTCTATATATAGAAACATCATTTAGTGATCATTTAGTGATCTTTTATGACTAATCCAATAGCCAGTAGCAGATGCATTCGACCTCATCACTGCCCAGTGATACAAAAAAAGAAGTCAACAAAATATCATATTTCTCAAAATTTACCACGCTTTTCATGACAAAATTGAGAAGTTTTGCAAGTTAAATTACAAAAAGAACAGGTTTACTCTAAATATTATTCTATTTAGTTTGAATAGAGGGAAATTTGATTAATGGTCTATATTTTGAGATACCTACCGTAATTACTTATAGGACGACTCGTGTATAAGACGACCCCCCAAAATTGAGGTTATTTTGCTTGAAAAAAAAACAATTTCCGAATATAAGACGAGTTAGTTTTTCTTGAGATATCGGTTCTGCTTCCATTCAAGCTTCAGCTGACGCTTGGTGGCCATATTAAAAGTGAAATGTAAATATACTTACGAAACAAGATCTTAACGGTCTTATACACGAGTATATACGGTAAAACATAAATATGATGTTCATATTTTCAAATAACGAATATCGGACGTAGCGGATCGATTTTAATTGCCTTTTAAATGATAAATAAAGGTATTTACCCGATATTATCACAAATTCGGTTTGCACGTCAAGAACAGAACAAAACCATCCATTCATTTAACATGCATTACGCAATACGAGGTCGTCATTTTAAAAAGCGGGAGTGACGAAATTCTCGACCTGCGAAGCATAATTTGTGATAATATTGGGTAAATACCTGTATTTATCATTTAAAACACAATTAAAATCTTTCCGCTATGTCTGATGTCTATTATTTCGAAACACTTTGTTTTCACTGATTCCAATTATCAGCGTTCACAGTTTTGCATGTCATCGTTTATACTGCGCTGAGTCTTGTCTTCCCTGTTGACAGAAATGCTTTCACACGTAGATCGATTTTAATTGCGTTTTAAATGGATTGATGGTTTTGTTCTGTTCTCGAACAATTTGTGATAATATTGGGTAAATACCTTTATTTATCATTTAAAACGCAATTAAAATCGATCAAATTATGCTTCGCAGGTCGAGAATTTCGCCACGAAGTGAAACGTAAGAAAGGTTGTACGTGACATCGTAGCGGATCGATTGGCCACGTGACTCACAAGTCATGTGATCATTGACTTTGCAGATTTGCCAGAGAATTGCGTTTTAAATGATAAATAAAAGTATATACCCGATATTAACACAAAATACGCTTTGCAGGTCGAGAACAGAACAAATCCATTCATCCATTTAACATGCATTACGCAATACGAGGTGGTCATTTTAAAAAGCGGGAGTGACAGGGACAAGCTCTTATTTTTGGCACAAAAACAATTGGAGTCTATCAACTCGCATTGAAATATTAATATATTGCACAATGATGGATCCCTGGCTTCTCTGCGTGTTGCCGCACATGGAATTTACCGTGTTCCGCACATCGAATTTACGTTTTACTTTGATACGATGAAATAACACATCGGATGTAGTGGGTCGATTTTAATTGCGTTTTAAATGATAAATAAAGGTATTTACTTAATATTATCATAATTACGCTTCTCAGGTCGAGAATAACAAAGCGTTTTCATTATTTATCATTTAAAATGCAATTAAAATCGATCCACGTGTGAAAGCATTTCTGTCAACATGACTCAAAGCAGTAGAAACAATGACGAAATGCAACACTGTGAACGCTGATAATTGGAATCAGTGAGAACAAAGTCAAAACAAAGCGATAATATTGGGTAAATACCTTTATATATCATTTAAAACGCAATTAAAATCGATCCACTATGTCTGATATTCGTTATTTCGAAAATATGAATGTTCGTAATGAAAACTTGTAGTGCCATAATTTTTTGGCGTAAACCCACGTTCACAGGTTGCTCTCGTGTATAAGACGAACCCCCAAGCATTAACTAAGGATTTGTTTACAAAAACCTTGTCTAATCAGTGATGAAAGTCTTCAGGAAATAACCTGAATTCAGGTTTTTTTTCTTCAAATGTGAAATTCAAAATGGTCTGAACTCAGTCTGAAACATCCAAAAATGACATTTCTGAAAGGGGTTAGGGGTATTTTCAGGTTATTTTTTAAGGTTTTCAGGTTTTTTCTCGAATGCTGACTTTCATCACTGTCTAATACATGAGTAAGTACGGTAACTTTCTTCAAATTCAAGTAAAAAATTGCCAAATGGTGTCAAAAATTTACATTTATTTGAATCATTTTATTTACAAAAACACAAATTACTTGAATTATAAGACATCTTTTAAAATTCTGTCTATTTAAACTAAGTAACATCATTCTAGCTAAAGATTAATGCCTTAGTTCTGCAGATTGCTAGTGTAGTTATTCCCAAACATGTTTTTTAAGTAAGCTCTCTCCCTTCTTTAATCATTACCAAAAAAACCCATCTTTTTCTATTTTTACTTAAATTTTAAATCTATAATGATTAAAAATGAAAATATTTTAAAAACAAATTAAAAATAAAATCAAAAGAAAGATCTATCCCTAAGCATTTGATACATTAAAAGCTGAAATCTGTTTTGTAGTTATTTTCATACAAAGCAATTATCTTGCACCATGTCATTTTTACCCTCAGCCCCTGATGTAATCAGGCTGAGGGTATTGCAGTACTCCTGGCGTGGGTATGTATGTATGTATGTATGTATGTATGTATGTCTGTATGTATGTATGTATGTATGTCTGTAGCGAACATCCTTGTCATCGCGATAACTCAAGAACAAATGATGGCAGCTTCATGAAACTTGACACACATATGCATCTGGTGAAAACCTCGGACGAGTTCGATGGACGGCGACCTTGACCTATTTTTCAAGGTCACAGGAACAATTATGTGAAATCCCAAGAATCACAATAACTCAAGAACGAATAATGGTAGCTTTATGAGATTTGACACACATAAGTATCTGGTGAAGACCTCAGAATTTTTTCTATGAAACATGACCTTCATCTACTTTTCAAGGTCACAGGGACAATTATGTGAAATCATCTTGTCATCGCGATAACTCGAGAACAAATGATGGCAGCTTCATATAACTTGACACACATATGCATCTGGTGAAAACCTCGGACGAGTTCGATGGACGGCGACCTTGACCTATTTTTTAAGGTCACAGGGACAATTATGTGAAATCCCAAGAATCACAATAACTCAAGAACGAATAATGGTAGCTTTATTAGATTTGACACACATAAGTATCTGGTGAAGACCTCAGAATTTTTTCTATGAAACATGACCTTCACCTACTTTTCAAGGTCACAGGGACAATTATGTGAAATCATCTTGTCATCGCGATAACTCAAGAACAAATGATGGCAGCTTCATGAAACTTGACACACAAAAGCATCTGGTGAAAACCTCGAATGAGTTTGATGGATGGCGACCTTGACCTATTTTTCAAGGTCACGGACAATTATGTGAAATCCCAAGAATCGCAATAACTCAAGAACGAATGATGGCAGCTATATGAGATTTGACACACACAAGCATCTGGTGAAGACCTCAGAATTTTTTCTTTGAAACATGACCTTTACCTACTTTTCAAGGTCAAAGAGATAATTATGTGAAATCATCCTTGTCATCGTGATAACTCAAGAACAAATGATGGCAGCTTCATGAAACTTTACACGCATAAGCATCTGGTGAAAACCTCGGACTAGTTCGGTGGATGGCGACCTTGACCTATTTTTCAAGGTCACAGGGACAATTATGTGAAATCCCAAGAATCGCAATAACTCAAGAACGAATGATGGCAGCTTTATGAGATTTGACACACACAAGCATCTAGTGAAGACCTCAGAATATTTTCTTTGAAACATGACCTTCACCTACTTTTCAAGGTCACAGGGATAATTATGTGAAATCATCCTTGTCATCGTGATAACTCAAGAACAAATGATGGCAGCTTCATGAAACTTTACACGCATAAGCATCTGGTGAAAACCTCGGACTAGTTCGGTGGATGGCGACCTTGACCTATTTTTCAAGGTCACAGGGACAATTATGTGAAATCCCAAGAATCGCAATAACTCAAGAACGAATGATGGCAGCTTTATGAGATTTGACACACACAAGCATCTGGTGAAGACCTCAGACTTCTCTTGATGGAACATGACCTTCACCTGATTTCAAGGTCACAGGGACAATTATGTGAAATCATCCTTGTCATCGTGATAACTTAAGAACAAATGATGGCAGCTTCATGAAAATTGACACACATAAGAATCTGGGAAGACTCCAGATGAGTTTGATGGACGGTGACCTTAACCTGCTTTTCAAGGTCACAGGCCCATATCAATAATTCTAGAGTAAATGATGACAGTTTCTTGATACTTGACACACCTAAGCTATCAAAGGAAGTAGATTTTATGGGTTTTTTACCCCTGCATCAATTTGCCTTGGTGCAGTGACGTTTTGTTCACAAATATTGTGTGGAGCGAATGTTGTGCAATGAGTTACCAGGGCTGAGGGTTGATGCATCTCTGATGCCTATGTTTTATGGTTCAAATGATTTTTTTTTGGCGGGAAAAAAGAACTTTAGAAGACACTGTTCCCCCTAACATTAAATGATCATCCGAATCCTTTTCAAGAGCAGACTCGAGCAGATGATGATTTTGACCAATCAAAATGCATGTTACATATCAAATTTTGCCCCAACATGCTATCTCAATTTTCATTGGCTAATATTTCTGTGTTATTAAAAATGGCGACCTCCTTGACAACTTGCATGCATGACAACCACAAGGTGCAGTTGTGCAATGTCAGTTTTATTTTGCACCTGCATCTATTGACCTTAATGCATCGATCTTAAGGTTACAAATTTTGTGCGTGAAATATTGCATTATTATACTTTAACTCAGTTATATGTTTTCATTCAAGTCAACAGAGCTATCAACCCATGGGGTTATGTTTGATTGATGCATTCCCATCAGCATCTGTGAAATCTATTTGAACAAGACCCTAATTTATAGCCCCCTTATGGAGGCACACTTCTTTCTTGGCGTCATTTGTATGTGAAGTGTTATCACAGAGGCACTGAAAGGTAAAATGATGTCATAAATATAAGTGTTATAGAGGCACTGAAAGGTAAAATGACGTCATAAATGTATGGCAATATACTTTTGACGTCATGAAATGTATTGCCCGTTGAATAGTGCCAGAATGACGTCAAACAGTGCTACCCTACTTGGAGCCTCAATTGAGGTCAAAAAAGGTTCAAGCTTCCCGTGTTTACTCCTCACGTGCAGCTGATGGCTGAGACAGACCTCTGCTAGGAGTGCAACTTCTTTGTCTTATAGCAACATATTTTATAACTTTATGTGTAACTTAAATTTGTCATGATCTTCATATGAAGAAAAGCTTTCAACACACCAAATTATAGGATTAATGCTTAATACCTTTAAACCAGTGTGGGGACCCACATGACTGTAAGCTTGTTACAGGTTGAATCAATGTATTAAACTGATTTTTTGTTTGTTTCATAGGTGCCAAATTTTTCAAAGTTTGACTTCAATGGCAACAAAACCCACAACTCCAAGAAAGAGCAGGGCAATGGAGAATGTGGAAGAGATTTCTTGCAAGACATGCTGTCACTGTCAGAGAGGTGCCACCGGAGAGTCTGGATACCACACACCTACAAGTTTTGTGTTGAGCTTTAATCATCCAGCAGCTGTTAGCACACCTGTTGGCACACCTGCAAGCACACCAGTTAGCCAATCAAGAAGCCCAGACCCCAAAGCCTTAAAGAGGATCACTGAACTTGAGGATCAATTGGAGAAACTAAGGGCTATGATTGTAAATGTGGTGATGATCCAACAACCAGGTCTGATATTACCCCCTGGTGAGTTTATATAAATAATATATATGCAGACAATAATTTGACCAATCAGAGAGCAGCTAACAAACAATTACAAGAAGTGTCCATAGTTACAATGGTAGGAAATTTAAACTTCCACAAATTTTGGCAAATGGGTATTATTGGAACCTGCATCATCTGGGCATCTGTCCCATCTTTGAGAATACAAAAACTTGAGAACTTATAATGTTCAGTTCTTCAAACTAAAACCATAGATGCATCAGTGACTTTGAGCTACATTTTAAAGGTCCTGTGTTTTACAAGGGGGCCAGTATGGGTTTCACCCCTCCACCACTGAGTAAGGTAGAGTACAGTAAAAGTGAGTCACCGTCTCTGAGCGGCGGTCATTACAGTTTTCTCTCAGATCTCCTCCGATTTTATGGGTCTGATTACAAGGACATGCACATGATTCTGCAATCTTCTCACAATAAAAAGTCAAGTACAGCAATCTCCTTATAAACATCACCTGATAAATAGGATATATGATGCTCTGAAGTTATAAATTGATTAAAAAGTTCTGATGTGAGAGACGGTAACTTTCAAAATATTTTCTGGAAGAGTACCGTAATCCTGCTGATTGAGTACAGTAACTTGGCTGTTCCCAAAAAGAGATAGAATCAACATGTTTGTGCAAATATGTTTTAATGCAATACTCTTATATGAAGACCATCAAATCTAAGGCATAATTCACTTCAAAAAGCTATCCCAAAAATTCGCCAAGATTGCTAGTTCTTTCAAATTAATTAAACACCATGTTCCTAATAAATGTAAAAAGCAACTTTACTTTTGATATGTTTATTCAATAATACATTATGGCATAGAAACATGGAAACACTTCAATAGGGTGTTGCATATTTGGGACTTTTTTTCCGATCAAGCTGCTCATTAAAAGAAATGTTCTCTGATATGTAGTAAACCCACAGAAATTTTTTTAAGACTAATCGATCAACTTTTAGACCCCCCCTACCACCTTGTATGTATGACCTCAGAAATCAGTGCTCAGTGGCCATTTTCTGGTTAAACTTCAAGTCTCATTGCCTCATAATTTCATTTTATTCAACTCAGGTAGTGTCTGTGTCACACAAATGTAGTTTTAAAGGTTACTTAATATTTCAAGATCATTCCCATTTAATTTGGGTCAAAATCATTCAAATTCAAGACATTAATTCTGAAAAATATACATTTTCAAATTAATTTCACACTCATATCGGATAAATTTTTCACATTATTTCCACATTAACTTCAAATTGAGAATTATATTATAGTATGAAAGTTCACAGATTTGTCTCCATTTCATTTTTAGCTCTGCTGGGAAAATGTCTGTCCGTCCGTCTGTCAAAATTTCTTTGAAAGTCTTCTTCTCCAAAACTACCAGTAATATATGTTTCAAATTTTATACAGAGGTTGACATTGAGGCAAATATTCAGATTCCTTCAAATCTTAGTGATGTCACCATCAATGAGCAGCTTGATCGGAAAAAAAGTCTGAAAAATGAAACACCCTAACACTTCAATTACAAATTTTGCTATGCTACAAAGAATGCAAAACAAGGTCCTAAAAATTCTCTTTAATTTAGATTGATGCAAACCAACTTCACTTTTACACAAAGATCTTAACCTATTACATGTACAAGACATTCGTAACATTGCTATTGCAAAAACTACTCATAAACAAACGCACAACCAAACGCACTACCAAATATATTCAATAACTGTTTCTCTTTAAGAAGTGAAATATACAATATCAATACTAGATACCCCAATAAACTATACCTCATTAATGTTAACTCAGATTTCGGTAAAATACCTTTAGATATTCAGGTGCAAAAAATTCTGATGATATAAATGATGATATTTACAATGCAACTCAATTAAATGTTATATTAGACATCTGCAGTTAAGTCTTATTAAAAACTATTAGATTTCATTTCAAAAGACCTGACAAAAATTGTATAATAATTCACCAGCTCAAAGAGAAAACCATTTGGTACTTACCAGACCTACCAATTTAGACAACTGATACCTACTTGTTTGTGTAATCAGACCCATAAAATTGGAGGAGATCTGAGAGAAAACTGTAATGGCCACTGCTCGGAGATTGTAACTCACATTTACTATACTCTACTGTCAGCCTGTCTACCGTACTCTACCGTACTCTACCGTACTCTACCGTACTCTACCGTACTCAGTGGTGGAGGGGTGTTGTTGGAGGCTGTTCATCAACATTGCTGCACATTTGAATTACGCATAGCACCACTTACACATTCATAATGTACATAGATAACATTCTGCATTACCACATGCTGTAACTACAATCGCAAGTGCCTCTAACGTGCAGCAGTGATGACTGACAGCTTTCAGCCAAGACAGCTCCTATCTGTCAAGTGCTCCTGTTTGACCCTAAGTGAACTTTAATGGTGAAAAGTCAAACAGGGGTAAATGATCACATAATAAATCATTTGGTCTTTACAGATTTCACAAACTCTTTGCTCTTTTCAAACTGATTGAGTGAAGAGAAATGAATTTGCTAAATCAAGGAAATACATAGTTTTACTTGACTGTTACCATCTCACTTGGACCTTTTTTATGCTGCCTCAGAGTCCCAGACATGGGCAGGGGACAAGAAACTCAGTTTTACAGAAAACATCCAAAGTCTTTTGCAATTACATTGATAAATTTCTTTCCAAACCACTTTATGAAAGCACCTCAAGTGACAAAGAAGATGTTTGACATTAAATAATTTTGAAAGTCTGTTTATAGGGTTACCAATATCAGGAAACACCTGTTCAGCAAGCAGGCCATGCTCCATGCACTCATTAAGTACTTACATTCTCAGGTCTGGTCCTTATTTTATCCAGGTACCTCAGATGACCTTCAACCGGGAGCTCCACAACATTTATCTTCTAGTTTACCATCCAGAGTACCTCCGCCACCTCCGCCACCAGGTGTAGCTCCGCCACCTCCGCCACCACCTCCACCTCCCCCTCCTGCATCAAAACAACTATCAGTTGCTGAAATAATCAAGAAGGTGAGAAGTGAAGTTATATAAGAGATTTCATATTGCTTTTTATCCTCTAACCCTGATTATCATCTCAGAGTTTGATCACATGTTACCTGGGCCTACTTCAAAGGAAATAAGCACCAATTTTGCACCAAAAAAAAAAGAAAAGAAATGTATTTGTCTTTCATGTCTATTAACTTTTTGAGGTGCTGGGACCTCCACCTAATCCAATATAAACCAGACATAGGATAATGCAGTCTGTTCCCATCCAACTGATGAGATCACAACCGATCGAAACCATTGTTGGTATTGGCCAGGGACTGCAATCGTTGTCTACCTCATCTGCAGGATACTTGCCTTTCTTATCTCTATTAACTTTTTGATTGATGCATCTCCATCAGCGTTGGTGAAATCTGTTTTAACAAGACCCTAATTTATAGCCTACTTATGGAGGCACACTTCTTTCTTGGCGTCATTTTTATGTGTTATCATAGAGGCATTGTCTGGTAAAATGACGTAATAAGAGTATGACAATGACGTCATGAAAGGTATTGCCATTTGAATAGTGCCAAAATTTCAAGCAGTACTACCCTACTTTGAGCCTCATTTGAGGTTAAACAAAGTTCGCACTACCCGTATTTACCTGTCATATGCAGTGTATGGCTCAGGCAGACCTCTGCTGGGAGTGCAACTTCTATGTCTCCTAGCAAGATATCTTATTACTCTTTGTATAACTTCAATTTGTCATATTGTTTATTTGTGGATAAGCTTTCAATACACCACATTGAAGGATTAACCCCTAACGGACGGGAAGGACGGAAACGTCCAGCACGGGTAACGGACGGGAGGGACGTTGACGTCCCCATTGTTCTGACTTGATGACATCATTTGTAACATTTTGAAGGGCTGCAACTTGTTACAATGTAATCATGATAATGACGTCAGACTGCCTTAATCATTAACTTTTGACCCCAGCCCTTTATTAAGCATATTGAATAACCATGGTTATAAATTTTATTAATTTAGTATGTAGATACACTAGTCCAGAAAAAAATGGTTAGTCCTGCCAATCAACAAAATTAAGATAGGCTAGTCCCTTAGGGGTTAATGCTGAATATCTTTACAGAAAATCTTCCTTGGCATTCACAATTTAGTGATTTATTATTAAGTCAACACAAGCTGATTTATGCTGCCATGGCATCTGTCGCTTTGTCATTTCTTCCTCAATCCATTATACTTGTACATTCCCTGCAGGCAAAACTGATTGAAATGATGTGGTTTTGACAAGAGTTTTGGGTGGAATTTGCAAAGCAAATTGACAAGAATTTTTTATGTTGATAAGATTTATATTATATTAGGTTGCACAATTTAAAATTTAAAGTTATTTAATAAGATATAAAGTTATATAAGGTTCCATAATATAAGGGGACATTGGGGGAGTGACTAAGTAGGCCAATGATCAGATCCTTATTTTATAAATGCATTGTTGTTTACAACTAGATCTCCCTTTTTAGCTCTGCTGAGACTTAAGCTCGCAGAGCTTTAGGAGGGGGGAAAATGTCTGTCTGTCTGTCCGTCCGTCCGTCTGTCAACATTTCTTTAAAAATCTTCTCCTCCAAAACTACCAGTACTATATCTTTCATATTTTATATAGAGGTAGATATATAGGTGAAGATTCAGATTCCTTCAAATCTTAGTGATGTCACCATTGACCTTAGTGCAGTGACCTTAAGGTCACAAATTTTGTACTGAGCATATCTCAGCAACCACTAATAGAGGAAATTAAAACTTGGTATACAGAAATGTCTTATGTTAAAGATGTGCCTTGTCATACAATTTTAGTCATGTGACCTTTTACCTTGACATACTGACCTTGAATTCAAAATTTGTGAACATGCCACATCACAACCATCAGAAGTGAATAAAAAAACACTTCATATCTGTTATATACTAACACTATTTAAAAATCTTCTCCTCCAAAACTACCAGTAATATTTGTTTCATATCTAATACAGAGGTAGATAGAGAGTTGAAGATTCAGATTCCTTCAAATCTTAGTGATGTCACCATTGACCTTAGTGCAGTGGCCTTGATATCACAAATATTGTGAGGAGTATATCTCAGCAACCACTTATAAGAAGAAATTAAAACTTGGAATACAGAAATGTCTTAGGTCATAGCCGTGCCTCGTCATACTTTCTTAGTCATGTGACCTTTGACCTTGACATATTGACCTTGAATTAAAAATTTGTGAACTTGCCACATCACAATCATTAGAAGAGAATTAAATGCACTTCATATCTGTTATATACCAGCTATCAACACTATGTTTTAAAATCTTCTCCTCCAAAATTGCCATTAATTTATGTTTCATATTTTATAGAGAGCTAGATAGAGAGTTGAAGATTCAGATTCCTTAAATTCTCAGTGATGTCACCATTGACCTAAGTGCAGTGACCTTGATGTCACAAATTTTGTAAGGAGCATATCTCAGCAACCACTTATAAGAAGAAATTAAAACTTGGTATACAGAAATGTCTTAGGTCATAGCCCTGCCTCGTAATACTTTCTTAGTCATGTGACCTTTGACCTTGACACATTGACCTTGAATTCAAAATTTGTGTGCAGGCAAAATCTCACAACCATTAAAAGTGGAGCAGACTTGAGCAGATGATGATTTTGACCAATCAAAATGATGTTACATATCAAATTTGGCCCCAACTTGTTATCTTAATTCTCATTGGCTATGTTATTAAAAATGGCAGCCTCCTTGACAACTTTGTGGTAGCTATTAGATTTTTGAAAAAATCACAAATTTTGTGCATGAAATATTGCATTGGTAACAAGATAATGATTTACCAAATATTAATGAATATCTCATCAAAACTCAATTAGGATCTTGTATGGAAAATCACAACTTGATTGCTTGTTGCACTTTTTCTCAGTTCATGTGTTTTCATTCAAGTCAGCAGAGCTATCAACCCATGGGGTTATGTTTTTGGTTTCAGAGACTTTCACATTTTGACTGTTAGGTAGAGCTTTTTAATTTTAGATGTATTTCAGGGTTTACCGTATCTACGTATACCTTGATTTAAACTCAGTGACTTTGACCTTTAAAGTATCAGTCTATTCTCACAATCCATTTTAAAGTTGAATGAAAATCAAAACCTCTTAGGCAGAAATGTCTAATGTCATAGCTGTGCCTCATTATATTGTTTTAGTAATATGACCTATGACCTTGACACATTAACCTTGAATTCAAAAGTTTTGTACAAATCTCAATAAATTAAAGTGAATAAAAAGTATGTCTTATCTGTTATTTATCAAGGCTGTTAAAAATCTTCTAAAACACTACCAATAATATATGTTTCAAATTTTATACAGAGGTAGATATAGAGGTGAACATTCAGATTCCTTCAAATCTAAGTGATGTCACCATTGACCTTAGTGCAGTGACCTCAAGGTCACACATTTTGTACGGAGCATATCTCAGCAACCACATACAAGAGGAAATTAAAACTTGGTATACAGAAATGTCTTAGGTCATAGCTATGCCTTGTCATACTGTTTTTGTCATGTGGCCTTTGACCTTGGCACATTGACCTTGAGTTCAAAATTTGTGTGCATGCATAATTGCATAACCAGTAAAAGTGAATAAATATATGGCTTTAAAGCTATGCTTATCATTGCTTTTGAGCATTACAGAAAGGGTGCTTTATAAATATCCCTTTTGATTGATTGATTGAATGTTTGTTTCTTCTTAAATGATCATCCGAATCTTTTTCAAGAGCATACTCAAGCAGATGATGATTTTTACCAATCAAAATGCATGTCACATAACAAATTTTGCCCCAGGCTAATATTTCTATGTTATTAAAAATGGCAGCCTCCTTGACAACTTAGTGATAGCTATTAGATTTTTTTTAAATCACAAAAAGAAAATACAGTTGAGCCTAATGGAAAATAGATAGAATTAGACATCTGAAAATACACCTTGCCTACTTATACCTAAAGGAGGAATTGGGCATGCATGACAACCGCAAGGTGCAGTTGTGCACTGTCAGTTTATTTTGACCCTGCATCCATTGACCTTAATGCAGTGACCTTAAGCTTACAAATTTTGTACATAAAATATTGTATTGGTAAAAAGATAATGATTTACAAGATATCAATAAATATCTCATCAAAACTGAATTGGGATCTTGTATGGAAAACTATAACCTGTTTGCTAGTTACACTTAATCTCAGTTCATGTGTTTTCATTCAAGTCAGCAGAGTTATCAACCCATGGGGTTATGTTTAAAATAATTAGACATGCAATAAAGGTTTTATTTTTATATCTTGCAGAATACAATGAAAAATAATAAATTGGTTTACACCAGTGAAGAGAAAAAAAAAGTGCCAGACATGTCAGAGGTTCTTGCAGGACTTGGCAAAGTAAAATTGCGTTCTGTTGCAAGGTAAGTTGAAAATAGGTTATCAGTTATAAGTATTTCAATATCTTAAGTAAGTCACCACATATATCTGGGCAACATAATGAGATATATTATGTATTCAAAGAATCTTGATGTCAACAATTGTATCAAGGTCATGCTATAATAATCTTATGCCGCATAATAAAGGTCAAATTATGACAAGTGCAATTAAATTATTTATCTCTTTACCTTAACATATTCAAAGAGCTTGTCAATTTGGGGCATCGGACCTCCAATATTCACTGGATTTTATAGCACCAAACAGTAGGCAGCTTGTTCAAGACTCTTTTCCCACTCTCCTCATAGCTCACTACAATCCAAAGGTCATGGGTCCAATTCCCAGCCTTGTTAGCATTTAATTCATTTTACAATTTATCATATGAGCTGAGGCCCATGCCTGAAGAGTTAATGCAGTCATTCTTGTTAAACTGACTGGCATGTCAAGGACTTGCAACATGACAATTCAGCGAGGCATCATTAAATCTGTTTCGAGTAAATATAATGTTGTAAATGACCTAAAACTCATACCATGTTCACCACATTAATTCGCTTCTAACTTGCATGGAATGAATATTTTCAGTTCATAAATATTGTTATAACAATCTCAATCATTTGCAAAGGAATTGCTTTGCAAAACACAATATCACTGATGTTTACTTTTGGTGAATGATACGAGTTTTTTATTCTTTTTAGGTGACCAAAAGTGATAATTAATGTATTTGCTGTACAAATCTAGATGTGTTTCTCTGTATCACTCTTGATTTGAGTAGTAGCAAACCCTTTTCATGCCATGCATTTTGTTTTGCAAGATGATTGTGCATAGCTTTTTGATATTTGGGCTTTTGGTAGTCTTTCCTGTTGTAATCTCCCATTAAATAGTACTTTGCAAAGGATTTGGCCTACAGCTCTGAAACAGTCTTTCACATGATCTTTCCTGCATTATTCCAAGATTGTGTCATCCAAAAATAACAAATATACAAGGATCCCCATGACAAGGCGAATAATGCCAACAAAGAAATTCTCGAACTGCATAGCGTAAGTTGTGATAATATTGGGTAAATACCTAGATATATCATTTAAAACGCAATTGAAATTGATCCAAATATTTCTATGTGTATAATAAGCCTAAGGCTAAGATATTAATTATATTGTCGTTTGGGGAGTTTGTATCCTGACAGTATGAGCGAAGTTTATTTACTTTTCATGCTGATAAAGGTAATCATTCTTGCCGTAAATCACCGTCCACAGGTTGCCGTCGTTTATAAGAAGGCCTCCCAAATATTAACTGAGGGTTTGGGTACGAAAACCTCGTCTAATATACAAGTAAATACGGTAATTGTAAACTTGTGTATGTCTCAGGTAGAGCTAAAAACTGGTGAGAGATTCTTGTAAAAGCCAAGACAGGCAGTCAACCATTTCTCCCTCTCTGTGCAGTCCCCACCTGATCCCTCCCTGGGCAGTCCCCACCTGATCCCTCCCTGTGCAGTCCCCACCTGATCCCTCCCTGGGCAGTCCCTACATGATCCCTCCCTGGGCAGTCCCCACCTGATCCCTCCCTGGGCAGTCCCTACATGATCCCTCCCTGGGCAGTCCCCACCTGATCCCTCCCTGTGCAGTCCCCACCTGATCCCTCCCTGGGCAGTCCCTACATGATCCCTCCCTGGGCAGTCCCCACCTGATCCCTCCCTGGGCAGTCCCCACCTGATCCCTCCCTGGGTAGTCCCCACCTGATCTCCCTGGGCAGTCTCCACCTGATCTCCCTGGGCAGTCCCCACCTGATCCCTCCCTGGGCAGTCCCAACATGATTCCTCCCTGGGCAGTCCCCACCTGATCCCTCCCTGGGCAGTCCCCACCTGATCTCCCTGGGCAGTCCCCACCTGATCCCTCCCTGGGCAGTCCCTACATGATCCCTCCCTGGGCAGTCCCCACCTGATCTCCCTGGGCAGTCCCCACCTGATCCCTCCCTGGGCAGTCCCCACCTGATCCCTCCCTGGGCAGTCCCTACATGATCCCTCCCTGGGCAGTCCCCACCTGATCCCCATTGGCCAGTCACCCATTGCTCCCTTCCTGGGCAGTCCTTACGTGGTCCCTCCCTGGGCATTTTACTGCAAAAGCAACAACTTCTCTCCTTACATGTAAAACCTGTGGCGTTCAACACATAAGAGAAACCAAGAACACTTTTGACCAAAGGTTCAATTCACACAAAAGGGATGCAGACAAATCTGCCTCACCTGTTGATAATTTTTTTCCAACTCTTGGACCCACTTGCTTGTTACTTAACCATGGGGTTAGTACATTGATAACAGGCTGTTCAAAACTTGTTCATCAGAGAACTTTTTTATCACACAAACTGCCTCTGTGGGTCACTTTTTTACCCTTGCTTGTGCGTCGTAAGTAACCAGACACTCTGAATATTTGTCCTTGACGAGGCCTCAGCAGAGGTTGAAACACTAAGGACCCTGTAATTTTCTTACCTGCTTTTGTTCTTGCTCCTTTTCTTGTCACTGCAACTCATTTATTTCATGTAAAATCTTGTAATTGTCACATTTTTTACAGGCTCATCATCTCCTTGCTTTTGTTAATAACAGGTCTCCTGGTGGTACCCCAATCCGTTCCAAACCTAAACCATCTGATATCAATGACCCTGCTACCCTCATTGCCAGGGCATTGAAGCGGAAGTTTGCCAATCAGCAAATTAGCAACAGTCCTGACTCTGCTAACAAAGAAAATGATGTACAAAGTCCAACCAGCAACAGGAATTTTGACAGTATCACTCCGGTGAGATTTAGAGCTTTACTCATCAGCAATATTGAACCAAAGCTTTTCTAATGGAAAGGAAAATTGAGTCATTCAGTATTTCAGGATAAAGAACTTAAACATTTAAAAAATGCATTGTTGTTTACAACAAGATCTGCCTTTTTACCCTCAGCCCCTGATGTAATCAGGCTGAGGGTTTTGCAGTACTCCAGGTGTGTGTGTGTGTGTGTAACAAACATCCTTGTCATCACCATAACTCAAGAATAAATTATGGCACCCTCATGAAACTTGACAGACATGAGCATCTGGTGAAAACCTCAGATGGGTTTGATGGACGGTGACCCTGACCTATTTTTCAAGGTCACAGGGGCAATTATATGAAATCCCAAGAATCGCAATAACTCAAGGACAAATGATGGCAGCTTTATGAGACTTGATATACATAAGCATCGGGTGAAGTCCTCAGACTTTTTTTTTATGGAACATGATCTTCACCTACTTTTCAAGATCATGTGCCTCAGTTCGTATGGGAAATTGTATCATAAGTTCAATCTCAGCATGGCCGGGGATCGAACCCATGACCTTTGGATCACCACAGAGGAACTGGTGCTAATAAGCTGGTGTTCTAACCAACTGCGCCACGGCCGGTGGCCAGCATCTGATACAGACCCCAAAACAGTTTGATGAATGGTGACCTTCACCTACTTTTCAAGGTCACAGGGACAATTATGTAAAATCCCATCATCTCAACATCATCTCAATAATTCTAGAATATATGAGGCCAGTGTCATGATACTTGACACACATAAGCTATCATAGGAATTAGATGTGCACTATTAGGGTTTTTACCCTCAGCCCCTGATGTAATCAGGCTGAGGGTATTGCAGTACTCCTGGCGTGGGTATGTATGTATGTATGTCTGTATGTATGTATGTATGTATGTATGTCTGTAGCAAACATCCTTGTCATCGCGATAACTCAAGAACAAATGATGGCAGCTTCATGAAACTTGACACACATATGCATCTGGTAAAAACCTCGGACGAGTTCGATGGACGGCGACCTTGACCTATTTTTCAAGGTCACAGGAACAATTATGTGAAATCCCAAGAATCACAATAACTCAAGAACGAATAATGGTAGCTTTATGAGATTTGACACACATAAGTATCTGGTGAAGATCTCAGAATTTTTTCTATGAAACATGACCTTCACCTACTTTTCAAGGTCACAGGGACAATTATGTGAAATCATCTTGTCATCGCGATAACTCGAGAACATATGATGGCAGCTTCATGAAACTTGACACACAAAAGCATCTGGTGAAAACCTCGAATGAGTTTGATGGATGGCAACCTTGACCTATTTTTCAAGGTCACGGACAATTATGTGAAAATTCAAGAATCGCAATAACTCAAGAACGAACGATGGCAGCTTTATGAGATTTGACACACACAAGCATCTGGTGAAGACCTCAGAATTTTTTCTTTGAAACATGACCTTTACCTACTTTTCAAGGTCACAGGGATAATTATGTGAAATCATCTTGTCATCGCGATAACTCGAGAACAAATGATGGCAGCTTCATGAAACTTGACACACAAAAGCATCTGGTGAAAACCTCGAATGAGTTCGATGGATGGCGACCTTGACCTATTTTTCAAGGTCACGGACAATTATGTGAAATCCCAAGAATCGCAATAACTCAAGAACGAACGATGGCAGCTTTATGAGATTTGACACACACAAGCATCTGGTGAAGATCTCAGAATTTTTTCTTTGAAACATGACCTTTACCTACTTTTCAAGGTCACAGGGACGATTATGTGAAATCATCCTTGTCATCGTGATAACTCAAGAACAAATGATGGCAGCTTCATGAAACTTTACATGCATAAGCATCTGACGAAAACCTCGGACTAGTTCGGTGACCAGCGACCTTGACCTATTTTTCAAGGTCACAGGGACAAATACGTGAAATCCCAAGAATCGCAATAACTCAAGAACGAATGATGGCAGCTTTATGAGATTTGACACACACAAGGATCTGGTGAAGATCTCAGAATTTTTTCTTTGAAACATGACCTTCACCTACTTTTCAAGGTCACAGGGATAATTATGTGAAATCATCCTTGTCATCGTGATAACTCAAGAACAAATGATGGCAGCTTCATGAAACTTTACACGCATAAGCATCTGGTGAAAACCTCGGACAAGTTCAGTGGACGGCGACCTTGACCTATTGTTCAAGGTCACAGGGACAATTATGTGAAATCCCAAGAATCGCAATAACTCAAGAACGAATGATGGCAGCTTTATGAGATTTGACACACACAAGCATCTGGTGAAGACCTCAGACTTCTCTTGATGGAACATGACCTTAACCTGATTTCAAGGTCACAGGGATAATTATGTGAAATCATCCCTGTCATCGTGATAACTCAAGAACAAATGATGGCAGCTTCGTGAAACTTTACACGCATAAGCATCTGGTGAAAACCTCAGACTAGTTCGGTGGATGGCGACCTTGACCTATTTTTCAAGGTCACAGGGACAATTATGTGAAATCCCAAGAATCGCAATAACTCAAGAACGAATGATGGCAGCTTTATGAGATTTGACACACACAAGCATCTGGTGAAGACCTCAGACTTCTCTTGATGGAACATGACCTTCACCTGATTTCAAGGTCACAGGGACAATTATGTGAAATCATCCTTGTCATCGTGATAACTTAAGAACAAATGATGGCAGCTTCATGAAAATTGACACACATAAGAATCTGGGAAGACTCCAGATGAGTTTGATGGACGGTGACCTTAACCTGCTTTTCAAGGTCACAGGCCCTTATCAATAATTCTAGAGTAAATGATGACAGTTTCATGATACTTGACACACCTAAGCTATCAAAGGAAGTAGATTTTATGGGTTTTTTACCCCTGCATCAATTTGCCTTGGTGCAGTGACGTTTTGTTCACAAATATTGTGTGGAGTGAATGTTGTGCAATGAGTTACCAGGGCTGAGGGTTGATGCATCTCTGATGCCTATGTTTTTTTACCCCTGCATCAATTTACCTCGGTGCAGGGACGTTTTGATCACAAATATTGTGTGGAGTGAATGTTGTATAGTAAGTTACCAGGGCTGAGGGTTGATGCATCTCTGTTGCCTATGTTTTTGGGTATCAGAGACTTTCACATTTTGACCGTTTCATAGTGACCTTGACCTTGACCATGGTCAAATATCTCACTGAAGATAGAGATTTTTAATTTCAGATATATTTCAGGGTTTCCTGTATATAACATACTTTGATTTAAACATAGTGACCTTGACCTTCAAAATATCAGTCTATTTAAATCCTCACAATTTATTGAAGGGAACTTTTTAGAAATATTTACAGTGTAAAATAGGTTCCCTTGTAGGAGTCATAGTATTTATTAATTTAATCAATATTTAGCCACTAAAATATTCAAATTAGTAGATATGATCAAAATATGTGATGAATCACTATTTTGTCTCCATATTCCTCCTCCTACCGAGTTATATAAGGTTACATAATATCTGGGACATTGGGGAGTGGGGTGATCCTTTGATCTTTGGTTGCTGGTTGTAACATCAGGGGGCATGATTCTTTGATCTTTTGGCTTGGTGCCAACTGTGACAAAGTAGGGCAATCAGATCCTCATCACTTACACAGCATGGCCATGGGCCGTGGCGCAGTTGGTTAGGGCGCCAGCTTATTAGCACCAGTTCCTCTGTGGTGATCCAAAGGTCGTGGGTTCGAACCCCGGCTGTGCCGAGATTGAACTCATGACACAATTTCCCATATGAGCTGAGGCCCGTGCCAAAGGGTCAACCCGTTGTCCTTGTAAATCTGTGACCGGGTGGGTTGTCATGTCAAGGACCTGCGACATGACAATTCAGTGAGGCAGCACTATATCTGCTACAAGTAGGTTTCATCACGAAATAACTGAAATAATGTTGAAAGTGATGTAAAACCCCAAACAAACAAACAAACAAAACTTACACAGCATTCTTTAGTCTCTATTGTTGCTATTGACCTACATTTGAACCAGTGTTACTACTAATCTCTGACTTAGCTGCTGCTGGTAGTGAGTTTTATATAAAGTAAAGGCATTAAAGCAGCAGCGCACACAGTGTCCCTCCATGGAGATGTAATGTACAATGAAGCCAATAACAATCTGGAAGAAATATGTGTGGTGTTTTACAAGGCACACAGTAGATTGTGTTATCTGCATTCAGTCCACTTTTGTGGGGATGGGGCAGGGGCCTTGATATTTAACAGGGATTATGAATTAGATGAGAGAGCAGAGTGTAAGTGCACTCAACAGACTGCAGTACAGAAGAAAAGACTGTCATTAGGTCAGATATCAACCAGTGCAATTTATTTAGTATTAAGGAACCTGGCTTCAGCCATGTTTAATAATAATAATAATGATAAACTTATATAGCGCTATATCAGACAAAGTCTCGGAACAAATGAGTCTTTAATTGCTTTTTAAAGCAGTCTACCATCTTACAATTTTTCACTGTAGGGGCAGGGCATTCCAGACTTTAGGTGCATACGCTGCAAATGCCCTATCACCATATGTTCTTAAATTAGTTTTAGGAACAATATATTCATTTTTGAGGGCAGATCCATTTTTGCATATTTTCCTAATTTGGGGCTTCATTGATAGCTCCTGGTCTATGAGGACACCTAGATCTTTGACCTTACACGATCTAGGGATGTCAGAGGATCCTACCCTAATGTTCTCAGGGATATTTTTTTTCTTAATATCCATCTTCTTCCCACAAATTAGCATCTCCGTTTTTCCATCATTCAGCTTCATTTTATTTGTAAGCAGAAATTTTCTAATTTCATCTTTACATTTTTCTATTTCCCCCAAAGATGATTTTATACCAGAGGTAGACTTCGGGTCAAGACTAATGTATATCTGCGTATCATCAGCATATACATGGTGTTTCAGACCATATTTATCAATTATATCTGATAGGGGTTCCATGTATGCTGTGAACAAAATAGGGCCCAATACAGAGCCTTGGGGTACCCCATACTTTATATCCATGTTCTCCGATCTGTCACCATCTATCGTGACACATTGTTTACTATTGTTGACACCACAGATTATTACAGTACTGATTGTTACATTCGTCACCAGGTATCCAATTTGAGGCTGACATAGCGATAGGATCTCAGTGCAATACCTACTCGTTCTGAATATTTATCAGTTAGCTGAAAACAAAAGGCACTAGTCTAACTGTCTTAACAGGTGACACAGGTTCATTATATCAAGAAACATTAGATTTGAGGAAATATCCAGAATCTGAGTAATAATTAAAATCTGACATGAAGTATGAAGGAAAAATAGGGCTCTGAACTGAGGATCTAGTGACTTCATTTAACTTTATACCTGTAAAATTATTTGCTTTAAAATCATTTGTTAGAATTAATGTTGTTAAGATTTATTTTGTTTGATTTCAGCCTGGTCCACATCTTTTGAAAACTGCAAATAGAAGAATTCTGAAGCATGCAGCTCTGACAGATGTTAATGCATGATGAATAAATATACAACTAAAATCAGACATGGTGCATTTCGGGCAACACAGACCACAATGGCACTAAGAGATTGTGAAAATTTAAATTGCTTCTGTGCTGTGCCCCATGCAAATGTGTGGTAACTATTTATGATTAAAATTTTATTAAAGCTTTCATGGAATGGATTTCCATTGCTATCCATTTTGTTTCATTTTGTATTTTTGAATAATATAACAGTTAAAATGATCAACATAAATTTTGTTAGTGTCTTTATCTCCATTTCACACAGTCAGAGGGGATCTGGATATTTTAAAAAATCAACTGTCAACCAGTGTAATGTGTATAATATTAAGGACAGCCAGGGTAGATAAACCTAACACATTACTAACACATGGCACCCATAATAGTGTAAATGCCTGGCCTGGGTCACAGATTGCCTGCTTTGGTTTCACAAGAATGACCAATAGCGGTTGCAGAGATATTCAGTGTATATCCTGCCCATAGTCGGCTTTCAGTGCCCCAAATCGGGCCATTTGCACCGATGATCACACCACCCACCCCATAGCAGTTTCAAATAAACTATAATTAGGCATTTATACACATAATAAGATGGAACACATAATAATATGAATCTTCTGAATTATTCTGTCATCCAAAAGGAAACAAAACAACAGAAAACAAAAAAGTTCACTTTTGCCTATGGACACCCCACTGGGTAAAATGCAATTCTCACTACTTTTTAATCAAAATTTCGACATAACTTCTCATATATGCAACCCACACACAAAATCTGAACACAACATAAAACCACCTCTAAACTCACTATGGGTAGGTCCCCCTTTGACAATGCCTGGTTAAATTGTCCCCCAGCAAGGTTATTGCTCGCCCGCTCGGATTGGGCATAAAACGTGGTCCCGTGTATCTGACCCTATCCCAGAGCATGTTAAAGAACCCAGTAGCACTTATCGAAAAGAGTAGGGGAACCCGATGTGAATGGTCTCAAAAAAACCTTTCAGTTAACCAACTCACAACAACAATAGTCCATTTTTCAATAGCAATAATCATTGACCAAATTTAACAAGACATGATTGCAATTCACAGCAATCTCACTGCAGGGCCGCCTCTCCAGGCTACGGCCCTCTTGCAATTTAATATTGCAAAGATTTCATTCATTCATCAGTTAAATCCACAGATTGCCTGCTTTGGTTTCACAAGAATGACCAACAGCAGTTGCAGAGATATTCAGTGTATATCCTGCCCATAGTCGGCTTTCAGTGCCCCAAATCGGGCCATTTGCACCGATAATCACACACCACCCACCCCCTTGCAATTTGAAATAAATTAAAATTAGGCATAAACTATAATAAACATAAATTAGTCATTTATACACATAATATCATTTCCAAACTTGGAACACATAATAAGATGAGTCTTCTGAATTTTTTTGTCATCCAAAAGCAAACAAAACAACCGTAAATAAAAAAGTTCATTTTTGCCTGTGGACACCCCACTGGGTAAAATGTAATTCTCACTACTTTTTAATCGAAATTGCTTTTTTCTACATAACTTCTCATATATGCAACCCACACACACAAAATCTTAACACAACATAAAACCACCTCTGAAATTCACTACGGGTAGGTCCCCCTTTGACAATGCCTGGTTAAATTGTCCCCCAGCAAGGTTATTGCTCGCCTGCTCGGATTGGCGTAAAACATTGTGGTCCCATGTATCTGACCCTATCCCAGAGCATGTTAAAGAACCCAGTAGCACTTATCGAAAAGAGTAGGGGGAACCTGGTTATTATAAGACACAAGAGTTATAAGACATTATAAGACAAAAGGTCTGTCTGAGGCACAAGCTGCACGTGACGGGTAAACACAGGTAGCGTGAAATTTGTTTGACCTCAATTGAGGCTCAAAGTAGGGTAGCACTGTTTGACATCATTTTGGCACTATTCAGAGGTCAATACATTTCATAAGTATGTTGCAATACATTTATGATGTCATTTTACCTTTCAGTGCCTCACTCCACATAAAAGTGACACCAAGAAAGAAGTGTGCTTTCTATAAGCAGGCTATAAAATACGGTCTTGTTCAAATAGATTTTACAGACAATAATGGGGATGCATTTTTCAAAAAGTTTATTATTGACATCAATAACATTTATCACCAATATGTTAATTTTAAATGATTTTTGCAAGATTGGTGCTTAATCCCTTTAAGTCATTATGCAGTTATAACTTGTCTTCCAGCAACAGGTTTTGAAGAAGCCATGTAATTTTTCATTCAATATCAGTTGCTTGTCAGAAAGATTTCTTTTCTTGGACTCGGCATTGTTTCACCATTGTTTATGAGTTTGCGCAATCAGGTGAAAGTGAGTCAGTCTAATTAGAGGAATGACAGCAACAATCAGAAGATCCACAACGCAGTGGTACTTCTGACGTCATATGACATTTCCATCAGTTTGTTGCCATGACGTCATCACTTACTCTTCTGAATGCAATTTCCTGTTGTCAAGCATAATGTTAGGTTTAAAAAAAATAGAGGAAAAGATCCTATATAAGCTCAACAAATTTCTCCACGTTTCACATTACAAGACTGATATGGCCATTGTTGCTGAAAGGGTCTTAAAAACACATTTCAAGATGGAATCAGTTCATTCCAGCAGACCGCAACTTAAGAGTGGCGGGGGGGGGGGGGGGGGGGGGGGGGTGGGATATGTGGTAAATCTGCTACAAATCTGCTAGAAGTACCTTCTCTTTCTTATATGAAACCGACAAGAAGCTGTAGAGACAAGGAAGCAGAAGGTAAGGGTAAACAACAATCTATATGTATTGATAGCTTGTCCAATGCCTTTCGCCCTCAGTGAAGGACTCTTCAGGGACTTAGATTGAGAAATGTAATGTTAGGGAGTGTAAAATCACCTGGTCTGTCTGGGACAATGTTGACCCTGGCAGTTCTCAGTCTAAAATAAACTGCTCGATTTTTAGATCGAATAGGTTCTATCTAGATTATGACATCATACAGGTGAGTTGTTTGTGTTGAAGTGACAACCTGGTTAAAAACAATGGGGCGTGAGTGGCCTTGGGGGATTTACTCTGGCATGACAGAGTTTATCACGCAGGTTGGGATTTCGGCGGTTGCGATACACTACCTCCAATTTGGATAAGTGGTCCCATTGGTTGGAGCAGAATCTCTAAAATTGGGGTTTGCAGGATTAAAGGTGGAGATCAGGTAGGCTTTGTTGTCTGTACCTGTGTCCCTAGTGTATGGGGTGAGGGCTGTATTTCTATCCTTTTGTCTGGCTCTATTAAAGGCATCGAGAAGGATAGTGTCCGGGTAACCCCGGGCTTGATAGTATGTGCACAATTCCATACCTCTGAATTCAAAATCCTCCTCCTTACTACAGATTCTCCTTAATCGGAGGAACTGGCTAAACGGACCCTTATTGAGAGTATGTCTGGGGTGTGAGGAA
Organism: Amphiduros pacificus; assembly: GCA_949316495.1. NCBI lineage: Eukaryota > Metazoa > Annelida > Polychaeta > Phyllodocida > Hesionidae > Amphiduros > Amphiduros pacificus. The sequence goes on along the minus strand of OX439000.1, from coordinate 21,012,024 downwards.
GAGTAATGAAGGTAGTAATGAGTGTCTGTACTTTTAGTGTACAAGTCGGTAGTGAGTGTATTGTCATTGTTTAACTTCACTAGGGTGTCCAGGAAAGGTCATTGTGTATCAGACCACTCGCATGTGAATTTGAGTGTGGGGTGAACTGAGTTCAGGTGGTCCCTGAATTTTTCCAGCTCTGTTACTCCGTGTTGCCAAATACATTTCACATCATCTATAAACCTCCACTAGTGTAAGGGCTGGAGGGGGTAGGTGTACACAAATTTTTGTTCAAAATCTGCCTTGACCAGGTTGGCGAAAGTAGGGACAACTTTGGTTCCCATAGCAACGCCACTAGTGTGAAGGTATTGTTTGCTGTTAAAAAATAAATAAAAATACCTTCTCTTTCTTGGCAACGTCTATGCATTCAAGGCCATGTGTTTCAGGCTAACGACAGCACCATACATTTTTACCTGATGGACATGGTAACATATCTATATCTGCTAGCAATTTTGATCCACCTGTATCTGGCAGGGTTCCCAATTGGCAGGACTCGTCCTAAAAAGTCGGGAAATGGCTTGGGTCGGGTTCCTGACCTCAAAAGTCAGAAAAGTCGGAAAATGATCCAATATTGTCCGCCGTTCTGCAACGGATGCAATTTCTCATTGTAGTCATCACAAATACGTTTTTTGGGGTTCATTTTCAGTGATTTTCGGTAGCCGGCATTTTGTAAAGTTTGAGCTATATCCAGGTCATTATGTTTGTCCTCACCTATTTATATTGGCCATGTCCACTACTGTTAAAAAGTAGGAGTGAAAGTAATCAAATCTGGAGACATTTATTTTAATAAAAAAAAACATAGCTTAATGCAATATGTGTAAATGAAACATGAAAAAAAGTGAAAGATATTTGATATTTTCCTCCCAAAAAAATACTGTTTAAGAAATTGAGCATGTGTTAATGTAATCTAATTTATTAAAATCAAAATCTACAAAAAATTTCGGTTTTTATCACCATGCATCATTCAACATCATCAGCTAATATGGACAGATTATCACCATGCATCATTCAACGTCATCAGCTGTGGGCAGATGATCACCATAACTCACTGTATTTCAGTTAATATGGTCAGATGTTCACTGTGCATCACTCAATTTTATGTGATATATTGAAAGACATTTGGGGGGCGTAGACATTAGACTTCAGAATTTCAGGCTTAAAACATTTATTTAGCCATAAATACATCTGTTACAAGGATCAAATCGATATATATGTTGCTACCATGTGGGTCGCATAAATGGGAACAGTCTCTCAAAAAATGCTGTTTAAAAATTTGAGGAGTTAAATGTAATTTATTGAAATATTTTCAGTTTATTATCACCATGCATCACTTAACATCACCAGCCAGTGTGGTTAGATGATCACCAATCAATACTAGACGTCACTCTTTCTAGATGGTAAACCACTAGACATACTTGGTGTAACAGAAACTAAATGCAACAAAAACATGATGAACAGTGACATTAATATTGATGGTTACAATCCTGTCAGAAAAGATAGAAATGGTGGTCTCAATAACGAAAAAGGTGGTGGAATCATTATGTATATAGCTGATAATCTAAAATATGAAGATGTATCCCAAAACATTTGTAGTGGAAAGATAGAATCGGTTTGGGTTAAAGTAAAACAGAAACGAAGAGGTCCAATCATAATTTGTACTGCATATCGACCACAAACTATAGGGGCTGAACCATTCTTCCAGTTTCTTAAGGAAGAAACAGAAAAAGCAGAGTCCCTATGTCACAGTGAAATTATCATAACTGGCGATTTCAATTGTGACATATTATCAGATGACGCACAAGTCAAACAGCGTGTAAGACATCAAAAAGACTATTGTAGCCATTTCAAAATGGAAAATCTTATTAATGAACCAACTAGGATCACTGAGACGACTTCAACATCTATTGATGTGTACATGACCACTTATCCCATGGGCTATATGATACCTCAGGTGCCATAGAACATGGAATGAGTGATCATAGAATTGTATACGGTGTGCGCCCAGCAAACGGGCACCTGGTAAGATTAAAGAGGTGAGAAGATACAAACATTATGACCCACAGAAATTAACTTCAGATCTTCTTAATGTACCATGGCAAACTATAGAGGCATTTGATAGCATTGATGATCAGGTAGATCATTTCAACAGTCTCTATATATCAGTGCTAAATGATCATGCACCAAAAAAGACACTCCGAGTAAGACAACAGACATTGCCATGGATAACTGATGACGTAAGGACTCTTATGAAGACAAGAGATTATTGGAATAAAAAATACAAAACTGAAAAGAATAACTCACTGGTAGAACAATATAAAAGCAACTACCGGACATACAGAAATCAAGTAACTAGCATGGTAAGAAAAGGCAAGAAAGACTTTCTTGAAGTCATGATTGCTGAAACCAAAAACTCAAACACAACAATGTGGAAAATACTAAACAAGCTATTACCAAATGAAAGAAACAAACCATTACCAAACACAGTTGTATATGACGGACATGAATATGATGAAACCAAAACTATGGCTGAGGCATTCAATAAGCACTTTACATCGGTAGGTCGTAGGGTAACACAGGGGCTAGCAGGGAATTTTAGGCCACAACTTAATGATAGCAGGAGGGACATACGATTTAAGTTCAGTATAATAACCAGGGAGGAAATAGAAAAGGAATTGAGTAACTTAAATAGCAAAAAGGCTACAGGATATGATGGTATACCACCAAAGGTGCTGAAAGCCTCAGCCACAGTTATCTCAGGGCCAATAGCCCATGTGTTTAATAACTCGCTAAAGAGTGGAAAAGTCCCTCAAATATGGAAAAAAGCAGTGGTCACTCCAATACATAAGAGTGATTCACTCTCTAATCCTGACAATTACAGACCAATCAGTGTACTCCCGGTACTGGCCAAACTGCTTGAAAATGTGTTTATAAGCAGATTAGTAGATATATCAAAGATAACAACATAATGTGTAAAAATCAGAGTGGGTTCCGACCAAAGCACAGTTGTGAAACACTGTTACTACAAACAACAAATGACTGGTATGGAGCTATGAATAAGGGATGTCTGACTGGCTGTTTCTTCCTCGACCTGATGAAGGCGTTTGACACCATTTCCCATCAGGTCCTGGTTGACAAGCTAACAATGTATGGTATTTGTGATCTGGAGTGTGAGTGGTTCAAAGGCTATCTGAATGAAAGGAAGCAGGTAGTTAAGCTTGGTGAGGTAATGTCAGATGCCATGGACATTGATGTGGGAGTACCACAGGGTTCTCAGTTGGGACCCCTGTTATTCTCCCTTTATGTTAATGATGTAACAATCTATGTGAAACACTGTACAGTAAACCTGTTTGCTGATGACACCTGCTTGTACTATTCATCTCCAGATATCAGGGAAATACAGAACATGTTACAAAAAGATATGGACAATCTCAATGTATGGCTAAAAGAAAATAGTTTAGTACTCAATGTAAAGAAAACAAAGGTCATGTTAATTGGAACATCTGCAAGACTGAAGAAGCAATGTATAGAGGTATTTGTTGATGGTGAGATGATACAACAGGTGGAATACTTCAAGTACTTAGGGGTAACATTAGACAGTCATTTGCAGTGGGATAAACATCTAGACACAATAGCTGCAAAAGCAAAGTACAAGATTATGTTAATGAGAAAAAACATAGCATATGTAAACATAGATTTGTTGAAACTCATGTATATAGGACTAATCAGACCATGCATAGAATACTGTGGCTCCTTATTTACAGATCTAAACATAGACCGATGTAGAAGATTAGAAGGCCTTCAAAATGATGCCATGAGGGTTATTCTTGGCAGAAGCAGAAGGGAATATGGCACCACAATGAGAACTGAGTTACAGATTCCCACTCTTGAATCGAGACGAAAAGTTAAACATAAGTGTGAATGTATGTATGAGTGTGAGAGTGCTGGATGTATATGAAAACCAGTGTAAACTGATATGCCTTCCAGAATAAAGATGTTTTATAATAATAATAATAATAACTCTGCATCATCATCACAAGATAATATTGAATGGAATCATATCCATTGATATCTGGATTGTTTTTTGTAAACACAATGGCCCATCGAATATTATGATTGTATACAACTTATATTTTGCTTTGTAATATGTCTCATCACAATGAAAATAAATATATATGTGTGCAAATGACTTAATTCTATTAGAAAAGATTCAACAATAAAATGAAGACAATAAGCTTCTTATTATGTCATTCTATGTTTTGCACTTTTTTTTATTGTGCTCACTTTGCGACTTTAATTTTATAATTTGGTCAGATTTTTTATGAAGAGAATTTTCCTGATATTTACTTGATACTAATCCCTGGAAATGGGATCTTGATTGCTTATATTTAATTTACAAACATTGAAATTCGATCTGTGAAGAAAAATAAAAGCAAAATGACTGTTTATGTTAAAGTATAAAATTGATATTAATGAAATTTATCCTTACTTTGCCTCCCTCACACTTTTTCCCAGACTTGGGACTGGGCCTGTTCTTTGTATTGTAGTGTGAATTTCTTTTGATGAATTACATTAATTTTAATGATCAGAATGAAAATCAATATTTTTGTAATGATTAATTTTCCATTTAACATAATCATCCATCACCAGAACATTAATGGTAAATACACACTACATAAAATACAACTACAGGGTGGGTTAAGCCACTGATGGTAGAGAAGAACTATAATAAAGTTATGCAAATGCTATCTTAAAGTACACATATGTATGTGAAATGTAATGATGAATATATCCAGTCTGCCCTCTCTGGAGAAATCTCTACCAATCTGAGCAAGCCACAAAGCACATTTCTTCTCATCTGATGGCAATTGGTGGAACTTGATCTGGTTACTCACCATTGCCCTTTCCTGGAATGAACTTTTATGGTAAGAAAATCATTATAAGCAAAGTTATCTGTAAATGTAGTTTGGAAAAAGTACATGGTATAATTGTAATGAATTGTTGACTCCCAAGATGAATCCTGGTGTATGTACCCTGTGAGAACACAGGTTCTGGCATAACTTGCTCATCACATGATGTGATGAGCATTTCATGCCAAACCTGGTACATCAAACAAGCCCACGTACCAAATGTCCAGGTGTGAAAATGCATTGGGACAAAAAAGGAGTCTCTGCTTATCACACATACCCTCTGATACTGGTATCCTACATGTGAAGACATCCATTAAAATACTTTTTATTCCACTTTAAAACTGCTATACAAGTGTAAGAAAACAGTGTTAAATTATTAATTTAAATAGGGTTCTCAATACAATTGGTTGAATTGTTGACATTTGAAGTACCAGAATGATCAGCACATAATATACTTCCCGACTGAAATACAACAATGAGTGTAAAATGCCATCTTAAGGACTAAACATGTTTATCTGCACTCCATAACTTTATTTAGGTCAGAGTTTGGGAGGTAGTGGTAATCCAAGGCGGCACTCAAGCTTGGACACAGTATTATCTCAATCATCCCTGTGATGTGGTCATCACCTCTCTGTTGGGTACTTTTCACAACTTGTCACCTCTTGGTGTATTTTTAGATGTGATGCATAATACTTAAAAGTTCAAGAGAGCTTTCGTCCACTGCATGGACACCCTGGCATGGAGAGTGAGTGGATGGTATCAAGTGTCAGAGTGGCCCTCTCTAGGTCAGATGATCACAAGATTTCTATGCTACAGGTCAGAAGAAAGAATGTTCCACAAAAAGTATAACTTAAATTGTACCAAAAAATCGAGGTTTATTATTTTAAAGCTAATATCCTGATGATTATCATGGCGACAATCAAGCGAGTGAGCTCCTTACATCACAAGTTTCTGCAGACTGTATATGTATGGGGGGGGGGGGGGGGGGAGCATATTACATGATTCCAGACCAGAGAGTGTGGAAGTGAAGACAATTCTTACAATGGAAAACTGGGTGTGAGCCTGTTTACAAGTTTATTATATTGATACTATTCAAAAAAATTATTTTTTTTGTACTTTTTTGTCAAAACATATTTTCCTTGTTCTAAATGTTCTAATATATTATCAATAATTTCAATCAATGCTAGGGAGGTAGAGTGACCCTTTCTGAAACCAAATTGGTATGCGTATAGAATTTTATATTTATTAAGAAATGTTGTAAGACGTTTGTGCATTAATTTCTCCAATATCTTATTTAGTGTACCGAGGAGACTTATTGGCCTGTAATTTTCTGGGATGTCTTTTTCATTTTTTTGAGAAGTGGTATTACTTTTGCTATTTTTAATTTTTCTCGAACTCTTTCATTTTGAAAGGATAGGTTTATTATCTGAGTAAATGGTTTACAAAGTATATCTTGACAGTCTTTAATTTTTTTAGGTGAGAGGTTGTCGTGACCTCCTAATTTTTTTGGGTTTAATTTCTTAATTTCAGTACTTCTTGTTCATCAGTTGGGTACATGACGAAAGTATGTTCATTTCCGTCATCTAAGTAATTTCTGTATGATTTATCATTCTTATTGAAGTTGTTAGCTAATTTTTCTCCAACAGTACTAAAATGTTCATTTATAGCATTTGCCATGTCTTCATCATTTATTAGGGTTTTATTTTTATATACCAATTTATTTATTATTCTGTTACTCTGTCTGCTTTTATAGTCCAGTCAATATACTACAAAAAATGGCCTAACCCGGAACAAATTAGAACAGAAATGAAACTGATAGAAAATGTCTCAGAAGAGCCTAGAGAATAACATAGTAAAAGTCTACCAAAATCCAAGTAGTGGAACAATGCGTAATTTGCATAAATCCAAAATGGCCGACACATGGCAGAGCAAATCTTAAAAATTATACAGCTTGGCTCCTATTTGACATATTTGAGTAATCTTAGAGTCTATTTGATGTTTTTTGGACATGAGAAATCCATTGGAAAACTTTTCAAATAGCTAATACACATATTTTGTACTCTTTGTCTCCAAAATGAATGATAAAAGTAGAGAAATAAGTTGAAAATTAGCACTTTCTTGTATTCTGATTATATCTGTCTGTTTTACACCTTTTCTGGGATATCCTCTACAACACATCAAGTTATCAAATAACAAGTTATCAAAAAGGATAAAGAACAATAATTTTCAATTATAATTTTTAGAAATTGTGTTAAATGACCCATTAAAAATTGAATTTTACACATCATTGCAAGCTGTAGGTAACTAATAGTGGTGATCATATTGAAGTCCACACACAGGGAGGCAATCCCCTGCTCTCTTCGAAAAGTGGGAGGGATCTATAACCTGCTGCCTGGCATAGTTTTTAGTCTCATCTGAAATCACCTTTCATCCCTAAAGAATATGAAAGTACCATGGTATGACACTTCGATCTCAGTCCCACATAGTGGGTTGGAGAGTACCATTTTTATGACATTATTTTTTTCTGATATTTCTGATATTTTTGTTATTTGTTTGGTTTTTCTTTTGTTCTTTGCCTCATAATTAGATTAATTTCCTAGGATTGTACTAGCAGCTTTGAATGCTTCAAAGTAAAAAGTGAATTTACTACCAATACCAAATAATACCATTAAATATGTCTGATAATTACTTACAGATTGTATACAATACTGAACCTAGGTTAACAAGAAATACTATTTTCATCATCATCATCCATTTTTGCAGACTCCTCTGCAGTTGAACAGTCTAGCCCATATTTTTTGCCATCACAAACTGCTGCACTATATTCATATTTTGTAACTGCATGAAAGTTCATGCAGAGTATGATTAAAACATTCATGAAATGAGGTTTTCCTTGTCTTGTATAATTGTAATGCTTATACCCCGAACTTTGCGATCAAATATCATTACCCATCTCACCTACATGAAGGTCTGTACCATTTGAAAGGAGAGGGTCTTCTGCTAAATTTCAAATCATCCATTCGACACTTTGTCAACAAACTTTAATGGGCCGACTAGTGATCGAGTGCAAACCCCTGTATAGTAAAGTTTTTCTAACAATCGGGCACCTTCAGATTGGGACAATAGAGGTATACATTTGACCACCTGTTGGTCAAAAGAGTACAGCCAGTACTTGGTACTTTCAGCAAAACACAATAACCATGGTTGGAATATTTTGCTTAATTTTAACGAGATAGCTTGCTTGTATCACAGTTTCGTAACCACATGTCATTCAACTGCCGTTCATATTTTCTTTGTTTTATGTTATCCATTGAATAATTAAGCTTTTTTGGGAAATTTTAGATATAATTATACATAAAATGTGTATTATCCCAAATAGGGTTGGGTATTTAAAAAATTTCATGCGAACGGGATTATATAGAAAAAGCAATAATCTCAAACCTCTCCAAATCACCTATCTGGGCTTTGACGATTTGTGATTGGAGAACACTATGATTTTTCCATCGTACTTCAATTTGAAGTTATATCGTACTTCAATTTGAAGATATATTATTATTATATTATATTAAGAAAACATTTTATATGCTCAGATTCTGAGCATATACTCAGATTTGTTTTTTTCCATCATGCTTGGGAAACTCAGATTTGAGGTTTTTTACTCAGATTTGAAGTCCATGCTCATGTTCTGATAATTTACTCAGATCCAAGATCTTTCAATTTTTCCAATGTTCTCAGACCTTTTTCTTGTTCAGATTTTGAATTTTCATGCTCAGATTCTGAGACAGATTAGAGGCTGGCTTCAAGCTGAAGTCAATGCTCCAAAGTATGATTTTTTTCTAAATATTTAACAATTTATGTTAAATTAATGGATTAGATAAGGTTTACTTGAACAGAATCACATGCAGATACATTCCCAGTCACTGGAAAATTTGTAACTTAACATAAAGTGATCCTCCATTCTGAGCCCCTGTTATCCCCGAATTGAGCCTCTGTATTTTCTCATTTGAATATGACATCATGGGAGTATTTACTCAATTAAACAATGGAAATATTGTAGGATATAGAATACACACCCAGAGACTCTTGGAAACATATAGACATTCATAGACAATAACGAACGATACCGATGGTTGATGAGTCACCATAACCACCACCCTGTGAGACCACGTGTAGACGGACGAGCCGATGTTGGATACGCAGGCAGGACGAGTCCATCTAATGACGCGTGAGGAAGCCACGTAGGCAAGCCCCCACAGATGACGCGGAGTGGTCCCTTAAAAGAGGCGCGCAACCGTTGGATCCGGGTTCAGAGTTCAGCGACCACTTGCCACAGAAGATCCACGACTCTCAGTATCGTGACTACATAGACTCGGGTGTTTTGCGTATAGATAGGGTCTCATAAGTATCATGCAAATTGGGTAGTTCACATGCCTCGCTCATTGCCATGCCGGCCTAGCCAGACAAGGAGGAATCACAGCACTGAATAAAGGTAACTATTGCACTGTGTATATCCTGTGTCTGCAGTCCTTATTGCCTGTCATCTATATGAGGGTATAATAGGGTAGCTAGGATCCGTGCCCCAACTCACAGCCAGCGAGTTAGCGAGCTATGCTTATTGTACAGTACAGTACGGTAGAGTAGAACAGGTTAGAGTATCTATCTATTTGGTAGAGTATTGATCCCCCGTCCACGTCCCCCAACGACGGATACTCACCAATAGTGGGTAACAATATGACGTCATATGACATAAGTACATACTTCTGAGCATTATGAAAAAATAAAAAATACTTTTGGAAGCAAACTTTGGTAAGTATGGCTTCAAATCTGAGTACATGCTCAGATTTAAGATTTGAAGTACGATGTAAAAATTGGGCTGGATACATTTCACACTTATATTGCAATATCTTAATGTCATACATGATCAGTTTTACTGCAGTTTGAATTATTCTAAATTTGTCATCTTCTGAATTGTCCTGCTTTGGGTTTGAATAAAAATCATGCAGGACATTGGCAGCAGCGCTCCACATTGTGACAACTTTTGGTTTCCATTAATTTCTTTTTCCATAATGTTTCATTATTTGCTTTTTCATGTATTTGTGACTATATGATTCACTGTCTGTTCCATGTTTTGGTCTCCCTAGAAGTGATTATTTTCTGCTTGTCACCTATTTGGAATTTGTGAGGAATATATAATGTATTTCATAGCAGAATGATGCAGAATGATGCTGGCATCGTATGAAATATATTACAATAAACATTACAGAAGCTATATATTTCTTTATCATGGCCTTAAATAACTGTTTTACACCAACAGCAAGAGCATGATATTAATTCTGTGTGCAGAAACCTGAATGTATGCATGAAGTAGGATGAAATGTCAATGGGAGGCGGCCATTTTGAATTTATGCAAATTAGGTGGTGTTCCACTAAGTTGATTTTGGTAGACTTTTTATATGTTCATCTGGGTTACATTCTGAGACAAATAACACCAAAATGGTTTCTGTTCTAATTTGTTCTGGGTCATTTCATATTTTGACTGGACTATTATTGGGGTTTATTACTTTACCAAATATGCTCCAGAGTTTATAAAGGTTTTGATTTTCTGAGTTTCTTCTGCTTTTCTTAGGGAGACAGTAACTCTATTTTTGAATTTAGTGTAAGTACATTTATTGATAGGAGAAGGATTCAATCAATATTTTTTGTGTAATTTACTTTTTTCATGTGTCATTTTTTTCAATTCAGGTGTGAACCACTTTTTGTCTTTAGACCTAGCTTTAGAAAGTTTTTTCAAAGGAAATGCCTGGTTAAATGCACTGTCATAGATTTCGTAAAAAAATCCCTAGTGCAGCATTTTCATCTTGTGCTGCATAAAATTCATCCCAAGATGACTTTGCTAGCAATTCTTTAAATTTAATCATATTATTTTCACCATATATTCTAACAGTAGGGCGATCATACTTAGCATATTTACTTAGCATATTTACTTTTTATCAAACTTGTTCAAAGCAATTTAAAAATTTTCATGATATTGTTTTTAGTCCTTCTACAACTAGATATACCAAGTGACCTTTCAGTAGTAACCATATCTTTCCATAAAGCTGTGAGTTCTTCATTCCACCAAGGTTTAGGTTTTGATTTTGCTTTGCATACCTTTCCACATTTAATATCTTTATATTCCAATTTATCATTCATTTCATTATAATAAAATTGGCAGAATTTTTCATAAATATCATTGATCTCTTCCTGAGCTTCTCTACATGAATTAATTTCATTGATCAAAATTACGAGGGCTTGCCTACAAATCTCCGATTCTAAGAAATTTTGAGGTATATTCCTTCTATATCTCCTATACATATGATTTGCACTATAGTTCTCACCATCATGTTGATCAGGCATTGTTGTGTCTTCACATTCTATAGAAAAACCTGTCTGAATCTTCATTGACAATAGTGAATGGTCAGGTATATGCTTGTTATCAGTTATAATACCTGATAGATTCATCAATTATTTGGCGCAGTTGGTTAGGGCGCCAGCTTATTAGCACCAGTTCCTCTGTGGTGATCCAAAGGTCGTGGGTTCGAACCCTGGTCGTGCCGGGAACTCATGATACAATTTCCCACATGAGCTGAGGCCCATGCCTAAAGGGTTAACCCGTTGTCCTTGTAAATCTGTGACCGGGTGGGTTGTCATGTCAAGGACCTGCGACATGACAATTCAGTGAGGCAGCACTATATCTGCTACTAGTAGGTCTCATCACGAAATAACTGAAATAATGTTGAAAGTGATGTAAAACCCCAAACAAACAAACAAACAAACATCAATTAATTGCCTCATAGGGTGAACCTTAAGGTATGTAAAAAAATGTAAATTATCATGTGGCATTATGAAGTAATCTACAACTGCTTGACCCTTGGCTGAAATAGAAGTATAAAAATCATTTTCTGGGCATATTCTGCCATTGGCGACACATAATTTGGCATCTTTCAAGAATTCAAGAAATGAGCGACCATGCATGTTAACATTACAATGAATATCAATAGGGATTCTTTTACATACACCATCTATATCTGGGATACAGTCTTGTTCATCTTTAATACGTGCATTCACATCACCACAAACATAAATTGCATCTGCATCTTCGTGCAAATATAATTGTGACAATAAATGTGCATAGAAATGGTCAGAGTTCACACCTCTGCTTGAATTCTCTGGGCGCAAATAAACAGAATATATAATAATTGTAACATTGGATATCTTATGTACTAATTTAATACCGATTATACCTTCATATTGCTTATCAATAATTCATATATCATATTCTTCAAATAAACTCAATTTGCATAGTAATGCAACACCCCCACTGCCCCTAGTAGCATTTAGGTGAATCTCTTGCCTGTTAAAGCCAAACCATTTATAACCCGGTATATTTGGTTCTTCATCTCCTTTTAAAAAGGTTTCATTAACAGAGAAAATGGGGCCACGGCCCGTGGCGCAGTTGGTTAGAGCGCCAGCTTATTAGCACCAGTTCCTCTGTGGTGATCCAAAGGTCGTGGGTTCGAACCCCGGCCGTGCCGAGATTGAACTCATGATACAATTTCCCATATGAGCTGAGGCCCGTGCCTAAAGGGTTAACCCGTTGTCCTTGTAAATCTGTGACCGGGTGGGTTGTCATGTCAAGGACCTGCGACATGACAATTCAGTGAGGCAGCACTATATCTGCTACAAGTAGGTCTCATCACGAAATGACTGAAATAATGTTGAAAGTGATGTAAAACCCCAAACAAACAAACCAAACAAACAAACAGCGAAAATATCAAAATTTAATTTATTTATCAGTTCTAATCTTAAATATTCATTGTCCTTTGTCCAACCCTGAACATTCAAATGTCCAATGTGCAGTTCTTTTGTTGCTGATGACTGCAGAGTGGGGCTGGCCTAGTACTGATCATTTCCTCTACCTCTGCCATGACCTCCTCTTCCTCCTCTTCCTCCTCCTCTTCCTCCTCCTCTTTCTCCTCTTCCTCCTCTTCCTCTGTTGGTACTTCCTCTGCCTCGTCCCCTGTCATGATTCTTCCTTTCAGCTAGCTCTTCTTTGGATACAATTATGGAGTTTCCTGTCACCACATAGTTTTCCCCTCCTGGGATGAGGCTGAGGAGAAGACTGCTATTCCTTGCCAGTACTCTCTCTTCATGACTTTGGCTGGACCGTATTCTGATATCCTTATACTGCTCTTTTCCAGCCAAATTCCCCTTTGCCCTTAAGGCACTGACTTTGGTCTGTTCATCCTTAAGTTCCACTTTCACAAGAGGTGGCTTGTTGTTCTGTGGTTGACCCTGTCTTATCATCTGCTTAGTTGCATACACATCAACATCCATTTCGAGCCCATTCTGGATAAGGTCATTCACAGTATCTTCCAGATTTCATGTACTGTCCATGGCAACCCCTTCCAAAATCAGTGTTCTGTTAACCAAGAAGCTGCCATATTCATGCATTTCCATGAACTCATTCATAGGTTCCAACTTTTCCTCAATTGCTGTCACTCTGCCTTTAAGCTGTTCTAAATCCAATTGCAGATTGTCATCTAGTTCCTTGATTTGATCTGTTATCTTTGTTTTGAAGGCAGCAACATCCTGTCTGATGGAATTCATTCCATTAGACATCTGGTGCAGAACCTTATCAAGTTTTGCATTTAACTGTTCATTTGTCACTTCACCTCCTTCAGTAGTGCCTATATCCAATATATTGTCCAAATCAGACTGTCTTGTGGCCCTGGCACTCGTTTTCTTATCCTTATTTGACATATTGTTCCAGAACCAGTTCCACCAAGTGCATTCAGACTATTCAGCACTGCACAACTTTCTGCCCAGTGAGCGAGCAGCAAATTACATGTGATATATGTAGGCCATTATGGTCTTCACATATCCTTTTGGGTTTAGTGATGGTGGGTATGAAGCATTGTTGTAAGATGGTTTTAAAAAAGTTATCAACATGATTATTACTACATATTTTCAGACCATCAATGTTTAGGTCACCAGTTATAATGCATTTTCTATTTTTTGAGAAGTGATCAATACATTCTTCACTACAATTTGGATGCTTATAGATCACCCCAATAATGTAGTTGTCCTTTTTATTTGTAATGATGACTGGGTTTGCATTTACATATAATATATCAATGAATTGTGATCTATATGGGATGAGGTGAGTAGGGAGTGATACCAATAGTAATAAAATGTCGGATGAACTGTTATAGCTGACAGCTAATTCTAGATTAAAGTTATAGGTGCTGTAATTGACTTTTACAGGACTCTTGCAAAAGAATATGCTTAATAATACACAAATCAGTATAACTATGACAATTAGATAGAATTAAAATATACTACCTATAGAATTACTGAATGTCAATATAGAGTTAACTCAATACACTCTCCCTTTGTAGAGGTACCAGATAGTAATCTGACTTATAACTCAATACTGTGATCTTGTCACAATCAAAGTGTTCTTGATAATAAGCATATATTTTCTGATCATTGGCCATTTAAAGAGTTCTATGGTGTGTGCACCCATTTTGTTCTTTCTTATACCCATTTACAGTTACAGTCACAGTGATACATGATAATGACTCATGATTGTCTTTATGACTATGGTTTACATCTCATGCTGTAACCTTCAATGGATAATGAATAATGTATACTCCTAGTGGGATAATAAATGGTTCAGTTTCATAATTTTTCCACTGTATATTTGTTCATTTTTTGTAATGAATTTAACAGTATACACATTTTTGTGAAATATATGATACCTATTATTAGATCTATAATGTTTTCACCCACTGTAGGTTTCTCTCCAGTGGTTTATCAGTTTGTTGACACATAGTTTCTATTTCCAGTATGTTGGGGTTGACGAAGATCCTGATCTAGGTACTGGTTTACATCCTGTCTCCCATACATATTTGAATGATAGTTCTCAAGTTGGTTTCTGCTGTATATTTTATCATATGCTCCACTCAGTGTTGGTTTCTCTCTAGTGGACTGATATGTGTCATATTGACTTCCAATTGTTGGGTAATCCTTGTGGTACTGATCTGCACTACTGGGGCCTGGTCTCATACTATTATCTGCACTACTGGGCCTGGTCTCATACTATTATCAGCGGTGCTGGGGCCTGCACTTATACTATTATCTCCACTCCTTACTTTGTCACTGTAGAGATTTTGTGTGTTTGAGGCATTTACTCCATGATTTTCATCCAAGGTTCTCCTTTGAGCTGCCACTCTTGCCATGAGCTGTTTTCTCCATGGTTCCACACAAAACCTGATATTTGAGGCTAAAATGCGTGTGCCTCCATCAGTAAGATGGAAACCATCAGGGTTTATGACATTTGGTTTCACTTTACCATTTTTATCAACCAGGTTGTCATGGTGACACAATGATACTCCACTGACATTCCTGAATGCTGCTCTTACCTGCTTGTTTCTGATACTTTCCACTGGAGACCATCCTCTCTATATGTAGCTAAGGAATTGACAATCTCAGCATTAGGAAATTTGGATTTTGCCAATGCTACTACATCCTCCATTTCCTTTTTGCATTGTTCAGGTGACTTTGTGTAAATGTCATTTGTGAGCTCATGAATCACCACATATTTACTGTCCTTGTACTGGTCAGTGTCTGTAGATTGTAGCCAGTACTTTACCTCATCTAGGTCAAACAGTAGAATTTTGGTGAGGTCTGATTTTGTAGAGAACACTCTACCAGTTAGAATATTCCTAGAGTGTGAATTGCCAAGCAAGAGCACTTTGTTGCTACTACCATGGTTATGACTAGAGTTTGTAGCTTTTCCATTATTTAGGCGGTTCTGACTGCTCATATCATTATCATGATTATTACTGCTGCTCCTGGGAATTCCAGCATGTGACCTGTTGTAACTACTGTTATCATGACTATTACCATTCATAGTAACAATAGGTCTCCTACCACCACTATTCACTTTATTACTTTCATCTGCTGGCACACTACTCTGTACACCCTGTGGCGGCATACTACTCTGTACACCCTGTGGCGGCATACTACTCTGTAAACCCTGTGGCGGCACACTACTCTGTAAACCCTGTGGCGGTACACTACTCTGCACACCCTGTGGCGGCACACTACTCCTCTGCACACCCCGTGGGGCCACACTGTACTTTTCCAATATTTTCTCAATGTTGGTTTTGGATTCAGGTCTACCTGAGGTAATACTATTACCATGATTACTAGTTTCTCCCTGATTGTTTGTTTGTTTGTTTGTTTGGGGCTTTACATCACTTTCAACATTATTTCGGTCATTTCGTGATGAGACCTACTTGTAGCAGATATAGTGCTGCCTCACTGAATTGTCATGTCGCAGGTCCTTGACATGACAACCCACCCGGTCACAGATTTACAAGGACAACGGGTTAACCCTTCGCGTACAGGCCTCAGCTCATGTGTGAAATTGTATCATGAATTCAACCCCACCACAGCCGGGGATCGAACCCACGACCTTTGGATCACCACAGAGGAACTGGTGCTAATAAGCTGGCACTCTAACCAACTGCGCCACGGCCCGTGGCTGTTTCTCCCTGGACATGATTTTGTGTTTGATTGTCTCTATCAACAATTGATCGTGTCAGCGATTCATTCAAATTTTTTAGTCTCTCAGCTTCGGACTGTAGCAATGATAACTGATGCTCATAGGTTTCTCTCATCTTTGTTTCAGCCTTTATTTCTCACTGTGCTGCTTCCTCGCACATTTTATTTTCTCGTTTTAGAAGTTCTATATTTTTCTCAAGGTAGTCCACTTTTGTAGTTTTCACTTCTGTTTGTAATTTAAGCTGTTGATTTTCAGCTTGCAGCTTGCCACCATCCACTTTCACAGAAATTTGCGAGATCTGGCTCTCCAGGCCCTTGATAGATGCTGCAAACTGACTGATATTAAGTGGCGATTTCCCTATTTTCCCCTCCCTACAGAGTATGTCGCGTACACTCTGAGTGGAGTGATGACAGGCTGGACACACTTTTATATTCTCCTCTGCTGCACATAAATAGGTGACATAATATGCTGGTAGACCAGTACACTTAAGGTGAATATAGTGATGACACTGCTCACATAGTATCATGTTCTTTGTATTTTTGTCGTCACAATGACTACATACTTCATCTGGAGGAACAATGTGATGTGGGATGTCACAGTTTATGTTTTCACATTTTGAGGGCTTATCGCCATGTTGTTCAACATTAACATTGGATTGCTTAACATCTCCACGCGTAGGTGTAGTAATAGAGGTGGGAAGTGGATTTGCATCATCATTTACATCCTGTGCAGCTTTGTTTTCATCATGAATGCTACTCTCATTATTTGTCTGCTCCTTGACACATACAGCATGTGGTACAGATTGATCTGTCTCATTTTCAACATGCTCATTATTGTCTTTGACTATTTCCTCTGTAACTTTGCTTTGTTGATTATCTTCTGGCTTTACTGTTTGACTATTTGTAGGACTGATATTGCTTGCAGCACTTTCACATTGCTGTGATGTGCTACAATTGCTGGTTACAAGGTCATCAATTTTAGGAGTGAGTGTACTACTAGTACTCGTAACTTGTGAGATAGGCACTTCAGAGTCTACTGTTATATCATCATTACTTACTTCAGATTTGGCCTGTGACATTTTTGTATCACCTGTCACATTTGGGGGATCTTCTGTGGCTTCTTGTCCCTTATCATCTGACATTTGTGGCCCTTTTTCAGCACCGGCAGGTTGGGCCTGTCCGCTTTCTACACCGGCTTTCAAATTTGGTACATGTTCAACAATGGTAGATTGGGCCTGTCCCTTTCCTGCTTCTTTTGATGTTAGTTTCACACTAGTGATTTGGGCCTGTCCCTTTTCTGATTCATCTGTTAAGCTGGATGGCTGTTGTGTTTTACTGTCACTACCAGATTGGGCCTGTCCCTGTCCCTGTTCACGAGCTGTCAGACTGTCTGCTGACAGATCAATATTGTCTGATGTATTGGTACTCTGTAGATATGTATTTAATGTCATGCCTTTATCATAATCTTCATAGATCAGACTGTCATCTTTCATTAATCCACACTTTATGAGTGTAGCTATAGCTTCATCTGTAGAGTCACATCCTATGTGTCTAGCACCACTGTGGCCATTAGTTGACATGTCTGCATCAGTCCACTCTAGAAAGATCCCATTTTTCCTGCCTTCTATTACTGCATAGCATGCTGGAGGTTTTCTACTTCTAGTTCTCCTTTTCCTTGGTGATTTGCTCTTAGGAGACTTAGATTTAGACCTTGTATTCATCTTGTTGATGGGTGAGTGATAATATGTTGATTTGACAGCTCTCACACTTTTCTCACCTGTGAATTTAGTCCCTATTTTCGTCTCTAATTGCTCCTTTCCACATGACTTTTTTGCTATCAAAGTTTACATCTATATGTTCCCTGATACTTCATTGTTTATATGCACACAATAGTATCTGATATCTTGGCCATTTGATCAGTTTTTTCCCTCAGAACATTGGAGCAAGTATTCCCTCTCTTTTAAGGTGCATGCCTATCAATCAACGTTGCTCAAGTCACTGATAGGCGATAATGAGTGATAATCTGGAGCTCCACCACGCTGATGTTTTGTCTTGACAAAGTCCAATTAACACAATAATATTTGATACTTGATAAGGGCACAGTATCTGTTTATACAATAATAATAATAATTATACCCAAAGACATCGGCAAAATAGACTTGAAATCCATTGTTTCTAGAAACACCACGCACTGGCCACCATATTGAAGTTTCCCTACTAAATGAACTCGACCTCCGGCGATTGACTGTTGCAGTTATGACCCATGCCACTATCTTTCCCAGTCATAATGTCTATAAATACAAATCCGTGTGCATTCTGTAGTGTTTTTTCTCCAGTTTTTTACCCGATATTAAACCTGACAACGCGAAATGGCATTTAGAAGAGTCCAAGTGATGACGTCATGGAAACGCAAAGGTTGTTGCTGTCACTCCAGTGAATAAACTGACCCACTTTCACCTCTTTGTGCAAACTTGTAAACAATGGTGATACTTGATAAGGGCCTGAGATCAAGAAAAGTCAAAGAATTTTTTTCTAACAAGCCTTAATTAAAGCATTGGTGAAACCTGGAAAGTTGCAGGCAATTTTACAGTGGTTTAAAGTATCTGAAAACAATATATGATCTTAAAATTGACATACATACAGGCTATCTGTCTGAAATCCACAAAATAACATCTGCCCTGAGAAGTATGATTTCTTGTGACCACTGGGTACTGCCCGTACTAAACAGGAAGTGTGCTGTGTGACCTTGACCTTTGAACTGTCAGGGGGCTCCGTAAGTCACAGGAGGTGTTGTTTACCAATTGTCAAAATTGGAGCAACACATATTTGGCCATTTTTTTCCACTATTTAGAGAATAAACTGGAAGATAACACTTATCACGATGATAGTGCATTTTCTTGGCTTTCTTTTGGTGGTAAAATTATTAAAAACGGATAAATATTTATGAAGTTATAAATGAAGAAACATCATTATTTTTTATATTATATATGTTTGCAAAAAAAAGTTTAAAAAAATTCTATACAGCCCAGCTTTTAAGGTGGAATCCATGCAGCCTTTGATGTCTTCCCATTCAGTGGTGTGAAAACCCCCAAATTTCATCAAAGAGGGTCAGATCATACATTTTACTGATACCAATTATCAGCATTCACAGTTTTGCCATTCAAAGTCCTTTTGATTTAAGGCCAAACCAGTGATCAAAGGGTTTAATGTCACTTTTTCAATATCACAGCCTTTAAGTTAAGGGGGATTCTATGCAGCCTTTGAGTCATGTCTTCCCTTTTTGACAGAAAAGTTTTCACATGCATAAGATACTTTTCAAATAAATAGTATACTTTTCCCATAAATGATATATCTTCCACAACCATAAGATATTTGTCACAACCATAAAATATTTGTCACAACCATGAGTTATTTCATTGATTCAAATAATATTAAAATAATCTTATGTTGTTCTGAAGTATACTCCTGGCAATAAATTGATAAATTGTACAAAACATCTCCACCCTGTTTCCCAAGCTGGACAGGTGCCCAACTGGTAACTCATTAGATGTTTACACGAGATCACAGACCAGCTAAACAAAGCTTGTTGACAAAGTGTTCAATTGCTGGTGTAGGTTCCAGCAGACAACTGATCAACTTTCAAGTGCCACAGAAAGTTGTTAACAGGGAATATTTTGGGTACTACTACATAAAAGCACTGTTTAGGGTATAAACATTCATGTTATGTAAAGAAAATGTGTCTGAAAGTCAGGTTTCATGAATGCTTTAAGGGTATATATGGGTGTTGGTACTGAGTGTCCTCTGGTGGCAGATTTTCTGAGTGAACTACTTTCTTTTTACGCCAAAATGGAAAGTTTTTTTATAAAGTATGGGAAAAATGCTCAGCTGTCAAAAAGAGTCTCTAGTCATGAAATTACATTTTATGATATTTATTTTTGTAATAAAATTATTGATTTATTATTTGAAAATCACAATGGAATTTCTTTGATTATATTGAAAGCTTCATATCTTTTTAAATCATAACAAGTCCCTTCCGCTGGTAAAGGATGCTGTCTCTCACTGTTGAAGCTATCTCTCACTTATACAGCTGTCTCTCCCTTGTACAGCTATCACACTTATGCAGCTGTCTCACATGTGCAGCTATCTTGTACTTGTGCAGCTATCTGTCTCTACTGTAAATACCTCTCACTGTCTTCATTTGTGCGGCTATCTCTCACTGCTGGAGCTATCTCTCACTTGTGCAGCTATCTCTCACTACTGTAACTATCTCTCATTTGTACAGCTATCTCTCATTTGTACAGCTATCTCTCACTTGTACACCTATCTCTCACTTGTACAGCTATTTCTCACTGCTGTAACTATCTCTCACTGCTGTAACTATCTCTCGCTTTGCAGATATCTCACTGATGCAGATGTCTCTCACTTGTGCAGCTATATATCACTGCTATAATTATCTCGCTGTTGTAATTATCTGATTTATAGAGCTGTCTCTCCCTTGTACAGCTATATCACTGATGCAGCTGTCTCTCCCTTGTGCAGCTATCTTTCACTGATGCATCCATGGCCAAAGACCCAAGCAATTCACCATCAATCCCATCTTTCCAACAATATGTATATCTATCCCATCAATTGAATGTGGATTGACTTCTACATTCTACAGAACACATGTGGCTAAATTGGGCAATAAAGTCATCAGGGTTCATCACCTAGAATTAGTTTTCAAGCACACCACCTTGTCAAATGGTGTGATTACACATTCAGGAAAGACCCTATATAATTGATAAAGGTTCTTTGCTAGTTGTGAGGTGTGACAGATGCTCCACCACCACGGACACTACACTGATGCCCCATGATATCAGGTTAATTTGTCACTTGGTGATATTTTGTACACATTTTGATCTTAGAATGTTACTGTTGTACATCATCTCATCAAGATGATTTTTTACTTTATTTTTTGACATAATATTTTGCAATATACAAATCTTTGCTGGAAAACTACCTTTAGAAATCATATAATTATTAGCATATCTATTAATAAATCTTAAAGTTTCTTTCTTTTGAAAATGGTAAATCCATGAAAAAAAGTTGAATAATGATAATGATCTTTCCTGCTTTCATAAAAATTCTAATTGTCACAAAATTATACTGGGATGTTGACAGAAAAGATGGTCAAGGTTGAGAGTAATATATATCTGGAGGTGCCAAATTCTGGAAGTGGGTAAACATGATATCAATACCTCATGAGGTGTTGATAATATTGGACAAATGGCAGATTGTCATCTCTGGCACAGGGGCATGAAACCACCCTGCTGTGAGGGCAATCAAAACACATCTAACTTTTAATAAATCCACCTACAAGCTTTTGTCTAAATTTCCTATGCAAGATAATCATGTGGGTAACTACATCTTGTAGTCATTGTAGTACTAACATGCATCCCACAAAGAGAGCCTCGTACAGGGCCATTCAATTGACCTGCTGGTGACAGACTCTAAATCTGCTCTGCACATCTGACATATTACCAGGATCATTAGTTTATGTCTTGACAACATACCGTCAAGCTAGTCAACTTTATCAATCAGTCATGATCAATTTGAACAAAAATCTGAAGACGTACAACTCTGCAGACATCAATTTGTGTGCTGTAGGGATGTGCAGATTTCTAGCTAACATGAAAGGATTATATCTGTGCCATCATAGTCAGAGGAACACCCTGTCCTATGTTTTCTATTACATAATGTTTACACTGTTATGCTTTGATGTGGCACCACTTCCTCAAAGTGCTCTGACAGACCATTGACCACAAGTTGGGTGATGTATGTAAGAGCAGAGGGAAGGACAGAGAGTAGATGTAGGTACCCCAGGTGGCATGACATAATACCAATAAACAAATACAGAAGACAGGACTGTCATTCCACAAATGAATTCTTGATCTTTTGAGTTGGTCGACTTAGATATTGGATAAAATATGATTCATCTTAAAATCATTGGTAATCGTTTATGAAAATATATTTATAGAAAATATGCTTAGAGTGTATTGTCCAGACATATCCCATTTTTTTATAGGGAAACATGCAGACATGAAGGAATCCATTAAGTCATTCATGCTTTTCTGATAAATGTATGGAGTAGATTTGACTGAGCCTCATCCCCCTTTCTGATAGACCCCCACAGCATTAAAAGGTTCATAAAGGATGGTAACAGTCAAGGGGTAGATTACAAATAGACATATATACATTAGTTCTGATTTATCTGATTCTGATTATAACAAGTACAGGGGGACTGATTGAAATGGTTGATAGAAACAATAAAGTCATTAATTACACAACTCACTATAGGTGGGCCTCATCAACACCATCAATAGATTAGCAGGTTGTTTAATATATATAAGGAAAGTTCAGATAGATGGGTTTCTTCCAGTTTATCAAGACAGAAGGACAGGACATGCTATAGATGGAATTGATAGAATTGTTGGAATTTATAGGAAGTAGCCAAAGATGGAATTGTTCAGATACATCCGATTCTTCTCATTTCTAGAAATATGGGGTTGACCAGATAGCTGTAGTAAAATGTACAGAGCTTATGGACTGTACAGGTCTGTACATAGAATACTTACTGAAGGTATGATCAATATTGAATTATAATGGTTCATGGAATAGATGGAATTGTTGGAATTGATGGACACACAGAAAGTTTGTTCAAATTGATTAAATTTTCTTCTCCTTTATAGAATACAACCATATTTCTAGATAAATATAACATAAGATAGATCTGATTTATCAAATATCTTCAGTAAACTTCAATCAATTTTTGGAATTGATATATGTGTTGTTGGAATTGATGGGGTTGTTGGAAAATAGAGGGGGGCATTGGCCATGCCTCTCCTCACCTATGCAGATGTCTCTCATTTATGCAGCTATCTCTCATTTATGCAGCTATCTCGCACTGTTGAAACTGTTCTCACTGTTGTAACTATCTTTCCCTGTTGTAACTATCTCTGACCTGTGCAGCTATTTATCATTTATGCAGCTATCTTTCAATTATGCAGCTGTTTCTTACTGTTGTATCCAACTCTCACTTGCTATCTGTTACTTATGCATCTGTATCAGACTATTGTAGCTATATTTCACTTACTCAGCTGTCTCTTATTGTTGTATCCATATCTCACCTGTGCAGCTATCTCTTAAAGTTGTAACTATCTTCGGCTGTACAGCACTTTTGTGAAATAGTTGTCATGTATTCTTACCATTTAATGGCATTTTGTATCAGACTACAGGCAGATATTTATGATTTTTAACCCCTAAGGGACTAGGCCATCTAAATTTTGTGGATTGACTGGACTAACTAATTTTTTTCTGGACTAGTGTGTCTACATACTTAAATGATAAAATTTATAACCATGGTTATTCAATATGCTCAATAAATTGCTGGGGTCAAAAGTTCATGATCCACTCACCAGCTCTTGCACACCCATGACAGTGTCTTGCAGGATACCTGAAGCCATTGGCAAAATAAACTTGAAATCAACTGTTTTCATAAACATCATGCACTGCCCATCCAATTTAACTCACGACTCCAGTAGAACTCGACTTCCGGCAACTAGCAATCAAACAATTATGTACCCTTTAAATCAACATTAGATGTCAGTCCTGTTTGAAAATATTTCTTTGTTTTTTCTTGATCTCAGCATCGTTTCGCCATTGTTTACGAGTTTGCGCAAAGAGGTGAAAGTGGGTCAGTTTATTCACGGGAGTGACAGCACCAATCTGGAAACTTCACAACGTTGTGGTGATTCTGACATCATATGATGTCTTTCCCTTTGCGTTTACATGACGTCATCACTTGGACTCTTCTAAATACCATTTCGCGTTGTCAGGTTTAATACTGGAGAAAAAACAGTACGGAATGCACACGGATTCGTATTTATGGACATTATGACTGGGAAAGATAGTGGCATGGGTCAGAACTGCAACAGTCAATCGCCGGAGGTCGAGTTCATTTAGTAGGGAAACTTCAATATGATGGGCAGTGCGTGTTGTTTCTAGAAACAGTGAATTTCAAGTCACCAACGTCCCGGATTTCAGTGACGCACAGTTCTGTGTTAGAGATTGCGGCAATAAATTCTGTGGGAAGTTTGGAAATGGCGAGGGAGGACACTAGTAAATGTCAGAAAAACGTCAAAATTTCACACTGATAGACTCTAAATTCCATATTTGACAAAGATTGAGCCACAATTAGTGTATTTCTGTCACGAGTTTGTGGTTTGTTTACATTTGTCAGAAAGACTTGTTTACATTTGTCAAAGCATAGAGAAAATATAGATAGAGGAACATCCAAACATACTTCAAAGGTACAGGGTGCGTTGCTCACAACTGCTGTGAAAACAATTTGACATCTGACTTACAATGACACAAATTGCTCTTAATTGGCTAAGAGATAAGCTCCCTGTGGGTTGCTGGCAGCTTTATGACCTACATAAGCAAAAACTGGCCATCCCATTGGTCAATCAGTCAAATGCCTGTCAGAAACTGAACCAAGAGCCATAGAAAGGTGCAACTTTGCATTCAATTTTGACCTTTCCGCCACTACCCCCTATCAATGTAATTCATATGACTTTAAAGCACATGTTTTGAACTTTCACATCACTGTTTTAACATTTTCAGCATTAATCAGCGGAAAACATTATAACAGGTTACCTGCCTGTAGTCTTGTGATGACTTTTGAGCTACAGATTTGGTTAAAATCATCGTAGAATGATGAAACAAAGTACCACTTTCTCAGAAAACAACAACACATGCACAGGAAATGTCCTTGATAGTCTGACACTCATCTATAAACATGTAATTGCATAAAATGGTCTTGAGGGCCAGCAATGATTTCTGCCAATTAAGTAAACAAATATACCAAACTTGGCAACGCACGTATAGTACAAAGGAGGTAACACCACACTGCTAGCTAGGCTGCTCTTGCCCAAGACTAATTGGTAGGTAATTGGATTAAAGTGGGGATGTTCCTCTATCTTATACTTTCTCTATGGTCAAAGTAACCTGGTGATTTTATTACATTGAGGTTTTCAATATATTTTGAATATGTTGTAGACATGGACTTGCTGGTTTGGGAACTGTGAAGACCTCCTAAAACCTCCAGGGATAAGTATGAATTTCGATGGTTTGAAAGCCATGAAAAATCAGGTTTGGTAAAAAAATGGCTGCATAAGTAGCATTTGACAGACAGTACCTTCCACGCTTGTTTGTTTGTTTGGGGCTTTACATCACTTTCGACATTATTTCAGTCATTTCGTGATGAGACCTACTTGTAGCAGATATAGTGCTGCCTCACTGAATTGTCATGTCGCAGGTCCTTGATATGAGCGTGTGCCTGTATGAGCGTGGGTTTATACCAGTGACAGTGTCAGACTTTTGTGCTGGTCTCAGTCATAGAAGTTAGTGTAAAGTCCACATTTTTTCAAAAATAGCTAGATAATAACATTGATAATATTATTTTAAAATGATGCTTGCTCAGTAGATTATGAAATTCCTTAACTTTGTTTAGTTTAGTTTTGTTCAACAATCAATGTTTGAAAGTGAAACCAGGTGCTTTCCAGACACTCCGCACCCTTCACACAACCGCACCCGAGTCAAACCGCACCCGAGACAATCTGCACCCAACACAGACTGTACCCTGACTGACCTGCAATTATCATTATGTATCATCCGCCGCCATATATTAACATTTAATGATGATAAAACATTGTTAAATCGTCTTTTATTTACAAGTAACTTAAACTTAAGTCCCCATTTCTTACTTTCTGAAATCTTGTGAGCTGGAACGTTAACTTCAAAATGGCGGGAAGTAATGCTAAGCGGGATCCATTTTTGGCACAAATAAAGAAGATGAAAAGTTTTAGTAAGTAGGCGATGCTGCATAAGACGATCTGAACAATGACCGCAGTCCCAACCAATACCAACACTGGTTTCACTCACTTTGGATCTCGTCAGTTGGATGGGGTCGGACTGCGTTATCCTAAGTCTTGCTTATATAGGAATGAGTGGAGGTGTTTGCACCTCCGGAGGTGCTGGGCACCTCTTCTAGGGCACCTCCAGTCTGGAGGTGCTATTGTTTTTTTCTGTTACCTGGTGGAGGTGCTCTTTGAAAAACCTATTTTTTCGTGGTTTAGAGGACGTTTTTTGCGACCAAAATACTTTTAACATGATTCTAGCATTTTCCGAGTCGTTTGAGAGGTTTTTTTAAAGAAGATTGAGCTTTTTAATCGAATTTGATTGTTTTATTCAATATTTTATTATTTCGGACCCTCTCCCTTGCAGCCTCCAGACTGTCTTGATTATTTCACGCTTCGGAATGTCCATTTCTAAGCTGTATATATTGAACCCCATGTTTTCTATTGTTTTCTATGGAGATTTTTCAATATTATTAGGAATTTTTATACCATTATTTTTGTTGGGTTATTGGCCGTATTTAACCAATTTTTTGGGGGGCATAGATGCATATTTGCCTGTGATCTTTTACCCCATGGGGGATATAAGATTCTGACAAGAAAAAATCTTTTTTTGGAAATATATATTTATTTCTTGTTTTTTCTTTCTTCTGCGTTTCCTTGTGTTGTCAAGGTATATGGATTTTTTCTTTGTAAGATATTTATTGTTTGTGCAGCGGTCTAGAATAGTTCATTCATAAAAGATGTTACGGAGGTCCTCCATAATTCTACTCCATTCTGCGGGGGAGGATGAAAAGTTTTGTTTGATGTTTCATACACTTTTAGTAAGTTTTTAGTCTTCTTGGCATTGATTATAGTTCACGTTTGCTTCACTTTTGTTATGATATTTCCTCTGCGACTTTTAAAATGTCGGAGCAACATCTGTACATGTGATGGTCCCTGCAAAATCTCGCCAAATATTACGTTTCCAAAATGAATTAAAACAGATTTTACACAAGGGAGAGAAAATTGCTTGATTATATTGAGCAAATTTGGTAGGGTCAGTCTCTCTCGGGTGCGTTGTAGTTTTGGGTGCGGAATGACGGGTGCGGTTTGGCAGGGTGCGGAGTGTCCTGATACCAACCAGGCTATGGCTCAGCTACAACCAGGGCCTGGCACGTTTTGCGCATACCGTACGCCCGATAATTCTGGTTACGGAATCGGGAGAACTTTAGCATTTGTTTTGTGTTAGGGCCATTGCGTGCGCGTCCAAAATTCTCCCGCCGGGCCGCCCTATCATCCTTATGCCAAGCTGGGCGGGCGGATCGGGATCCCGATCACATGACTTAGCTTTCCCGATCACGTGACAGTACGCCCTGTCAGTTGACAGTACGCCCGGTCGTGTTTTGGTGCAAAATGTGCCAGGCCCAGGCTACAGCCCAGCTGAGGTCACACAAACTGCAGCTCTTTTGGGTACACATTTTATCAGGAAGATGCATTTGATTAAAATATTGTCACACCCACATTTTTTTTATTCTTATTTTTAATTGTGTTTTGATAACAATGATAATTAATAATAATAGTGCACACACTGACTCATGGTTTATTTAAAAATTCAGGAAGAAATACTTTGTCAAAAAAAGTGCTTCAATGGACCTATTTATTAAAGAACTTGAAATAACTTTGTTTCATGAGGTTCTCCAATTCAAAAGGAATAATAATTTATTTGTAAGTGAATATTCCTTGTTTGTGAATTGCGAGTGCACTGTCAAATTGGCCTTGGCTGTCTTGGCTGTAAACTTTCAAAATCTTGAATTTTTCCGACATTTTTATGCAAAGCAAATGATAAAAGATCCTAGCATCCTTGAATGTAGTTACCTGTCAAATTAAATGTCCCATTAAAAAAATACATGATGTAGATTTCCCAAATATATTAGTACTGACTTTCTATGTTATCTTTGCAGTTGGAAGGTGGAGGTACATACATGTATCATACTATTATTTCTTACAGGTTTTCAGCAATATAAGTTACATTTGCACACATTATATAAGTTTAGGATGAAATATGTTTGGCGATTAGTGGGGTGGCACATCATGTTATTTGGAAATTATTAATAACATCAGCATCAAACAATGTGGTCCTAGCCCAATGTTTGATTACTGGTATTGAATAAAGTGACACAACTTACAATGAACATTTCCTAAAAGTATTTGATTAATTACAAGCAAGTTCACAGCATACATGAAAAATAAAATACCCATTTTCCTCAAATTTGCCTTTTTTATAGAAAAATTGGAATAACACTGCTTGATTCAAATCTTTATCACAGGTATATACAAGATCAATCAGGGATGCTATATGATATATCTCTTGATTTGCATGAACCTTACTTCAATAATTATAGTTTTATTTTTTTTGATTCTTAAGATTACTAACAAAGTTTTGTTGAATTGGCTCAAGTTCATGGTCTATCCCTAACTGACGAGTCCTGGGTAGACTGTATGGGCCATTAACCTGTATCAGGACGAAACACTGCCAATAACACATTATAAAAAAATATCTTAAGTGCCTGAAGGTATTAATAATTAATATATTGTAGTAACAGCTTACAATATATTATCATTGTTATTGGCAATGTCTTAGGGGTGAAAGTAATTAAGCCTGGAGACAATTGTTTGAATTACAAAAAAGTCTTTTTAAAAAAGAATTTGTATGCATTTTCCTTTTTGAAATTGATAATTACATTTCTTCATCCCCCCAAATATCACATGGCCTGGTTGTAAATCTCAACAAATGTTGTTTGCTGAGGGGAGTTGCGAACTGTTAAAAGAAGGAAATGTGCATCTCTGATCACTATATATTTTTTTCAAATGTTCTGCCTTTAAGGGGGATTCCATGCAGTCTTTGAGTTATGTCTTCCCTTTTTGACAGAATGGTTTTCACATGCATAAGATATTTTTTACATAAATAGTATATTTTCCCCATAAATGATATATTTTTCACAACCTTAAGATATATTTTACAACCATAAAATATTTTCATGTGAGACTGTTTGAGGTAATGGGTGTGCCCAGCTGAAGCATGGTCTCGAACCACATCTCACGATACACCCTTGGTCTCGCACTCGAAAAAAGCTGTTTACCTCATATTAGCGCATATGAAAACAATAGTGTCATGCATGTTATGTATCTATCCAAATAGAGCAGCAGCGCTTACTGCGGAATACAAGCAGTTCTGTGTGCAACTATCAGAAAAGAACAATAAACGTCCTCCCGCCATTTTCTGCACATCTAACACGTGTCTTTGTGTTATACTTCATGTTTAGCCTCCTGTGGCTCACACAGACTGTTCTTCAATACATAACATGGTGTCAGATGGTTGTTTGAACCGCCGTCCACGTGTGGAACCTGTACAAACTTTGTGACTGTGGAATTTTGTGTAAAAAGTCAGCATAGCAGATGCAGGATTCAAGCCACCCATGTGCTCAGCAACTGGAGCAAATGTGATTTTGTGCTAAAAACTGTGAGTAAAGTGGAGAATCTGTGTGATGTACTGAAACTTTGTGATTGTGAGATACTGTGTGAACAATTTAACAATGGCAGAAGCAGCATTCAAACCACCCACTTTCAGTGCCAGTGAGGCAAATGCATGCCAGGCCTGGAAAGATTTCAAGGCAGACATGGACAACTACTTCATTGCTGCAGGTCTCAAAGCAGCTGATGGTGAGAGGAAGGTTGCCATATTATTGTACAGCCTGGGAGCAAGGCACAGGAGAGTGTTCAGTAGTATTGTGTTTGAGACTGAGGCCGAGAAGAAAGACTACAAAGAGATAGTAGCCCAGTTTGACACTCATTTTGAACCAAAGAAGGTTACCAAACTCTATATGAAAAGATTTGACTCATGTGTACAAGGACCAAATGAATCAATTGGTGATTATGCCAGTCGCCAGGTACTGCGAGTATGGAACTACACTGGACGCACAGTTGTGCAAGCAAATTTCCAGTGGTGTGCACTCTGAAGCTCTAAGAGATAAACTTTGGAGTGAGAATCTGACTCTGGAGCAGATTCTGGCAAAGTGCCACCTGCATGAACAGAAGGCAGAGTCCTTAGGTGTGTTCAAAGGAACCAGCAGTAATGTAAATGTACAGTATAGCTCTGCACGGAGGCGTACGCAACTTCAGAGGTCGCTCGCGTGGCCACTCTGCGCGAGGGCGCGGCGGACGTGGCCGCAGTGCACACAACCAGCAATTCCATGGACAGCCCTCATGTGGGCGTGGCCCAGGACATGGACAATCAGGACTCAAATGCGGCAACTGCGCAAAGTCTCATGCACCTGGAGTGCCCCGCATATGGGCGGCAGTGTCGCTTTTGTAAAGTGTACAACCACTACGAGGAAGCCTGTCGCAAGAAGAAAGCAGTACATTCAGCATCCACAAATGGAAATGACAATGTATATGATGAAAATGTTAATGATCACAATGTATATGATAACAATGTATATGACAATGATACCAGCAATGTTAACGGATCAGGTCTGTTTGTATATTCTGCAGCTGGTAATGTTCCAAATACAAAACAAGATTGGTTCATAGATGTTAACTTACAGTCCCAAACCTCCAGTGGTAATCATGGTAATGCATGTACTATGTTAAAATTCAAAATTGACACGGGCGCAGACTGCAGTTGTATCAGTTTGAGAACGTACAACTCCTATGTGAAATCGGGTATGGTGCCATCAAATACACGTATCTCTGGTATATCTTGCTCCACAGTCCACCCAGATGGTAAAGTCAGCTTGTTCAACATATACAATGGTACCCAACACAAAATAGTGTGTGAAGTGATCAATAACAATATACCCAACCTTCTAGGTTTTCATGACAGCTTGAAGTTAAACTTAGTGAAACGGGTTGATAGCTCAGTGACGTGTGTCTCGCCCCAGGTCAAATCTGCACTGGACAAAGTAAAGGGTCCCCCAGAAGCCAAAGCATTACTACTTGAATACGCAGATGTCTTTGAGGGCATAGGTAAAATGCCAGGCAAAGTGTCCCTCAAAATTGATCCAAATGCAACGCCCATAGCTCACCTGCCCTGTCTCGTCCCCGCTGCCCTAAGCGACTCAGTGAAGGAAAAACTTGACGAAATGGAGAGGCAAGGTATTATTGAAAAAATCCCCCCTGGGACCCCCACCCCTTGGTGCGCTCCAATGCACTGTGTGCTGAAAAAAAGGGATGGGAAAAAAGCAGAGAAGAATTCTAATATCACTAAAGACGATGTCAGAATCACAATCAATCCTCGTGATCTCAACAATGCTCTTTTGCCCGAGTATCATCCGATCAACACCATCGAAAACGTGATAACCCGCACTCATGGCAGTAAAGTGTTCACCAAACTAGATGCTCGACAAGGGTTTTTTCAGTTGGTGCTCGACGAGGCATCGTCTCTGCTCACCGCGTTTAATACGCTATTCGGACGATACAAGCATCTTCGTCTCCCGATGGGCATTTTTTGGTTTGGTTTGGGGTTTTACATCACTTTTAACATTATTTCAGTTATTTCGTGATGAGACCTACTTGTAGCAGATATAGTGCTGCCTCACTGAATTGTCATGTCGCAGGTCCTTGACATGACAACCCACCCGGTCACAGATTTACAAGGACAACGGGTTAACCCTTTGGCACAGGCCTCAGCTCATGTAGGAAATTGTATCATGAGTTCAATCCCGGCACGGCCGGGGTTCGAACCCACGACCTTTGGATCACCACAGAGGAACTGGTGCTAATAAGCTGGCGCCCTAACCAACAGCGCCACGGCCCGTGGCCCCCCGATGGGCATTTCAGTGGCGCCTGAAATCTACCAGCGTACCATGCATGAGGTATCCGGCGACATCAGACGCTGTGAAGTCGTTTTTGACGACCTTTTGTTACATGCAGTTGACGTGCCAGCGAAGCTGCCGATCTTGCGTGAGTTACTGCAGCGCGCACGTGACAATGGCGTGACTTTCAACTTGAGCAAACTCGAACTGTGTGTTCCAGAAGTTGAATTTGTTGGACAAGTTCTAACAGGTGATGGCGTCAAAGCGAGTCCCGACAAGGTATCCGCTGTCTTGAACATGCCACAGCCGGAATCGATCTCACATGTCCAGACGCTACTGGGCATGGTGACGTACACGTGCAAATTTTTGCCGAATCTCAGTTCTATGACCGAGCCGCTAAGAGAGCTCATCAAAGAAAGTGCCAAGTCTGGTTTTGTGTGGCACTGGGATCCTTGTCACCAAATTGCATTTGATCAGGTCAAATCCGCAATGTCAAAAACTCCAGTGCTAGGATACTACACTCTAGACCAACCCATAACTATGAGTGTAGATGCGAGTCAGTCAGGATTAGGTGCAGTCCTGATTCAGGAGGACAAGCCAATTAACTATGCATCCAAACTCCTAGTGAATATAACTATGCCCAAATCGAGAAAGAGCTTTTGGTCATAGTCTTGGGCTATTCCAAATTTCACTCATATCTCTATGGCAGGTCTGATGTGACAGTCGTTACTGATCACAAGCCTCTCGTGAGCCTGAAAGACAAACCTCTCTTTCAGATGCCCCCAAGAATCCAACGTATGTTCTTGAAAATTAGACATCATACCTTCAACCTTGTGCACAGGCCAGGCAAAGAAATTCCTGTTCCTGACTGTATGTCAAGGTTGTCCCAGAAATCTGCAGAGAAAATCTCAACTGGAGAAAAGCCATTCACATGTGTCCGAGCAGATACGCTCTCCACATTGACAGAGTCCAATGCGGATCAAAATGATCATTTCAGTCAGAGTGTGGAGCAAGTCCTCTCCATACAGACTGAGGAGGTCAGAACAGCCCATAGCTTTAGCAGCAGGAGACTGCAAGAAGTTAGGGAAAAGACTAAAGTAGACCCAACTCTACAGAAGTTAGTTGAAATCATCAATTTGCCAATCAAGCAGTTCACCAAATCACTGCTTGTGGACCCTGAAGTGCGTCCATATTTTACATTCATAGAAGAGCTCTTGGTGATAGACGGCATCATATTCAAAGGCGAACAAGTTATCATCCCAAAAGCGATGCAGCGTGAGATACTCGGTATCATCCACGAGTCCCATCTTTGCACGGTGAAATGCAAACGCTTAGCACGTGACATCGTGTATTGGCCCGGAATCAACAAACAAATGGTATCAAGGTGTGAAACGTGTCTCTCCCACCGAGCTGCTCAACAAAAAGAGCCATTGCTTCCCACTGAAATTCCAGTCCGCCCATGGCAGATCATTGGAACTGATCTAAATAGCGAGAAGTATCTAATCGCAGCAGACTACTACTCAGATTGGTTTGAACTCGAGAGACTCAACCAAAACAGTACTGGTTCTACTGTAGTTGGCAAAACTAGCAAGTGGTTTGCTTCCCACAGAATCCCAGAAAAGGTCATCTCAGACAATGGACCACCTTTCAGTTGCCAAAATATGCAGAATTTGCAGGGAAATACGGTTTTCACCACCAGACAATTTCGCCTACCCATAGCCAAGCCAATGAGTTCATTGAGAAGAGCGTAGATATCGCTAAACGACTCATTCTCAAATGTAAAGAAACCAACCAACATCGAAACACGCCACGTGACGGTGTCGGTTCTCCTGCGCAACGTTTGCTAGGTCGACGAACGTGCACGAGACTACTCACTGCAGACATGCTCCTGGAGCCAGAGGCCAAGACCCTTTCAGCCGTGACTGAAAGGTTGGCTCAGGATCGTCTAAGGGCGAAATCGTACCATGACCGGACTGCTAGACCTCTGCCTAAATTGCATCCGGACGACTCAGTACGAGTACGGACCCACCAGGGTACTTGGACCCCAGCCAAGCTGGTGGACCAACACCCTTACCGCAGCCATTCTGTGGTAACCCCTACAGGTCGTGTAATCCGACGGAATCGTCGTGACATCCTGAAAACGCACGATGATCCCAGCGTTTTTCAGAGACGACTTGAATTCGAGGCACTCAATGAGGATACATACGGGGAACATTCCTCAACAGCCGTGAGGCCCTTGGTCAGTCAAAATTTCCAGCCAAAAACCCCCAAAGTTCCATTGAGGCAAAGACCACCCCCATCCCCAGTAGCTGCCCCGCCACCAACCCCGGTGACAAAAACTCCACCACCGGTCAGGGTAAATCCCCCTACCCCAAATCCAAAACCCTCATCACCAAGTGTATCCATTCATGGGAGGATCAGAAAACCCAACCCCAGGTATGATCCAAAGATAATTAGCTCAAATGAATGCTAACTTGTGTGGGAGCAGTAAATGAGAAAATCTCATGTTTGTTTAATTTTCATATATAACTACAGTGTATTGTGAAAATGTGAAATATTTTATTTCTTTGAAAAAAAAAGAGGAAGAGAATGCATATATTTTATTTTTATATAATTTTATTACCAAAATGACATGCTAGAGTAGAGCATTGAACATGGGAAACATTTTGTTATTGTTAAATGGTGTTCATGGAGATGTTCACATTAAGTATGTACCAGTAGATAATTTTATACAATTTTATATTTTCATACTAAGTCACATAAGTAATTACATAATGTTTGGTGCTGGGCAATGTAAGTCAAAATGGATCTGAATTTTAATTTAATGATATTACAACCCAGTAAGGTGCTTAAGTTTTTACATAGATTGATAAATGTGCCAAGTATAAGATTACAGTGGTTTTGCTAGTAACTGGTCTTATTTTATTTTCATTAAAAAAGGAGATGTTATGTATCTATCAATAGAGCAGCAGCGCTTACTGCGGAATACAAGCAGTTCTGTGTGCAACTATCAGAAAAGAACAATAAACGTCCTCCCGCCATTTTCTGCACATCTAACACGTGTCTTTGTGTTATACTTCATGTTTAGCCTCCTGTGGCTCACACAGACTATTCTTCAATACATAACAATGCTAAAGAGTTTCAATTTTCTTATTAAACATAATGGCTTACATGTTGGCAACATCCATGCAAACCACTTTTTTCTGATGATATTTTTTTTCTAATTGCAAATAAATATTCAAAAACTATAAAACTTTATGCATGTTAAATCTCTTATATTGTCTAAATGCTGATCTGGTGCCTCCTTGTCGCTGTATAATGCACTTCTTTCTTAACAACGGCCGTACATTGGCAGGTCAAAGCATTCATCCAGACAATCTGCAAAGATGTCCAAATAGTTATGTAAAAATAAACTGACAAGAATAATGAAAAAGAAAAAAAAATTACAAAATGCTTGGCTCTTAAGAGCTCATATTCACAATTCTTGCTATTTTGACAAAGATATTTCAGCATATTAATAGAATTGAACATAAAATAAGTAACAAAGCAGAGCAAATATAAAGTAAATGAAAATTATGGTACTTGTCAGAGCACCTTATTAAATAATAACAAATTCTTCCTTATTCACTTCTCCTGGATATTAGGGTGTTAGCTCTGTAAAAACAAATCTCCACTTCCTAGCCTGACTGTCTAATAGGTTAAAAAGTATTTGGCCCAGACTGTTTATGTCATATGAATAAATGGGGTGGGGCCATGAAGCTCAGAGAGGCATAATGCCATCTGACTTTACAATCATATCATGTCCATATCAGCTGGTGACAGAGTGATGCATGGTGATTGCCTGTCCATATCAGCTGGTGATACAGGGTGATGCATGGTGACTGCCAGTCCATATCAACTGGTGACACAGAGTGATGCATGGTGACTGCCTGTCCATATCAGCTGGTGATGGATGTTCCTACAAATAATCAAAGGTTTATTACATAAATCTTAAAGGAATACACAATTATAATTAAGATTGATTTCACAAATTTTCACAATTGTGTGAAGAAAATTTAATAAACTCATTGATGCAGTGAAGACATCTGACAGTAATATTTGATTTTTTTAGTAGGTCCAGTATTGTTTGTATACTCGATAATGTATGGTTGCCATCTATGCTTCCACCAAAATTATGCATATTTAATTGTTTTAAACATTTGAATAATGTTGCATGCATGGTTAGGAAATTATTGATCTACATTTACAATTATGACAAACTTTCATGAATGCATGAGCAAAGATAATAAAGTTCACAAAAAAGATTGAATGAAAATTGTTGAAAATGCATTAGTCTATTTCAAGAATTTGTTCACTTTTGAAATTGAAATAAGTAAATCCCTCCACACTGTACAGCATGTTGCTATAATTCATTTTCAATAATTATCATTTTTGGTTGAATTATGTTTGAGAAAATTGACATTTTTGGTGCCATGTACAGTGACTGGCAGCCAAATCCGGACACTTTCATGTTTTTCACTCCTGATTTTCACAAAATCTTTTAAAAATGAGTAAAAACTACTCACATCGATAGTAGATCGTTAACTACATATGCGTGTATCATAAAATTGATACATGTTCAATATGTATGTTGGTTACGTCACCACTTCTGACGTCATTTGACAGTCACTCAGTCATTCGTGCCGTGAAAACAAATAAACACTTTTAAGGTTTTGAAAGGAATATGAATAACAAGATGACGTGTGAGGCCGAATATTCAGCTCAATTGCAATTAGTACAGAACAGTTTTACTCGATATTTGACCGAGTTAAAAATGTCCGAGTTTCATCTGCCGGTTTCGGACAGTTGCTGGTCACTGTAGATTTCATATATTGTCACTTTCCAAACTGGTACGTCATACGCCGTCGGCCACTAGGTGTCGCTGTCATGCGCAAAGTAGGAATCTTGCACAATGTAGGAATAATTCCTACATTGTGCAGGACAAAGTAGGAATTCCTACATTGCGCAAATAAGTAGGAATATCAGAGTCAAGAATACAAATGTCAGGAAGCTGAATGAGGTCATTGAGGAGGTTTAGGCTATATGAATGTTGGACTTTATGAGCGTAGGACTGTTATAAAAATAATCATAATGATATGAGCATGCACTGATATGAGTTGTGTGCATAATAAAATATGATTTCATCAGTACATTTCTGATTGGCAAAAAGGCAGAGATATCTGGATGTGAGCCTGTAAACGTATTATTAAGACATAAATATTTTTTTTAAATGTTTGTACATTTTTTGTAAAATTAAAGTGATAATCAACATTTCTATTTCCAAATATGTCATATTTCCATTATAATGTATATGTACGAGTCAATCCAAATGTGAAACCACATTCTCCAATGCCAATAACGTCCAATTAAGCAGGAAGTGTCTATTTTTTTTTTTAATACAAAATTTAATAGAAAACTGATAAACATTGTAATTATATTGGCCGCATCCAGTGATCTCAGTTATTGATATATCTTAAAATTCCTACTTATTTGCACAAAGTAGGAATTCCTACTTTGGGCAGTTGCACAATGTAGGAATTCCTACTGGGCCACGATTCCTACTGGGTGCAAAACATCGCCACACGTTCCGGTGAGTCAAATATTAACAGTACTGAGAAGCACTCACTGATTTCTCATTTATTTCGACTAGAATCTACAAAATTGAACAAACTTTTTTTTTATCTGTATTAAAATTCCACGAGGAATCTAAATATGTTGGTTATGTATTGCCCTGTACAATATTTCTTATCGTAAATGATTGTTAATTGGGACAGAGCTGTCAGGAAGACATGACACCTGAGAGCCTCGGAGCAACAATTTTAGATGACACAAAGGCTACAAACAATTCCCCTTCAAAACTTGAGCTGGGAAACCGTGACAAAAAAGGTCTTTGATCATAAAATTCAAATAATTTTGGATGACAATGGTGTGAAAGCGTATGGTTGTCTGACTGAAGTGACATGAACAACTTGTCACCTTGGCTTGGTGTGACTGCCTCACTATGCATCAAAGACACAAGTTTTGTTTATCTCGACGTCATTTCTTCCAAAGTCTATTATCTTCGTATTATCTCACTGATTTCAAAACTGTTTTCGGTTTTCTGATAAATGGTATAGATTTTAAGATATCTTCAAAATAGTGATTTCTTGTTATCAGCTGTCAGTTACAGACCCACACGAAATTCGTAGCGCCACCTATGTGCGAGTGATAATTGGGGATTTTCGGGAAGGAGAATTTTGTATTGAAATTTAAGATGCACAGTTTCCAGCCCCAAATCTTGAAAAATATCAAATATTTCTAAAAGAACCAACAAATGTGAATAATACAATATGTTGTTATCATTCATTCTTGCTAACTATCATTTTTGAATGCATTATCTTTGAGAACAATGACAATTTGGGTGCCCTGTAGAAATGGAAATTCCACTATTATCGCTCACACTGAAATACTGCTTGGTTAAAGTTTAATCAATTTTGGTTAGATTCATCTGAAATTGACCACAGGCGGCAGGTGGACTCTGCGCTTACACATGATTGGTCTGGCGGAAAGTGCCACTTTGCACACGATTGTGTACAGGCGGGCGGGTCGGCGGATTTCGCCGCCTTCCGCCGGCAGGTTTCAATCATGTGTACCCTTTGGGCACAATGAAAACTTGTCAAATTCAACCTTGCCCTAGTCAAAGCGCAATATTTCTCTCAAGAACGATAATCTGTTTCATTTACTTTCCAGATCATCTGTGGATATTTTTACACAATTTGTGATTGTTCTTTATTCTTTTTACTTCCTACATCATTAGTATGCAGTCAATTTATCATGAGATTTTTGAGCCTGCAGAGCTCTTAAATTCTGACATTTTGATTTATTGCTTACCTCGCAAACAGATGCTTATTTTGTGGTCAGAATTGTTGCTTCCTAATAAATATTTTACAGAAAAATATAAAACTTTAAAAAAAAACATTGGTCAGGTTTCTTGCCTCAACTAAAACAAGTTAGAGAATGATCACATTTATTGAAGTTTATTAAACAATAATTTCACAGAATAAATTGTGGTCAAAATTCCTTCCATTCATATAAATACATATGTATATATATATATATTAATATATTAATATATTTATATTTGTGTGTGTGTGTGTGTGTGTGTGTTTGTGTGTATATATTATTT
The DNA here is from genome assembly GCA_949316495.1 of Amphiduros pacificus. Taxonomy (NCBI): domain Eukaryota; kingdom Metazoa; phylum Annelida; class Polychaeta; order Phyllodocida; family Hesionidae; genus Amphiduros; species Amphiduros pacificus. The sequence goes on along the minus strand of OX439000.1, from coordinate 20,972,513 downwards.
TTGATACATATATACATTGTTCGTTTGAGACATATATTATGTTACTGGTTGTTGTAGGTACAAGAAAATTACAGGTTGCAGGTCCAAGAAATTTACAGAAACATCAAGCATGTGTTCATAATTAACAAATTTAAATAATACAGAAACAAGAGTTTGCTGAAACAAGAGTTCTTTTAAAAAAGATTCCTTATTAATAACAAACATTTTGGATTCCAAAATGAATTTGTATTACAATAAGATTTAATGATTTAAATGCAAATTATATACCAGTGAAATAAAATGAAGAGTGAGAAGCAAATAATATTTGGGATTTTGGGTACAAAAAATAATTTTGGGTGAGAACAAATTTTTTTGTTAGGTAAACACAACATTCCTTTATCAAGGAATTGTGGCTTTTTCACACAATTCTATTGGCCAGTAAGAAATGTTGATTTCACATTTTCAGATTAAGACTTCAGTTTGCTTTCATCTACTGATTGTAATGCATGGTTAATGCTATATGATATATTGTCACATAGCCACATTAATCATTTTTGAGGTTTCAGATACTGTATACAGAGAAAAAATGCGCACCTAGTTATTTTCGCGCCATCGCCGTTTTTTGACAGGTTCGCACCGTTTTATTTTCACGAATTTTGGATTTCTAGTACACAATATTATCACAAATTACCCTTTTTGACAGAAATGCCTTCACACGTGGATCGATTTTAATTGCGTTTTAAATGATAAATAAAGGTATTTACCCAATATTATTGGTCTATTATTTCGAAAGGCTTTGTTTTGACTTTGTTCTCACTGATTCCAATTATCAGCGTTCACAGTTTTGCATTTCGTCATTGTTTCTACTGCTTTGAGTCGTGTCTTCCCTGCTTTCACATGTGGATCGATTTTAATTGTGTTTTAAATGATAAATAATGAAAACGCTTTGTTATTCTCGACCTGAGAAGCGTAATTGTGATAATATTAAGTAAATACCTTTATTTATCATTTAAAACGCAATTAAAATCGACCCGCTGCGTCCGAAAGTAAAACATAAATTCGATGTGCGGAACACGGTAAATTCCATGTGCGGCAACACGAAGATAAGCCAGGGATCCATCATTGCGCAATATATTAATATTTCAATGCATGTTGATAGACTCCAATTGTTTTCGCGCCAAAAATAAGAGCTTGTCCCCGTCATTGGGTCAATATGGTCATGCTTGGTATCAAAATGACCGGGAGAGTCCCTTCTTCAATTTCGCGTCCATTTAATTTCGCGAATGACGTCCTAGCGCGAATTAACGCGAAAATAAAAAGGTCGCGAAAATTTGTCTGTATACAGTATTGTAGTTCAGTATGTAACTTAGTGCCTTTAATTGTTCAAATTATTCTTTCTTTATTTATTTATATTATAGTAGTTTGAGTATTGTAAAACACAGACCAGCACTGTTGTTTATTGCCAGCATTGTTGTTTATTGTTAATCCTGACAACATGTTCACACCTGCCCAAGCTGCCACCACAACAAACCATGCATTCTAGAGCTGTGAATAACAGGCTCAGACAGGCCAAGTGTCACATCCCATCATGTGACCAACAAGCTAGGCTGTCAAACACTGAGACCCCCTTCCATCACATTAAAAGTAATTAGCAGCATCTTGGCTTGTTGGCAGAGTTAACACCTTCTCCAGCTTCATAAAGGGCCATGTCTGAGGACATCTCTCTTCGCATCAGACCTCTCAACGCCAGGACCAAGCTTCCTCTCACATCACACAACAGTGCTGGTCACAACAGTAAATTGTTTTATGTATCTCTCGAAGGAATAAACACAAGGATTATTATAAACATATTCACTGACTCCTTATTCCTTGTCATAGTAAGCCTATGACAATATTGGTGGAGAATCCTCGATCCTGATCATCTCACAATGCATGGAAAGGTATGATTAGTTTATCAGACAATTTATATTCAGGACCTGCTAACAACACAAGAGGCAAAACTCGTTATACACAATCTCTTAACAGTGGAAATAGTATACCTGTAACTGTACACTCGGATTCAGACATGCGGCTATACGTGCCCTATACTGAGTTTGATGGAAAAGACTATACAGCAGCCAGAGACTGGCTTGAAAATCTGACACAGGCCATGGTAGTAAACGGTCTGGGAGAAGACAAGAGGCTGGACCTGTTCAAACTAAAACTGTCTGGTTTTGCTGCTCAGTGGTTCCGACAACTACCAGCTGCTAGCAGAGACACCTTTGTCCATGCTACAGAAGCTTTTAAACAATTTTTTAAAATCAATCCTGCAATGGCAGTTAAGCTGAGACATGAGGTAAACAATTTATCACAGACTTCACTACAAACTGGTAGACAGTTTGCTATGGCAATCATGGAGTATGCCACTAAATCGAACATTGCCGAGGCCGAAACAGTGGATCTTATCCTGGGAGGCCTGCACCCATCAATAAGCGTAATGGTGCAGATATCAAAGCCGACCACATCCCTAGATATATTGAATTACCCAGCATGCCAAGTACCTCCATTTGAAACAACCACATCAATTCCTATTGATGTTACACCACAGGATACAGAGGTCATACCTCAATGGGCGAAGGATATCCAGAAAGACATTCAAGAGATCAGGCTGAGCTCAATCAACTATATGGCGGATAAGCAGTTCCCACAACAATACCAAAACAATAGGCCCAGACAACCCAGGAGCCCACATCAACACCAATGTAAGCAACGGGGGACCAAATTATGCTATGGTTGCAGGAAGCCAATGTCCATGTCTACATTTAGATATTGCTATGACTGCCCAGCTAGAAATTTCACATGTAACAAATGTAATAGATCAGGGCATTACACTAGTATTTGCATGAGTAAAGGTCGCAGACAGTCTAATGAATAGGATAAGGTGCCTGTTCTCTCAAAAAGAGACAGGCAAGCACAGAAACGTCACGAGACTGACAATGCATATGCATACCTCTCTCAGTACCCATCCCCACTTCTAGATAATGTCCCTAGTCTTCAGAAACCTTCTAGTAGTAAGATTGCAAACTTTCTCACTCTATGCAATAATTGACACAGGTGCCGGTATATCAGTAGTGAATGAAGACATTCTAACATACATAAATCATGATTTCAAGATTTCACCTCCAACAAGTCCAGGTTGCATTGGTGGGTCACTCTACAAATTCAAAGGTACAGAATCATTACCTCTTCAAATTGGCAAAAACAAGTTTCTTCACAAGTTCCATATTCTCTCTCATTGCCGACACATAATCCTAGGCATGGACTTCCTAACTAAATATCATGCTAGTCTCCATTTCTCAGACAAAGATAGCATAATTACCATTAATGGTAGCACTCACTCCCTCGTTCAGAAGTCTTCCATTACTGACCGGGTTCATTCTCTCTACCCTACACTAATTCCTCCTTAGACTACATACATTCTTCCTGAAGATACCCCAGCATCTTGGGACAATATAGATTGGAAGAAACCAGTGCTTTTAGAGGGTCTTTCAATGGCTGCCATTGATGAGGATTTATTAATTTCCTCATCCATTGATCAGTTAGAGTCATTTCACAAAGCCAGAGTCAGGATAGTAAATAATGCAGAACATCCAGTTGTCATTCCTCAAGACCATCCCTTGGCAACTTTATCAAATGTCACATCAGAGGACATTGATGAGGTAGACACTGTCATGTTTCTTGTTAGTTTGTCTCCACTCAACAACTCACCTGATGCTCTTAACGATGACATAACATTCAATGTGGATGTCACTCTTCCCCACGACAGCAAGCAGTCATTGCTCCAGCTTCTCATGCAAAACAGACAAAGGTTCTCGACATGCATGGCTGAACTAAAGAGGACAAACAAGGTGAAGCATCACATAGAAATGCAGCATGATAAGCCTATTTATAAACGTAGCTATAGGCAATCACCAGAAAATCAGAAAATATTAGATGAAATATTGGATGATATGCTGGCTCATGGGCTAGTGGAACCATCAACATCTCAGTGGTCAAGCCCATGTATGCTGGTTAAAAAACCATCAGTCAGCGGTACTGGTGAAGAATCGAAAAGACTGGTTGTAGATTTACGGCTCGTTAATAAATATACTAAACCAACAACTTACCCAATGCCGTCCCTGGAAACAGTATGGGATGCAGTGGGCGATGCCAAACCATCTATTTTCAGCACTCTAGACCTCGCCAATGGGTTTTGGCAAGTACCACTGGACAAGGACTCAAAACAGTACACTGCATTTTCAACTCGGGACCGACATTTGCAGTACTGTGTTATGCCCCAAGGTCTGGCTGGCTCACCCATCACCTTTCAGAAATTAATAATTTCTGTTTTGGATGGTCTTTTGTTCAAGTGCTGCATAGTATATGCAGATGATATCATTGTATTTAGTAAAGACCTGAAATCACACATGACCCATCTACAAGCCATATTTGACAAGTTAGAAGATGCACGTCTAACATTGAAACCATCCAAGTGCCAATTTGGTAGAAAATCGGTCAAGCACCTAGGTCATATCTTATCAGCTAAAGGCATTACTCCAAATTCTGATAACACAGCTGTGATACAAAATTATCCCAGGCCCCAGAAGCCTGAGCATGTCAGGAGATTCCTTGGCATGACCTCATACTACAGGCGTTTCATTCCCCAGTATTCTCACCTGGCAGCACCTCTTAATGCTCTCCTTTCCAGCTCAGAGAAATTCAAATGGTCAGAAGCCTGTGAGAGCTCATTTCAGTCTCTAAAGGCCAAGCTCATTTCATATCCTGTCCTAAGGTATCCTGACCATTCAAAACCCTTCACACTAATTACAGATGCCTCACAGACTGGGATCGCCTACATTCTTGGTCAAAAAGACGAGAACGGGGTAGACTATGTGTGTCATTATGGAGCCAGAGCCCTCAGAAAACACGAGAAGAAATATGGGTCTACTGATTTGGAGGCACTGGCAGTTGTGAGGGCATAGATTATTTCCACATCTACCTAATCGACAAACCTTTCACAATTTACACTGATCATCAGGCTTTGAAATATTTGATAGAAAGTACATTCAAAGGCCAAAGTGGTAGAATGGCAAGATGGGCTCAACGCCTCATGCCATATCAATATCAGATACTATACAAACCTGGGAAATTAAACCTCAGTGCTGATGCTCTCAGTCGGGTCCCTTATGCTGCAGACCCAACACCTCAGGTTTGTTCTCTATCTATTGCTGACCAAGAAGGAGAGGACTTTGACAACCCACACACGTAGACAGATTACACAGTATCACCTCAACTATGATGCACTGCTCTCAATAATGCCACATGAAGATGGTCACATCAATGCCTACCCGAATGAAGTAACAGATACAAATTTAAATTCAGACCCTGAAAACATAACAATATCACTTGACGACTTGCCTCATTCACAAAAGCTGTGCCCTGAAATAGGACCAATTTATAGATATGCAGCTAATGGTACACTTCCAAGGGATACTCAAGCTACGCACAAATTAGTCTCGGAAAAGGATCATTACACAGTCCTCGAAGATATTCTGTATCACTTCTCACGCTACAAAGCGACAGCATCACTCCCATAGACAAATAGTGATACCTCTTCATTACCGGCACACTGTGTTGGAGCACTATTATGATTCTTTAGTTGGCGAATCTCATCAGGGGTTTGAGAGAACCTATCAGGCAATAAAGTTTCATTATTACTGGCCAAATATGTACCGTGATACATATGAGTACATAAAAGGATGCAGCACATGCAAAGGTCATATCATGCCATGCCTCCCCCTCTCCATCCACTTCCCATGGCACATTGATCACATATGCAATTTGACCAAGACTCCAGAAGGTTATCAACACATTCTTGTTATTGTTGAATCTAACTCGAAATGGGTTGAGGCTTTTCCAACACGCACAACCACAGCTGAGGAGACAACAAATATTCTCTATCGTGAAATCTTCACCAGGTATGGTGCTCCCAGATGTATTCTCAGTGATCGTGGGAAAGCGTTTATGTCCAAATTGGTGAAGGCGCTTTGTGAAATATTCTCAGTCAAACTTGTGCACACCAGTCCAGACAAGCCATCCACTAACTCAACAGCAGAGAGAATGAATGGTTATCTGTTAGCCTCTCTCAGAGCATATTGCAAACCGGACCATTCAAATTGGCCAGAACTACTGCCTGGGATCTGCATGGCATACCGATGCACCCCAGCAACTCAATCTACCGAGTATTCTCCTTGTCTTTGGAAAAGACATGCAGAAACCACTAGATATTGCCCTGCAACCAAAGAATACTCTGCCTCAAAATGCTCAACAGCATCTTAAAGGGTAACTTTCACTTCTCTGAAACATTTTTGTAGTATGATGGAGAATTATAACTCACATTGATCTGTGGCTCTGTTAGTATGACCGCACAAGGGAAACATGTTTTTTGGGAGAAAAATAGCTCTTTTAAATGCACGTGCTAGAAAAAAAAGAATGATGTCATCGTGCGGAAATTACCTACTTACATAAATAAATAGTAAACAAACAACAATGCTACCAAAATAGCGGTGTCACGATTTTCGGCCTTAGAAATCACGCACTATAGAATGTGCGACGGAAAGAACATGAAAAATGTGACATTTTGGTGTAAAAAGCATGACAATCGGACCAATATTAGCAAAGTTATGACATGTTTTATGAAAGTTGAAAATGATTGCAGCTCAAGTTGCACGTGAAATAAATCCCCCACGATGACGTCATAGGCACAGATTGTAATAAATGATCATAATTTATGGGGTTTGCAAGATTAGTTTTAAATGTCGATTTGTGTTTCCTTGGTTACTGATATAATTATTTTGTCTATGAATTTCAATGTATTTACACATATATGATCATTTAATAATGTAATTTATATAATTTATTTTACTAGAAAGTATCTCTTTAAGTGTGTTCTCGACAATCTAGCAATTGCCCAGAAAACAGCCAAAGAGAACTTGGCACGTCACCAGAGACTCAATAAAGAACGCTTTGACATCAAGGCCCAAACCCCTACCTTTAAAGGGATTAAGCACTGATTTTGAAAAAAAACGTTTAAAATTCACAAATTGGTAATAAATGTACTTGTCTTTCGTGTCTATAATTTTTTTGCAAAATGCATCCCCATCATTGTCTGTAAAACCTATTTGAACAAGACCTTAATATATAGGCCCCTAATGAAAGCACACTCCTTTCTTGGCGTCCTTTTTATGTGGAGTGTCATCATAGAGGCACTGAAAGGTATGACGCCATAAGATTATGGCAATATGCTTATGATGTCATAAAATGTATTGTCCTTTGAATAGTACCAAAATGACGTCAAACAGTGCTACCCTACTTTGAGCCTCAATTGAGGACTAGTCTAGATGATAATGAATGGATTCAATTATGGATTCATATTCATTGATATGTGGATTGTTATATGTCAACAATATGATCAAAACATTTTGTACAATGGTCAATGAAATATCATGATTGCATATAACTTGTATCTTGCTTTGTACTGTCCCATCAAATTAACAATAAGTTGATTTAATAGGATAGTCAGATTGTTTTAGGATGAGAATTGTCCTCACATTTATTTAATTATTATCCCCAAGACACTGCCAATAACAATTTCATTATATAATTACATAATTACACTGGAAATGGGATCTTGATTGGTTATACATAATTCAGTCATTTTCAAAGGATTTTTTAGGGGGTCGGGCAGCTAGTTATTGACAGTGTTTCGTCCTGATTAAGGTTAGCAGCCCATGCAGTCAACCCAGGACTCGTCAGTTAGGGGTAGACCATGAATTTGAGCCAACTCAACAAAGTTTGTTAGTATATAAGTAAAACTAAAATAAATCTTATTTAAGTAAAACTCATGTATAATAATAGATACATTAGATAGCAATAACCATACATTAAACAAGAAAAAGTGGTGATCCACATGTAAGACGGATGATAAAAAAAATAACAAACCAAAATTGACAACAAACAGAACAAAAATTACAACAAACAAAACAAAAATTACAACAAATGACGATGTTGTCATTTCGGCAGGATACCTATTGGCTTTGCCGAGCCAGTAAACTTGTAGATGAGCATTTTGTCATCACTCACTTCATAATCTTTGTTTACAAGTTATAGGAACGCATATTATCGATCAGAATTTCATGATAACATTACTAAGCAATGTGAACTGATAATTTCGCACATCGATGGGCGATGGCCGTCTTCCACTTTTTGTCATCATGCACTTCTTTATCTTTGTTTACTTGTTATATGAACGTATTCATACCCTAGCGCATGTAGACTGGTGCCACCCTCTGTGTATCCACACGATGTTCTTGACACTCGACGGGAGACCAGTCTATGGCACATGCACACGATGAACACTCCACAGTGGCGTCAGTTGCTTGAACCATATTGCCCACAGAAAAAAACCAATTACGACCCACAGGAAATGACAACGTATTTCCCATGATCATACCGATCACAGAATAACACAGATAGTTCCCTTTTCGGCAATCATTCCCTGTTGGCAATGACTGTCAAAAAGGGAACCATCCGTGTTACAAAAAGCAGATGAAAGCAAACTATAATAATCATAATAAAATGGATTATCTTGTTGCAACCACGCAGGTTGAATTACACACAATATAAAACTATGAAATCGAAAACTGGCTATTTTCTCCTCCAATATCTAAATTTAAAGCCTTACAACTCTGTAAATCGTAAGAATGCGTTTTTTATACTTTGGGATAATCAAGGACATGTATTGAATAAATTAAAAACAGAAAATTGGAGAGCACCATAGAGCACCATTTTGCTGAGCTGCATTTCTCTTCCCCAATGTCTGTCATTCATAATCTTAAAACAATACATCTGTGGTGTGTTTTGTTCTGAGACCACATTTTTATAACAAGGCATTGTGACTCTTTCACACATTTTTATTGTCTTAAGATATGTTTATTTCAAATTGTAATTTTCATGTAAGGACTTATTTTCCTCTCTACCCTTATTGGTTGTGACTAATCACAATTTGTTTAATACCTTATTTTGTTGATTCATTTTGCTGTCTGTTGTCATCTTTCTATCAGCTTAGAAAATATGGTGTATTTACATATATATTAAAAAAAGCATGAACGTGATCAGAGAGGAAGTGTGGCGAGATTTTAAAAAAAAAAAAAAGTTGCTGTGTGAAGTATTGGCTGCAGTAAAATTCGCCACTGATAAGAGCGTGTGATCTCGATGTTGCATTTTTACGTTGCCCTCTGGTGGACGCTAGACAAGTCTCCACTTCAGTTTTATTTTGCAAGTTTATGCGATGTTTTGCCTAATATGTATATTTGGAATCGAGTAGATTTCAGTTATTTTTTTGTCAGAATCATGTCACATATGAAATTTTACCCACAAATTGCCCTTATTTCTGTATTAGAGCTTTGTTTTTAACCATCTGGAATTTGACCTAATTCTTGACCTAGTTATTGAATCAATGGAGGCCCTGTGAGGTTTTGTACAAAGGGGCCAACATGGGTCAAATGCGAACAACACTATCAGCTGCACACAGTGAGAAATACCTGTACCTGCACAGGTTGAGACAGCTGCACAGGTTGAGAGACAGCTGCACATGGTGAGAGATAGTTGCACATGGTGAGAGATAGCTGCACATGGGGAGAGATAGCTGCACATGGGGAGAGACAGCTGCACATGGGGAGAGACAGCTGCACATGGGGAGAGACAGCTGCACATGATGAGAGATAGCTGCACATGGGGAGAGACAGCTGCACATAGGGAGAGACAGCTGCACATGGGGAGAGAAAGCTGCACTTGGGGAGAGACAGCTGCACATGGGAAGAGACAGCTGCACATGATGAGATAGCTGCACATGGTGAGAGATAGCTGCACATGGTGAGAGATAGCTGCACATGGTGAGAGATTGCTGCACATGGGGAGAGATTGCTGCACATGGGGAGAGATAGCTGCACATGGTGAGAGATAGCTGCACATGGTGAGAGATAGCTGCACATGGTGAGAGATAGCTGCACATGGTGAGAGATAGCTGCACATGGTGAGAGACAGCTGCACATGGGGAGAGATAGCTGCACATGGTGAGATATAGCTGCACATGGCGAGAGATAGCTGCACATGGCGAGAGATAGTTACATCAGTGAGAGACAACTGCACAACTGAATGACAGCTGCACACATGGTAGTTGCACAAGTGAGACAGCTGCACATGTGAGAGATAGCTGCACATGGTGAGAGATAGCTGCACATGGTGAGAGACAGCTGCACATGATGAGATAGCTGCACATGGTGAGAGATAGCTGCACATGGTGAGAGATAGCTGCACATGGTGAGAGATTGCTGCACATGGGGAGAGATAGCTGCACATGGTGAGAGATAGCTTCACATGGTGAGAGATAGCTGCACATGGTGAGAGATAGCTGCACATGGTGAGAGATAGCTGCACATGGTGAGAGATAGCTGCACATGGTGAGAGACAGCTGCACATGGGGAGAGATAGCTGCACATGGTGAGAGACAGCTGCACATGTGAGAGATAGTTGTATAGGTGAGGGATGGCTGCATAGGTGAGAGATAGCTGCACAATTGAGAGACAGCTGCACAAGTGAGGGATAGCTACAACAGTGAGACAGCATCACCCGGGGGGGGATCCCTGTTTTAGGGAGAAATTTGAAAAACAGTACCCTGTTTTAGGGAAAATGATAAAATATCTTAACCCGGATGGAACTGAAAACCCCAGAGCCTGATTTAGGGAAATATTCTATCATTATTGGTGCCCTGATTTAGGACTAGCTGAATTTTTTATACCCTCATTTAGGGATGATGCAGAAGGAGGAGATTTGGAAAAGGGGATTGTGATCCCTGTTTTAGGGAGAAATTTGAAAAACAGTATGGAACAGTAGGGAAAATGATAAAATATCTTAACCCGGATGGAACTGAAAACCCCAGAAATGATGAAATATCTTAACCTGTTTTAGGGAAAATATCAGCGAAAAGGACCCTATTTAGCCCAGCTTCCCCGGTAACGCTGACTATGAGAGTACCCCCCCCCCCCCCCCCCCCCCACACCATGTTGTTTTATGACACTTGCATGTACAAACAAAGTCAAATGGTGTGATAAACATCGGTAATCAATTGATAAACTGAAACGCAGCTCTGTTGTTGTCCGCAACTCTGTTGTCGTCGGCTGTATGTTATCATGACAACGTCCATCACCGGTAACGGACGGGAGGGATGTTGACGTCCCCATTGTTCTGGCTTAATGACGTCATTTGTAACATTCTGAAGGGCTGGAACTTGTTACAATGTAATCATGATAATGACGTCAGACAACTTTGATCATGTACTTTTGACCCCAGCATTTCATTAAGCATATTGAATTACCATGGTTATAAATTTTATTAATTTAGTGTGTAGATATACTAGTCCAGAAAAAAATTGGTTAGTCCTGCCAACCAACAAAATTTAGTTTGCCTAGTCCCTTAGGGGTTAAAAGTCAAATTCTTTGGCACACAAGTTTAAAGGTGTTTTGGGGGAAAAACTTTAAAATATGAATTTGTCCCTCCGTTACATGTCCCTCCGTTACAAAAAAATCTGATAACTGGGGACTTTCGGGAAGGAGAATAGGTTTTATGTGACCTTCTCACTGCAGACATGAAATGAGACATGCCCATTATGCAACCTGGAGGCAGCAATTCAAAATGTAGAATAATAAAATTTAATATACATGTACATGTATAATAATAATGAAAATAAATGATAATATTTGTTAACTTTCTGAGAGCAATAATTCCTGAGAGCAATAATAGATATATATTGTTCTCGGTCTATTCATAGCAGTTGATTGAACACAATGAACTCATTTTTCTTCACAAACCTTGAGCTTGGCAACGGCGACTTGATCAATGAGTGAACGCTTGTGGAATCTCCAACGCACAAGAGCGCTACCTCGTTTTGACCCACTTTTTGACGTTGGGTTGGTGGTCTTTGGTGGATGTTTGTTCATTTCATCGGAGCTGAAGTGAAGTCACATAATACAATAATGGTTTGTATGAAATGTTACTTGGTTGCCAAAAAGTTCTCTGACTATATATCTGACTTTTATGAATTAAACTGCGAGCAGTTACGACGGTTTTGCCGGGTAAACTTTCAGGCCAATTCGTGCCCGGCCAGACGAAAACAGTGGCTCAGCAGACAGGCGGAAATTGTACAGGAAATTGTCCAAGAACCACGATACCAAGAACCACGATACACCCTTACCACTGTCCTTTCATATGTCTCTCCGGTAAACAATTCGTAAACACAAACATGTGTCACTCTTTTCTTAAGTTTTTATACCCAAAGCCATCGTCAAAATAGACTTAAAATCCACTGTTTCTAGAAACACCTTGCACTGGCCTTCATATTTAAGCCACGACTCTGTAAGAACTCGATTTCCGGCAACTAACAATCAAACAATCATGTTCCTTTTATATGAACATAAGATGTCAGTCCTGTTTGAAAAAATTTCTTTGTTATTTCTTCATCTCAGCATCGTTTCGTCATTGTTTACGAGTTTGCGCAATCGGGTGAAAGTGGGTCAGTCTAATTACAGGAGTGACAGAAACTCCTCAGCACAGTGGTGCTTGTGACGTCATATGAAGTTTCTCCATTGGTGTTTCCATGACGTCATCACTTGGACTCTTCTAAATGCCATTTCACGTTATCAAGTTTGATATCGACTAAAAAACTGAGGAAAAAACGCTACAGATTACCCCCAGATATGCATTTACAGACATTATGACTAGGAAAGACGATGACATTGGTCATTACTGCAACAGTCAATCGCCGGAAGTCAAGTTTAATTAGTGGGGAAACTTCAATATGATGGGCAGTGCGTGGTGTTTCGAGAAACAGTGGATTTCAAGTCCATTTTGCCGATGTCTTTGGGTATAGGCCGTTAACCGTTCAGGCCGTTAACCGTTCAGGCTGTTACCGTTCAGGCCGTTAACCGTTCAGGCCGTTAACCGTTCAGGCCGTTAACCGTTCAGGCCGTTAACCGTTTAGGCAGTGGTATGGTTAGGTTGTGGTAAGGTTAGGTTGTGGTAAGGTTTAGGCAGGGGAGTCAGTTAGGCCATGGTATGTTAGGCAGGGGTGATAAGGGTGTGTTTATCACAGTGCTGCACACCATCACTTTAGAGCATTACATATTTTAATAAGACATCCACAAAAATAAAAATAGTAACACCTTTATTGCCCACTGAGTTAATATTAGAAAAAAATAAAATATCACAAATAAATAAATGTTTATATTAGCCTAGTACACACAAATTATTTTAACATTAATTGCAGTTAACTAAACTGAATAAATATAATGATGATTCATCGGCAGAATCATCAGTCTTGATGGAGTCCGATAATTAACGTAGAAGAAGTAGAAGCAAAATACATGTACAAACTGTTTCACTATTTATATTATATTTAAATATCTAAAAATCAAACATTATATTTACAATATATTTGGGCTCAGCCAAGGGGAAGTGAACATTAACATGAAAAAGTGAAACTCAAAATATGTGCTTCTTTTAAACTGTACCTTATAAACTAAAAACTGTAGTTTCTGAAACTGTTTTATTTTTTTTCTCTACCCTTATTGGTTGCGAAATAATCACAATTTGTTTAAGACCCTATTTTGTTGGTTCATTTTGCTGTCTGTCGTCGTTTTTCAATCAATTTAGAAAATATGGTGTATTTTATTAGAAAGCACATGCAAAGAAGTGGAAATAGGACTTTAATAAAGTTGAGATGCTATGTTATCATGATTTAAAGTGAAATTCTTGGCACACAAGTCTTAAGATGTTTTTGGGGAAAAACTTTAAAATATGAATTTGTCCCTCCATTACATGTCCCTCCGTTACAAAAAATATTGAAATTTTTACCTCATGCTATAATGCATATCACAAGGAATGTGAAACTTTCTAGAAGTAAGGTGCTTATAGTGAAGTATCATTATAACCTTCTGTATGCTTTATGGAACTCATTTAATTTTTGGTTGATTTTATATGAAGAAAACCTGTCCCTCCGTTACTAGTAACGGAGGGACAAATGTTCAGGTTCATGCAAGTTGTTATTATTTCAGTTATTTGCCAGAAATTTTTATTTCTTAAAGTGGTTTATGTCAAGTGGAAATAAACAATTTATTTGGTTAAACATGTATTGGTTGGCTAATATGTGGTCTGTCACCTGAGAGACAATATACACTTCATGTTTATACTCATGCATCAATCAACACGGTCAGTGATACATAATTCTATTTCCCTGCAGGGTGGCCACGCACCTGGAAAAGTCAGGGAAAATCTTTTTTTTTTCAAGGTCAGGGAAATGTCAGGGAATTAAAAAAAATGTCAGGGAAATTTCTGATTGACAGAAATGTCAGGGAAAAGTCAGGGAGTTTTGTTCATTTTCATAATCATTGAGTACTTTTAGATAATTGATGGGTTTAAAACAAACATTCCCAATGAACAATTACTGAGGGAACAAAATGAGCTCCTTTGGCTTTAAAACTATAATAGCAAGAATTAAAGTTTCCAAGTTGAAGCTCAAATATCCATGATGTTGTTACATGTCTTACTTATTTTTTATTTTAGTTCTAGTTTAATCATTCCCATATTGTGGCCTCCCAGGCCTTACATATATAAATATAAATTTATATATATATTTCTCTGTGCAGTGAAATTTATGGTTCTAAATTTTGTGTTCAACAGGACAGAACCTCTGAACTTGCATAGATTGCAGGATTGAGTCATTTAGCATGATGAATATAAACATCCCCTGAATTTGAAACTTTGGGTGAAGAAAACTTTTTTTCTTCCAATTTGGACAGATTTATTAATGGATTGACATTAAGCTTGTTAACTTCCCGGTAAGACCACAGACAAAGAAATAAGTCACCTAGATAATGAAACCAAGATTATTTAGAAAGTTGTGTGTTGTTGTCAAAGTAAACATGTGTTGAAATGTATGTGATTAAAAAAAAGAAAATTGTTGAATAATCTGCATAAGCCACTAAAATGATATTAACTTTAGTTAGGATCACATGGCCATATGTATTTGTGTATTTTGTTTCCAAAGTAGTATCCTGTAGTAAGTGTGTTGCTTTGAAAGTAATGTTTAGTGCTATACCCTCAGGGTGCATAAGAGACAGGTAATGATACGAACTTATAAATAGAAAATATATGTTTTTAGGATGATAAGAAAATATATATATGTATTTGAAATAAAACCATTTTTAGTGAGACAGGTGTTCATGCAACTTTGCTAATTTACCTTTTTCTAACTATTTGATCTTAAAGTCTTAAGCTATCCAAATATCTGTATGATATTTTGTTTCTCTAATCAGTCATGATGAACTGGCTCATGTGTTGAACACAAATTATACAAAAACAAAAGTAATTCATTTTAAGAGTTTAAAGATACATATTGTACCTTTTAAATCTAATATCCATAATCACAGGCTTATTAAAAATGTACATTTAAGCTGTTTCCATATGTGCAGTGCGTAATGCAGTCCGTGATGCAGCGCGTCATGCAGTGTTCACATGTATGCGTCAGTTTTGTGATGTTTTCATGGTCAAACTTCCAATTTGGCGCCAAAATTAGGCTTGCAACCTATGGTAAAGCTATGCGTCACTCTATACGTCAGATTTTCATTCGCTACCCTATGCGAAAGGCTATGCGTCAATTTGCTTACGGACGTCATTATGGACGGCAATACACATACATGGAAACACCTGCATTGTTCAGTATGGTGTGCGAAAAAAATTGACGCACTGCATGACGCACTGCATGACGCGCTGCATGACGTGCTGCACATATGGAAACACAGCCTTATGCATGAAGCCATCATCCAGGTAAAGGGTGAAATGGGCGGCTGTAGGGGAGGATGGAGGCCACAATACCTGGAATTATTTCTTGAGTCAGGGAAAAGTCAGGGAAATGTCAGGGAATTTTTTTCTCATCAAAGTGTGGCCACCCTGCCCTGTCTACATACTCATGTATTATAAACACTGGTTTTCAATACTGTCTGAGTTTATGGCAAAAAAAACTCATATTTGTTTGCATTGGTACTTTAGTCAGAGGAAGAAAGCCACCAGCTGACCTGCACTGGGTACACAAGCTGTCCCATCAGATTCAACACAATTGCTGTTTGATAGGTGTGATTCCTTGTGACACTATGTAGCCATTTGATCTTGTCAAAGTGTTCCTGGCTTACAGTTAGGATAACACAAGGCTAAGAACATGATGATGTAATGGAATGAGTTGTGTGTGTCATCCTTATGATGACCAAAATGGACATGGTCAAAATTACCATGATACGAAGTGGACCGCTGGACCAAGTGCATGTGCATTTCATTTGATAGCTATATATTCCCTCCTCTTATCTAAAACCTGAACATAGCTGCCAATCTTAATCTGTGCCCGGAAGTCAGTTTACTCACATGCACGCTAAATTTTGATTGGTGAGTTGAATGTTGCTAGTATTGTTATGAACAGTGATGAAAGTCTTCAGGAAATAACCTGAATTCAGGTTTTTCTCTTCAAATGTGAAATTCAAAATGGTCTGAACTCAGTCTGAAACATCCAAAAATGACATTTCTGAAAGTGGGTAGGGGTTTCATCAGGTTAATTTTTAAGGGTTTCAGGTTTTTTCCTGAATACTGACTTTCATCACTGTATGAATGACCTCACATGAAAATGTATTGTTACGTTGTATAACCAGCTTTACTAGGCCTCTTCAATATAAGCCTAGCGATGACGCGACCGATTGTCGTACTATTTGGGCACTTATGAATATTAATGAGCTAGAGAACTGAGTTACATCATCGTATCGTGTACGTGCTGTCCTACTGAAAGGCTGTAATTACGTCATTGCACTGTGCACGTGCGGTTGGATACATTCAAGGGGCGGGGCTAATGGAACGGGCCTGTTTGATCATATCTGATCGCATAGTCGGAGAGGGTGTTATATACTGAGCCCGATGCAAACGAGAGTATCCCAACAGCTGACTTTGAAACAAATTAAAGTAACCTTTCTACAAACATTTTGGAATATTACAATCATGGAACGCAAGAGAATTGATTTTGGAACATGACCAGAGACATATATCTGGGATAAGCTGTCATTATCACAGTTTACAACCCCATCTTCCTCCAAAGGGCAGCAGTATATCTGCTACAAGTAGGTCTCATCTGCTACAAATAACAAATTCAAAGTCTTGGTTAAATGGCCATGACAAGCACTTCCTTGTGCAGGGAGGGCAGGGATTGACCCCTAAAATGATGGAGGGATCAAGATTCTAAATTATGGGGGGTAAAATGTATCAGATAGCTTAGACCTTTGAAATATTACTTTCAATAACACATTTGAAGCTAGTGGTAACCATCTTTTTGTCCAATGTTTTTGAAGAGAGCGGGAAGAGAGGGGTTTGTCAATCTGGGGAGATTCGAGTCAATCTGTGTCACAAGTTGTGCAATATAACTTCTTTTTTTTCAATCCCTCAGTAATAAAATTTGATATCCCTATAGAAAAGGCTACAGAGGGTGTATTTAGTACAACATATGCAAATTTCTTAGCATTCTTCCCCTCACAAAGGGCTTATAACTTAAAGTGTGAATTTTAGTGAACTTCTTTGCAAAACCTTGAGAGGGAATTCCCTTCTTAATGTCCACTTAGAATGGGTTGTATGTCTAATAATTAATACATCAGGTCAACAACATGTCAAGATACTCTCAAAAACAAAGTTTGTAAAGATATCTTTTTGAAGAGAGCGGGAAGAGAGGCTTGTGTAAATATTTTTGGATTTTTTGTATAAAATTTGCTTCTTCACATTAAGACTACAAGGTACTTTTCTAATTAAAAGTGCACACAAAATATTTTAATTTTGTATATTATGAATTGTACATTTAGTTGTGATTGTAAAGAACTTGACATATTGTGGTTTACTTAAATAGTATTTTCTTGAGTGAAGTTTCTGTGAGAGCAGGTTTTGAACAAAAGTGGTGTCCCTCTGAGGTGGGTGAGGCGAGGGTCCAGATAAGCCGTGTAATAGAATATAGAGGAGCAGGGAACGAATGGGCAGCTGATGCTATAATTGGAACATGATGTATTCCCGGGTTGTATGCCAACTGATCCATCACGTAACCATTTGATTTCACATCTCATCTGCTTTCCCATTCTCTATGCTTCCGTGTGATGTCAGTTTCTCGTTCACTTTCTATTTGCAGTGCCTCTGCTCTCTTCGCTACTCATTCGTTCATCTCTGTGTCAGTGCGCTTTCTCTGTTAACCATCAATATGTTCGTTTGTTGTGTGTTTTGATTCAGTGCTCATCCGCTCTGTCCTCTTCGGACTCGTCCGCTCATTTTTTGCAATTCGTGCACACCATATCAGTTGTGTGTCTGTGTTTCATGCGTTCTATCAAAGCGTACAAAACTGCCTTTAGTGAATGAAAGTGCATGAGCAAAAGTTTTGAAATTTTCCACTACGCAACTTGTCCTCTCAGCCTGTTCGCTACAGTGAGACCAAGCCTTATACATGTTCATGTCCATACTCTTAAAGCTAATGCATGGCTGCATGTTACACCATTTTACAGCTGATCTCACACACACAGAATAATGTCAGGGACATTGGGGGGATTGATCCTTTGATACTTTGCTTGGTTAAATAAGTGGAGGACGGGAGGTGGTGGGTTCAACTCCCACTGCCGGCAGTGTTACTTTCACACTGGGTAAAAGGCTCGAAAGTCGACCTGATATGGCCATAGTTGCTGAAAGGGTCGTAAAAACACCATTTCAAAAAGAAAAAATTTGATACTTTGCTTGTATGCAAGTTTACTGTAAGCTGCCATACGCTAGGTGGAAGACTGATTGACTTACATTTGAAAAAATAAAAATAAAAATAGCCTCTCACTTAACAGCTGCTGGTATTGAAACATGTGTTTTATACATTGTAAGGGCATTTAAGAAAAATCTTGTGTAGTACATTGAGGCAGATAACAAACCAGGAAGAAAATGACATTGCGTATGTTCCTATATGGTGCTATACAAGGCACACATGTCTTGACCTGTATTATAGCTGCTGGCATAGTGGAAGTGCTCTATGCCAATAGGTATAACTTATTCTTTGTTATTTCAGATGAGTAATAGTCTGCGTGAAAGACTTAAGCGTTCAGGACGATCTTACAAATCACCACAAAATACAAAGCGGAAGTGTGATACTCTTGCATCGAAAAAAGTAGCCATGGATATGTGTGTTCCAATTCAACCAACATCACCTTCTCACTGCTTTCCAGCAGGACATTTGAGACCTGGGACCACAAATTCAAAAGGGAAAAACTCTGCTGAGGACAGTATCAGTACAAAACTTGGGGAGCTGAATCAAAATACTAAATTCAAACCAAGTTCAAAACAGATCATTGCATGTTGTTCAAGACTTGCTGAAGAAAAGAATGTAATTCAATTAAAAAATATGAATGACAATGCAAAACTTCATTTGGAAAAGAAGCTTATTGGAAAACAATTTGAACCAACTGAGAAATCTGGTGAAGATGGACAGAATCCTATGTCCTTTCTTATAGATGAGAAGGCAAAACTCAATCAAAGTATTTTTGAAAAGGAAGAGCAAGTGCATAAATTGAACATGGTAAAAATGTATAGATCAAAGGTAGGTAAATATTTTAGCCACTGTTTTTATCCCAGTGCATCAATTACCTGAAAAAACAATCAGTGATGGACATATTTTGATGGCAGTACTTTGATGTGAAACTGGCTGTTTCATGATTTCAGTCTTTTGAATGTCTTAGAACTGATTGCCCTTCAATAATCATGACTGCTAGTTCCCATATTAAAATACAAACCAAACATTTGAAATAGTTTATATAACTGGCATAGAGTATGTACTTCCAAAATCTAGAAAAAAGTACCAGTACTGGTCACTGTCTGATTTTTCAGAAATAATCTGAATTTTTAGATTATTACATTAAATTAAAGAGAAAAAAATCTATTCTTCATACACAAAAATATATTGAAAAATATAGAAATTCATTTACAATCTGAATATTTTAAAATATGTTTCCCAAGATGGCTGGCAATAATATAGACCAACAAAAACATGGCATCAATTTGGTTACCTTTATTTGATGTCATTTTATCACCGTTCAAAGAACAATTTTACCTTGAATTGCCTCTGTGATTAACACTCCACCTCTAAATAACCCCAAACAAAGAGAATACTTTCAAAATGGAGCAATATTTATGAGACATCAGAAGCAAATACCACTATAATCCATTTCATTTTATTTTACAATTTTTTTTTGTGCCCAAATTATTAAATGTATTTTGACAGAGCAGAAGAATATCATAAATTAAGATTGACTTTATGTCCACACATGATTTGAATTTATCCCAGGTGGGACTTTCTGTAATGCTGTCCTCATATAGCAATATAAGATTGGAGCAACACACAGAAAGATTTCCTACTGGGGTAGATCCATATTGTGTGGTCATTGAGGTATTGGAACTTATTACAAAATCTTGTGAGAAAACATACAGGGACTGGAATAACATTCAGAATTGTACTATTTTTGCACACTTCTTAATCCTAAATTTACCGAAGATTCACTCGCTGGCTGTCCAAGTCAGTTTTGCATGTTTCCTGATCAAACGAGCATAAATGGCCACAGGCCGTGGCGCAGTCGGTTAGAGCACTAGCTTATTAGCACCAGTTCCTTTGTGGTGATCCAAAGGAAGTGGGTTCGATCCCCGGCCATGCCAAGATTGAATTTATGATACAATTTCACACATAAGCTGCGGTCCGTGCCTAAAGATTTAACCCGTTGTCCTTGTAAATCTGTGACTGGGTGGGTTGTCATGTGTAAAACCCCAAACAAACCAAAATCAGTGATAATAATAGCCTCTGACTTGGTTGGTTGCTGCTGGTTGTGAAAGGTGTATTGTACACTGTGTAAAGGCATTATTTACACAGCAGCTTACGCAGTGTGTCTCCCTTGGATAATTGTACAATGAAGCCAAGAACAAATTAAAGGTATTAAGCATCAATTCTACAATTTGGTGTGTTGAAAGCTTGGCCACATATGAACATCATGACGAATTGAAATTATGATAGATTAAAAAGATAAGTTGCTATAAGCCATAAAAGTTGCACTTCCAGGAAAGATCTGCCATGAGCTGCACGTGACAGGTAAACATTGGTAGTGTGAAATTTGTTTGACCTCAATTGAGGCTCAAAGTGGGGTAGCACTGTTTGACGTCATTTTGGTACTATTCAAAGGACAATACATTTCATGACGTCATAAGCATATTACCATACTCTTATGACATCATTTTACCTTTGAGTGCCTCTATGACACTCCACATAAATATTACGCCAAGAAAGGAGTGTGCTTTTATTAGGGGCCTATATATTAGGGTCGTGTTCAAATAGGTTTTACAGACAATGATGGGGGTGCATTTTTCAAAAGGTTTATAGACATGAAAGACAGATACGTTTATCACCAATAGGTGAATTTTAAACATTTTTTTTCAAAATCGGTGCTTAATCCCTTTAAGAAGAACTGACAATGCTTTTGATCAAATACAAGGTGCACAGTAGGCCATGATTGTTGTGACCTAAATTAAGGCCACTGGCATAGGCAGGCACCTGTATATTTTACAATAACAATTTAGATCAGACAGCTGACTGCAAGTGCAGTTAACAGACTGTAGCACACAGTACAATACCTTTGTCATTTGCTCAGGTACCAACCATCTAATATAGTGACTGCAGGGTAATATTATATACAGTATTAAGGAATCTGGCTGTAGCCATGTCTACTATTATTGTTGACATTACAGTACATGGAGTAAGTATTGATCTTTCCAGAACTTCGGTAGGGATTATCAATCTTGATTAATTTTTTTAAAATTGAATATAATTTCACACCACCCATTACCGGTAAGTACAATATGTTAAAAAGTACAGAAATGTTTTATTTTGGTTGTATTACTGCCAGACATGATGGGGGCATAGTATTTGAAAATTAAAAGAATATTATCGATTTCTACATTTATTATGACAATATATTTGATAGAACAGCTACTGATTTAATGTATTCTCCTCTGTCAAATGGATCTTGTTGTGCATACTGTTTATCAAAATAACTAATTGCACTTGTAGAATTGGTGCTAAGATATTTTATTGGTGACCATTTCACTATAGGCCGATTGCGGGTCGCCATACTGCCCCATTGAAAAAACACGCCGGAACTGCACAATTACAATTGGAAGTGCACAAAAAACTCTCTAAAATCCATTCATTAAAAAAAAAAAAAATGGTAACCCGCAATCGCACTATTACAGACAAATTGAGTCGATTAAAGCATTCATGAAACCAGAGGCCACAGGCAATTTTACAGAGGTTTGGGGTATGCATAAATGATATGTGGCCACGAAACTGATACAAGCAAACTATCTCACTAAATAAAATCAACCAAAATACACTCACCATGGTTATTGTGCTTTGCCAAAAGTGGTCACCAGGTAAACGATGTTTTATGCCTGTACCTTTGGACAAACATGGTTCTGTAACCCAAATCACTCCATTGTCCCAAACGAAAGCTGCCCCACTGTTCGCAAGACTTAACTAAGCAGGTGTTTGCACTAGATCACTGGTCAGCTAAACAAAGTTTGTTGACAAAGTGTCCAATGGATGATTTGGATTTTAGCAGAAGACTTATCCACTTTCAAAAGGCACATTAATTTATGTAGGGGAAATATGATGGGTAATAACGCAAAGTTTGGGATATAAACATTTATACTATGCAAGGAAAAAATGCTTGAAAACCTTAATTCATGAATGCTTAAATTCAAAACTGCCACAAGATCCCCTTTTGACATATTTAAAAATTCTTAGCATTTATTTATAAAAAAGAACATTTATAATGATAACGATTAACATTTTAAATATCTGTAGATTATACTTTAGCTACAAGTTGTCCTCTCAAAAATATATTAATATTCAGATGTTGTAAAATATTTACAGAATGACTTGACAGAATTGGGTAATTTAATCAGTAAGTGGAGAAGTATCAGCCAGCAATCTGTGCAAGAATTGTGGCAGCTCACCACAGAAAGTCCAAAGCCAACTGTTGCACAAGTTATTGACCATTTCCTACTTCAACATAAGTTGATTGGCTTCAATGCTGAAGAGGAGACTTTCTATTGATGAAGAAGAACTTTGTATAAGACTGTCTTATGCCCATTATTTTTAATATTTCATCATTAAATTAAATTAGATACAACAAGAAGAAAAATGTTTAATGGTATGTATTGACAGAAATAAAGTGGATTAAAGAGGCCAAGTGTGATTAATTTTTTTCCTATTAAACGGCCAGCTTTTGTTACAGGTATGAAGGCACAATACCTATCTTAACCACAGTTTGAAATGGCCAGGTGACCTAGATAAAA
This sequence comes from Amphiduros pacificus, assembly GCA_949316495.1. Lineage (NCBI taxonomy): Eukaryota > Metazoa > Annelida > Polychaeta > Phyllodocida > Hesionidae > Amphiduros > Amphiduros pacificus. Next base: position 20,948,966 of record OX439000.1, on the reverse strand, counting down.
ACATGTATGTGTGTGAACGTTGTTACTTATTTACCATTCACAGTTCATTATTCAATTTTTTTTCTAAATTTATTGAAGATTTCCAAAATTGTGTTCCAAATATCACCATGCTGGATTTTGTGCCATATTATATGAAAGGAAATTATAATAATTATAAAAACCAAAATATTTAAACAAGAGGAAAAAAACAAGTGCTCGTCTATTCAAATTCAATTCAAGGTCAGCAAATTTTGTGTGCGGGTAGAGGGGGATCCCATGCTGCTATATGAAGCATTTTCCCAGCGCAATGAACAGTCACAAGGTGGCACCTCTCACGACTTGGTATGTGGATTGAGCGGGGTCCCATGATGTTATTTATAAAGCGTTTCCCTGGCGCAACCGACGGTAGCAAGATGGTGCCACTCACAACTTTTAGATTTTTATAATAAAAATTAAACGTATTACAAAATTACAAGTGAAAAATAATTGGTGCAGGTCAATACAAAGGTCACCAAATTTGGTATGCGGGTTGAGGGAGGTCCCATAATGTTATTTATAAAGTGCGTCCCCAGCATAACTGACGGTGGCAATATGGCCCCACTCACAACTTTAAATTTTAATATTTTAATATTTAAATAAAATGAATCCTAATATTTCAAGTGGGAAATAACAAGAGCAGGTTAATTCAAAGGTCACCAAATTTGGTATGCGGGTTGAGGGGAGTACCACAATTGTATTTTTAAAGTGTTTCTGTGGCGCAACTGACGGTAGCAAGATGACACCACTCACAACTTTAAGATTTTAATAATTAGATAAAATGAATTACAATATTCCAAGTTAAAGCATTCTTGAAACCTGGAAGGTTCCAGGCAATTTTACAGTGGTTTAAGGTATCTGAAAACAATATATGATCTTAAAATTGACATACATACAGGCTATCTGTCTGAAATCCACAAAAGAACATCTGCTCTGAGAATTCTGATTTTTTGTGACCACCAAGTACTGCCAGTACTGGACAGGACGTGTGTTGTGTGACCTTGATCTTTGAACTCTCAGGGTTTACCAATTGTCAAAATTGGAGCAACACATTTTCGGCCATTTTTTACAATATTTAGAGAATGAATTGGAAGATAATACTTATCATGATGATAGTGCCTTTTCTTGGCTTTCTTTTGGTGGTAAAATTATTAAAAACGGATGAATATTTATGAAGTTATAAATGAAGAAAAATCATTATTTTTTATATTATATACGTTTGCAAAAAAAAAAAAAGGTTTAAAAAAATTCTATACAGCCCAGACTTTAAGGTGGCATCCATGCAGCATTTGATGTCTTCCCATTCAGTGGTGTGAAAAACCCCAAATTTCATCGAGGGTCAAATCATAAATTTCACTGATACCAATTATCAGCATTCACAGTTTTGCCATTCAAAGTCCTTGTGATGTAAGGCCAAACCAGTGATCAAAGGGTTCAATGTCACTTCCATATCTCGGGCTTTAAGTTAAGGGGGATTCCAGGCAGCCTTTGAGTCATGTCTTCCCTTTTTGACAGAAAGGTTTTCACATGTATATGACATACATGCTTTTCAAAGAAATAGTATACTTTTCCCATAAATGATATATCTTTCACAACCATAAGTTATTTGTCACAACCATAAAATATTTGTCACAACCATGACAGTTATTTCATTGATTCAAATAATATTAAAATAATCTTATGTTGTTCTGAAGTACACTACTGGCAATACATTGTACAAAACATCTCCACCCTGTTTCCCAAGCTGGACAGGTGCCCAACTGGTAACTCCTTAGGTGTTTACACGAGATCACAAACCAGCTAAACAAAGTTTGTTGACAAAGTGTTCAATTGCTGTTGTAGGTTTTAGCAGACAAATGATCAACTTTAAAGTGCCACAGAAAGTTGTTAACAGGGAATATTTTGGGTACTACTACATAAAAGCACTGTTTAGGGTATAAACATTCATGTTATGTTAAGAAAATGTGTCTGAAAGTCAGGTTTCATGAATGCTTTAAAATATCTGGCATAGGTCAATTCAGAGGTCACCAGATTTTGTATACGGGTTGAAGGGGGTTATAAAGCATTTCCCCAGTGCATTTGATAGTAGCAAGAGGGTGCCACTCACAACTTTAAGATATTGATAAATAGATAAAATGTATTATGATATTCCAAGTTAAAATTAACTGGCGCAGGTCAGTTCAAATTCAAAGGTCATTAAATTTTGCATGCGGGTTGAGGGGGGTTATTTATAAAGTATAGACCCCAGTATGTCAAATATACTATTTGTCAGAGGAAAGGGGCAATTCCATTGAACTCAGAAATATGCTCTCATATTGAGGGGCTAAAGACAATCTAGACTAGAAAATCATAAATGATCAAATATGGATATATATCCGCTTTTGACAGGGTATATATCCTTTTAAATCCGAGTTTGACCCTATAACGGGTTGGACCCAATCAAGGTCACTTGAGGCAGTCACTTAACATGAAAAATCAAACCTGTGACCTACATTTCTAACTTATGTTTTATTAAAATTCAAGGTCTCCTTGTCCTAAATCCAATTTTTTTTTGCACAAGGACATACCATTGAAATTTTATGGCTGCTTAACATAAGCTTGTTGCAGGGAGTACGTGCTCTACAAACTTTATACACTGATTTTGGATAATTCAGAAATCTTTCATAATTACATAAGTTCAAATTACAAAGAAAATTATAACAGTACAATTATAAAATAAAGGAGGTTACCAGAAATGCTCGGGAGCCTATCGAGCTGGTCTCCTGTACATTTAAAGGGGGAGTTCCTAATAATTGGGTTGTACCCCAAATCTATGGCATGTAAAGTGTCTCAATATTTGGTATTTTTTATTTTCATTTTATTTAGTTTCTCATTGTGGAAAAGGGGGAATGTGGGTTAGTGAGTGGTTATATTTTCAATAACCTAACACTTATCATCAAAAATATGCAATTATTGTTTGAAAAAACCTTCTTAATTGACTATAATCCAGTGATTTGCAAATACTTCAGAAAACTATATTGAATGATATATTCCTGGTTTGAATATACCAATTCACTATCAAAAACTGATGTTTGGTTTCCAAATATAATGTTGGAGTCAAGTCAAATTCCATTCGGTATATGAATCATGGGTACTATTTGAAAATTGAATTGTGGGTAGGATTCCACAAATTGTCAGGACCAATCAGATCAAGCCTAACATATGTATCATCAGAAAGAGATAGAGACTCCTCCCACTTGCTCAACCATGAGAAGTGGACTCCTCCCACACAGTGGCCATTCATCACCTCACACACTTCTCAGTGTCGGGCACACATCACTGAGGGTACTGTGTGCGGGTGTGCACCTCAACATGGCATCTTTGTTTTGGTCAATTTTCGCTCGCGTTTGTTTTGCCTTTAGGGCTAGATGTTCGAGGTTTTGACTGATTAAGCTGCAAGTCTATGGAGCATACCCCGATTATCGGTCCATGGTGGCCATGTTTTGGCTCAATAATTCTGCTTACACTGTCAAATGTCGCTTTTGTTTGAGAACTGATTTGTGAGTGCATGGTAGAGTAAGAAGATTTTCGTTGGATTTTGCCTTGGGATTTTGCCTTGGGATTTTGCAAACTTACGCGAGCTTAATTTTTTAAAATCAACACTTGTTTCTGAACAATGTCAGCAAAAATTGTTATTTATGTGATTATTTTGTTTTTTAATCTGATAAAATTTAATAAGGCCATGAGATAAATCAAAGAAATATTGTCCACACAGCAGGCCTTGTGAGATTTTCAAACAGGTCAATGGCAATTGTGTCACCAGCAATATGGATATTTTAGTTACCAAGTAACTCACCAGAGGCCACTCAAGTTGTATTATCTGCCTCTCAACATTTGGGTTCATAACAACTATTTAACTGATCTAATCAATCTAATGAGGCATTATGCAAATGGTTAATTTGATTTCTAATGTTGAATAAAACATGAATAAAAATATTTCTGTAATTGTGAGATTTTCAAACAGGTCAATGGCAATTGTGTCACCAGCAATATGGATATTTTAGTTACCAAGTAACTCACCAGAGGCCACTCAAGTTGTAATACCTGCCTTATCTGTCTCTCAACATTTGGGTTCATAACAGCTATTTAACTGATCTAATCAATCTAATGAAGCATTATGCAAATGGTTAATTTGATTTCTAATGTTGAATAAAACATGCATAAAAGAATTTCTGTATCGCAGAGATATTATTTTTGCTTAAGTACAATAATCAAGATATAACTTTTGAGCCTCAAAATATGTGCAGTTATATATGTGTAAAGATATATCATACATATGTATACATATATATATATATATATATACATATATACATACATATAAACATACATATATACATATATATATACATATACATATACACACATATATATATATATATATATATATACACATATATATATACACATATCAACCATAACCCCTTTGAAAATGACTTCTTTATACACATATAACATTTTCCCAGGCCCCAAAGCCTTGACGATTTACATTGCCATACAAACACATTAAACACTTGATGGAATAGGCTTACTCTGTACGACTCAAGTTTTGTCAATTAACCATGGGATTCAACTCAATTTGTACCATTTTGTATGACTTTTATTTGTAGAAATATCATGATCATAACATGAAATCTGTTTGAGATTTAATACATTTTGTTTGTAAATTTTAATATTTTTTCTATTTCGATAAAAAATTCTTTTTTAAACGTGATCCATTGTGATTTGAAGTTCCCTGCCCCTCATCTCCCCAATTTGTACCCAATCTCCAATTTTCCTATCATTATTTCATAAATAGTCCCATAACATCTGAGAGAAGAGGTAATTACCTCTGTAGGTATATGCAAATTGCACCCCATGTTGAAGATAAACTCATCATGACACCCTCCTTGTTTTCGTACAGCAGCATATCATAATTCCCTTTTTCCTTCCATATTCCTGCAGATGACAGCTTTTACACCTTTATTCTGATGACAGCTCTTGCACCTCTCTTCACTCATTCAAGAAAAAAAATCATGGAAAAAATTATATTGATGAGGGAGTGGATCATATAGTGGTGAGGGATAAACAGGCCAGTAGTGAAGGAGGGGAGATACTCCATAGAAAACGGAGCGCTCATAACACATCATATTTTTCATATCGTAACCACAGATATGAGACTAAAATTGTAATGAATTTTGTTTTTGATTGATATATAATCTTATCTATAACATATAAAACACACATTTTATACATCTATAAATTCATGACATATTATGCCCATAACTGTCTTGTTTCAATATGTCTATCAAACATTCACACTGCATCCAAGAGGTCCTCCTTTGAAAAGGTCCTTACCAGGGTTGACTAGAAGATGTTTCTACTTTGTCTATTTTGTATACTTTGTATATTCAGCCCTATCAAGGAAAAGTCCTCCCAAGACTTGTGCTCCACACTGCCTCCAAGAGGTCCTGCTTCAAAAGACCCTGGGCACAGTTGACCAGAACATGTTTCTACTTTGTCTATTTTGTATATTTTGTATATTGAGCCCCATTATGCCAGGTACAGGTCCATCATGAAAAGGTCCTTCCCAGACTTGACCAGAACATGTTTCTATTTTGTCTATTTTGTATACTTTGTATATTGAGCCCCATTAACAGAATGTCCTCCCAAGACTTGTGCTCCACACCGCCTCCACGAGGGCCTGCTTCAAAAGGTCCTTGCCACAGTTGAGTAGAAGATGTTTCTATTTTGTCTATTTTGTCTATTTTGTATACTTTGTATATTGAGCCCTATTATGCCAGCTATAAGACTTTACCAGGACATGTTTCTACTTTGTCTATTTTGTATACTGAAGGAGAGGGTCACACTGCTAAGACTTTGACAGTACACTAAGGATGTGACTTTGCAGAGAATATGTTATACTAATAAAGAAAGTATGTAAAATTGTCCCACAGGATAAATCTTTGTATCAAGTGATTATGGCTATGGTGCACTGTGAAAACAATTTAGTCACATTTTGATGTGGTGTAAGGTTGCAGGTTGTGGATATAGTACACTGACCACAGATGGGTGGTCAAAGAGTGGCATTCAGGCAGGCTGCTGGTAAATTTATCACAGGTGGCAGGGGAGTAAACCCACAGGGTGAAAGTTGTGAACCTGACCCATTTTCCGAGTGGAATTGCCAGGCAGCACATATTTCACTCATCATACACCATTTTAAGGTCTTTTTGCAGATTCTTACAATTTAATAAATCTAATTTCAGCATTTAATTTTCTACCAATTTTGCTAAAAATGTCTGAAACAGTTAACATTTCATTATGTCTTCATGTTTGATTGTGAAATCACTTTATACATTTCTGTAAAACATTTTATCACGATATGAATCTGATATTGATGCCTGGTCACACAATCAGACTGAAATATCAGCATTATATGACACATTATAATTGTCTGAGAGATGTTAAAATTGATGCCTGGTCACACTATCAATGTGGAATATCAGCTCTATATGAGACATTATGAGATATATAGATAGGATTTCGACCTCCAAATAGCTACATGTCTTATTTTGTATACATACATATCTGCAGATAAAACTACCAACATATATTGCATTGCCTGCAAAACAGTCTCATTGTGATATGAGTTTGAAAGATTTTAAATTGATGCCTGATGTCATTTTCAGTGGTTGCATATCATTTTATGCTGTGATGCAATGAATATTTTTGAAGTTTTGATAAAATATGGCTGAAACTGTTCATATTTCATTGTGTCTATATACCTGAGGATTAAATCACCAATATACATTGCCTACAGAACAGCTTTATTATGATATGAGCCCAAGAGATGTTAAAATTGATGTCTGGTCATGCTTTCAAACTGAAATATCAGCTCTATATGAGACATTATAGGACATGTGGATAAGATATTGAACTCTCTGAATAGTAAAATGTCTTTGTTTTGATGTACAGTAATAATATTAGATAGTCATTGCATAGTTAATTGAGGATTTTGAATTATTTTGTTATTAAGAGAGCTCATAGATACCATTTTTCGGTAGTCGCACATCATTTTATGCTGTGAAGCAATGAATATTTTTGAAATTTTGATAAAATATGGCTGAAATTTTTCATATTTCATTGTGTCTGCATACCTGAGGATAAAATCCCTGAAATGTATTGCCTACAGAACTGCTTTGTTGTGATATGAACCCAAGAGATGTTAAAATTGATGTCTGGTCATGCTTTCAAACTGAATTATCAGCTCTATATGAGACATTATAGGACATGTGGATAAGATATTGAACTCTGAATAGTAGAATGTCTTTGTTTCGATGTACAGTAATAATATTAGATAGTCATTGCACAGTTGTTTGAGGATTTTGAATTATTTCCTTATTAAGATAGAGCTCATAGACACCATTATTCAGTAGTCGCACATCATTTTATGCTGTGAAGCAATGAATATTTTTGAAATTTTGATAAAATATAGCTGAAATTGTGCATATTTCATTATGTCAACATACCTGAGGATAAAATCACCAATATACATTGCCTACAGGACAGCTCTATTGTGATAAGAGATGTTAAAATTGATGCCTGGTCATGCTATCAAACTGCAAAATATCAGCTCTACATGAGACATTATGAGAAATATGGATAAGATATTGACCTCTAAATATTGCAATGATTATATTTTGGTGTGCAATGTTAATACTATATACTCATTGCATACTTATTTGAGAATTTTGAATTATTTTTCTATTAAAACAGCTTATAGATGTAATGTGCAGTAGTCACACACCATTTTATGCTGTGATACAATTGAATTCTTTTAAATTTTGATAAAACATAGCTGAAACTGTTATTATTTTCTTTCGTCTACATACTCGAGGATAAAATCACTGCCTGCAAAACTGTCTTATTGTGATTTGAATCTGAAAGATCTAAAAATTGATACCTAATGTCATTCTCAGTAGCCACACACAATTTTATGCTCTGACACAATAATTATTTTTAAAGTCTTGATAAAATCTGGCTAAAATTGTTTAGATTTAATTGTGTCCACATGCCTGATGATGAAATCACCAAAATGCATTGCCTTTAAAACAGTCTTATCATGATATGAGTCTTCGATATGTGAAAATTGATGCATCATTTCATTGATGCATCAAACTGGAATATCAGCTCTATATGACACATTATGAGATATACAGATTATGAGATATATAGATAGGATCTTTACCTCTAAATAGTTACATGTCTGTTGTTTGATGTGCAGTGTTAATAATAAATATTCATTGTACAGTTATTTGAGGATTTTGAATTATTTCTCTAAGACAGTTCATAGATGCTATTTTTCAGAAGTCGCACACCAACTTATGCTATGATACAATGAAATCTTTTGAAATTTTGATAAAACATCGCTGTTCATGTTTCATTGTGCCTTCAGAACAGGTTTATTGTGATATGAGTCTGAGAGAAGTTAAAGTTGATGTCTGGTCATGCTATCAAACTGAAATATCAGCTTTATATGTAATATTATAGGGAAGATACTTTAGATATTGACCTCTGAGTAGTCAAATGTCTTTATTTGAATGTAAAATGTAATTTGGAAATATTCACTGCGCATTTATTTAAAGATTTTGATTTTTTTTCTGTTTATCTAATCACTGAATTGTCATTATCATGAATGTTGACTATCAAATGAAGTAATATCTGAACTTTGGACAAGGGCAGTCTTGCTTCTCTGATCACAAGGATGTCTGTTGATATTCGATCTTTATATATCAGTCATGGCGGGAGCCAGAGGGTATAACAATAAACTTCCTACACAGGGCTGTACTATGGGTTGCTTCTGACATTGATACATTTGTGTGATTGTCACCATTCACTCTGCCTCGCATTTTAAAACTCTTTGGAGTAATATCTTAGAAATATATCCTTTTGCTATTTAGTTAATGATGCACTAAATGGATTTTTTTGGTTTATAGAGATATATTACATTTTTGATTTCATGATATATAAGTGGTCAAACTAAAAGATCAATGTACTTCATGTATGGTGAGAATATGTTGTCAAGACTTAAGGGTCATTAGTAACACACCACCGCCCCAGCACACATTAAGGGTTGACCATGGCACACTTCCCTCATTACTGCTCATAATCACATTCATTTATGCCACAAAGGCTTCAAAGTTGTATCATATTCTAATACATCAATCTTCTGGTCTTCTCAATACTGCAGTCATGCCATATCTATTTTATCAATACAAAGGCCACGCTTCATCTATTTCATTAATACAAAAGTCATGCTTCATCGGTGTCATAAATGCAAAATCATGCTTTATCTTAATGCTGCAGTCATCCGATATCTATCTCATCAATCCTGCAGTCATGTCCATTTGTCGCCATTAATACTGCAGTCATGTTTCATCTGTCATCAATACTGCAGTCATGTTTCGTCTTTATCATAAAAAATTGTGCTTCATCTATCTACTCAATACAGCAATCATGCTTCCTCTATATCATCAATACTGCAGTCATGCTTCATCCATCCATCAATACTGCAGTCATGCTTCATCTATGTCATCAATACATAAGTCATGCTCCATCAATGTCATACAAAAGACTTGCCTTACTTTATGTACTGTAGTCATGTTTCCTCTATTTTGTCAATACAAACAAAAGTCATGCTTCATTTATGTCAATAATAATGCAGTCATGCTTCATCTGTCTTCTCAATACTGCAGTCATGATTCGTCTATCTTCTCAATACAAAAGTCATGGTTTATGTATGTGATCAGTACAATGGTCATGCTTCATCTATCTACTAAAGTCATGCTTCCTCTATGTCATCTATATAAAGTCATGCTTCATCTCTGTCATCAATATGAAATTCTTGCTTCACATATCTACTCAATACTGTAGTCATGTTTCCTTTATGTCAAACAGTTATGCTTTATCGGTGTCATCAATACTGTAGTCTTGTATGCTTCATTTTTGTCATGCATTTCATGCTTTATATTTGTCATCAATTCAAAAGTCATGCTTCATCCATCTACTATAGGCATGCTAAATCTTTATCATCAATACAAAAGCCATGTGTCATTTACTCAATATTGTAGTCTTATTTCATCTCAATACTGTAGTCATGCTTTATCTGGCTTCAATAATGTAGTCATGCTTCATTGATCTTCTTAATACAAAACTCATCCTTCATTTATCTACTCAATACAAACGTCTGCTTCAACTTTCACTAAAACTGCAGTCATACTTCATCTACTCAATGTTGCAGTCATGCTTCACCTATATCTCTACAAATGTCATGTAGTCATATTCCTCATCAATACCATTGTCATGTTACATCTAAATAATCAATATGGTAGTCATGCTAAATCTATCTTATCAGTAATATAGTACACATTACATCTACCATATATATGCAAGTATGCAAGAATCACATTACCAAGACTACTAGTGGGATTTATTAATACTATGTCTTGTTATGATACTTATATGTCCTCATCAATGAGAAAGTGGAGATACCTAAGCACACCATATGTCACACCATATTGTATGGCACGAAACTTGCAGTGAGAAGTAATGCTTTATATATATCTAAATGAATCCTGAAAAATGTAATATTATCAAAATGATCAGGACATACTGGGTACACAGAAATATCATTATATTATATCCAATGATATATATATATATATATATATATATATATATATATATATATATATATATATATATATATATATATATATATATATATATATATATATCATTGGATATATATATATATCTCATATATATATAAACTAAGGGGAAGAACAGGTGTCAGTTAAATAAAGTAGCCATTATCAAGATAAACATTATGACCCCCAACACATGCCCAGATAGCAATCTCCCACAGCATGCCCTCCATGGGTTGGATTAACCCCTTGCCTGCACTGTAATCATACTTTAACATTTAAATGGTCATTTCTTATTGAAAATCTCACCATAAACCTCAATGTTATATTGCACAATTTGGTTTGCAGTATTTGATAAAATGAGCATATAAATTTCAGAGCATATAAATTTTTGATCCTATCCTCTCTCCCTGCATTGTGATCCAATCTACATGTGTCTAAATTAAATATCCTGGTTTCTTGAAGGTTTCTAAAATGAAGGGTGTAGAGGTATTGCAGACCTGGCTTGACAGTTTAATGAGGGGTTCATGGCGTTGTGAAGTCCCATGTGGGACATTCACATTAACACCACCAGGAATGATAAACGATCCATGTGCGATTCATCTCGATAAGCGGGTTAAGTACATCACGTTAAAATGGAGCGTACACTTCGGGCTCTACTGTATGTGCTAGAAACATGACATTCACGAATCAAGATTACTAAACAAATCTGCATCTGCTTGAGGTCTTGTACAATCTCCTGATTGTCTTGCCATTCATGTAAAATTAAAGAAATATTTTCCATGGCCAATCAAAGGCGGTTATGAATATCATCGCGTGTTGATGGTTGAATAAACTCTGGCTTATTTTCCTGGCAAAATGTTAACAAAGATTCCAGTGGGGACCAAAACAAACTGTATTGATTCTCCATTTCTGACAGTCATCTGTGGACATTATTGCTATGTCCCCAGTTATAATAAAAGGTGACACGATGAAATTGACATATTGTCCATACTGTGATATAACGTAAAGTGTAGCAGAGTATTTGTTAAATGAAAGTGTACCAATGGGGCATATTGCCAAGGCGGTAATATATATAAGTCATTACAATGGTAAAAGAGGGGAAAACCCTCCACTGGCGCCAGTACCCCCAGAGAGCGCCCTCCATGCCCCCCCACCGGTGCTGCACAGAAACCAGGGGTGAAAATGTGAGACTAGGCACTGCACGTCTATTATGTATCTAAGCAGGCACAGGCGTTTGACCAACGGTGAGTGCAGATGCAAGGCCCACATGCCAGTCCTGAAACAATACAGCAAAACAGTAGGGAGTGGAGTCAGGTACCAACTGGGGAGTGGCCCTGGGGGGGGGGGGGGGGGAGGTCCCAAACCACTAATGACACACGGGATAGATGCCATGTGTGTGCATCATATACGCGTAAAATATAAATAATGTAAAAAGTGGCGGTATAAGCTAAGAGTGAAGACACACAGGATAAATGCCTTGTGTGTGCATCATATATGCGTGAGATATAACAATATAAATGGTGGCAGTATAAGCTAGGAGGTAGGCTGGCCAGCCGGTCAAGAGCCGGCAGCACGTGTAGTGCAAGCACATGGCCAGACCAGGCCCGCACAGCACCGCCGAGTCATCTGTGATGATGATGACTTTATATAAATGTACTGACCAATAGCGTGCACCCTTAGATAGAGCAGGTTTGAGCCACTATAATGGCCTGTCAATCAAAAGTCATGTGATGACAAGATGATTGCCTATTGGTTAATGCTAAATCCCAGCATTCAACTTTCAAACATTGTGCAATTTATTTCCCCACGCTGCGTAAGCTCTGAGTGCCCACGAGACAAAAGTGGAGCGGCCAACATATCAAATCAAATCAAATCAAATCAAAATCCCCATATACCAATGCCAGTACAGAATATAACTGCAATGATTCAGAGTTTGTGGTCACATGCAAAAATTTGAAGGATCTCATATTGTCTGAAACTTTATTCTGAATGAAACACAGCATTACCTGAATTGAACATTCCTATTGATTATTTAAAAGATTATATTGGCATTTTCTTTAACAAATTGACCATACTTCCATCATATTGAACAAAGATCAATCTTTTTGGAAAAGAATTTTCACAACCAAATATTGAGACGCTTGGCTTTCCATACAAACCATGTGTTTTTTTGTCATAAAATCATTCATTTGGTTGCCAGTAGTCATCTCACAAATTTCAAGTGTATCTTGGAAACGTTGTGATGATCAAATTTCACTTCAAAGTTTGGATCATGACATATCTCCGAAGTCAGTCCGGAATTTTATTACCCCCTGTCACGTGGGGTGGTGACGTAGAGAGTGTAACATTTTGGGAAAACCCCTAGCCCAGCATCATGGAGTCGGAGGGAGATTTTACAGATAGTGTTTGTTCAACAAGTGTTTCTGACATAATAGAGGTCCAAAGTTTATGTGGATCATCTGAGGATGAAAGAAGTGGGTCTGAGCCACCTTTAGGTAGCTTTATTGAGCAGAGTAAAGTTCAGGGATGGCAATTTGCCCCCCCCCCCCCCCCCCCACAACAAACAAGACTTGTAGCCTGCAAACTGTGATTGAGAAGAGTCTGACAGTGGGGATGATCTTCAACAAATCAAAATAGTATATGTTATGATAGCAGATAGTATGTTATGACACAACATACCACACTGTGCCAATTAACAATTATGAAAACAAAACACGAACCTTGGCCATGCGATTTAACTTATCTTATTTTTCAGTCATTTGTATGGACCACAAAGTATATACTCAAAGTTTAAAATCTTGAAAAGACTTGCATATCACAAACATGTTCATATAAAATAATAGTTAAAAGAGGTTTTAAAATTAAGGACCATTTTCTTTAAATTTGACAATATTTTGGTAAATGTTTTCCTGGGGACAACACATTGAATCACTGAGGTATCTACATTCACCTCTCATTTCTATGAAGCTCTGGAGGTATCATTCGTGCCTCGCACTTCGCTTTTTAAGTTTCGCTATATTCGTACTTCTACTTCGCCATATTCCTATTTCTACTTCGCTGTATTCGCACTTCTACTTTGCTTTTTCGCCCTTCTACTTCGTTATTTTCGCATTTCTACTTTGTTATTTTCGGCCTTCGTCTTCTAATCTTCTCCCTTCGCCTTTAGCAAACTTTATATACTACGATAAGAAAGACGAAGATAGCGAAGGCGAAGGGCGAAGATAACGAAGGCAAAGGGCGAAGATAGCGAAGTACAAGGGCGAAAATAGCGAAGTACAAGGGCGAAGTTAGGGGCGATGTACGAAGCACGAATGATACCTCCAGAGCTTCATACATTTCAGCACCCTGACCTAGCATGCTTAGTCTTAGTCTCAGCCTAGTGTTTCTGACACTGCCACTTGATCATGGCATCAGTACAGTAGTGGAGACTTGTCTAGAACTTCTTTCCTCTATTTTGTGGATTGTGAAATGACCTCTGTTCAGCTAATCTAATCATCACTAGGTTTGTGATGTGGTCTAATAAGAATTACAGTTCATTTTAGCCTAGGGAACCTCATGTAGTCATTGTTTCAGGCCCAACTGTTACCATATTCTGACTCAAGAACAAAATGTTCTCTTCATAGATTACCCTGGCTGTGTTTCAAACCTGCGTATTTTGTGTATTTCAAACTTTTGTTGCCACAATTTTTGGGGAACTGAAAACATTAATCCCTTGTCAATTACTTTTGTCGCAAATATTTATAACACACAATTCCCCTGACATTGGGGGCAGCTTATTTTGAGTACATGTTGAGGGGCCAGCTTCACCCACCATTGTGAGACCCAGTTTCCCGGGATAAGGAGTTACACCCGTGACGTATAATCTCCGAAGTTTTATTACCCTCCCGAACCCGACCATTCTTTCCAGGACAGCCTGCTGCCACAATAAAGATCCACTTTGTAAATAAACAGTTGGCCAGATTAATGTAGGAAGTGTGTGATATGATATCTTATTACCATATATTTCATAACATGTTAAAAAAAAATAAGGTTAGATTATTAGGAACTCCCCCTTTAAATATAATAAATAATCACAGTGGATAACATAAATATTTACATTTTAAGTAAGGAAAAAAGATAATATATCAGTATATTTAAGTAAATAACAATGAAATTTACACATAGTACAATTTCTGTCAGGTTTGTAATGAAATCTAATAGTTTTTAATAAGACTTATTTGTAAATTTCTTGTAAAGCTTTTAGTTAAGTTGCATTGTAAAATATCATCATTTATATTATAAATTTTTGCACCTAAACATCTGAAGGTATATTTACCGTAATTTGAGTTAACATAAATGATGTATAGTTTGTTCGAGTATCTTGTATTGATATTACCGTAATTACTCGTGTATAGGACGACTCGTGTATAAGAAGACCCCCCAAAATTGAGGTTATTTTACCTGAAAAAAAACAATTTCCGAGTATAAGACGAGTTGGTTTTTCTTGAGATATCGGCTCTGCTGCCATTCAACCTTCAGCTGATGCTTGGCGGCCATATTAAAAGTGAAATGTAAATATGCTTACGAAACAAGATCTTCTCGGTCTTATACACGAGTATATACGGTAAAACGTAAATATGATGTTCATATTTTCGAAATAGCGAATATCGGAGGTAGGGCATCGACTTGAATTGCGTTTTAAATGATAAAGAAAGGTATTTACCCAATATTATCACAAATTCGCTTTGCAGGTCAATAACAGAACAAAACCATCCATTCATTTAACATGCCTTACGCAATACGAGGTCGTCATTTTAAAAAGCGGGAGTGACGTAGCGAATTGATTTTAATTGCATTTTAAATGATAAATAAAGGTATTTACTTAATATTATCACAATTACGCTTCTCAGGTTGAGAATAACAAAGCGTTTTCATTATTTATCATTTAAAACGTAATTAAAATCGATCCACGTGTGAAAGCATTTCTGTCAAAAAGCCGGGAAGACACGACTCAAGGCAGTGGAAACAATGATGAAATGTAAAACTGTGAACACTGATAACTGGTATCAGTGAAATTTTACTAATTTTCACACCACTGAATTGGAAGACATCAAAGGGAGAATTAAACTGTGCGATATGTTTAAATAATAATTTTAATTTTAATAGACATTAGAAGTAAAAGTAAAACGTAAATACGATGTCCGTGACGTAGCGGATCGATTGGCCACGTGACTCACAAGTGACTTTTCAGATTTGCCAGAGAATTGCGTTTCAAATGATAAATAAAAGCATATACCCAATATTAACACAAAATAAGCTTTGCAGGTCGAGAACAGAACAAACCCATTCATCCATTTAACATGCATTACGCAATACAAGGTCGTCATTTTAAAAAGCGGGAGTGACGGGGACAAGCTCTTATTTTTGGCGCGAAAACAAATGGAGTGTATAAACTCGCATTGAAATATTAATATATTGCGCAACAATGTATCCCTGGCTTCTCTTCGTGTTGCCGCACATCAAATTTACCGTGTTCCGCACATCGAATTTACATTTTACTTTGAAAAGATAAAATGATAAATAAAGGTATTTACCCAATATTATCACAAATTGTTCGAGAACAGAACAAAATCATCAATCCGTTTAAAACGCAATTAAAATCGATCTACGTGTGAAAGCATTTCTGTCAACAGGGAAGACACGACTCAAAGCAAAACTGTGAACGCTGATAATTGGAATCAGTGAAAACAAAGTCAAAACAAAGTGTTTCGAAATAATAGACATCAGACATAGCAGATAGATTTTAATTGTGTTTTAAATGAGAAATAAAGGTATTTACCCAATATTATGACAAATCATGCTTTGCAGGTCGAGAAATTAGCCACAAAGTGAAACGTAAAAACGCTGTATGTGACGTCTTGAAATGACAGACATCAGACTTAGCGGATCGATTTTAATTGCGTTTTATATGATATATAAAGGTATTTTCTTAATATTATCACAATTACGCTTCTCAGGTCGAGAATTTCAAAGCGTTTTCATTATTTATCATTTAAAACGCAATTAAAATCGATCCACGTGTGAAAGCATTTCTGTCAATTTCTCAAGATCGCCATTTTGAAAGGCGGGAGAGGCTCTTGTTTTTGGCGCGAAAACAATCGTTAACTGGCATTGAAGTATTAATATATTGCACAATAATGGATGGTTTTGTTCTGTTCTTGACCTGCAAAGCGTAAGTTGTGATAATATTAAGTAAATACCTTTATTTATCATTTGAAACGCAATTAAAATTGATCCGCTACGTCTGATGTCTGTTATTTCGAGGACGTCACGTACATCGTATTACGTTTTACTTCGTGGAATAATTCTTGACTTGCGAAGCATAATTTGTGATAATATTGGGTAAATACCTTTATTTATCATTTAAGAGGAATGTTCGTAATGAAAATTCTTTGTTTTGACGCTATGGTCTAGGACGTTGAGAAATGTGTAGTGCTGTAATTTTTTGCCGTAATGCTCTCGTGTATAAGACAACCCCCCAAACATTAACTAAGGTTTTTTGTACTAAAACCTCGTCTTATACACGAGTAAATACAGTAATATAAAGGATACATTGCACAAACAAGGTATATTTTGACTAATTATTATTCATTTGGTTTTTTTCAGATTGTCCGGTGTATGGCATCATGGCAAACCTGGATATTCCACAATACCTCAGAAAAAAATGTGTTTTTTAAGGAATTTCTGGTTTTAACCCCTGTATTAAAAGATTCTACATCTCTAATAATGATTGATTGATTGATTTTATTTTATAGTAGTTTATACATGTACAATATAGGTACAAAGATATATTTGACTAATGTTGAGTTTTGTTAGTGAAATAATTATTGTTTGAAAATGAGATATCTTTTCTTTGTAGTGGACGTACCCCCTAGTTCACAGAGGTGTTAGTGTTGGTCTTGATAGAATTTTAAATCATTTATGAAAAGGTCAAGGTTGCAGATATGGGACACACAAACAAAATTTAGCTCTCAGTTTTACTGACCAAACTCTGGATTGATAAAGGGGATTGCTCAAATAAGAGTTCTATTGGATTTATAAGTGCTTCATCTATCAGTGGAATACAAAAAATGTGTGCATGGAAGATAGTTATGTTTGCAAGCCAAGAGGAAACAGACTCTGAAACGAAATCAAAGCAAAATGGCAGCCATGAAAAAGGCGGCAAATCCAAAGAGAAACATTACACAGTGAAATCAACCAGTGATTCCAAAATTATTTTATCACAAAAACAATCAGCAAGTTCAAGCAGCAGTATGGATAGTCAGGATGAATTTGTGGAGAAAAATTGTGAGGAATGTCAGACTGTGTTTATGGATCAGGAGGCACAAATAATGAACTGTGAGTACTGTGATCTAAATTGGTGTATTTCATCTACATCTACATCTATAACTTTACTCAGCAAAACCATCTATAAGTTTACTCGGCAAAACCAAATGGCATCCCGCCGAGAGGTTTATTTTTTATTTTATTTTCTTGTGTAAACATTTCTAAGCAAGGTATGGATTTATGAAAAGCAGACCAGATCTGCACTGATAATGAACAAATTGCCAGGAGAAAGTGACCAGGTCAATTTCAAATGAGAAAACAATTGAAGAAAAATGTCAGTTGTATTTGAAATCAGTGGATGACCGACTCAAGAGATTAGAGGGTGAAATCAATAACAAAGCATCAATGACCCAGTTGAATGAAGCAATCAGTGGAGTAAATAAACAACTGACTGCAATGAAAACAAAAACAAGTGATCTGGAAAATAGTATTGCAGCAAAGCAAGGAAATGTCGAGCAAACAAGTGTGAAAATTGACAGCACAGATGTAAATGTCAGGAAAGTGATTGAGAAAACTGTGAAAGAGCAAACTCATGATTTGAAAGAGAGGAAAAAAAGGATGAACAATGTGTTAATATTCAATGTGTTAATATTCAATGTTTAAATAATGTAAATAGGCATGGATTAATATGTGATGATATTGGTAACTCAGCCAAGGATATTAATTGTGGTAATATAATACAACATGTAAGTAGCATTAATGTGATGTACACAAATGCAGATGTGCTGAGCAATAAAATGGCAGAATTTAGAGTGAGGGTTTCTATGAGCAAGCCTCATATTATTGCTGTAACTGATCCGAAGCCAAAAAACTGTGATATACAAAGTTGATAACTATGAAATGTACCCATTAAATCTAGACAATAATGATGGGAGAGGAATAACTATATATGTGCATAACTCACTCAAAGGTGCCATTGAGTTGGTTCCAAATACACATTTTGCAGAATCACTGTGGATTAAACTGAAATGCGCTATGTCCCAAGTAAGACCGTTACTAGGAAACCCCACTGGAAAAATAAAGGTGACATACCAATTGACCGAAACACTAGGGAAAAAATCCACAAAAAGGACAGGGCATGGCAGAGATACTATGAGACAAAGGACTCTCGACACCACAAAGAATTCACTAAAGCAAGAAACCAGGTGAAAAAATTGAGCTATGTCAAATCAAAAACCAAAACCAAAACTGGTATTTCATCACTCACCAAACCAGACACTAATGAGTTGACTCAAAATGACAAGGAGCAAGCTGAATTTCTATCGGATTATTTTTCTAGTGTGTTCACAAAGGAACCTGATGGAACCATTCCAGTCCTGCCACCCAAATAGGTAACTTCTGCACTCAGAGATATTGAGATCACCAAAGATAAAATTCTGAAAAAGTTGCAAAAGTTGAAAATTTCAAAATCACCAGGTCCAGATGGATTACATCCCAGAATTCTTAAGGAGGTATCAGCAGCAATAGCATCAGCCTTATGTCACATATACAATAGCTCTTTAAGACTGTCAGTGCTGCCTGACGACTGGAGAAAAGGCAACATTTCAGCCATATTAAGAAAAGTGCAACCTTGCACAAAACTACAGACCCATTAGTCTAGCCTGTATATCATGCAAAATTATAGAATCTTTAATTAGGGACTACTTAATGGATCATATGATATCAAATAACCTTTTAAGTACCAAACAATATGGATTTATACTTGGACGGTCCACAATATTACAATTATTGAAAGTACTGGAGAAATGGTGTGACATCCTTGACAGAGGAGATATAGTCCATGTAATATATATGGATTACATGAAGGCTTTTGATAAAGTGCCACACAGAAGACTAATAGGCAAACTCCACAGTTATGGAATTAGAGGTCAGCTACTCTCTTGGATTGAAGCTTTCCTATCAAACAGAGTGCAGCGGGTCAGTGTCAACAATTGCTACTCTCAATGGAAACCAGTCACAAGTGGCATTCCCCAGGGTAGTGTTCTTGGACCAATTTTATTTGTTTTATACATAAATGATTTGCCTGATCAATTGGAAACTGACTCCTTCCTCTTTACGGATGATACAAAACTGTTCCAGGAAATCTGTTCTGTTGATGAACTGCTTCAGGAAGATTTAAGAACATTACATGAATGGTCAAAAGTATGGCTACTTTGTTTTCATAATGAAATGTGTAAATGTCTGACACTTGGCAAAAATTGTGTGGATTTTAGCTACAAGCTTGATGATTGTGAGCTTGGAATTGTTAAAGAAATGAAAGATCTCAGAGTAATCATAGATTCAGAACTAAAATTCAACTCTCACATCAGCAGTAAAATCAATAAAGCAAACCAGATTATGGGAACCATCAGGAGAACATTTGACCATTTGGACTGAAATTTTTCTGGATCTGTATAAAGCCCATGTCAGGAGCCATCTGGAGTATGCATGCCAAGTTTAGTGCCCCCATCTCAAAAAAGACATTGAAGCTATCGAGTCAGTGCAAAGACGGGCCACAAAATATCTGCCTGGGATGAAAAATCTGGAATATCATGAGAGATTGGAAAAACTGGGCCTACCAACACTGGCATACAGATGACTCAGGGGTGCCATGATTGAAACATTCAAAATATTCACTAAATATGAACCCAAAGTAGCCCCAACCTTGAAGAGGAACACAAATATCACAAGAGGACAAACATTTAAACTATATTTGAATAGGTGTTTCAAGGAAGATCCCAAGAAACATTCTTTCAACCAGAGAATAGTCATACCATGGAACAGCCTGCCAGACCATATCATCAATAGTCCAACCATATTTACCTTTGAAGTCAGACTAGACAAATGGTGGAGATGCCAACCCATCATTTATAGCTACAAAGCAGATTTTAACCCAAGAGCAATCCCCCCAAACATGAAGGATACCAAGTCCCAAAATCCAGATCTGGATATAGAGGCCAGCTAGGCCTGCGTCCAGAAACATCCATAAGTATCCATAAGTAAGTATAGATGTCAAGTGGACAACTCTGTTTAAAAAAAAACAGGTTTAATTATTAATCATAATTATGTTTTGGCTTTTAACACAAAATTTCTAAAAATATGAAACATGATGTTGCCTCCATTTTTCAAAATTGTATTGTTTAATTTACTCATTTTGGCTATGTTCTTTGAATAAGTAGTCCAGAAACTTTTGTACTTGATGGATTCCTTGCTATATTTAGTTCATAAATTGTTATGAGCCACCTTGTCCAAGGGTGAGCTGTATTTGACAAATATTACTCAAATGTTGTAGTGTACGTACCCCAGAAGCAATTACATTTTAGTAAGTTCATGGAGTAGACTATACAGACGTTAATGATACTCATTTACAATGAAATAATTATCAAACCCTTTTGTATTTACTTTCTATATACTTATTCAAAATTAACTTAAAAGTTTTACTTGGTCTGGCTAATGAATTTGGTAGAAAGTCAAATATTATCAAAATTATTGTAAGAAATTTGGTGAAGAGAGCAAACACATAATGATCAAACAATTTCTAAAACTGTTGTTTTGTTAAACAGAGTTGTCCATTTGACATCTCACTTTACAAACAACATAAATGATTTAAAGTCTATCAAGACCAACACTAACACCTCTTTGAACAAGGGGGTACGTACTCTACAAGGGGGTACAAAACAGACTTCACATCTCATTTTCAGATTTTGGGAGCATGCTTTCAACCAATATTTATTTCACTAATAATACTTGACATTAGCTCAATATGACTGTATAATATGAATTAGTTGTCTTTTCTGGAACTACCATTCACATGGGGGTACGTACTCTTCGCATTTTTGTTGAAATTCTCCTCAAAACATCATATGACATAATATTCATATAACAATGATTTGACTATCTTAAATTATTTATTTGTTTATTCCTTCATATGATATTGTCAAATGAAGGTAATTTTTAATACATTTGTGTTATTAATATTAGAAATGTAGAGTCTTTTATTATTGGGGTTTTAAACCCCAAATTCCATAACAAAACATATTTTTCTGAGGTATCATGGAATATGCAATTTGCGGTGATACCATACCCCAGACAATCCAAAAAAAACTAGAGAAATAATTAGTCAAATATAACTTATTTGTGCAATGTAACCTTTGTATTAATTGTGAAATTTACCTTGACAGTAAGGTACAACACATAATGCACATTAGTAACAGTTGATTTTTGATAAATTTAAGACACTAAAATATTGACTGTCTTGGAAGTAATAAAATGATTCCTGATTTTTATTATTTTTTTATTTTAAAAGGTATTATTGAGCTTGTTATCATAATTTGCATCTTGAATGTTTGGTGAAGTCAATAAATATTTCATTGCATTTTAACACTGTCAAGTGTACATTCAGACCTTGATTGTGGCCAACCCAATAAGTGTGTGCAGATATATACTTGGAAGCATATTTTGGAAAAAAGCATCAAATATCCAATGAACTTTTATTTATGTTTCATTTTATCTAATTATTAAAATCTTAAAGTTGTGAGTGGTGTCATCTTGGTCCAGAGAAACAATATATAAATAACATCATGGGCCTCCCCCATCAACCTGCATACCAAATTTGGTGACCTTTGTATTGACCTGCACCAATTATTTTTCACTTGGAATATTGTAATACATTTAATTTTAATGATAAAAATCTAAAAGTTGTGAGTGGCACCATCTTGCTACCGTCAGTTGTGCCAGGGAAATGCTTTATAAATAACATCATGGGACCCCTCAATCCACATACCAAATTTGCTGACCTTTGACCTGCTCCAGTTAGGTTTTACTTGTGCTGGGGAAACGCTTTATGAATAATATTATGGGACCCCCTCAACCCGCATACCAAATTTCATGACCTTTGAAATGACCTGTGCCAATTATTTTTCGCTTAACATATTGTAATTTGTTTAATTTCAACTATAGAAATCTAAAAGTTGTGGGTGGCACCATCTTGGTACTGTCAGTTATGCCGGGGAAACACTTTATAAATTTGGTCACCTTTGAATTGATCTGCACCAGTTAGTTTTTGGAATGTCAGGATTCATTTTATATTATTATAAAAAATTTGTGAATGGTGCCATCTTACTACCGTCAATTGCATTGGGGAAACATTTGTTAAACACTATGGGACTCACAACCCGTATACCAAATTTGGTCACCTTTGAATTTATCTGCAAAATAAAACTGACAGTGCACAACCTCACCTTGTGGTTTTAAGCGATACTGAATATTTATTATCTTAGTTCATCGTTCATGAGATCTTCACCTTCAGGTACAAGTAGGCAAGATGTATTTTCAGAGGTCTAATTCTATCTTTTCCATGAGATTCAGTTCTTTTTCCATTTTGTTTTGATTTTTTCAAAAATCTAATAGCTATCACTAAGTTGTCAAGTAGGCTGCCATAATGATAACATAGCCAATGAGAATCAAGATAAAAAGTTGGTGCCAAATTTGATATGTAACATGCATTTTGATTGGTCAAAATCATCTGCTCAATTCTGCTATTGAAAAGGATTTAAATGATCATTTAGGAAGAAATGTTCACAAAAATTACAAAAAAGCAATGATAAGCGTAGCTCTTAGGCCATTGCTATATGTTTATCCACTTTTAATATTGGGAGATTTTGCATGCACACAAATTTTGAATTCAAGGTCAATGTGTCAAGGCCAAAGGTCACATGACTAAGAAAGTATGTGGTTACAAAATTTGTGACCTTGAGGTCACTGCATTAAGGACAATGGTGAATCTGAATCTTCACCTTGATATCTACATCTGTATAAAATTTGAAACATATATTACTGGTAGTTTTGGAGATGATTTTATAAACTTAGTGTTGATACATAAGATATTTAGTATCTCCAGTTCATTGTTCCTGAGCTATGGCCTGCAAAATAATACAGGGGTCAAGGTCACAGTATCAAGGTCAAATGTCAAATATGTAAAATATGTATATGGTACACAAAATACTTTTTATTCACATCTAATGGTTGTGATGTGGTATGTACACAAATTTTGAATCCAAGGTCAATGTGCCAAGGTCAAAGGTCACATGACTAAAATTGTATGATGAGGCACAGCTATGACATAAGACATTTCTGTATACCAAGTTTTAATATCTTCTTATACATGGTTGCTGTGATATGCTCTTTACAAAATTTGTGACCTCAAGGTCACTGTACTAAGGTTTGAAGGAATCTGAATCTTCACCTCTATATCTACCTCTATATAAAATATGAAACATATAATGCTGGTAGTTTTGGAGAAGATTTTTAAAGAACTGTTGACAGACGGACGGACATTTTCCCCACTCCCAAGTCTCAGCAGAGCTAAAAACTGGGTTTATCACTTTCTATTGGTTGTGGTGCTGTCTTAACAAATTTTGAGAGACTAATGGGGGGGGGGGGGGGTTAGACATGACCAGGACAGCCTCTTAGGAATCAATATGTGGGCTAAATCTGTGGGTAGGAGAATAAAATAATGAAGGCGAGATGTTTAAGCCTGATGATTGGTTGACCTTGAGGCAAATTACTAGCCATTTGAGCAGACTCTCCTCAAATAAAATATCACCTTCAATGAAAAAAAAAGATGAAGACAGGATGAGGTTCATGATGACATAAATGTTGCCGTTTATTTGAGAGAGTTACAAAACTCCATTGTCTACCAAATGTTTTGAAGATGAGTGTTTATTTGAATAATTTTGTAAATAGACACTGGTCATAAGAATTGACAAATTTATTTTTGAATATACGAATTGACAAATTTATTTTTGAATATACCGTAATCTTTTGAGATGTTAAATGTTTTTGTTTCATAACATTTATTCATTATTCACAAAAATCAGTAAAAATGAGAAAAATGTCAAATATTTGATGCATGACCTTTATTTTGACCTTGAATATTTTTTGTTTTACCAACATCGACTAGAGCCGCTCAGGTGTGATTGTGTGAGATTTTGTTCATTTCCCATGTGATTTAGGTGTCTTGTGATTCTGTTTTACTTGTATTTTTTATTGGATAGCAAAAAGAATTTGATTTAAAAGGTTCCTGCAAATTTTATTGTTGATTATAGTGAGACTTCTGGATGTAGTTGGCCTTGAGAGAAAAATGTCCATAAACTTGCCTTGTTTTTCACATTTTGTTCCAAACATGGCCACTAGGGGACACTGCTGTATTGAATTAATGAGGTCAAGGGTCAAGTAAAGGTCAAATATGAAATTCTAAAGACTGGTTCTATATTATATATACATGCATCATAGATCAATAACATTTCATTCAGAAATATGTTGATGCAAATACTGCAGAATTTGGGGATTTTTATTTTTCAAATGTATAGTTGATAAACAAACTCCACCAGAGGGGGATGTGGTGAACCTATCATAGTTAATAGTTTGCGTATGCCTCTGGTGGACAGTGTGGTTGATAAATAATCTGACTTTGAGGTGTTTAAATGATGTTACCATGGCGACCATTAATTTCTGAAAAAAATCCCTCAGCAAAAATCTTAGACCCTACCCTTTGAAATGACATATGGCTTCACCATATTTTGCAGGTTTTTAGGGCAGAGCCTCTTAATATCGATTTAAAATCTCACATCACTTGTTTAAATATCAGAAATGTTTGTGTTCCAGTTGAGGGAATTATGGAAATGAATAGGTCTCAATCCTGTGCTCAATTGAGTGTGACAATGCCTTATGTTTTTTTGTAAATATTATGAGCAATTAAACAACAGGGGGTGCAGAAGTTGTAAATATCTTTGAGATTAATCTAATTTGAAGAGTATATATTCACAAATGGTTGAGATCAAGTGTATTCTGATATTTGGATTTCCAGACATCTCATGGTTAAAATAAACTGCAAGGAAAAGATAAATATCATTATTCAGGATGTCAGGGGAGAAGGGTTATATCCCTTACCCACAGATTTCCCCCACATATGTCTAGCAAGAATGTCTAAACCCCCATTAGTCTCTCAAAATTTGTTAAGACAGTGCCACATCTAATAGAAAGTGATAAACCCAGTTTTCTGCGAATATTTCTGACTTTAGCAGAGGAGAAGGGCCATATCTCCAACCCACAGATTTTGCCCCACATATTGATACCTCAGGAGCTGTTCTAAACATTCCTAGGAAGCATGTCTAAACCCCCATTAGTCTCTCAAAGTCTTTTTATGACGGTGCCTATGGGGCTGTTCTAGACATGTCTAGGAAGCATATCTAACACCCCTTTAGAACCTCAAAATTTGTTAAGACAGTGCTAGAATGCTTTGAAACCCACTTATTTTTTTATATCATTCAGTTTGTGAGGGTAAAAGGGATATATCCTTTTAAAATGTGATATATATCCTAATTTTTGCCATATCTGTCTTGATACTAGATGTTTACATGACATGGTATTATAAATTATGGTACATTTTGAAAAAAATGTCCAAATGAACTTCATGCTAATAGCTAAAAGTACTGTTTTGCTGAAAGTGCCTTGTGTCATATCTAAGCAATAAATAACAAGAGAGGCCACAAGTGTGTTGCCATGATGTTCTTGTTCCCGTACTGATAGTGTTACACCAACTGCTCATTTCGTCTGCTTGCAGCAGCAACTCACAGGTGGAAATCATATGATCATGATGGTGGACACCACACCTTGTACTACTGTATACAGACAAATTTTCGCGACCTTTTTATTTTCGCGTTAATTCGCGCCAGGACGTCATTCGCGAAATTAAATGGACGCGAAATTGAAGATGCATTACGCAATATGAGGTCGTCATGTTAAAAAGCGGGAGTGACGGGGACAAGCTCTTATTTTTGGCGCGAAAACAATTGGAGTCTATCAACACGCATTGAAATATTAATATATTGCGCAATGATGGATCCCTGGCTTCTCCTCGTGTTGCGGACGCGACGTCACGTACATGATATTTACGTTTTACTTCATGGATAAATTCTCGACCTGCAAAGCATAATTTGTGATAATATTGGGTAAATACCTTTATTTATCATTTAAAACGCAATTAAAATCGATCCACGTGTGAAGGCATTTCTGTCAAGAAGGGAAGACACGACTCAACGCAACACGTGGTCGCAATTTTGAAAGGTGGAAGTGACAGGAAGAGGCTCTTGTTTTGAGCGCGAAAACGATAGTTAATATATTGCGCAATAATGGATGGTTTTGTTCTGTTCTCGACCTGCAAAGCGTAATTTGTGATAATATTATGTATATACCTTTATTTATCATTTAAAACGAAATTAAGATCGATCCACGTGTGAAAGCATTTCTGCCAAAAAGGGAAGACACGACTCAAAGCAGTGGAAACAAAGACGAAATGCAAAACTGTGAACGCTGATAATTGGAATCAGCGAGAACAAAGTCAAAACAAAGTGTTTCGAAATTTTTTGTTTTGTTCTGTTCTCGACCTGCAAAGCGTAATTTGTGATAATATTATGTACTAGAAATCCAAAATTCGCGAAAATAAAACGGCGCGAACCTGTCTTAGTCGGCGATGGCGCGAAAATAACTAGGCGCGAATTTTTCTCGGTATACAGTATGTTTGTGACCTCTGTTGTGGCCCTTCTGTACCAATAGACAAACACCAATGGCCAAATAGACCTTCCAATCAAAAGGTTTGCACTACTCGCAAGGGACCAGTTACCGCCGATGAAGTAGACCGTGACTGGCAGCGGCTATAGGGGTCCTCACCAGCTTAGCCGCTGAAATCGGCGGTTATTGGTAGCGACGAAAAACTGGTCCCTCACGAGTAGATCACTGGTCAGCTGAGTAAGGTTTGTTGACAAAGTGTCCAGTGGATGATTTGGACTTTAGCAGAATACTCATCTACTTTAAAATGGCATAGAAATTTATGTAGGGGTAATATGATGGGTAAAAACAAGTAATCAAACATAACCCCATGGGTTGATAGCTCTGCTGACCCTAATGAAAACACATGAACTGAGATTAAGTACAACAAGCAACCAGGTTATGATTTTCCAAACAAGATCCCAAAGTAGGCAAGATGTTGTATTTTCTGAGGTCTAATTCTATCTATTTTCCATTAGACTCAGTTCTTTTTCCATTTTGTTATGATTTTTTCAAAAATCTAATAGCTATCACTAAGTTGTCAAGGAGGCTGCCATTTTGAATAACATAGCCAATGAGAATCAAGATAACAAGTTGGGGCCAAATTTGATATGTAACATGCATTTTGATTGGTCAAAATCATCATCTGCTCAAGTCTGCTCAACTTTTAATGGTTGTGAGATTTTGCATGCACACAAATTTTGAATTCAAGGTCAATATGTCAAGGTCAAAGGTCACATGACTAAGAAAGTATTACGAGTCAGGGCTATGACCTAAGACATTTCTGTATACCAAGTTTTAATTTCTTCTTATAAGTGGTTGCTGAGATATGCTCCTTACAAAATTTGTGACATCAAGGTCACTGCACTAAGGTCAATGGTGACATCACTGAGAATTTAAGGAATCTGAATCTTCAACTCTCTATCTAGCTCTCTATAAAATATGAAACATAAGTTAATGGCAGTTTTGGAGGAGAAGATTTTAAAATAATGTTGGTACATAACAGATATGAAGTGCATTTAATTCACTTCTAATGGTTGTGATGTGGCAAGTTCACAAATGTTTAATTCAAGGTCAATATGTCAAGGTCAAAGGTCACATGACTAAGAAAGTATGACGAGGCACGGCTATGACCTAAGACATTTTTGTATTCCAAGTTTTAATTTCTTCTTATAAGTGGTTTCTGAGATAAACTCCTCACAAAATTTGTGACATCAAGGCCACTGCACTAAGGTCAATGGTGACATCACTAAGATTTGAAGGAATCTGAATCTTCAACTCTCTATCTACCTCTGTATTAAATATGAAACAAATATTGCTGGTAGTTTTGGAGGAGAAGATTTTTAAACACAGTGTTAGTATATAACAGATATGAAGTGTTTTTTATTCACTTCTGATGGTTGTGATGTGGCATGTTCACAAATTTTGAATTCAAGGCCAGTATGTCAAGGTCAAAGGTCACATGACTAAAATTGTATGACAAGGCACAGCTTTAACATAAGACATTTCTGCATACCAAGTTTTAATTTCCTCTAAGTGGTTGCTGAGATATGCTCAGTACAAAATTTATGACCTCAAGGTCACTGCACTAAGGTCAATGGTGACATCACTAAGATTTGAAGGAATCTGAATCTTCACCTATATATCTACCTCTATATAAAATATGAAAGATATAGTACTGGTAGTTTTGGAGAAGATTTTTAAAGAAATGTTGACAGACGGACAGACAGACGGACAGATATTTTCCCCCTCCTAAAGCTCTGCGAGCTAAAGTCTCAGCAGAGCTAAAAACTTGCAGGTATGTTAAATAAGGAAAAAGTGCTTTAATGTCTTATTTCATGAGAGCTTAAAGTTTCAAGAACTAAACATTATTTGTTCTCATATATAAAAGATTTATCACTCTGCTATTTCTTAACTGCATGAATCATCCATCTCACTCTCCTATGTCACACATGACATGAATTTACTCCTGATGGGAAATTTATGGGAAGATTGATGTTGACGGACAGACAGAATGAAGACAGATATTCCCAATTACTGCAGAGGCTGTGCTGGAATTCAAATGTAACAAAGTAAAATGGAGATGGACGAACGTTTGCACTATTTATCAGTTTAGTTTTAATGGTTTACCCCATGATGACTTTCATCAATAAATTTAAAATGCAAATTTAACATCATATGGTGTAACACTATTGCCATTATATCTCTATCCAACAATAATTCTAGTCAATACTTATATTTGAAAAACTCGGAATGTGCAATACATTTATTTTTATTGCATTTTTTCACATTTACAACTGCACGGTGTACATTTTACTCAAGGAATTGAATGACAAAATGCTGTATCAGTAAATGCCAATTTAAATCAATACAAAGTGAAACCCAAGATAGAAACAACATACCTGGTCTTCATATGACAATATGTAGGAAGTTGTTTTCTTTGATAAGAGTACCAATTCATTGATGATATAATTTATTTTGAAATAAATCAGTACTGATGTGCCCACACAGTTCAAATATATTACACATGCAGGAGGCAAGCAGACAAATCCACAGCAAAATGACAACCCGTCTTTGTTTAGCAGGGCCATTTGGTGACTTGTACATATGAAAATCATGAATTGTCAACAATTTTCAGGGCAATCTTTGACAGAATTAAACTTACCGGTAATTAAAGTTTAAAAAGTTTTGTCTTATTCTCAAAATTCCAGACCTGTTTAAATTCTATGTGTTACTGCATTATTTCCAGAGTATCAATGTGAAACTCTAAAACTGACCCTACTTTAAGATAAAAATAAATTGCATGTGATATGACAAAGATAGAGCATATGGGTAGTTATAGCGGCTTCTTTGTCACTGGTGAGATAATTTCACTTTTAGCTGTGACAGACGTACACCAACTGACTTTTGTAAAAGTGTGAAAAACAATACATTTTGACAAAAGAGCATGTTTTACATTTCTCAGTGTTTCCCTTCAGCAGCCTCGTGATTTGAGACTGAAATTTATTAAAGTCTGTGATCAAAGGGTACTTTTCAATATTTTCTGAGGTCAGCCTTTGTGGATAGATTCTTTGCAGCCTTAGAATCTGTACAAAGAGGGGAAAAAATCATATAATTATGCTTTTTTGGAGTGCATTAATATCTCTGCCACAACGAAACACTTCTGAAATCTTAAGAACAAGATAAGACAGTCATGTGTATAATAATTATGTCTAGTAAGATTATAACCTGAAAATGGTTGACACAATTGTGAACACTGTCACAAATATAGCCAGTTGTTTTAGCATTTGTTTAACTGCAAGGTATGCAAATCTGCAGGTGACACTTAAGAGACAAGCAGGCCGACTGCATGTGCCATATAGTACACACTTTCAAAAGGCAAATGCTCTTCAATACTCAAATTATCAATTTAGAATCAATAAAAAATAGCTTATTCACAAGAAACCTACAAAATAAAATGGTCAAGAGTATATCGATTGACATCATTTCAACAAAAGTAATTACAAAATTGTTCAAGAAATATTATTTTGTAGTTCCAAAACAAATCTTCTTGCTTTTATAATATATATCAGTTTCAGAACAACATAATAGAACATCAATTGCAAAATATATTTTATGAAAAGTAAAACTTGATTCAATGTATATTGTGCAGAATAATAATGAATCTCACGTTCAAATTTTTATTCTCTGCCTCATGTAGAATTACAATGTCCAATGATATGAAATCTCAATCTGATGTTTAGCTGATGTTAACTAATCCAGATGACTTTTCTATAATTACCTCTTACCTCAAGTATTTCTACATATTGCAAATTGGGAACATTTGCCACTATCCTAAGATCCCTTATTACTGAAGGATTTAACTGGTGCTGCCGTTCAAAGTTTTTCAAGCAAGTGCATCTGCGACCTTCTGTGTCACGATATTTTCTGACAATATTTAACCACTTATATTCTGTATACAAGAAACTCCAGGTAGGATACATTATATTTATGACATTAGTTCACACAATAAGTTTATCTTGAAAAATACTCCTTACATATAAATAAATAAATAGATAAATAGATAAATGAATAAATATATATATTTATATATATTTATTTATCTATATATATATATCATCAATATATCATCAATAAATAGTGTCATTTAAGTATTATTGGTTTACTTCACCACACATTTCAAAGATGGTCAAGATATATATATATATATATATATATATATATATATATATATATATATATATATATATATATATATACTGTATATGTATGTATGTATGTATGTATGTATATATATATATATATATATATATATATATATATACTGTATATGTATGTATGTATGTATGTATATATATATATATATATATATATATATATATATATACTGTATATGTATGTATGTATGTATGTATATATATATATATATATATATATATATATATATATATATATATATATATATATATATATATATATACACACACACACACACACATATATATATAATATATATATATATGTGTGTGTGTGTGTGTGTATTATATACATGCATACACACACATATATATCTATATTGTAGATACAAATTTCATTCAGGACTTACATTTTAGTTCAAAGTGATCAGTATACTGACAATAACTGTGCTCTTACATATCAAAATACAATCTTTTGCTGCGGAATGTGGGAGTTCAGTCTCCCTTCACAGTTTTCCTATCAAACAATAAAGACAGTAAAATAGATATTTTGTGAAGATAATCACACATTTTTCTCCTATTGGTGTAATTCCTGAGGCACTTACGAATAAATAGTACATTATGTGGGGCTGTCCCAAGAAATACAATCTGGTCGACACGCAACATAAGTTTCAATTGTTCGAAGTTTTTGTTTGTTAACTTTCAGTCTGCAATATTTCAACATATTTTTGGGAGAAAATGGTATGGACAGATTAATCTTGGTGATTAATGGTCAAAGCACATTAAGTTTTCAATACCGGAACTATTCAATAAATCTAAGGTTCACACAAATTTCATATAATTGTAGAATTGTGATTCAAAACACTTAATTCCTCCAACTAATTTGCTGATTCTGCCAAAAACTATATCTATGTGACCTAATCAGTTAAACATAACATAAAAGATGACACTAGTTACATTGTTTAGTGTTCATGTACAAGCTATTAGGTAATCAAGATAACTGGAGCAGTAACAGATCAACCATGTCACGCTGACCCCAAGTTGAAAGATGTGGACAATACCATCATTGCTACCTCCAAAAAAACATAACCCCATGGGTTGATAGCTCTGCTGACTTAAATGAAAACACATTGAATGTGTAACTTGCAAACTTTCTGAGGGCCCTGCAGGCCAGTCCAGTCACTTTTCACCCATTTATAGGATATGCACAATAATTGCACACCTCCAAAGAAACACTGGGCGCTTTAGACTTTCATTTCTCTGGTTGCTAACCTTATTCTTTGCTGCTACAAAATCACAACTACAATAGGGTTCCAGTCCAACTGTAGCTTGTGGCAACTGATTCAAGGGCATATGCGTTGAAATGTCTGATGTTGAAGATAAATTTCTGATGTTGGCTGGCTGAATGTTGGACATATTGTCTGATGTGGGTCAAAATCTTTTGGCGAACACTGACAACACTTTGTGTTTGCCATGCATGCCCAATATTTAGTGTCTCTATCGTTCATGAGATATGGCCTGCACAATAATACATACCGGTAGGTCAAGGTCAAAGATCAAATCTGTAAAAAAATGATTGAAATGTTGCAGGTACACAAATTTTGAATTCAATGTCAAGATGTCAAGGT
Source organism: Amphiduros pacificus (assembly GCA_949316495.1). NCBI lineage: Eukaryota > Metazoa > Annelida > Polychaeta > Phyllodocida > Hesionidae > Amphiduros > Amphiduros pacificus. The sequence continues at coordinate 20,915,450 of OX439000.1, read as the reverse complement.
CAAAAGAAACATGACTAAAAAGTATGACAAGGCACAGCTATGACATAAAACATTTCTGTATACAAAGTTTTAATTTCCTCTTATAAGTGGTTGCTGAGATATGCTCAATGCAAAATGTGTGACCTCGAGGTCACTGCAATAAGGTCAATGGTGACATCACTAAGATTTGAAGGAATGTGACCTCTATATCTACCTCTGTATAAAATATGAAACATATATTACGGGTAGTTTTGGAAAAGATTTTTAAACATAGTGTTAGTATATAACAGATATGAAGTATTTTTTATTCACTTCTGATGGTTGAGATGTGGCATGCACACACATTTTGAATTCAAGGTGAATGTGTCAAGGTCAAAGTTCACATGACTAAAATTGTATGATGAGACACAGCTATGATATAAGACATTTCTGTATACAAAGTTTTAATTTCCTCTTATAAATGGCTGCTGAGATATACTCAGTACAAAATTTGTGACCTTGAGGTCACTGCACTAAGGTCAATGGTTACATCACTAAGGTTTGAAGGAATCTGCATCTTTACCTCTATATAAAATATGAAAAATATTTCTGGTAATTTTGGAGAAGACATTTTCCCTGATCCTAAAGCTCTGCAACTTAAAGAAGTCTGTAGACCTAAAAATGAGTGATGCAGTAATTCTCTGCAATTCCTCACCCACCCTATTAACATTATCACCATGTTAATCATGAACATCATAATCAATGGTGTATAAGCAAAGTATTGCAATATGGTTAATTCAACCACTTTACTCTTTTTCTTGGAACAGCCCTATTTGGAAGTGAGCCAATATTATTTTGTCAGAATGTTAACATGTTTCACCTCAAAATTGAAATATACACATTTGGTTAATTATACGGAATTTTTTTAAGCAATCAATAAAATATTTACACATTTCAACATAATACCATTTGAAAACATGTGCAAATGTTTTGTCATATCAAATTGGAACTATCAATGTCAGTTGTCTGGAATGTGTATTAGTTTCTCATTAAATGTATTATATTTAAAAAGGAAATTTAGTAGTCATATATATTCCCAATAATTATCAATACTGCTTGAGAGAGGATCTGACACTAGTGTGCCAGATTCTATGAACACTCTTGGACAGGTGAATGCAACAGAATAATTTCAAGATAACAACACTTGCATAATATATTTTGCATGCAGGCTGAAGTAATTTCTGCTCTCCACTTCACTAAATGTAATACTATTCAAGATTTGCAATGTACAATCATTCAAAATTAACAATTTTACTTAGAGACCTGTACCATAGATAATGATTTTTCTAAAAAGTACCTCATCATACAGTGCATAAAATTACCAGAAATAACTAGATACATTGTGACAAATATCACAAAAGGTACTGTTATAGTCTGTGGTGTTGACAATAACAGTATACATCCAGACTCCTTAATACTGTATTCTATGCACTGGTTGTCTGAACTTATGACCGAGCTTTTACTCTGTGACCGAGCTTTTACTCTGTGCAACAATCTGTCAAGTGCACTTGCACTTCTGCTGTTGGATCTAAGTCCTTACATTCACACCACACCACACGTATTGTCATTTCTTCCTGGGATGTTATTAAGTTCATAGTACATCAAGTTTCAACGGAGGGGGTCAAACTGTATAAACTGCTGGCTAAACAATGCCTTTCCATCGTGCTGTGTATGTGATAATGTTGGAATCTGATCCCTGCCCTTCTTAGCCAGTCACCCAAAAGATCAAAGAATCGTGTCCCCTGATGTTACATATGCTTTTAGAACCAGCAACCAAGGATAAAACGATCAATCCCCCAATGTCCCTGATATTATGTAAGCTTACATAACTTGCAGGGGACAAACAAAAAAGAGGTAACAAACACACACACACACACACACACGACAGAGTGATTTCTTAGAGGTTGGTTGTGAAAGGTACATTGAAGATTTTGTCACACTGGGGTGCTGTTGTAAAGTGGTTGATAAATATCTGGTGTCAAGAATAATATCAGACATGATTACAGCCAGATTTCTGACAACTTGCGATATTGTATTACAATTGTTAAATATAAAGCTAAGCTAAGTTATAGACACAGTTGCCTAATAACCCAAATGATAAAGGTCCCCCATGTCAGTGGCCTGGATACAGATAACAAAAGCATATTGTGTGCTTTGAATTGTATTTATCACGCCTCCCAAGACTGGGATCTGCTCTCTGTGTTCATTGTGTACAGCTTCCCAGCAACCACAAGAACAATGCACCACCCCATGTTACATGATGGTATACAACACTGTATGAAGCAACCAAAGGTCAAAGGAACATTAATCTTACTCTATGATATTTTATGTTTTGTCAAAATAAATCATTTACCGTATTTACTTATGACTCGTGTATAAGACGAACCCGCAAAATTGAGGTTATTTTGCTTGAAAAAAAAAACAATTTCCGAATATAAGACGAGTTGGTTTTTCTTGAGATATCGGCTCTGCTACCATTCAGGCTTCAGCTTGGCGGCCATTTCAAAAGTGAAACGTAAATATGCTTACGATACAAGATCTTAACGGTCTTATATGCGAGTATATACGGTAAAACGTAAATACGATGTTCATATTTTCGAAATAACGAATATCGGACGTAGCGGATCGATTTTAATTGCGTTTTAAATGATAAATAAAGGTATTTACCCAATATTATCACAAATTCACTTTGCAGGTCAAGAACAGAACAAAACCATCCATTCATTTAACATGCATTACGCAATATGAGGTCGTCATTTTAAAAGTGGGAGTGACGTAGCCGATCGATTTTAATTGCGTTTTAAATGATAAATAAAGGTATCTACCCAATATTATTACAAATTCGCTTTGCAGGTCAGGAACAGAACAAAACCATCCATTCATTTAACATGCATTACGCAATACTATCGTGAAAGCATTTCTGTCCAAACGGGAAGACACGACTCAAAGTAGTGGAAACAATGATGAGATGCAAAACTGTGAAAGCTGATAATTGGGATCATTGAAAACAAAGTCAAAACAAAGCGTTTCGAAATAATGGACATCGGACGTAGCGGATCAATTTTAATTGCGTTTTAAATGATAAATAAAGGTATTTACCCAATATTATCACAAATTATGCTTCGCAGGTTGAGAATTTCTCCACGAAGTAAAACGTAACACGATATACGTGACATCCTTGATCTTAGCGTCAAAACTAACACATGGTAGAATATTTCTTTGTGTATTATAAGCCAAAGATATTAATTATATTGCTTTTAATTATTATTGTTTATAGCACTCGATCGGCTGTAAATCATCGTGATAATATTGGGTAAATACCTTTATTTATCATTTAAAATGCAATTAAAATCGATCCACGTGTGAAAGCATTTCTGTCATAAAGGGAAAAATAACTCTTCAATCATTTCAGGGAAAAACTAGATACCTTGTGACAAATGTCACAATCTGTACTGTAATAATCTGTGGTGTCAAAAACATGGATAAAGCCAGAATCCTTAATAATAAATACATTGCACTGGTTGATATAATTAATAGACCCTGTTAAATATCAAGACCTCTGCCCCATCAGATAACAGCATAATCTACTTTATCTCTTGTATAACACCACACATATTGTCATTTCTTCCCAGATAGTTATTGGCTTCATTGTACATTCAGTTTCCATGGAAGAGAGCCTGGGGCACACTGTGAGCTGCTGCTTAAATGCTTAAATGCCTTGTACAATACTCAATACCAGCAGCACTGGCCCAATGTAGGTAACCAGGGACCAAGAATCACCCCCCCCCCATGCCAAAAGATCAAAGAATCATCCAATCAGGGACCAAGGATCAAAGGATCATTCCCCCTACCAATGACTCAGATATTATGTAACCTTATATAATTTGTAATGGCCAGAAGATTACAAAAAGGAAGATTAAGGATAAGTGGTAACAAACACACACACACACACACACAGAGGACAGAGTGATTTCTAAGAGGTAATAATCTGGGTGGACAGTAGTTCAAATTATTGTTGCGTTAAACATGTTTGTACAATTTGAAAATGACCCAGTGTAGCAAAAGATTCCAAGTTTGATAATAGGCAGAATCTTTCACATTTTCACTTCCTACATGATGATATAATGTAAATGGCAGAGATTCGACTTTTTATATGATCATTTTTGCGTTTGGATATCTCATGATTGAACACTACTTGCAATGAATTTATTAAATAAATATTCACCCAAATACCAATTTCAAAAAATAAAGATTTAACTGTCATGTAACTACTTTACTTTTTTTTATAAGATCTTAAATAAGTCCCTAAAGGTTATATATGTATTCATAAAATTATTAAAATGACAGTTTGCAAGGTTGTGAGTCATTTGTCCCAAAGGACAAGAACAATTCGTGCAGCAGGAGAGTGGATCACCCATCACATACCTGGTAAGTTATAACATTTGGCAGGCTTTTGATTTCTAACTTTACTGTATTTCTAATGAGCTAACATTCATATATTAGCTAGAAACTAAAGACCATAGAACTTGAATAGATCCAGCAACAAGATACAGCAAAATTCTCCCCTGACAACACATTATTTTGAAATTTGGTCATAAAAACAAAATCATTATTTCTTCACTGGAATGTAAGTTTTTATAATTTAAAGTAATTTTCCATGTCTGACATTATTTCAATCCCTGTCATTACCCAATGAAAATGCATGATTTTCTCTGCATACAAAATATAGTACAGCAATCAACTCAAACACCATAAATATTACTAATATGTCTGACAAAAACATTTGACTACTGAGTGATCAGCTCAAACTACAAAACAGAAATTCATTTTAAAATATATCCTCAGAATAACTTAAATATAAAGAAAATACCAAAATTATAAATAGCACAATAGATTAATAAATATGAGACCTGCATATAATGTAATACCAAATATGACTAGCATCAATGTTTATCTATCATATTTTGACTAGTTAATCAAATATACATGGAAATACACCACAAGACTATTCAAATATGTTTGTGAGATTCTTGCATATATTGTAAGGCCTCCACATTAACAAAAAATTTTGGTTGCCCAGATGAGTAGTGAGAAGTGATGGCCCTAAATTACAAAGGATGCAATGTACAGGGCAGCCAAACCCAAAGTGGTTTATTTCATGAGCTCATATCCCCAGTTCTGTCGATTTTCTGTGAAGTCTTAAATCAAAAAATAGAATTTTGAAGAGATCTAGCATGTAATGCTAGTCTAAACACACACAAATTTGAGTGCCTTATTCAGCCACCACATCACTGGCCAAATTAGAAGAACTGATGGCTTCGGACCACCAAGACAGGGTTAATGCCAAGGCCTGCATTTTGTATATTTTTTTGAAAGTGAGACAAATTCGGTGTGAATAGATATATTTTCTACAAAATATTACGTAACAATGGAATACATTTTCTGTGATCAACAGTGCAATTTATGCATGGTACTAACACATGGGCAATTAAAAATGTTAAGCACAAACAATTCACAATAAACACTAAAAACTGTAAAACATTTTGACTAGGAACAACCACCTATCTCAAATAATACCTTGTAATTTTGTATTATCTCTAAACCATTCCCCACCCACTGTAACATGCCTTATCCATCATGCATAATCTGGCCTATTCATGGCTGCCAAATAATTGTGCTACCATGACGACTAAAACAGAGTGTGTATTCACAATAAAATTAATCAATACTTGTTAATTCTCAATCTTAGGGGCCATTTTAAAAAAGGATATAATGTTGCTGCTCACTGCAGATTTGGTAAGAATCAATTCTCCCATTCAAATCCCCCACATACAATATCAAGGCTGCAGAACCAAATTCAATCAACTTAATAATGGACATATATGTATATTGCAATGCTGTGACAACATTATACAATACTTCCCACTAAACTTCCCCAGTTGGCTATGAAATAAGATTTGTTGAAATATTGGTTAATGGGCATATTGTTCCAAATGATAAATCAAATAAGCTATGTTATGCAAATCTGCTAAAATTTGATTTCAAAGTTACAAAAACTATCCTCCTATTTCACAACATGGCGTTTATCTGCCTATTTGTTTTTTTGTATTATCAAAGTTCACTATATTTTTGCAAATGTTAAGTAAATAGGGTTATGTGTACTGCCAAATTTTTTTTGTATTTTGATATGAATGTTTAAAATTTTATAAAACCCAGAAATGAAATCTAGGTCAAAATGCAATGGCAACAGAAATTTTGCTATCCACAGTACTGATGTGTCTATCTTGCTAAATGCATTGCTTACTTTTTTTGTTGGCATAAAACATTTAATATTGCAAGTTCAAACTGCCTGTTGTACACAGTTCTAATTAATTGATTCCTATCAAACCCTGTTTATTCCTCCTTTAATCTAATTACAATAAATCTATCAGACCATTAACAAACATTGTACAAACATTACCTCTGTCTGCCAACATGGCACACTAATATCCCTCAATACAATATTGAATATAAAGAACATTTCAATAAAAAAGCATCCACACAATTACGTGTGCAAACATTTTAACCCATTCATTTTTTCTTCCATTATTTCACTCAATAAAACCTCTGTAGATTAATAAATAAGCCCAAAGTGAAAATTTATGAAGAATATCATTCCAACATAATTTGGAAATCTATTCACTTCTGATAATTATTAATGGACCACATGAGGCATAACTTAAAAGAAGGCATTCATATCTCTGAGCGGTAATATTACACAAAGGTAATCAGGAGTAATTTAACATAGCAGCATTGGTTTCTGAAGACAAAATTCAAATTGTTCCAATAGGGTTGTAACATTTTGAGCATGTTGTTTGGTTTGTGAATGACAACTATTTTGCTTCAGAGAACTGATGTTATGAAAAACTCCAAAATCGAATTGTAGTTATTTCTGTGCCGCTAAAATAAAAGAAAATGTTCAACAACAGAAATAGTGATAAAGTCTGACAATTATAAAATTTTCAAAAACATGTTCACACAAAACTTTCCAAGCAACATTCCAAAGTCTTGCACTCTGGGATTTTGGATACCTTCCTTTAAACCCTCAAGGATTATATAAATTTACGTTGATATTTAGCAAACTTGATCATATGATCTGAAATGTATATAAGTGTTACAAGGTTAGACAGTGAGAAATGTCATCCCCATAATGAATGTTAATGTGTATCACATACTCAACAATTGACCTGCATGAAAAATAGCACACCAATATTTTAAAAAATCACCAATATAAAGATGTCAATATCCAACATACAAAGTATAAAAGATTTTACAAAAACATCATTTTAACAATTTTGTGATTTCATCACTTGTTGAGTGTGGGACAACTAATAATATTGTAATATTGTATACATTCTCCCTGTCACTAATTGCACATAATAAATAAACATAATATCAAACACAGGAGTAATTCAATGGACATTATGCCAATTATGCACAATTCCAATCTGAAAATCCAAAACTGGGACAACAAATAATTGTCTTTAGGACTGAGGGGGTTCTCATTGTGCCACAATCTCTGCAGCTTCACTATTACTCCCTTTCTTTCCACCAAACAGTGGTGACAACCGTTCCTCATCACTAATGCTGGACTTGGCTTGTGCCTTGCGCTGGAGCTTCTTGAGCAGTTCAGATGCTGATGTGTTAATGGCAAAACTGGGTGGGTAGGCAGCCAGGGTAGCATCATGAGGGGCCAAGGGAAGCAAGCCATTGCCAGCCTGCGACCATGCAAGTCCCAATGGGAAAGGGTTTGTGAAGCCCAGTCCCCCCAGTGACGTATGGTGTGCCATGCTGGCAATGGTTGCCATGGCACTCCCCGCTGATGCCTGTGACCCTGGGATGTTCAAGGTCACACTGCTGCTATTAGTGCTGTTGGTGCTGCTGGTACTGCTAGTACTACTGCTGGGAGATGCCTGTGATTTTTCTTCTCCACCACTTTTTTTGCTGCTCTTTGTCTCGCGTGGCTTTTTCTGTCTCAGTAGATGGCGTTCCTTTACTTTATACTCCAGTGTAGAATGAGGCACTCCAAAATAACTCCCTGCTCTGTGGACGCTCATTTCTCCCCTCTGTACAGCCTTCACAGCTTCTATGAGCAACTGACTATTGTACTTGCGGTACTGACCCCGTTTTGGACGTGTCTTCTTTGAAGCTTTATCTGAAGGTTCATTATTCTCTGTTTTACCTTCTTTTTTGTCACGTTGTTCCTTCTTACTGTCTGTTTTAACTTTTTTTTGTGGTGGGTCCAGAGAACTGTCAGATTTACCTAATCCATTTTCAAAAAGTGCTCCCTGGTGACTAGAACTTAAACCATTACTGTGACCTGAGTTATTGACTTGGGCACGTGATCGTACTTTTTCTGCGATTGTCTTCGCAATTATATCCTTCAATGTGTCACCTATCTTGCTGTTTGAAATATTGGGCGGAGAAAGAGAGTTATCATCATTGGTGCCACTAGTCACCACGCCATTAGTGTAAGACCTCATTGGCTTGTAGGACGGAATTTTAAGTTCAACAGGTGTGGACGAGTTTGAACTGCTGCTGCTCTCCTGGTGGCTATTGTAAGCACTAAATCCAAGATCAAGATCCAGTGATAAAGGCTGACTAAGTTTACAACGTTCTAGATCCATCATTCTTTCTTCAGCCATCTTGCGTACAAGTTCAGGCAGAAAAGGCAATTTAAGCTCATGAGCGTATGGATTACTGCGATGTCCCCTGTTCCTAAAACTTTTGTTTGAATCATCCAGCAGTGTACTGTTAAACAAGGATGATGGCATACCAAACTTGCGATCAACCTCCTGCAAGTTATGCTTGCGCCGAATCTGCTCCAGTTTGTGGGCCCAGTCACTGTCTGATAAAGCTGAATAATGATTTTCTTCACCTGTGAAAGCATAGGGTAATGAAAAGAACCCACTGGGAACTCCCTGGAGTAAATCTCCCATTGATAACTTGTTCTCCTGAGAAGCCCTTATATCTGGGCAAGGTGAGCCTCCAATTGGAGTACCTTCATTGTCTAATTTGAAGATTTTATTCCTCAGAGTTGATCGAGGAATACCATACAAAACAGCTGCCCTCCTTGTACCGAGCTTCCCACTCCGAATATCAGTGACTGCAGCTTGGAGTTCATCTTCAGTGTAAGTTTTTTTACAATTTGGATCTCCTTTCCTTTTTCTGTGACAAAAAGAACACATATTTTAAAGGAATGCAAAAACTATACAATATTACATGTTCTGATAAACAAAATATGATATCATATTCAATTTAAAGATAAGAAATTTGAAGTATGAAGTGCACAGTTATTCATGTTGTGCATTCCAAACTTTAAATAAAATTATTGATCTTTTTACACTTGAAAATTATCGCTTAGAACATGGTGGCTTGTAAACATTTAATCCAGAAATACCTGCAAATTACTTTATAATTGTATCATAAAATATTAACCAAGTTTTGCAGGTTGTATTTTGTTTGTTTGGGGTTTTACATCACTTTGAATATTATTTCGTGGTGAGACCTACTTGCAGCAGATGTAGTGCTGCCTCAATGAAATGTCATGTATAACTCAGCCAGTCACAGATTTATAGGGACAATGGGTTAACCCATTAGGCATGCGCTTCAGCTCATATGGAAAATTGTCTCATGTATTCAATCTTGGCATGGCTGGGGATTGAACCCACAACCTTTGGATCACCGCAGAGGAACTGGTGCTTATCAGTTTGAGCTCAAACCAACAATATTGAACAAAATATTACTCAATTATGGGTGCTGGCTGTTATGTTCGAAAGGTTTTATTCCAAAAGTCTCAAAAACAGGCTATATGTAAGGCATTGAATGTTCCATGTGTTCATGCAAGAAACAATTCACTTTTTGCCATTGACTTTGTAAAAAAAATCAATAATTCTTTTGGTTTGATTATGACCCTGTTTGTTTGTTTAAGAGTGTTATGTTACTTTAAACATTACTTCAAGTAGATAGTTCGCGAGTTGCACAAAGTCAGTACAGTATTTAATGCACACATGGTCATGCACTACCCAACTCACAAATGTCAACCTCTTTTGTGATATAAGGAGGTCAAAGTAACCTAGTTACACAGATATTTCTCCAAATTATAAACATATTGTACAGGATACATGGAGCGGCAATACCTGGTGTTATATTTGGTGTTATGTGAAATATGTGGCAATATTGCTGGTCTTGACCTTGACCTTGAACCAAAGTCAATAAAATGTTAATTAGTACTTTACATATCAATAATATCAAGTTTCGGATCAGCTTCTGCATACTTTTGGAAGTTGTGACCTATTTGGCCTATAAATAAGTTAATGTGACCTAGTTACATAAATATTTCTAAAAATCATGAACAAATATATTGTGCAAAATAAATGTGGTGGAAATAAATGTTATTTGCAGTGTTTTGCAAAATATCACAAATAGCCGATTTTGAAAATCGGCTCCCATGACCTTGAAAATTGCACAAGGTTACACAATATCTAACATATCTAAGTCCCTGATATGTAGATTACATCTCCCATATCATATTATGTTGCTGCAATCTTAAATAAAATAGAGCATTCACAAGCGAAGTTGCTCTTGTGCTAGTCATGACCTTGACCTTGACCCAAGGTCATAAAAAGTGCACCAAAATAAATTACCACAGATATTTACCAATATCTACATAATATCAAGACTTCATCTTCTCTCATTTGTAAAGGATTAGATTCACTTTGGAAGACAAATTTGGTCTTTAAGTAGGTCACTGTGACCTAGTTACATAATTTTTGCTATAAATTATGAACAATGACATTGTGTAAAATAATTGTAGTGGGAATGAATGTTATTTGTAGTGTTTTGCAAAATATCACAAATAGTTCAAGGTCACCCAATATTGAACTCTTTCAAGCCCCCTCATAAGAAGATCACATCTACTACCAGTAAATTATATTGATATTGCTGTATTTTGTCAGAAAATTGAGCATTCACAAGAAAAATCAAATTCACAAGTCATATTGCAACTTGACCTTGACCCAAGGTCACAAAATGTTCAGCCTAAAAATTGTCCAGACCTACATGTTGTAGTATTGAGTCCCGATGTCCAAGCGTATATGAATGATGAAGAAAACAAAGTGCAGCGGTGGCGGATGCAGCAGCTGACTGGGTGGAAACTGACCAAATACATAAAGTCAGCTTGTGCTGACTTATCTCATGAAGAGACCTCCTTGTAGTAGATTTAGTATACCTCAATAAATCAGCATATTACAGATTCTGACTTGAATGAAAACACATAACTGAGAGAAAGTGTAATAATGCAATATTTCACGCACAAAATTTGTAGCGTGAAGGTAACTGCATCAAGGTCAATGGATGCAGGGGCAAAATAAAACTGATATTGCACAACTGCACCTTGCGGTTGTCAGGCATGCCCAATATTTATCATCTTAGTTAATCGTTCATGAAATCTTTTCCTTTAGGTATTAGTAGGCATGATGATCTTTTTCCTTTTTTTTCCAAAAATCCAATAGCTATCCCTAAGTTGTCAAGTTGGCTGCCTTTTTTAATAACATAGAAATACTAGCCAATGAGAATTGAGATAACAAGTTGGGGCAAAATTTGATATGTAACATGCATTTTGATTGGTCAAAATCATCTGCTCAAGTCTGCTCTTGAAATGGTTTAAAATGATCAGTTAAGAAGAAATGTTCACAAAAATTACAAAAAAAGCAATGATAAGCATAGCTCTAAGGCCATTGACATAAGTTTATTCACTTTTAATGGTGGTGAGATTTTGCATGCACACAACTTTTGAATTCAAGGTCATATATTACTGGTAGTTTTGGAGAAGAAGATTTTTAAAGAAATTTTGACAGACGGACAGACAGAAAACATTTTCCCCACTCCTAAAGCTCTGCAAGCTTAAGGCTCATCAAAGCTGAAAAGTTCACCTATATAAATTATCATGGATATTTAATAATATTTACATAATGTCAAGGTCTAATCATCTCCAATGTGTAAAGGACCAGATTCCCAATATTTTGAAATTTCTGACCTATCTATCTGACCTTTAAGAAGTTCACAATGACATTGGTACATAAATTATCGTAGTAATTATTAAAAACATATTATTTAAGATAAACATAGTGTGAATAAATGCAATATGTGGTGTTTTTACAAAAAACAAGTGCCTTTGGCTGGGAGGGGTTGCAATCTTTCACTTGTGCAGCTCTCTCTCACATATGCAGCTATTTTTCACATATGCAGCTATTTTTCACATATGCAGCTATTTCTCACACATGCAGCTATTTTTCACATATTCAGCTATCTCTCACTGATGCAGCTATTTCTCGCATATGCAGCTATCTCTCACTGATGTAGCTATTTTTCGCATATGCAGCCATCTCTCACTTATGCAGCTGTCTCTCACTTTTGTATCCATCTCTGATTTGTGAAGCAATCCCTCATTTGTGGGTGCAGCTGTCTCATCTCAACTATTTCTCACATGTACAGCTATCTCACTGGTGTAGCTATCACTGTTGTAGCTACCTCTCATTTATACAGCTGTCTCTCACTGTTGTATCCATCTATCACGTGTTCAGCTATATCTCAATTATGCAGCTGTCTCTCATTATTGTATCCATCTCTCATTCAGTTGTGTAGCTATCTCCTACTTTTGCAGTCCACACTCATGCAGCTATCTCTCACTCATGCAGCTTTCTCTCACTCATGCAGTTGTCTCTCACTCGTGCAGCTGTCTCACTTGTGCAGCTATCTCTCACTTGTGCAGCTATCTCTCACTTGTGCAGCTATCTCTCACTTATACAGTTGTATATGTAATTAATGTCTGCATCTGTAAAACCTTGCGGGACCTCCACTGGTTCCAAAATTAGGTCAATAATTAGGTCAAATTCCCGATGGTTGAAAACAAAGCCCAAATACAGAAATGTATGCATATTGGTAATATTTCATATCTACCGCAATTATGACAACAAATAAGTGAGAATTGTACCATTCATAATATGCCAAAAGCGCAACCCATCACATAAACTTGCAAAACAAAAGTGAAGTGGAGATTAGTTCAGTGTAAATTCTACCTGAGGGCAGGCAACGTGGTGACGGAACAGCGATATCGCACACTCTTTTCAGTGGCAAATTTTATTGCAGTCTATACCTCACACAGCCATTTTTTTTTTTTCTTCAAATCTCGTCACCCTTCCTCTCTGATCACGTTCATGCTTTTTTATATATGTATGTAATCACAAATAACCGATTTTTGAAATTGAATCTTGTGTCTCCCAATATAAACTTACACAAGCCTCTCAAGGTAAATCATATCTGCTTAGCCACATTGATATTGCTGTAATATTTTCAGAAAATAAATCATTCACAAGAAAAGATGCTCCTGTGCTGGTCATAACCTTGATTCAAGGTCACAAAATGTTCAGCCCCAAACAATTCCAAGACTTACATATTATCACGTTACATTATCTTGCCCTTTACCTGGTGGCAGGACCTACACACTTTCAAGACTTTTTATGCCTAAATTACTTCACAATTCAGGACATTTTAGGCAGAAGATTTAAGTAAAAAAAATTACATGTTTTTCAGCTGAAACAAAGTGCATCGTTCAATGTGCGGTCGATGTGTGTTTGCACATGCATTCACGTGCATGCGTGCAGTATGCTAGATGGAACCACCACTGTTTATAATAAACATCGGCTAATGGCCTGAGAGCTATGCTGATCATTGCTTTTTTTAATGTTTGGGAATATTTTGTAGAAATGCCTGCAAATTTAAATCATGTAAATTCTTTCTTAGTGCAGACAAGGGAAGATGATAATTTCGGCCAATCAAAATAAATGCACATTACATATTGAGTTTGTCATCTCGATTCTCATTGGCTGATATTTGTCATGTTATTCAAAATGCCAACCTGCTTGACAACTCAATGACTGCTATTAGATTTTTTCAAAAAGAGACGAAGATCAAAGTTGAAGGACAGAATATTTCTCCCCTTTCTTGACATCATTTCGTGGGATATTTGTGGTGAAACAGGTCAAAACTGTGGCAGTATTATCCTTTTCTTATGAGAAAATCTAAACTAAACTACCTAAAATATTTGACAATACAGTTCACTGATCTTTCCTCTATTATTGCTCAAACACTAGAGAGCTGTTTGCTGCCAATATTGCATATTATCGCCCATGTAAACAATGGCTTGTAAAGGGATTAAGCACCGATTTTGAAAAAAAAGTTTAAAATTCACATATTGGTGATAAACGTATTGGTCTTTCATGTCTATAACCATTTTTATAAAATCCATCCCCATCATTGTCTGTAAAACCTATTTGAACAAGACCCTAATATATAGGCCCCTAATGAAAGCACACTCCTTTCTTGGGGTCATTTTTATGTGGAGTGTGATCATAGAGGCACTGAAAGGTAAAATGACGTAATAAGAGTATGGCAATATGCTTATGACGTCATGAAATGTATCGTCCTTTGAATAGTACCAAAATGACGTCAAACAGTGCTACCCTACTTTGAGCCTCAATGAGGTCAAACAAAGTTCACGCTACCAGTGTTTACCTGTCACATGCAGCTTATGGCTCAGACAGACCTCTGCTGGGAGTGCAACTACTATGTCTCATAGCAACATATCTCTATTATAGTTTCAATCTGTCATGATGTTCATATGAGGCTGAGCTTTCAACATACCAAATTGTAAAATTGATGCTTAATACTTTTAACTGTGTTTTCAAGTAAAATAATCACCAAGAGACATATATATTACATGCAAACTGTGAATAATAGTTTTATTTTTGCAAAGGGACAAAAATGTTTTGATGCTGAATAATTGCACATCGAAAATATTCTCTGTTTTGTTCCACGACTTAAATTCAAAATGGCGGCTGGTAAGCAGGAAGTTCATGTTTTGCACATGCTCACTTCCAACAACAGCAGAAGGGTTGTGAACTGTATTCTGGCAACATGAGGCACCAAATAGAATGTCTTCTGGATCATCTAAAGGATATTGGAGTCTGATGAGCTTTAGTTGGAGGATTCTCAATGGCTTTGCTGACTGGCATCCATGTTAAATTGAAGTTGGTTGGTCCATATATATAGTGAGCTCAATTATCAATTATTTTTGGTATTTTTCAAGGTTAAAAAGGTCACATGATTAAACTTCTCCAAGACATTTCCCCTTTACGAGCAATAGGCCTGGTGTTTTAACTCTACCTACTTCTCAAGAAAAAATTCCCAGAAGTATGATTAATAGATATAGAAACAATAGAATCAATAGAAATCCAAAGATATTTCCTGACAAGTTAACATACCAAATTTGAAAGGAACCCAGCTTATTTTGGCAAAGTTATTGGGTTCACAAGAATGACACTAACATACAAATATCAATACATACTGATTCAGCATTACATATGTTTACACTCAGCTGATTCATCAGAGCTGAGTGTAAACACACTAACATTAGGAAAATACAGTGTTGCAAGTTAAATACTACATCTCTCTACCTTCCAGTGACAAAAGCATTGTTTAATGAAAACAAGAAGATTGTATTAAGTGTTTTGTTACAAATTATGGTGAGAGACATTTCCATTATTGTGTCTAACTGAAAATATTAGTGGTTTCCTGTGTTGACACAGCACCTATGAAATGTACACAGTAAAATCTATTAAATTATGTATTATTCTACCTCTGCAAGTAAACCTTGAGAAAAACAGACATAAAAATGGCACATACCCCTTATTAGTGAATATTTGAGGCACTTTGAGTTCAACCAGAGGTTTGGGTGAGTCTGTATATTCAGTGTTGGACTTGTTGCTTGGAGAGGCGCTACTTAGGTCTAGAGGCTTATTTTCATCCATAACTGTGTTTGGAATGATGCTGGGCCTGTAAGCGTATGGTAAGAGTCCCTGCACATAGCGCATGCCTGAGGGAGAAAATAATCCATGGTAATCATTATTACTTTGACATCAGAAAGATTCATTCCTGGAGTGAGTTAAATTTATGCTGTCAAATATCAGCTCCACATATTAGAATAACCCTGGTCTTGTGCCAAAGAAATATAAAACATTAAAGTTCTCCACAATTTCACACATTAAAAAAAATCTGGATACACATACCAGAAATGCTTTGATTAATAATTTATGGGGGTGCAAAAATAAACTTACCTGGGCTCTCAGATGCTCCATTACTATCCTCTAGGCCCTGTGGCATGGAGTCCTGCAACAAAACAAACAAATTACAACAAAGATATGGGTTCAAACCAACCACTTGTAAATTTTTTTATTAACCAATACATTTAGTTTGAAATAGAAAATATGTGATTGATAGACACTTAACATATATTTTAATTTATAATAAACATTCACGAGATACTGGTCACATGTGCCTTATTGGTTTCTAGCATGGCTGACATGAGTTTCTGGCCTCCTCCTCACATCAGGGGCTGAGATAGCAATAGCATCTTAGAGCAGAAGCCACTCATTCTGAATATTCATCAGTTAGATATGGGTTACAAGCATTTGTGATCTGATCAGTCAGGTTTATCAAGTGATTGTGTCAAGCATATTGAAAGTACCGTATTTACTCTTGTATTAGACGAGGTTTTTACACGAGAGCAACCTGTGGATGAGGATTTACGGCCAACAATTACGGCACTACGATTTTTCATTACAAACATTCTTATTTTCGAAATAACGAATATCGGACATAGCCGATCGATTTTAATTGCATTTTAAATGATAAATAAAGGTATTTACCCAATATTATCACAAGTTATGCATCGCAGGTCGAGATTTTCTCCACTTCCTCGTCAAAACAAAGCGTTTTCATTACTAACTTTTATATTTTCGAAATAACGAATAGCGGACATAGCGGATCAATTTTAATTGCATTTCAAATGATAAATAAAGGTATTTACGCAATATTATCACAAATTATGCTTCGCAGGTCGAGAATTTCTCCATGCTTTCGCGCCAAAAACAAGAGCCTCCCCGCCTTTCAAAATGGCGATCTTGTGTTGCGTAAATCACGTATGCATGTCGTAATTCTATTTCTATTAAAATTAAATTTATTATTTAATTATATTGCACAATTCAATTCTGCCTTTGATGTCTTCCCTTTCAGTGGTGTGAAAATTAGTAAAATTTCACTGATACCAATTATCAGCGTTCACAGTTTTGCAGCATTTGTTTCCACTGCTTTGAGTCATGTCTTCCCTTGTTGAGAGAAATGCTTTCACACGCGGATCGATTTTAATTGCGTTTCAAATGATAAATAATGAAAACGCTTTGTTTGATGCTAAGATCAAGGACGTGGAGAAAAATCGACGTAATTGTGATAATATTAAGTACATACCTTTATTTATCATTAAAATGCAATTAAAATTGATCCGCTACGGATATGAAAGTTCGATTTGACATGTTGGCCGCTCCACTTTTGTCTCGTGGGCACCCAGACGCTAAGATCAAGGACGTCACATACATCATATTACGTTTTCGTGGAAAAATTCTCGACCTGCGAAGCATAATTTATGATAATATTGGGTAAATACCTTTTATTTATCATTTAAAACGCAATTAAAATCGATCCGCTATGTCCGATTTTCATTATTTCCAAATTATGAACATCGTATTTATGTTTTACCGTAAATACTCGAGTATAAGACTGTTAAGAACTTGTTGTGTAAGTATATTTAAATTTCACTTTAAAAATGGTTGAATGGTAGCAGTGTTGATATCTCAAGAGAAACTGACTCATCTTATGTTCGGAAATAGTTTTTTTTTAAGCAAAATAACCACAATTTTGGGGGGTCGTCTTATACACGAGTCGTCCTATACACAAGTAAATACGGTAATTTGGGAAGGCCTGATATGAGCATTATAATACCAGCAGAAAATGTGTGCCCAGTGTGGTAGACAAGTGGTGGGACAGCAGATAGCTTAATTGTTGCCGAGGACAATAGGCTGGCTTGATTGTGCCAGTAAGTGCCATCTTGCTTCCTTTGACTGAACATAAACCCCTGGGTTGATAGCTCTGCTGACTTAAAGGAAAACACATGAATTGTTTAACAAGCAAACAGGTTATGGTTTTCCATACATGATCCCAATTCAGTCCTGCTATGGAGGGCACTAGTCCTTATGTCTGAGCATAAATGAATGACGAAGAAAACGTGTGTCAGGTGCGGACATGGTGGATACTCAGCAAGAACAAGAAGTCACCCTGTGCTGATTAAATTATTTTTGTTCAGTTGGCAGCTGGCATACAAGACCCTACAGTCTAGAGTCACCTAATATGTGTCAGTGGGAATCCAGTGAAAATGCCTATACTGCACAAATGTGTAATGTAGAAATTCCTAATTTGAGCATGTGTTCACTTCAAGAAGAATCATCAGATGAAAAGTTTTTTGTTTACATCCGAAATGAATGAAAAGCACATGGATGAACCATTTTTAATGATGTCCAAAGGTATAAAGCTGTGCACAGGATCGGTCGCAAGTCATCAGTATTCATAAAACTCTGGCTGTCCACTCCTTGGTGAAAGAATTTAAATAGATTTGTTTTGTACTCGCAGTTGAAGTAACTGGTCAGTTTATGTATCAGACACCTGATAACAGTTTATAACCTGATGTTGGTTAATTCAGATTTTATGATATTATTGTGAGCATGGCAAGTATTTATCACTTGGAGAATTCTGAATTTAAAATGGTATCAAATATTGGCCAATGACTGCAGAGGTAGTAATTGAATGCTACCAATGTAATGCAGAGTACACTACAGCTAGATTTTTCGACATACGCTGATCGACATCTGACCTTATGGCATAGTTCTTTTACTCTGTGCTGCATGCAATCTATTAGGTGCAGCTTGCAGAGTTTCCTGTCCAATACCTTGGATATGATTAAATGCTTTCATAAATCTAATATAACTTAACAAGATATGGCTTTTGTTTCTGTGTTATTTATTGCAGGTGCTCTGAGCAAGTGGTGTGAGACATCATAGAAAATAAGTATCTGAAATCTTTTGTGACATTATGGGAGTACAATTGTGCAGTTGTTGAGTTGAGCATGCCTTTTACGGTTTCTTCATCTTAAAAACACTAAATCATATTGTTATTATAGTTGTTTCATTCTATATTCTATGCTAACTATGTATTTTATGTATTTGTATCCAGTGCATTTAGTATCACTAATTCCAAAGATGGCTAATTATTTTGAACCCTGTCATTCTGTTTTAACATCATGGCTAGTGAGTTACATGTGCAATTATGCCTGCTAACCCATGGATTGGCAATATACCTTGAACCAAAATATATGTCACATATACAAGTATTTGCTTCGGTTAAGTTTACCTTTGAAATACTCTTGAACTAGGTCTAATTATTTATACCATTTTTCTCAAGCGATAGCAGGGATGCCAAATGGGTTCAACTTTTGGTGTTGTTTTTCTCCCCAGAAATCTGGAAGAATTCACATCATATTTTCATATCTGACATGAAGAAATATGGACAGTAACAAAGCTGATAAAATCCTTAAAATGAATTTGAGCCAAATTTATAGATGGTCAGAACAGTTAGGACATCTATAAACTTAGCAATGTCATTTAAGACTTGAGTTCCACACCAAGTTAAAAGTGGTTTTGGTAATGGCATGTCTTTCCTATTTTATGACAGTGGGCGATTCCTCGTCGAAGCTTTAAAATGGCTGTAATTACAAATTTCTTAAAAACCTTGGCAACTCACTCATTAGCAGAGTGACCTAATGTGGAATGTTGCCATGGTAACAATGATATGATTTTGGCTGCAGATTCAGAGGAAGGGAGATGTTTTAGCCAGACCCAGCAGCAAACAATGACCTCTGTTTGAACCTGAGTTAAGATGTTCTTTTTGATACAGGTATCAATGTTGCCAGGATTTTTGTCTTGGCAACAGTGAGCAGTGACAGTGAAAGGGGTCATACAAATAGGCACACGCCGACACAACACTCTCAATAGCATCACCAACAGCATCAACATCTACTGAATACTTGCCACTTAAAACTTACTCCCATATTTGAAAATTTGCTAGATTTCTTGGCATTTACATTATTTTAACCTTATCCATTTTAGTTTTGTCTGTATTATCGTCATTATCCCTTTATCATCCTATTTCTGTACTTATTCCATTTGCACAAGTTGATATCTGACCTATTGACCCAGTCCCCTAATGAAAGCACACTTTTTGTTGGTGTCATTTTTATGTGGAGTGTTATCAGAGGCATGCAACAACAACAACAACAACAACAACAACAACAACAACAACAACAACAACTGTATAGCACCATTTCAGACAATGCTTGTGGCGCATAAATGATGTCAAGTAAAATGATGTCATTTGAATACATGCTTATGACGTCATGAAAGGTATTGTCCTTTGATTAGTGCCAGAAAAATGCCAAACAGTACTACCCTACTTTGAGCCTCATTTGAGGTAAAAAAAAGTTCATGCTACCCATGTTTATCCGTCACATGCAACTGATGGCTGAGAGAAATCTCTGCTAAGAGTACAATTTCCATGTCTTATTGCAGCTATTCTTATTTCTTTATGTTAAACTTCAATATGTCATGAGGTTCATATGTAAATATGCTCTTTAAACACAAATCTACAGACAGGTTTAATGCTTAATACATTTAAATACCAAGACGCCTGTCTCCATCCCCATGCCAGTGGTAGTATGAATACAGATAACAACATAGTCTATTGTGTGCCTAATATAATACCATAAATTGTCATTTCTTCCCAGATTGTTATTGGCTTCATTGTACATTAAGTTTCCCTGAAAGGGGTCACACAGTGTAAGCTTCTGCTCAAATAAGGCATTTAGACAGTAGACAACACTGCTTTGAATACCCGCAGAAGCTAAGTTATAGGGTCTATTTCTAGCACTGATGGTTCAAATGTAGGTCAATAGGTCCTTCTGTCAAGGCATGCTAGTATTAAAGTATATTTACATTCAAGCAGTTTTCTTGAGTGAAGATCACAACAGTAACAAGACAACACAGTGCTGTGTAAGTGATAAGGATGGAATCTGATCACTGCCCAACTTAGTCACAATTGCCTAGCCAGCCAATAGATCAAAGGATCATTCCTGATTGATGTTACAAGGATGATCAAGCCTCCGACCACCCCGACCCCCCCATGTCCCTGATATTATGTAACCTTATATAACATTCAGGGGACAAACTAACATGGGAAAAGAGGTAACACACACACACACACACACACACACACACACACACACACACACACACACACACACACACACACACACACCAGGAATTCCAGATAATTCCTGGTATCCAAAATTCTAACTCCAACAAATATCATAATGTAATGGAATGTTTCGTATCCAGATTTTTGTCTGAGTTTCTTTCAGCCTTATGCACTTTCCCCTAAATAATGTTTTGGTAAAACACAAGGCAGGGATGTGAGTGACCAAAGGCAGAGTCATGCACTTTCTATCAAAACACCTCATTTCCTCCAGACAAACTTCAAGAAATTTCTATAATCTTTCAGACTTTCATGGTTAAGGGCTAGGAAAAACCAGAGAAATGCTTTTGGACTTTGTTTTATTGCATTCATGGTGATATTTCTCAGTTACCTTTTTCGTTTCAAGGAGTATAATAAACTTCAACATTGTTTAGCCTTCCCATACATATCCTGTCCCCTTGCAGTGACAATGACTGACAGTGGACAGTTTAACATATTTGTGGCCCCCTTTGTATTGCAGGAAGCTGGGGGCAAGGGCCTTCGGAGCAGAAGCCACCAATATCTTGACGCGAGTGTCTCCTTGACAATTCAAATCACTATATCCCAGAATGCAGGACTGACACTTGATGTTCCCACCAGCTTTTCCACAACCCTTGATGGCTCTTGGGCTGTTCTGATTCTAATCATAATTATTTAGCTATGCCCTGCAGGTAGTCTGTCAAATTTAGGCCCTTCCAAGGACAAGATGGAATAGAAATTGATGAATGAGCCCATCTTTGGAGTCACAACAGACCAGGCCTTACAGTCTCACATCACTTAAAATTTCTTCCACTCCTCCAAGAGTTGGTGACATGACAATAGGTGAGCACATGATGGTCAGCTAACCTCTCTTTGCATCTGTCACTCTCATCTCCCAAATTCTCCTGTTATGAACCTAATTTCCTGGCAAGATATGAATAAATGATAATTTTCCTAAAGGAGTTCTTGCGAAAATGAGATCTGTTAACCTCAGATCCCTCACAGAAATTTGGTAATTGATGCAAGACAAGGCTTCTAAAGACTATATAGCCTTAGTGTATTTTATATACCCACAGGTCCTGTCTTTAGAAGGCTGAACGACTGAGGTCGCTTTATCCTAATCAACCGAGAGACAGGTGTATTTTTCATTTAAACACAACATCTTCACATTAATTGGAAAAATTCATGGAACTGAAGAATCAAACATGATTTTAATTGGGTGTTACATGCCCAATATAAAACAGAAGTACTGCTTAACAATTTTTGACCTTCTCTGTTCTTGCAGGGACCGATAAAACTCTATATGTTTTAAGGCTTATTGTAACTACAGAAACCAGCATATTAATTTTTTTGAAGAATATATATATATATATATATATATATATATATATATATATATATATATATATATATATATATATATATATATATATATATATATATATATATATATGGGGGGGGGGTCGTCTTATACATGAGGGCAACCTGTGAATGGTGATTTACGGCATCTATGGGCGTTATACACTTCGCTCATACTGTCCAGATACAAACTCCCCCCGATATAATTAAAATCTGTGTCTTTTAATAGACATAGAAATATTCTACCACATGTAAACAGTCGTCCACCTTTATTTAATAATTGAAAATTATCCACAAACCTTAGAAAATGTGAGATTAACAATGCTTTGACATGCATATACAAAACATGAGTTCGCCATTTTGAAAGCAGAAGTGACGGGAGAAGCTCTTATTTTTGGTGTGTAAACGATCGGAGCGCTACAACAGTGTATCAACTCGCATTGAAATATTAATATATTACGCAATATATATAAGGTCGGAGAATATGTGTGTGTGTGTGTGTGTGTGTGTGTGTGTGTGTGGTAGAAATATTGAATCATTATGAAAAACAGGCCATGCTTATGTTTGAGGCATTCTATTGTAAGCCTTTATCAGATGCATGTTTGTAAGAGTTGAAGAGATATAGCAAGCTATTTAATACAGGCAGTTAAAATTATTTTGACATTATTTTGTTTCAAAACAATTTTGACTCACTTTCCATATTGTGAATGAAATGGTCTCTTTGTTTCAGTGATTAGGAAGGTATACATTTAATTTCTCTGCTCCAAGTTTAGACAATTTTAGGAAGAGATTAGTAAATTTGTATCACCTGAATATCTCAGTAATGAATGGGAGCTAAAGTTGCCATTACCATCAGACTCTGAGCAAATCTCATGTTTTACTGTCATTTTTTTTCTTTCTTGTCAGTTTATTTTTAGTTATTGCCACAAATATTGGAGGTTAGAAAAATATACCATCATGTTCACTGAAAAAATGGCTCTTGGAAAGAGTCATATAATCTAAATTATATGACTGCCAATATTGGAGCCATCATAGACTTGAAAATATTATGCAATCATAAAAAAATCAATAAAAAATAAAACATAACCCCCTGGATTGATAGCTATGATGACTTAAATGAAAACACATAAACAGGTCATGGTTTTCTGCTTGTCCTTTACCAATGCAATATATCTATGGTGTCATTATGCGGTCTACGGGGGATACTCATACCAAAGAAAATCACATTGACGTTTCAAAGATACCTGCAGTTGTTATGCAGAAGGATCCTCTGCCAAACCTACCATCCTCTCATTAAATAAGTCTCTGAAATTTCTGCATACAAGTACAGGCCTTGACATACACATTGGCCCAGAGGCCCCCAGATCCTCTGTTTGGGCTCTGTTATAGTGGGCCAGTTGGGCCCAAACTTCAAGTTGATTTTATTCTAATCCTTCATAGATATTTGTATCATATGAAGATCAGTGGACTTGTAAATTTTCAGACAAGTTAACTCCACTCAGACACTAGTCACTACACAGCCTCATATATAATGCTCTATATTGTATCACACATCCTATTATTCTTAGAAACTTTGGGCCACCACTTCCCATGCTCTGGTGGCCCATATGGGCAACCAACATTTTTCTCTTTATGTCAAGGCCTGAAGTATGAAGTTTCTCCTGTAAGCGGTTGCTGAGATATGCTCTACACAAAATTTGTGACCTAAAGGTCAATGCGTGAAAGGGCAAAAAAAAAAATTAAGTGGACAACTTAAGTGTTCGCATAAAGTTATCAGCCCATTTTATCACAAAGTCCAGCCAAGTATAGCATTGTTCATTGTGCGGCAGGAATAATTTGGAGCCTGTCCGCCATGTTTTCTTTCTGCGGGCTCTGCTGGCCAGTTCAACTCCAACCACCTTATTCTTTGTTGTTATAGAATCACAATAATGATGGGATTCCAGTTCAATCATAGCTTGTGACAATTGAATCTGATGTTGAAAAAAACTTCTGACGCTGACTGGCTGAATGTTGGACACATTGTCTGATGTGGGACAAAAACATTTGGAGAACAGTGACAACTCCACCTTGTGGATGCCCAATATTTAATGCCCAATACTGAATATCTCCTGTTCGTTTTTCTTGAGATATTTGTGGCCTCAAGGCCACTGAACCAAGGTCAATGGTGACAAGATTTGAATCTTCACCTCTATATCTACCTCTGAATAACGTTACTGGTAGTTTTGGAGAAGATTTTAAAATAAAATGTTGACATACAGAGACAGACATTTTCCTCACTCCTAAAGCTCTGCAACTTCAAAGAAATCAGCAGAGCTAAAATATCCATGTAATTTATGTAAGTCCCACCCACAGACTTCCCCAGTCAGTGAAGCAAGCTTTTTAATCAAAGGAACCAAAGTGTCACCTGCTGGAACAATAAGGCCAGTACCTAATGTTTTAAGCAAAGATGTCACAATTAAGCTGTCCACTATCCCACCATGCCTGACAAATCAGAGCACAAGTTGGCTGTAACTCATGAATAACTGATGAATTTTCAGAATGTGTAGCTTCTGCACTAAGATACTATTGCTATCTCAGCCCCTGATATGAGGAGGGGGCCTAAAACGCAGTCAAGTTTGAGCTCTGAAAATCACTCAAATAAACCCTAATATAAATATTAAATCTTTGTTTTCTATATAAAGTCAATATTTTTGTATACAGCTCTTAGAGCAGAAAGAAATATATGTTATAAGGAAGGCTCTGTTCTCCCAGTATTGTATACTAAGCGGTCAGGGACAACGATGGCTGATGTGTAAACATAGTAAACGTCAGCCATCACAGCGATTTCTGTGTACATGTCATTCTATCCAGATTGCATGTGTGCCACAAATTTGTAGCAGTGTTGAATTCTGAGGGTGCAGATCCAGGGTTAAAGGTGTGGGAATTAGGTCACACATCTGTCTCGACCTCCACCAAAGACAGCAAGAGCTACATCTACTGCCATCACTACTTTGCCTTTGTTACCTCTACTCTTGAGTATGGCAATGGCCTACTTGCTGGTCTTCCTAAATCTGACACCAGGAAGCTACAATACCTCCAAAACTCTGCAGCACGTGTCGTAGGAAAAATCAGGAAATTTGATCACATTTCAGAATTGATTTTAAGATCCTTCTCTTGACCTAAGGCCCTAAATGGTAAGGCGCCGCCTTACTTGCGTGATCTACTCCTAGTTAAACAAGGGGAACATTGCCTAAGATCAAATAACCGCACCCACCTACAAGTTCCTAAGACCCAGCTGAAGACAGTGGGTGACAGAGCCTTTTCATCTGTCGGCCCTAGACTTTGGAATTCCTTGCCTAGTGAAATTAGGACTAGTACCTCAGTCACCTCTTTTAAGAGTAGACTTCAACCTCATCTCTTCAGGATGCACATCCTGAATACAGCGCTATGAACAGACTTGTCTGGTATCAGCGCTATACAAATTTTATTATTATTATTATTATTATTATTATTATTATTATTATTATTATTATTACTTTTATATAGGTTAATACTTAAAGGTATTAAGGTATTTGGATACCCTGGTTGTAGGTGGAGCCACAGTAGCACCATCTCCACCTGGTGGAAAAAATGGCAAATTGGAGTTGTCTAGTAAATGAAATCTTAAATAAATGTACTTCCACTTGTAAAACCTTTCCCACCAAAAATCAAATCAGCTTTGCTCATTCTGAGACATTAAAATGAAAATTAATGAAAAGGGCTGTCATCAATCATTTTACCCAAAAGCATGGTCAAAATATGTGAATAAAGGCATTAAAGAAGTTTCCCAGATTCAAATTATATCATTTAAATGACATATGTTGTAATTACATCTTTCAGCCTCAATAATGGACAAAAAATGTCACTTTTCTATAATTTCGCCCATATTTGCGCATATTCTATTTCAAATAATTAATTTTTCAGAAGGAAATAATGTGGTGACATCCATATGTTTTTCCATTATATGATAGAATACATATTTACCTTCATTTTTAGCAAAGTAACTAAGAAATTAAACTAGCCAAAATTAAATAAATGCATTAGATGTGGAATATTGCACTAAGATTATGCCACTACATGGCGCCACTGTTGTGTTATCAAGCAATCTATAAATAGAAAAAGTACTAATTTCATGCAAAACATGCTTGTTATTGATAAACAATGTAAACTTAAATATAAAAGTTATATTTCTTTTCCTTAATGTTACATGGGATGCATTTTAACTGAATTATGTTATTCACTAAATTTATTGTAAAATATTGATTTTTCCCATTATTAGTGACAGCTGTAAAAAAATATACAGATGGTAAATGTACAAATAAAAATTGTTTTTGACTCAGGATATGTCTTCTGTTTCAATATGCAAAAAACTAGAAAAATTAAACTATGAAATGCCAGAGTATCCAAATACCTTAAGCATCAATTCTACAATTTGGTGTATTCAAAGCTTGGCCACATATATGAACATCATCACAAATTGAAATTATGATAGATTAAAAAGATAATTTCCTATAAGCCATATAAGTTGCACTCCCAGGAAAGATCTGTCTCAGCCATGAGCTGCATGTGACGGGTAAACACGGGTAGCGTGAGCTTTGTTTGACCTCAATTGAGGCTCAAAGCGGGGTAGCACTGTTTGCCATCATTCTGGCGCTATTCAAAGGACAATACATTTCATGATGTCATAAGCATATTGCCATACTCTTATTACGTCATTTTACCTTTCAATGCCTCTATGATCACACTCCACATAAAAATGACCCCAAGAAAGTAGTGTGCTTTCATTAGGGGCCTATATATTAGGGTCTTGTTCAAATAGGTTTTACAGACAATGATGGGGATGGATTTTATAAAAATGGTTATAGACATGAAAGACCAATACGTTTATCACCAATATGTGAATTTTAAACGTTTTTTTTTCAAAATCGGTGCTTTAATAAAATTAATAACTTTATGCACAAAAGAAAGGTATGCTAGATGTTTGACTGTGTTAAAAATGTCTGAGTTTCAACTGCCAGTTTCAGACAGTTGCCAGTCACTGTAGTCTACATTTACAGCAACGTCAAAATGATGAGAAAATATAAATATCATTTTCAAAAAGGAATCTGTATACAAATTCTTTTTTTAAAAGACTCTCTTGTTACATTTTCTCCATTAAAATTATATGTTTTGATATGCATATCACTCAAATAGAACTCCAGTATGGAAATTTCATTCAAGATGTTTTCTCCACTGAAGTTATTATTTTTTAGATTTATGTTTGCAAAAACATGTAAATTCTGAATGACCTGGCACTCAAACAAAATCCAAATATGAAGATTTTATCTTTGTTTTCTGTATAAAGTCATTATTTTTTCACATTTTCTAAATTATATATGTTTGACATACATATCGCTCAAATAGAACCCTAATATGTAGATTTTATGTAGAGCACCACTTTTTCTTGTTTAACAGATGCCATCAATTAGATGAGTACAGACATTAAACTTAATAGACTTACATTGACAATTGTGGTTTCTTCCTTGCAGAAACAGCAGGTAGAAGGTAGCTCCCAGTCAGGCGTGTCTCTTGTCTCTAAATCTAAAAAACACAAAATGACATAGCAAGATAGAATGGTGCTTATTTTCTGAAGTTTCTCTTATAACAGAAAGAACTGTTTCTGTACACAAAACGTCTGTAATAAGCACAGATAATTCATTTCTAACCTTGGCACAAAGTAGAAATATAATTTATTTCTATCAAGTATTTTATGTGTCGACATATGATATTTCTATATTTCTTATTTTTTGCATAGTAGAAATACCGTTTATTTCTATGGATCAGCATTTTATTCCTAAGTTGCTTGGCCTGAACAATGTTGTTGCAAATAAGCCCTCATATTAGCCATTTTAATAGAGCTTATGATGATCCTTCACTGCTCAGCTAGAACAAAGCAAAAAACCATCTGTTGACAAAGATAATACCTTATATTTGACATTTGTTTCTATCTTCAGATGATTTTAATTCCTACATTGCACAGCTTGAGCAAAGCAGGGATCCATCACCTGACATATTTGATGCCTTATATTTTAGTTTCCTCCTCTTTTTCAAAGGAAAATGTATAATCTGTGTGTGTCCTGGATAAATGTCATTATTTTTCTACCAAATAGACAACACAATGTTTTCCATATATTACTAATTAAGATCATTATGCCTTTTTTAATTGAAAGTGTCATGGCAACAGTGTCAAGGAGCATTGGCACAGGAAGTGCCTAATGTGGACAGCAATAGCAACAACTCTCCTTTTACTGTCAACCCCAAATCATTACCATTCCCGGGCTTTAGCCATTGTCAGATAACTTTCTTTTTTGGAGCATAACTTTTGTAATTATCTGTGTTTCACATTGATGCTTCCTAAAAAATAAACACCACAAAAGTGGTTTGTTCAAGATCTAATATAATTGATCAATAAAATATAGGCCAATGGCCTGATAATTGCTTTTTGCAATGTTTGTGAACAATGTTTGTGCATTTAGTCCTAACTTTCCTAGTTATCTGGATTCTCCTTGGTTGATATTTGTTATGTTTTTCTTTTCCAAAATGACAGCTTTCCTGACCTGACAACTTAGTGCAGCTATTACATTTTTTCAAAAATCATAAAAAATGGAAACAAAATTATGGCCCAAATGGAAAACAGATAGAATTGGAACCCATGAAAATACAACATCTTACCTATCAATGACAAAGAACTCTGACAAGTACCGTGTTTGCTCGTGTATAGGACGACTCGTGTATAAGACGAACCCCCAAAAGTGAGATTATTTTGCTTGAAAAAAAAAAAACAATTTCCAAATATAAGACGAGTTGGTTTTTTCTCGAGACATTGGCACTGCTACCATTCAAGTTTGGCGGCCATTTTTAAAGTGAAACATAAATATTCTTATATAACAAAATCTTACTCGTGTATAAGCCTTTAATACACGAGTATTTACAGTAAAACGTAAATACGATGTTCTTATTTTCGAAATAACAGATATTGGACGTAGGGGATCGATTTTAATTGCGTTTTAAATGATAAATAAAGGTATGTGCTTAATATTATCACAATTACGCTTCTCAGGTCGAGAATTTCTCCACGTCCTTGATCTTAGCGTCAAAACAAAGCGTTTTAATTATTTATCATTTAAAATGCAATTAAAATGGATCCACGTGTGAAAGCATTTCTGTAAAAAAGGGAAGACCCGACTCAAAGCAGTGAAACAATGACGAAATGCAAAACTGTGAACGCTGATAATTGGTATTGTGCGATATAATTAAATAAAAAATTTATTTTAATAGACATAGAAGTAAAAGTAAAAAGTAAATACGATGTCCGTGACGTAGCGGATCGATTGGCCATGTGACTCACAAGTCATGTGATCATTGACTTTGCAGATTTGCCAGAGAATTGCGTTTTGAATGATAAATAAAGGTATTTACCCAATATTATCACAAATTCGCTTTGCAGGTCAAGAACAGAACAAAACCATCCATTCATTTATAGCATGCATTACGCAACACGAGGTCATCATTTTAAAAAGCGGGAGTGACGGGACAAGCTCTTATTTTTGGCGGCGAAAACAATTAGTCTATCAAGTCGCATTGAAATATTAATATATTGCGCAATGATGGATCCCTGGCTTCTCTTCGTGTTGCCGCACATCATATTTACGTTTTACTTTTAAACAATGAAATAACAGACATCGGACGTAGCGGATCAATTTTAATTGCGTTTTAAATGATAAATAAAGGTATTTACTTAATATTATCACAATTACGCTTCTCAGGTCGAGAATTTCGCCACGTCCTTGATCTTAGCATCAAAACAAAGCGTTTTCATTATTTATCATTTAAAACGCTATTAAAATCGATCCACGTGTGAAAGCATTTCTGTCAAAAAGGGAAGACACGACTCAAAGCAGTAGAAAAAATGACGAAATGCAAAACGGTGAACGCTGATAATTGGAATCAGTGAAAACAAAGCCAAAACAAAGTGTTTCGAAATAATAGACCTCGGACGTAGTGGATCGATTTTAATTGCGTTTTAAATGATAAATAATGATGACGTATTTATCCTTCCATGATAAATAAAGGTATTTACCCAATATTATCACAAAATATGCTTCGCAGGTCGAGAATTTCTCCATGTAGTAAAACGTTTAACAAGAGCCTCCCCCGTCATGTTCCGCTTTTCAAAATGGCGATCTCGTGTTGCGTAAGCATATTATTCTTGCCGTAAATCCCCGTCCACAGGTTGCCCTCGTGTATAAGACGGCCCCCCAAACATTAACTGAGGGTTTGGGTACGAAAACCTCGGCTAATACACGAGAATTTACGGTAGTTTCAGAGGAAATGATTGAAGTTGGCAGACAGACAGACACAGAACTTTTGACAACTGGAATATAATTTTGGCAATTGGAATATTCAACAGGTTTCAGTGGAAACAAAGACGAAATGCAAAACTGTGAACGCTGATTATTGGAAATAACAGACATCTGACGTAGTGGATCAATTTTAATTGCCTTTTAAATGATAAATAAAGGTATATAAGTCGAGAACAGAACAAAACCATCTATCAGGGATCCATCATTGCACAATATATTAATATTTCAATGAGAGTAGCAGGCTACAATCGTTTGTGCGCCAAAAACCAGAGGCTGGCGATCTTGTGTTGCGTATGCATATTTAAGCATTGTTAAACTGACATTTCCTCCGACTTTTGCATAATTTACACTTATTAAATGAAGGCGGACTACTGTTGAGATGTGGTAAAATATTTCTATGTGTATTTTAAGCCAAAGATATTAATTATATCGCCGGTGGGGGAGTTTGTATCTGGACAGTATGAGCGAAGTTTAATTACTTTTCACTCTGATAAAGTTAATCATTCTTGCTGTAAATCACCGCCAACAGGTTGCCCTCATGTATAAGACGACCCCCCCAAACATTAACTAATGGTTTGGGTACGAAAACCTCGTCTAATATACAAGTAAATACGAAATGTTTGGGGTATAAAAATTTATATTATGTAAGGAAAAAGTCATTGAAAACCTCATTTCATGAAAGCTTTAAGTGTACTGCTGTCAGGTAACGGGTGTGTATGGACAGATGATATTATGATCATGATGACAACACTCAATGCACATGGAATACGAATGTTACTCCTGCTACAAATTTCAGAAACACTTCTCAAAAGGCATATGTTGGCTTTAAATAATATACCACTGAAGCAAATTGGGAGTGTGTTTGTTTAATGGAAGAGTTTAAAGACAGTGGAACCAGGTCACCTTTTGTCCTTCTCATGCCTATTCTACAGTTGTGGTGTGTCATTTGATTCACATGTGCTGCTATTCTCTTATCAGCATCATCTCTATGCTACTTCACCTTCATTCAAACATAACTCCTCTAACCAAGCATCCCTCCCTAAAATCTTCTTCATGACACTCCTATGGTCTTACAAGCTCTCTGGTTGCCATGGGAACCAGCACACATGGCAAGCAGCTTGAATATAATTTACGTAACAGGAGTAATTAGCTGTCTGGTGACTGTTTATGGCGGTTTGTCAAGATGCTGATTCTACATGTGTTGTATGTGTATCAGCGACACTTGCAATCGGAAGATGTCCCCTCCAGTCTGTAACAAAATTTCAAGATACCCTGTCATGTAGCCAAACCCATTGACAAGAAAGTCTTTTTAGACCTATAGGAAATTTATGTCATAAGAAATAACAGACTAAGCAAACGGAGAATCAATCTAGTCTACATTTACGCATAGAGAAAGTATCTTTATTTTCTCTATGATTTATGGCAACTTCAAAATGATGAGAAAATATAAATATCATTTTCAAAAAGGAAACTGTATACAAATCCTTTTTTTAACAAGAAAGTCTTTTAAAATATAAATATCATTTTCAAAAAGAAACTGTATACAAATCCTTTTTTTAACAAGAAAGTCTTTTTTTTTAAAAAGAATTGTATACAGTTTCCTTTTTGAAAATGATATTTATATTTTCTCATCATTTTGAAGTTGTCGTAAATGTAGACTACAGTGACTGGCAACTGTGTGAAACTGGCAGTTGAAACTCAGACATTTTTAACACAGTCAACCATCTAGCATACCTTTCTTTTGTGCATAAAGTTATTAATTTTCATATATTCTACATTTGCAAAAAAATATTTCAATTCTATGTTTATTTATGCAGTTGAGGTGTCTGCCAGTCTGTGACACTGACAGGCAGGTCTGTGATCTGCAGGCCCCTCAGAAGTACATATCGCTCCAAAATTCTGTGTTATAATACCCACCACTAATTGCAATTGAGCTGAATGTTGTGTCTCACGTGTCACCTCGTAATTCCACTGTCTTTCAAAATGTTAAAAGTGTTTATTTGTTTTCACGGCATGAGTGATGTGCTGGCCGCCATCTTTAATGAAGCTGCATTCAATTTGTATTTTTGGGGGATGGTGGCGCTCTGAACCGAAAAGTACACAGAAATTGTAATGTATACACATCAGCCCTCGTCATCTCTGATCAATATAGTATACAGTATGTTATAATATAGTCTTTATTATCACATATATTTATTACTACTCTAAGAGCTGTATACAAAAAGGTTTGATGCAAACTCCTGGGCTCATCAATACCATTTTTCTTTTACTCTTCCACTGATTATAAAATTTTAGTATGATTCATAATACGTAACAATCAATATTAGATTTGAATGCATGGGGGACACAAGAAAAGAAACTCATACTCATCAAAATTGGAAAAGAAAATAAACTCAGCCACATTATATTCATCAAAATTACCACCAGACTTGGAAAGTAGGTTAATATCATCTCCAGAGCAATAAATTTTGAAGTTTCATTTATGTCAAGTCAATACAAGTTTATACTTATAATTGCATCATGCGTCACCACATAAGGCTACTTTTTTTCTTTGGTCTAACCTTTCATATTTTTTCTTATAGTATTGAACATAGGCATCAGAGATGCATCAACCCTCAGCCTGATAACTTACTGCACAACATTCGCTCCGCTCAATATTTGTGAAGAAAACGTCACTGCACCAAGGCAAATTGATGCAGGAGTAAAAAAAACACAATAGTGCACATCTACTTCCTTTGATAGCTTATGTGTGTCAATTATCATTTACTCTAAAATAATTGAGATGATGGGCTCGTGACCCTGAAAAGTAGGTGAAGGTCACAATCCATCAAACTCATCTGGGGTCTTCACCAGATGCTTATGTGTGTCAATTCTCAGCTGCCATTATTTGTTCTTGAGTTATTACAATGACGTGGATTTGACATAATTGTCCCTGTGACCTTGAAAAGTAGGTGAAAGTCACCATTCATCAAACTCTTTTTGAAAATGCTTCCCAATCGATAGAACAAGGAATTATCAGTAAGTTTAGTTCAAATTTGGTGTAAATTGGACAATTAGAAGTCAGATGAAATTCAAAAGTCTGATCGATGATAGGGCAACTTACGTAATCGAGCCTGAAAAGGCACATCTTTGCATAAAGTTGTCAGGGCTTGACATACGCACTGGCCCGGTGGCCCGGGGCCACCAGATCCTCTATTCGGGCCAGTGAATACTCTGTTGCAGTGGTCCAGTTGGGCAACCATATTTTTGGTCTTTTAGTGGCTCAAACTATCTTGATTTTAATATTCTAAATCCTTGATAGATATCATATCACGATCAATATTTGATTGGGACAAGTATCCCCCACTCAGACTTGCTCTTTATTGTATCACACATCCTATCATCCTTAGAAACTTCGGGCCACCACTTCTCATGCTCTGGTGGCCCAACTGGGCAACCAACATTTTTCTCTTTATGTCAAGGCCTGGTTGTGCTTAAAACACCGTTCATATACCAAATTAAATAATTTTAAAAGATGAATCAAGATAATATTTCATTTTGTGTTTTTTTTTGTGCTTTATTTTAATTTTTGTTTTGTTTGCTGTAATTTTTGTTTTGTTTATTTTAATTTTTGTTCTGTTTGTTGACAGTCTTGGTTAGTTTGTTATTTTTTTTTCTCATCCGTGTTACATGTGGATCACCACTTTTTCTTGTTTATTTAGATATTTAAGATATTTGTTGATCATTTATATTGTATCATCCACTCATCCCCTTAAACTAAAAAATCAAGTGAAAAAGATTTCAGTAAGAATTCATTCCATGAAAGCTTACTCAGCTCTGCAGGTTGAGAACAGTCAATGTGGTAAAAATTACTTCATCAATGACTTTTTCAAAATATACTGATAGAATTGATTTCCTAACAATAGTTCATCTCACCTTTAAATATCTAAGAAATCCACCCAGTAATTTCAGAGGAGATGAATAACGATGATATACATGTTAAGCAGACCAGAAAGTTCTGTAAATTCTTGCAAATTTTATTAAAATCTAGTGGACCTAGAAAATTTAAATCTAGTGGAGCTACAACTAGTGGCTGGAGAATTATTGGGTTTTTCTTCTTGGAAAAAATTATGGAAAACAGATTGAATTGGATACTTGAAAATACAACATCTTAGCTACTGTCAGCTAAGAATTCCGATCAGTAGTTTCAGAGTAACAAGACAATGTCCACTGTTGCAGAAAACTTTTGATTCACATTGTACATGACAATATTTGATCATGATGTGCTCTAAACTATACACTGTTTACAGATCTAGCATAGTATTTACAAATTGAGACTGCCAGTGTTCGCCAAAACTTTTTGACCCACATCAGACAATATGTCTGATGTTCAGCCAGCCAACATCAGACATTTGTCTTCAACATCAGACATTTCAACGCATACTTTTTCTTTTTAATTTCGCGGCTTTTTCGCACTTGTGACAGATAATAATAATAATAATAATAATAATAATAATAATAATAATAATAATAATAATAATAATAATAATAATGATTTGTATAGCGCTATATCAGAATAGGTCTGCTCATGGCGTGACATTCAGCTTATAAAACCTACATATCTACCTACATACCAACCTATATGTCTACCTACATATCTACCTACATACTAAACTACATACATACCTACCTACATACCTACCTAAATATCTACCTACATACTAAACTACATACATACCTACCTACATATCTACCTACATACTAAACTACATACCTACCTACATATCTACATACATACCTACATTTATATTTCTGATCATTTCTCAATCGAAAATTAATCAAATATTCATTTAAAGAAAGCTAAGAATACCCAAAGTTTTAAAATTGTCGTCTGCTCTTCTCAGGCTTTTTGACTGGTACGTGACGTTTTTTCGTATGAATTTGAACTAGAAATAATGATAGGGGACCAGATTACGAACCACATTTGATTTATGTGTAAAGTCGTGCACGTTTTTTTAATTGTTAAATGAGTACGAATCCCGAAAACGTGCTCGACTTTTGAACAGGAGTGAACACGGCAGAAATAATCAGGTGGGGACAAACGTAATGACCCGGATATAGCTCAAACTTTACAAAATGGCGGCAAACGAAAATCTCCGAAAAACGAACCAATAAAACGTATTTGTGACGACTACAATGAGAAACTGCGAAGGTAAAGAATGGCCGACAATTTGGCCGCTGTTTTCAGTCATTATCGGCGGACAATGTGAAATAACGGCCGGCTTTGTCCGACGGGCCGACGACTTTTGGCGAACACTGGACTGCACAGAAGAAAATAATATTGGTTGCTGTAACTTTTAGAAATCAGTATCCATAAAGAATTTAATCAACAAGTATTAAAAGAGAAAAGTCCGAACTTACCATTAAAGGGTTCAAGTAATCTTGTCATGACATATTTGCCCAATAATTCTTCAGCCACTAGTTCCAAACCTATAATGAAAAAAGATTTTTTTAACATAAACTTGTCAAATGTCAGCTTCTTTGACAGGACAGGTTACCAGTGCAACCAACTGAAATCATATTTTGTAGCTGGGCATACAGATAATAATTTATCTTCAATAACTACATGCTGCCAACAATTCTGAATATTAAAATATAATATATAATATATCTACAGATTTGTAAATAACAAGATAGTTTGTGAGTGGCACAAAACTGATGTCAGTAATTTGCATACAAGGTCATCATCTATCAAACTTACAAATGTCAATCTCTTTTGTACCATAAAGAGGTCAAAATTACCTAGTTACATACACTATTCCCCAAATTATGAACACATTGTATAGGATACATGGAGCAGCAAAAACAAGATATTTGGTGTTATGTGAAATATAATATTATGTGATCTTGGAAATTCTCTCCTGTGACCTTGAAAATATCACCATATGTTAAAATCCTTTTTAGCTTTTAAATAGTTCACTGTGACATAGTTACATTAATAACTCCTCTGAGTCAACCCGATTTCAATTACATATGTTACATAGATAGTGCTTTATTCTTACAGTCAAATGAGCATAATCAATAAAAATGACAATATTGCTGGTCTTGACCTTGAGCTTGACTCAAAGTCAATAAAACATCATCCAAACAAATAATCTTCATATATATTTTACATATCCATAACAGCATGTTCTTAATAAGCTTCTGCATACTTTTGGAAGTTATGACCTATTTGGTTTATAAATAGGTCAATGTGGACTAGTAACATAAAATATTCAGAGAAAATTTGAACAAACATAGTGTGTAAGATATATGTGGTGGCAAAATATGTTATTTGTTGTGTTTTTGCCAAATATCACACTTGGATGATTTTTAAAATTGTCTTCTGTGAAATTGAAAATAGCTCAAGGTCACCCAATATCTATCTTGTCCAAGCCCCTCATAGGTAAATTACATGCCAAGTCATATCGATGTTGCTGTAATCTAAAAGAAAATAAAGGATTCACAAGCAAAGTTTCTCTTGTGCTGGTCATGGCGTTGATTTAGACCCAAGGTCACAAAAAGTGCATTCAAAGAAGTTACTCTTGAATATTTGCAAGCATTCACATAATATCAAGATCTGATCTATTGGTTGGGACTGCGATCATTGTTTAAATTGTCTCATGCAGCATCGTCTACTTTCTATCAAGATTTAATCTCCTCTGATTTTAAAGGATCAGATTCTCAATAGGGTACCTGTGACCTTGAAGATTGCTCAAGGTCACCCAATATCTGACAAGTCAAAGCCCCTCATAGGTAGATTACATATGCCAAATCATATTGATGTTGCTGCAATCTCGAATAAAATATAGTATTCACAAGCGAAGTTGTTCTTGTGCTAGTCATGTCATTGACCTTGACCCAAGGTCATAAAAGGTCCACCAAAATAAATTACCATGGATATCTACTGATATCTATATAATATCAAGATTTCATTTGCTCTGAATTGTAAAGGATAAGACTCGCAATATTTTGGAAGTTGTGACCTATATGTGAGTAGGTCATTATGACCAAGTTACATATTTTTTTCTAAAAATTATGAACAAATATATTGTGTAAGATAAATGTTGTGGGAATAAATGATATCTGTAGTGTTTTACAAAATATCACAACTACCAAGTATATCAATATTGCTGTATTTTGTAAGAAAAATGAGCATTCACATGTGAAGTTGCTCCTGTGCTGGTCCTGACCTTGACCTTGACCCAAGGTCACAAAAAGTGTTGCCTAAAAAAATTCCTAGGCTTACATATTGTCATGCTATTGTTTGTTTGTTTGTTTGTTTGGGGTTTTACATCACTTTCAACATTATGTCAGTCATTTCGTGATGAGACCTACTTGTAACAGATATAGTGCTGCCTCACTGAATTGTCATGTCGCAGGTCCTTGACATGACAACCCACCCAGTCACAGATTTACAAGGACAACGGGTTAACCCTTTAGGCATGGGCCTCAGCTCATGTGGGAAATTGTATCATGAGTTCAATCCCGGCACGGCCGGGGTTCGAACCCACGACCTTTGGACCACCACAGAGGAACTGGTGCTAATAAGCTGGCGCTCTAACCAACTGCGCCATGGCCCATGGCCGTCATGCTATTGTATCTGGTCACTATATCCAAGCATAACTGAATGATTAAGAAAATGTGTAGCGGCAGCGGATGTGGCACTTAATTATATCTACAAGACAAATGTTGATAATTTTATTGTACATATATAACCAATAAAATGTTTAATATATCAAGGTTCATCTCCAAAAGGCTCTCTAACACTTAACTGGAATGCATTTATAATATATCTATATTGCATACTGCTCCATACAACAACCTACAAGCAATCTTAAAAAGGATCTTTTCCAAGAGGACAAATGTTGACAGACAAAATTAGTTGTGGCAGAATACAAATTATGCTTCGCAGGTCGAGAATTTCTCCACGAAGTAAAACGTAACACGATGTACGTGACGTCCTTGATCTTAGCATCAAAACTAACACGTGGTAGAATATTTCTTTGTGTATTATACGCCAAAGATATTAATTATATCGCTTTTAATTATTATCGTTTATAGCACTCGATCGGCTGTAAATCATCGTGATAATATTGGGTAAATACCTTTAATTATCATTTAAAATGCAATTAAAATCGATCCACGTGTGAAAGCATTTCTGTCATAAAGGGAAGACACGACTCAAAGCAGTGGAAACAAAGACGAAATGCAAAACTGTGAACGCTGATAATTGGAATCCGTGAAAACAAAGTCAGAACAAAGCGTTTCGAAATAATAGACATCGGACGTAGTGGATCGAATACCAATTATCAGCATTCACAGTTTTGTGGCATTTGTTTCCACTGCTTTGAGTCGTGTCTTCCCTTGTTGACAGAAATGCTTTCACACGCGGATCGATTTTAATTGCGTTTTAAATGATAAATAATGAAAACGCTTTGTTTTGACGCTAAGATCAAGGACGTGGAGAAATTCTCGATGTGGAGAAATTGTGATAATATTAAGTACATACCTTTATTAATCATTTAAAACGCAATTAAAATCAATCCGCTATGGATATGAAAGTTCAATTTGACATGTTGGCTGCTCCACTTATGTTTCATGGGCACCCAGATGCTAAGATCAAGGACATCACGTACATCTTATTACGTTTTAATCTGTTTCATTAGGATCACAGTGAATTTTCTTCCCAATGAAATGAAATAAACACAGCTAAAAACAAGCCTACTCCTGTTGTGTAATCTGCAGAACTTATTTGCTTGTCTTCTTCATTTCTCATCAAAACTATCATCAAGGAAAATTAGGACAAAATAAAATTTTGAAAGAAATATACTTGTAATCATACCTTATAGTTCAAATATCATATTGATTCCTGTCATTAATGCTTTTAATTTAATAGGGAATGTATTTTTACACCGTAAATGTACCAATTCCCATCAAGTACAGTATTTTGGTAATTCACTCCTCTGCCACCAGAGGACACTTACTACCAACACCCATAAATACCCTTAAAAAGTAGGTGAAGGTCACCGTCCATCGAACCCATCTGGGCTGTATTGTATCAACAGGTTCACAATTGCACCAATATTGGGTTCAAAATCAGGTTCAAATGAACCAAATAACTGGTTCAAAATAAGTTTGAGCCAAAAGTATTGTATCAAACAGTTCCTGGTCCATGAACCCGATTTCAGGTTCTGGTGCATTTGAACCCAAAATCAGGTTCATTTTGAACCAAAAGTCTCCTGCACTTCAGTTTTATGTTGTTGATTTATACAATTGTTACATCATTTAACATTCAATTTTAAATTCCTATGTAACTTTTTCAGAAGATGTACAATATTTGGGAAGTTATGTTTTCATTTTTGCCTCCAATCACTGAATTACAAGTTTGTTTACATTACTCCGATATTCGACCCTTTTGAACTCATTGCAGTGGGGCTCTGACGGGATTTACTTTGTAACGTCATGAGGCCACAAGGAGCACTTTGTAACCTTTTATCAGTGTTCTGAGCACTCATGTGACGTCACATATTTTCACATTGTGATGCATTTGACAGACAATAAAGTATTTTTGCAGCCGTTGTTATAAAAATTTTCAATGCAAAATTTAAGCAAGAATAAAATTGCATCCAAACAAGCTGCAGACCTTGCTTGAGATCTAAGCACAAGCTTGTGATGTAAGTAAAATATTTTTTTTTTGAAATTGTTCCTGAAAAACGGATTTGGGCATGATTTGACTCTTGAAATCTAAGCACACACTTGAAATCTAAGCAAAAATCCCTGGTTTGAACCCAATATTGGTGTTGAACACCGATTTTGACCCCGAAATATTGGTGTTGCATAATGGGCTCAAAAATGTGAACCCAAAATTGGTGTTTGAAACCGATATTGGTGTTGAACTTGTTCATACAATACTTTTGGTTCAAAGTTGGTGTTGAACACCGATTTTGAACCCAAAATATTGGGTTCATAATTTTGAACCTGTTGATACAATACAGCCCTGGGGTCTTCACCAGATGCTTATGTGTCTCAAGTTTCATGAAACTGCCATCATTTGATCTCGAGTTATAGCAATGAGGATTTCACATAATTGTCCCTGTGACCTTGAAAATTAGGTGAAGGTCATGTTTCATAAAAAAAAAGTCTGAGGTCTTCAGCAGATCTGTGTCAAGTTTCATGAAGCTGCCATCATGTTCATTACATACATGCTTACATACGTACATGTATACATACATGCGCCAGGAACACTGCAATACCCTCAGCCCGATTACATCAGGGGCTGAGGGTAAAAAGGAGCCATCTGTATTGAAAAAACTCCAAACACTTTTTTTCCAAAATTTGAGGTTCAATTTAAACCAGGAATTGATTTCGGGATAAACTATTCTCAATGAACTGTCTGCATTTATCAAAAGCTTTGAACAAATGAATTAGAAGTCTTTAAAAATACGAATTATGAATATTCCTGTCCTGTACACTTGGCTTCTTGGCTGTTTTTTCTCCGAGTATAAGACAGGGTCTGGAAAAAGCCCCATTTTGAGGGTATAAAAATGACCATAAAATTTTCTGGTTATGAACTGTTTATTTGCTGACAGTTATTAGATTCAAGTATTAGTTACCGTATTTACTCGTGTATAAGACGACTCGTGTATAAGACGAACCCCCAAAATTGAGGTTATTTTGCTTGAAAAAAACCAATTTCCGAATATAAGACGAGTTGGTTTTTCTTGACATATCGGCTCTGCTATCATTCAAGCTTCAGCTGAAACTTGGCGGTCATTTTAAAAGTGAAACATAAATAAGCTTACGATATAAGATCTTAGCGGTCTTATACACGAGTATATACGGTAAAACGTCTTAGCGTCTGGGTGCCCACGAGACAAAAGTGGAGCGGCCAACATGTCAAATTGAACTTTCATATTGATTTCATATCGATTTTAATTGCGTTTTAAATGATAAATAAAGGTATGTACTTAATATTATCACAAATTGTTCGAGAACAGAACAAAACCATCAATCCATTTAAAACGCAATTAAAATCGATCCACGTGTGAAAGCATTTCTGTCCAAGCGGGAAGACACGACTCAAAGCAGTGGAGACAATGACGAAACGCAAAACTGTGAACGCTGATAATTGGAATCAGTGAGAACAAAGATATAGACATCGGACATAGATTTTAATTGCATTTCAAGGTATTTACCCAATATTATCACAAATTATGCTTCGCAGGTCGAGAATTTCTCCATGTTTTCGCGCCAAAAACAAGAGCCTCTCCCGCCTTTCAAAATGGCGTTCTTGTGTTGCGTAAATCACGTATGCATGTCGGAATTCTATATCTATTAAAAATAAATTTATTATTTAATTATATCGCACAATTCAATTCTGCCTTTGATGTCTTCCCTTTCAGTGGTGTGAAAATAAGTAAAATTTCACTGATACCAATTATCAGCGTTCACAGTTTTGCATTTCGTCATTGTTTCTACTGCTTTGAGTCGTGTCTTCCCGCTTGGACAGAAATTCGATGTGCGGAACACGGCAAATTCGATGTGCGGCAACACGAAGAGAAGCCAGGGATCCATCATTGCGCAATATATTAATATTTCAATGCGAGTTGATACACTCCATTTGTTTTCGCGCCAAAAATAAGAGCTTGTCCCCTTCACTCCCACTTTTTAAAATGACGACCTCGCATTGCGTAATGCATGTTAAATGGATGAATGGTTTTGTTCTGTTCTCGACCTGCAAAGCGTATTTCGTGTTAATATTGGGTATATACTTTTATTCATCATTTAAACGCAATTCTCCTGCAAATCTGCAAAGTCAATGATCACATGATTTGCGAGTCACGTGGCCAATCGATCCGCTACGTCACGGACATCGTATTTACGTTTTACTTTTACTTCTATGTCTATTTTAATTGCGTTTTAAATGGATTGATGGTTTTGTTTTGTTCTCGAACAATTTGTGATAATATTGGGTAAATACCTTTATTTATCATTTAAAACGCAATTAAAATCGATCCACGTGTGAAAGCATTTCTCTCAAAAAAGGGAAGACACGACTCAAAGCAGTGGAAACAAAGACGTATTGCAAAACTGTGAACGCTGATAATTGGAATCAGTGAGAACAAAGTCAAAACAAAGCGTTTGGAAATAATAGACCAATAATATTGGGTAAATACCTTTCTTTATCATTTAAAATGCAATTAAAATCAATCTGCTGCGTCTGATATTCGTTATTTCGAAAATATGAACATCGTATTTACGTTTTACCGTAATTACTCGAGTATAAGACTGTTAAACCGACCCGCTATGTCCGATATTCGTTATTTCGAAAATAAGAATGTTCGTAATGAAAACTCATAGTGTCGTAATTTTTTGGCGTAAATCCTCGTCCACAGGTTGCTCTCGTGTATAAGACGACCCCCTAAACATTAACTAAGACTTTTTGGAAAAAAACCTCGTCTTATACACGAGTAAATACGGTACATATCAATATTTGCAATTATATCCAGATATGGTTTTAAACAAGAAAAAGTGGTGATCCACATGTAACACGGATCAGAAAAAAAGATAACAAACCAAAATTGACAACAAACAGAAAAATAAATAAATAAACAAAACAAAAATTACAACAAACAAAACAAAATTAATATAAACAAAACAAAAATTACAACAAACAAAATAAAAAAATTAAATTAACAAAATGAAACAATCCTTGCAAACTGATGGGCTAGTTGAAATCATCTTTATATGTGCCTTTTCAGGATCGATTACGTAAGTTGCTCTATTATTGCTCAGGCACTATCGCAAATCATCGATCAGACTTTTGCATGTCATTTCTGTTCTAATTGTGCGATTTACACCAAATTTGAACTAAACTTACTGAAAATTCATTACTCTAGCGATTGGAAAGCATTTCCTAGCAATTTAAAGGGATAATTTCGCACATTGATGGGCGATGACAATATTGCCCTCTTCAACTTTTTGTAATCATGCACTTCTTTATCTTTGTTTACTTGTTATATGAACATATTCATACGCTAGCGCATGTAGACTGGTGCCGCCCTCTGTGTATCCACACAATGTTCTATAGCGCATGCACACGATGAACACTCCACAGTGGCGTCAGTTGCTTGAACCATATTGCCCACAGAAAAAAACGAATTACAACCCACAGGAAATGACAACGCATTTCCCATGATTATACCGATCACAGAATAACATAGATAGTCCCCTTGACAAAAAGGGAACCATCCGTGTTACAAAAAATGATAAATTCTATCAACTTTACCACATTTTGACAGCTGATTTGACAGATCTTTGTGAGTGAGAAGAATTGGTAGAGCCTACAATGACTCATGCTGAACACAAGACTAGATACAACCATACCAAATTTGGTGAATGATTGAACAAGTCAGGTTGATTTTACCATACCAAACAATATCGAACAACAAACACTAAGAGAAAACAAGATTATTTCTGGCTGGTCTAATTTATTGCGGGCCAATTTTTGGTATGAAGCCAATTCTATTATGCCTAATTAGCATGCTTGGATTCATGGGCAGTCCAATATCTGCGTTGTCTCCATCCCTGCAAAGCCATTGCATCTGACACCTGCCACCTGCCGATCTTTTTGCTGCAGCTTGCATCTAAATTGTGGTGAGAATCTTCTGTCAAGCCATTCTTTGATTTGACCACGCTTGTATGAATTTGTCCAGGTCATAAAATTTTAGAGCAAGCCATTTCGAATGTGATGTAAATTGTAATAGGAAAATATGACAAGATT
Organism: Amphiduros pacificus; assembly: GCA_949316495.1. Classification (NCBI taxonomy): domain Eukaryota; kingdom Metazoa; phylum Annelida; class Polychaeta; order Phyllodocida; family Hesionidae; genus Amphiduros; species Amphiduros pacificus. The sequence continues at coordinate 20,870,540 of OX439000.1, read as the reverse complement.
GGTTTATTGTTCAACGTCACACCATTGACAACAATGTAGTTTGGGCAATTGAAAATGATAACCGTACAACAGAGCTGTCAAAATCGAGTAGCTTCCCCAAACAAACTTCTTTTAAATATTCCGTATTAGAAGATTCATAACATGTTAAAAGTTCTTTACTTGTGACTTCGAATCTATTTTTAATCTCTAAAAGTTTGATCTTTCATACAGATACTAATTTTAATGATTGATAACCTTAGGGTCAATGGGGGGGGAGGATGGAGACCACAATAGCCAAATTCGAGGAAAATTTGACAATAATAACAGTGCATGAAAATTCCATTAATGGGTCAAACCTTGGAACTAAAATGGATCGAATTGCAATTGATAATGAAGGTAAAACACTTACCGACTATAAGAGGCACTTTTTTGCTCCATGTTAGTAATTCTTTCTTAAAAACCCGGCGCTCTTGAAGACACCGTGAGTTGCCACAGTCCACCATATTGACTAGGAATATACACGCTCTGTGCAACGTCATCTTATTTTGTGGAAAGCCAGGGAATTCCCACAGAATCGATGACGTCATCGAGTTCACGTTTCATTTGGCTTAGACTGGTCTACATTTGGCTCTGTTTATTTAGCCGAATTGTTCCCCATAGAATTCCTTTCATCGACGGGTCAGGCGATATTTATCTGATAATTTGTGTTCTCTAGTGATATTGTTGCGTGATTTAACAATTTTGGGTAATATTTAGCCTTTAGTATATTCGGCGCAAGTACAAAGCACGCAGAACAACCGTGTAGCAGCTACTTCTGACTACCTACTCAGATATACAAATTGACGTCAACACAAAAATCACTCCAGCATGTAATTACGTACAAGGAAGTGTACCACAGGCACAGAAAAACTTTCTTGGGCAACATAACTGGAAAAGTGTCATCCTTTTTCGAAGCAAGAAAAACAAAAAAGGTAAATTTTTAGATTACACCCACAGTACGGCCGTACGGTAAGTAACAGTCGTAATCCCCTCTGGCTTTGCCCAATCACAATTTACATGCATGTACATTGTAGTTGGCAGGGGCCAGGGCTGTCAACTTAAAAATCATTTTATTTGGATCCTGTTTAAACCAGTGCCATCACTCATCAGCTAGATCACAAAGAAACAAGTGGTTTGTAAAAAAAGTTTCTGTATTTATCTTTATCAGAAAAAAGTTATCGCAATTTTCGTCTCTGAAATAAGTGACTATCCGAGGACCTCTGCCCAAATTAACATAGGCCAATTGCCGATATCCACCTGTTTTTTCCCCCATTGAAAAGTACACACCGGAACTATACAACTTTACCAGAACCAGAACTGTACAACTCCACTATATTTAATCATCGGTTGGAGAGATTGGCAGGGGGCCTGTTTCATGTGTATTTGTGTTTTGCCCAATCGCTGTCACGTCCAAAAGGCATCACGGCCAAAATTAAGGCATCACGGCCAAAATTAAGGCGTCGTCGCGGCCAAAATTAAGGCGTCGTCGCGGCCAAAATTAAGGCGTCGTCGCGGCCAAAATTAAGGCGTCGTTGCGGCCAAAATTAAGGCGTCGTCGCGGCCAAAATTAAGGCGTCGTCACGGGCACAAGGCGTCCCGCAAAAGGCGTCACGGCCAAAAGGCGTCACGGCAAATATCCAATTAGGTCAAAGTTCAAATTACCGGAAATGATATTTGTGACCCATTTAAAATAATCATAATAAACATAATCTAATAATAAACAAAGCGGATTTTCACGCAAAGATACGCATTAGTCAAAATCAATGACTTGAGACATATCAAATTGAAGTTGAAAGAATATTGGAAGGAATATGCTGAGACAAATGTTTTGAAGTACCTTAGAAATGTAATTACATAACGTTTTGAACAGTGGTAACTACTGCCTGACCCTCGTAATTGCACTTCATGCTTTTAACACCTTGAGCCATGAAGTGTGAATGCTTAAATACTATTTGTTAACACTGTGGCAGCTGCAAAGAATTTTAACTGACTAATAACCATTTATCTTTGCTTGCGCAATTACTTGCACGATGTGCTATTTTATTTATTTTATTTATTTATTAAAACATATTTATACAGGATAACAATTTCAGCAAAGCTGTTTTTCAAAAAGGTCCTGTGGGAATAATGTACAATATATACAACATAATAAAACATACATAATATTCATTTAAAATATTTCTTTTTATACATATATTTAAAAGAATCTATACTTGGTGCCATCTGCATATAATGTGGTAAGTTATTCCATACCTGAGCCCCAGCATACTGGAAGGACTTTCTATACAATTCCACCCTTGGTTTTGGTACAACTACATTCAATGATCTGCTTTGTCTTGTAGATCTTTCATTTCTTTCATGAACCATAGTTACATTATTACATAGATGTTGTGGAGCAGTACCATGTACACATTTATACATCAGATTAGCAAGATAATAATCTCTTCTAGATTCCATTGACTGCCACTTAAGTTGCTTTACAAGTTCTTCACCAGATTCATTTATATAATCATGGTTCTTTAAGACTATTCGGGCTGCTCTCTTTTGTAGTCTAAAAATCAATTTGTTATCACTCTCAGAGCAAGCACCCCATATGGAGCAGGCATAGTCAATAGTTGGCTGTACGGTAGATTTATACAACATATTCAGCAAGTCAGAGCTCATAAATGAACTTAGCCGCCTAAGTGAAAATAACTTATATGAGACCGATTTAGCAATAGATTTTACATGCTTGTCCCATTTCAGGTTTTCATCTATCAAAAGTCCCAAATATTTAGAATGTGTTACTTGATCCAGTCTAATATCCTTAATAACAATATCTAGGTCATCATCAGACCTCTGACCAGGGACCAGCATTACATTTGATTTAGGAGCATTGATAGATAACCTGTTATTGTCATACCATTTACTTGCAGATGTTACATTCTCTTGTAAGTCATGTTTCACAGCATTAACCGTCTCACGCATTGTGTACATTGCTACATCATCAGCAAACATATTACATTCAGCAGCACTTAGGCACTGACTGATATCATTGATAAAAATTAAAAATAATATAGGTCCTAATACCAAGCCCTGGGGAACCCCAATCTTCATGTTTTGAGGCTTTGATGTCTCCCCATGACAATGTACAACATGTCTCCTATCTGTTAGATAATTCTTAAACCATGCTAGTTCCAGGTCATGAATCCCATATAGATTCAATTTCTTTACAAGTAGTTCATGATCAATCGTATCAAAGCATTTAGATATATCTAGGAAACATGCTCCTATACATTCCCCTTCATTTAATGCCTCATACCAGTCATCAATCATACGATGGAGGCATGACTGTGTGGAATGATTCTTAAGAAACGCAAACTGGTCTATATTAATTAGGTGATGAGTAATGAGATAATCTAATAATTGAACCTGCACCTCCTTTTCCATGATGTCCAATTACTGAAACAGGTCTATAATTGCACTTTTCCAAATTACATCCTTTACCCTTATAAATTGCTATAACCTTGCTGCGAGAGGACCAGCCTGGGTCAAAGTTCAAATTGACGGAAATGCTATTTGTGGGTACCCTACCACTGCCCAATCGGTGTCAATATCCAGTGGAAATTCTCTGTCAAAAGTTGTGGATATTGACAGCTTTGGGACCATGACGGCGATTGGGTGCAGCAATTTTGACTTTTTGTTGGGGTTTTCTGGCCGACAGTTACAAACGAGTGGTTTTCTTTGAGCCAGAGGCATTTAATTGGAAACAAGTTGAAGCATTATTGCTCAGGTGAACCGATCTTGTGGGGGCTCCACCGTCGCCACTTCCTGTTTCCCACACATGGTCATTTGGCCAGCTTGTCAAGGGAATTTTCACTGTTTTTTGTACAAATGGACCATGTTATCATCTTTGGATCATCATGTTGACATTAAGTGGATGCAGCAGATTATAAAGGTACTCAATCTCTGTTTAAATATCCGTTGTTCAGCTGCCACTGACATGTGTATTACATAATGTATTATATAATGTATAAATGAGGTCACCAGAGAGAAACAGAAAAAATCATGGAAAATTGATCTCAAGAGACATCACTTTAACTTGCTCTGTCTGTGGACCAGAACAGCTGCACTCTAAGCAGGTGTTTGCACTAGATTAAAGGTGATGCTGCATAAGACGATTTAATAACGATCGCAAGCCCAACCAATACCAACACTGGTTTCAATGTTGTTATTGTTTTCAATCTTGTTATTGTTTTCAATCTTATTAGATCTCGTCAGTTAGATGGGAACTGACTACATTATCCAAAGTCCTGCTCATATAGGAATGCATGAAGGTGCTGACACCTTCTCTGGGGCACCTCCAGTATGGATATGTTATTTCGCCTCAAAGGCTTGTAACATTTTTACATAATTTTTTTATGTTTCCTGTTGAGTTTGGGGATGTTTTGGGGGCAGATTGTGCAGTTTAATTGAATTTGATTACTTGATTTAATGATTTTAAATTTCAGGACTTCTCCCTTAAGACTATTTCGTTTATTTTGCGCTTCATACTGCCCTGACATGGGGTAGGAATGTCCATTTCTGAGCTGTTCATATTGAACCCAAAGTTTTCTTTTGTTTCTCTATGAAGATTTTTCAATACATTTAGGATTTTATGCCATAATTTTTGTTGGGTATTGGTAATTTTTTTGTATCCAAGTTTTGGGCCTCCAGGATTTCATCAAGGGTACCTGACTCCTGGAGGGCCCTGGGAGTTTGGTCTTGGGTAGGTTGAACCAGTGTTGTCTAAAAATTAGAAGTGATAATCTTAGTGATAATATCGGACATAGTGGATCGATTTAACAGTCTTATACTCAAGTATTTATGGTAAAACGTAAATACGATGTTCATATTTTCGAAATAACGAATATCAGATGCAGCAGATTGATTTTAATTGCTTTTTAAATGATAAATAAAGGTATTTACCCAATATTATCACAAACTTCTCTTGTGTTGTCTAAAAATTAGAAGTGATAATCTTAGTGACATTATTGTGTTTTTTTTAATAAGAATTTTGATCTATTAGTTCTGTTTAAGAATTTTTTTTCTGAGTTTTTGATCATTTCAGGGTGAATACACACACACACACACATATATATCTTGGTTTTGTGGGTTAGTGCTATGCCATTGTGTTTGGCATACATGTGTTTTGTTTTAACGTTCTTGGTTGGCATAGTTGGAAATGGAACATGTTTTGCTCTCTCTTTGAAGTCTCTTGTTGGTTTGTTCTTGTGTAACTAGTGTTGCACCAACTGCACTGGTTGTGCTACATGTGCATATTTCTTGTGGTGCAGTAGCACCCTTCATGTTGGGTAGATGTTTATATAAAGATCACAGAAAAAGAAGAGAAAAAAGCAGTACGATCCATAATGTCGCCATTCCAGGCTTAATAAGAGCTTTACAGGTCATTGTGATTGGCAGAGAAAGTCAACAGCAATTTTGAAACTTGACATGGGAATTTGAAGTAAGTTTTAGAACAATTTTAGTTATCATTGAATATCAATTAAGATTATTAAAAAAGTGTCATTTTCTTATTGCATCACCCCATAGTCTGGGTATCATTTTTTAACTTTGTGTCATCCCAAAATCAGGATATCAAAATTTAAGTCAGTCATAAATCAGGTTCTGGGTTTTTCAATTCCAACCCAGCCTCCATGGGTTAAAATTATGAGAGTATACCCCTGGGTACTCCACACATTGGCTCTCGTCTCCGTTTGCTTATGTATACTGGTCTGTGAAAACAGAGCCTTCATTATAATATAAATTTCTTCGAGGTCTTAGACCCTGTATAAAAAAAATACCTTTTTTTGACAAGCTGAACATTTTGGCTTGTTAATCAATAAACTTGGGGCCAATTGAACAAAACTTGGTTTGTAATGTTTAGAGAAATTAAAAAATCATTTAGATTAATTGATATATCAGATATCAAAAACATGAATTAAAATCAGGCAAGAAAAACAGAGTTGAGTCCTAAACACTCTTTGTAATCTGGAAAAAAAATGTAGTGAAATCAATACATTTTATTCGGCAATAAAAATATGTGAAGCAGACAGAATTCCATGTTATGGTAATGTTGTCTCTTAGGAAAAAAGACACGCCTTTGTCTACTTTATTTCTCAAGAGTCAATTTTTAAATGAGAATCAATTTTCTTTCCCCCTGCCTTCCAGTATTTATTGTTCTGTTACATCCAATAAACCTCATATAATGTTCATATAAAATAAATATTTAAAAAAACCAAATACAAGTGAGGAGACCCAATAATGTGAGTCGGTCATGCCACATTACAAACACCAAAGCCAAGAACAGGAGGTATCAAAACCTCCACTGACAAGTCTCCAGTGTTGCAAGCTACTTGCAATGCTGTTTATGATCGTACATTGTTTTGTCCTTCATACAATGCATTGCTAACATCAAATTCAGTTTACCTCAATCATGTTTTAAAACTGTTTAAAAAGTTATTTTTCCATATTTACAAGTGTGACTAACTTTCATGAAGACAAGAAGACAAGAGTTATTCATCATCGTTCAGCTCATTTCCTTAATATAAGTAGGCTAACCACGCCATGCTCGAATATGCTCAATCTTTGAAGAGGGGAATGATCAACAAAGGCTAACAACCAGCGTCTGAAGAAAAAAAAGCAATGTGTCTGTACTGAATATATATTATATATATATTATATATATATATATATATATATATATATACTGACATATATTCAGTGTCTGTACATATGTACATATGTACATATATTCAGTATATACTTGTGTATAAGTTGAGGTTTTTGTCAACAAATCCTTAGTTAATGTTTGGGGGGTCGTCTTATACACGAGAGCAACCTGTGGACGAGGATTCAGCCCAAAAATTACGACACTACAAGTTTTCATTACGAACATTCTTATTTTCGAAATAACGAATATCGGACATAGTGGATCGATTTAACAGTCTTATACTCGAGTATTTACGGTAAAACATAAATATGATGTTCATATTTTCGAAATAACGAATATCAGATGTAGCAGATTGATTTTAATTGCGTTTTAAATGATAAATAAAGGTATTTACCCAATATTATCACAAATTGTTTGAGAACAGAACAAAACCATCAATCCATTTAAAAAGCAATTAAAATCGATCCACGTGTGAAAGCATTTCTGTCAAAAAGGGAAGACACGACTCAAAGCAGTGGAAACAATGACGAAATGCAAAACTGTGAACGCTCATAATTGGAATCAGTGAAATTTTACTAATTTTCACACAACTGAATGTGAAGACATCAAAGGCAGAATTGAATTGTGCTCCGATGTCTGTTATTTCAAAGTTAAAAGAAATTTGATGTGCGGAACATGGTAAATTTGATGTGTGGCAACACGAAGAGAAGCCGGGGATCCATCGTTGCGCAATATATTAATATTTCAATGCGAGTTGATACACTCCATTTGTTTTCGCGCCAAAAATAAGAGCTTGTCACTCCTGCTTTTTAAAATGACATAATTGCGTAATGCGTATTGCGTAATGCATGTTAAATGGATGAATGGTTTTGTTCTGTTCTCGACCTGCAAAGCGTATTTTGTGTTAATATTGGGTATATACTTTTATTTATCATTTAAAACGCAATTCTCTGGCAAATCTGCAAGGTCAATGATCACATGACTTGTGAGTCACGTGGCCAATCGATCCGCTATGTCACGGACATCGTATTTACGTTTTACTTTTACTTCTATGTCTATTAAAATTAAAATTATTATTTAAATATAGCGGATCGATTTAATTGCGTTTTAAATGATATCTAAAGGTATTCACTTAATATTATCACAATTACGCTTCTCAGGTCGAGAATAACAAAGCGTTTTCATTATTTATCATTTAAAACGCAATTAAAATCGATCCACGTGTGAAAGCATTTCTGTCAATTTCTCAAGATCGCCGTTTTGGTTTTGTTCTGTTCTTGACCTGCAAAACAAAGTCAGAACATAGCGTTTCAAAATAATAGACATCGGACGTATTTACCCCTCTCCCGCCTTTCAAAATGGGATCTTGAGAAATTGACAGAAATGCTCTCACACGTGGATCGATTTTAATTGCGTTTTAAATGATAAATAAAGGTATTTACTTAATATTATCACAATTACGCTTCTCAGGTCGAGAATAACCAAGCGTTTTCATTATTTATCATTTAAAACGCAATTAAATTTGATCCACTACCTCCGATAATCGTTATTTCGAAAATATGAACATCGTATTTACGTTTTACCGTATATACTCGTGTATAAGACCGTTAAGATCTTGTTTCGGAAGCATATTTACATTTCACTTTTAATATGGCCGCCAAGCGTCAGCTGAAGCTTGAATGGTAGCAGAGCCGATATCTCAAGAAAAACCAACTCGTCTTATATTCGGAAATTGTTTTTTTTCAAGCAAAATAACCTCAATTTTGGGGGTTCGTCTTATACACGAGTCGTCCTATACACAAGTAATTACAGTGTATATATATATATATATATATATATATATATATTCAGTACAGACACATTGCTTTTTTTTCTGATGGCTCTATTTTGTAGATTATTACCAAGGTACATGTTTGTTACCAGATTTTACAGTGATTTCCATGAGTTCCAAAGTTTATATTTTGTAGTTTGGGCCCCCAATGGTCACATTAATCTCACTCTTTTGAATTGCTGCCAATCCCCATGCAGAGAATAATTCTTTGGGGACATGTTCTGGAGCACATTTAATTATTTTATAATTCTGTTTTGATTTTGTTTTCTCTAGTTTTATTAATTCCTTGTTATTATAGATATTCAATTTTATTTCACTTTAAACATTACAGAAGTTTTTTATATTTATTTTTCTAATTATTTAGATAAACTTTGGTATTATCATCACTTCAGATCATTAATGAGCAACAACCTCATTATTAAGTGGACAAAAATCCTATTTACTATCATTATGGTTTGAAATGTTCCTGGCTGATATTGTAATTTGAGCACAAGTCATTTGTCTCTTGTATTTTGGGTTGCTTATAATTGGTTTGTTAATGGTTGGTCAGAGAAGTGTGGGTGTTATTTATGGTTGGTTAGACAAATATACTATATACTATATGATACTCAGATATCATAGCCTAGTTGGAAGAGCTATTGACCTAAATTTGAACTATCAGTGCTAAAAATAGCCTCTGAATTAGTGCATTCAGTGGAAATTTTATGTTCAATAACAATTCAGGAGGAAATGACAATAAATGTGATGTTATATAAAGCACAAGGACAATACTCCTTGTTTTGTTGTTATCTGTGATGGGACAGGGGCCTTTAAATAAAACAGTGTCTGTGAATGAGATTAGACAGCATAGTGCAAGTGCACTTATCAGACTGCAGCACAGAGCGGTGTCATGAAATTAGGTCAGATATCAACCATTGCAATATATACATTATTAAAGAATCTGGCTGTATATTATTATAATACCTTTCATGACAATTGTCACAAAGTATTTAATGTATGCTTGAATTTACAGTCACAAATCACTGACCACAGAAATTATTGACAAGGACATTACTCAGTGACTGTGATGGATGGAGCTGTTGTGGGTTGGGTGGTGCATCTTGATGAATAGTACTGGTATTGGTGATAATGCTGCAGTGACCAGTAACACCTCATTGAAGAAGTAGAAAAAAAATGTGGTAATTGTTCATTGACCATGGTGGATGTCAGTTGGACTATGAAAAATTGACAAATATTATAAATATCAGCGATAAGCTACATGCTTCAGTGACCAGTCAACCTTCATTGAAAACTCAATATAAATGTTTTGAAAAGAATATGCAGTGATTGTGATTAATGTAACATACATTATTGGTGATGAGTTGGTTAAATGATTCATTTTGAAGAATGATGCAGGCATCCAGGACAAATTTCTCACATCAGCGAATAGTTATACATTGATAAAAAGGTAATCTTTTCAGAATTTAAATACTCACATTTCTCCAGTTGAAAAGTACAAGTCGTGGAGGTTAATGCATCTCAGAATTGAGATCATTATTCTGTCCAATAAAGGGAATGGGCAGGTCTGTTGTCTATCTGGTGTTTGTTTGTTTTGGTTTATACATCACTTTCAACACATTTTCAGTCATTTCATGATGAGATCTATTTGAAGCACATTGAGTGCTTCAAATAGATGCTGATTTGTCATGTGGCAGGTCCTTAAGCATGACAACCCACATGGTCACAGATTCACATTATGTATGGATTTAAAATAAGGAAATGAAATTGATCTCCACAAGATGTGAACATCTTTAGATTGACACAAGAAAAAAAAGGGTTAAACAATGCAAATGAATCCTACCAGCAGTTGATATACCCAAGTAATAATTTTTGTTAGATAGTATTTTTTGTAAAAAAAAAAAGCATGATCAGTTTTAATCCACCTTGCTTTTACTGAACAATTTGCCTGCTTTGTAGTGTGAGAATGCCCTCCCAGTTCCAATATCCAGATGGCAGTGAGTATTATGGAGAGTGGAGTGATAGGGGTCAACGTCATGGCAAAGGTCAGATGAAATTCCCAGATGGTGCCTCGTACATAGGCAGTTTTGATGCTGGTTTGTGTGATGGACTGGGTGTGATGATATTTGGAGATCAATCAAGGTAACTATTCATATTTTTTTAGTATTTCTAAATGATATTAAATCACAAAGACCCTATCATTGAGAACCAAACATCTATTTGGCCTCACAAAGACATACCGGTAACCAAAATAACACCATCCGCCAGCTGTGCATAACCAGATAAAGACAGTTGAAGGTAATATTGGCCCAATACCAAATTAAAGTTTGAATCCAACAGTCAATTAAGCAGTAGTGGTAATGTGTTTGTTACCTCTTTTCATTCCTTTGTTTTTCTTTCATCCCATCCAATGGAACTATGTTACACATGATACAGGGTTCATTTATATAAGAGCCTATATCATGATGCATCTGAGTATCCATGAGATTATGAGATGCAGTTGGCAACATGTAAGTTATTTTAGGCCATATGTATTTGAGCAACGGCATATTTCGATCAATTTGAATCATTTTATTATTTGATTTCTTATGTAACCAATCTAAATTATTTATAATGGTTTATTTTGACAAAACATGAGACTGTCAAAAAATAAGATTAGCTTGATGTCCACACATCGTGTAAATTTCTCATCAGGTGATGTTATATTTTCTGTGTAATGCTGATACCACATGGAAAAAGACCAGCGGTAGATTAATATCATATATATGGTCATCAAGTCAATATTTTTGGAACATTCCAAACTGCAGTCTCAAGCAATCAGTCACTTTTGTAGTGAATGCACTTTTGTAGTGGCCCCGTTTGGCAACCATATTTTTGGTCTTTTAGTGGCCCAAACTATCTTGATTTTATTCTAATCCTTGATAGACATTTGTCTCTTATCACAATCAATTGACTTGAATTATGTGATTGGACAAGTATCAGACAAATCACTATACATCCTTATAACGATGCTTGTAATTGTATCACACATCCTATTATCCTTTTAAACTTTGGGCCACCACTTCTCATGCTCTGGTGGCCTAACTGGGCAACCAACATTTTTCTTTTATGTCAAGGCCTGAAGCAAGTATATTTATTCTAAGTTTTTACACTTGCATATCTTGGAATGCCCCAGAAATGATGTTTCGGACTTTATGCAGCCATCAACAGATCCTTTGAACAATTTATATGAGGTTGCATAATATCAGGGACATTGGGGGGATTGATCCTTTGATCTTTGGTTGCTGGTTGCTGGTTAGATAAGCTAATGTAACATCAATCGCGGGAGACGTAGGAATGAGCCTTATACTATTATTGTTGACACCACAGATTATTACAGTACTGATTGTAACATTTGTCCCAAGGTATCTAATTTGGTCAGATATCATCCAGTACAATGTACTGTATACAGACAAAATTTCGCGACCTTTTTATTTTCGCGTTAATTCGCACCAGGACGTCATTCGCGAAATTAAATGGACTTGAAATTGAAGTGACAGTGACAGCTGAGATAATCGATGTTTTAATTGCGTTTTAAATGATAAATAAAGGTATTTACCCAATATTATCACAAATTGTTCGAGAACAGAACAAAACCATCAATCCATTTAAAACGCAATTAAAATCGATCCACGTGTGAAAGCATTTCTGTCAACAAATGTTGTCCATAAAGGCGGAAGTGACGGGAAGAGGCTCTTGTTTTTAGCGCGAAAATGATTGTTATTAATCGCATTGAAATATTAATATATTGCGCAATAATGGATGGTTTTGTTCTGTTCTCGACCTGCAAAGCGTAATTTGTGATAATATTATGTACTAGAAATCCAAAATTCGTGAAAATAAAATGGCGCGAACCTGTCGAAAACGGCGATGGCGCAAAAATAACTAGGCACGAATTTTTCTCTGTATACAGTATATAGTATTGAAGAATCTGACTGTAGCCATGTATCCTATATTGTTGACACCACAGATTGTTACAGTAGTGATTATAACATTATCACAAGGTATCTAATTATTATCTGTATTCAGGACAATGGGGCAGGGGTCTTGATATTTAAGAGGGTCTATGAATTAGATAAGAGAAATTTAACATACATGTGTGTCCTGGAGGTGTCCATTTCATGCTCTTAATTGAGATTTTGACATATTCTTTCAGAATGTGGCCAAAAATTTTGTGAGGAATCTATAAAACTAAATGTCATATTTTGTCTGGACTGCAAGAGCTGTTGGCAAGAATAAAGTGTTACTTTCCGGCTGTCAACATTAACAGCAATTAACTTTATTCAGTGGCTATTTAAGATAAGGCTATCATCTTTGGTGGGATGATATCTGATTAGTAACCAAGATGAAAGTCATGCTTCTGCAAACAGATATACCGTAAATGACTGTGTATAAGACAAGGTTTTTGTACAAAAACTCTTAGTTAATGTTTGGGAGGTCGTCTTATACACGAGAGCAACCTGTGGACGAGGATTTACGTAAAAAAATTACGGCACTACAAGTTTTAATTACGAACATTCATATTTTCGAAATAACGAATATCGGACATAGTGGATCGATTTTAATTGCATTTTAAATGATATATAAAGGTATTTACCCAATATTATCACAACTTTCGCTTTGCAGGTCGAGAACAGAACAAATCCCTCCATTATTGCGCAATATATTAATATTTCAATGCCAGTTAACGATCATTTTTGCACCAAAAACAAGAGCCTCTCCTGCCTTTCAAAATAGCGATCTTGAGAAATTCTCGACCTGAAAACCATAATATGCGACAATATTAGATTATTTATCATTTAAAACGCAATTAAAATCGATCCGCTACGTCCGAGGTCTGTTTTGACTTCACTGACTTGTTCTCACTGATTCCAATTATCAGCGTTCACAGTTTTGCGTTTCGTCATTGTTTCCACTGCTTTGAGCCGTGCTAAATGGATGGATGGTTTTGTTCTGTTATGTCCGATATACGAACATCGTATTTACGTTTTACCGTAAATACTAGAGTATAAGACTGTTAAGATCTTGTGTAAGTATATTTACATTTCACTTTAAAATTTGCCGCCAAATGGTTGAATGGTAGCAGTGTCGATGTCTCGAGAGAAACTGACTCGTTATATTCGGAAATTGTCTTTTTCAAGCAAAATAACGTCAATTTTGAGGGGTCGTCTTATACACGAGTCGTCTTATACACGATTAAATAGAGTACTTCATTGAACTGCTGAACATAAATTTGTGCCAAAAAAATTTAAGTTTTTTTCATCTCAGCTATCATCTAACATCCAAGCTTGAAACTGCATTTGGCATAACAGTTTTTGGTGGACTTGATCCATTGGAATGATACAGCTTGATGGGTATTATTGGTATTTTCAATCAAATATGTGCTTTAGTGAGCAGTTCCACCACATTTAGGTATCAGAGATGAACTTCTTATTTCAGTGCACAGTCACACCTCAATAAAAAAGGGCTTTTTCAAAAGTTCTCACATTTCTCTGATGAGTATGATTTGTGAATGAAATGCACCACAGAGTTTAGAACATTAGTCTGTTGGATATGGGGAGTGAGCTAAAGGAGGTGATTCCTCACTATGTATGTTGTTTTATATTAGAAATGCATGGAAAGTGCATAAGATTGTTGTAATATTTTCTTGCCTCATCAGTACTTACATCTAAGTTGAAGATTAACATCAAGAAGAAAATGAAGAATGGGATAGCAAAGTTGATTATCAAGGACTAGAATGTGACATCTAAATTTGGATCACTACAGACATTTGAATAGCTGGCTCTTATCAAATATAAATAAATTAAAGCTTGTCCTCATGATGGATAAGACTGCTGCATCTATTAATTATAGTGATTTTGAATTTATTTTTAAGAATTGAATTCCAATATAAATGATGACCTCAGAATTAAAGAATATTTTACAGTATGTACGACAGATTCTATTTCTGGATATTTGCTGCCAAACACCTGTGAAATGCTTATCTTCATATAGTGTATACAATCTTATAAATTCAAGCAAATGGTGGCATGTACCCAAAATATTGTTGCTATGGTTGCAAGATGAGATGAGAGTAATACAGCAGAGATAGGCAGGTGTGCAAGGAGTGCACCTGTATACTGGGACATTTAACTCGGGAGGACACACCATTATTTGCTTGCTGGATCAATATTTCCCAAAATGCCCCACATTTGGAGCTGCCACACAAAAGCAGAAATTGTAGCCATGGTAACAGGATCAAAATATAATCCCAAACAAAGTAGGTAATAACATCAAGCTTACAAGGCCAGTTGTAAAATCATTCTTAATGTGTCAGTGGGCTGTGCCATCTATTTACTCCTTGACAATGTCTTTAAAGACATATTCTTTTGTCTCTGATAGAAGTCTGCAGACATTATGATTAACTGAAATACCTATAAAGGCTTTATGGCACATCTTATTCCTTATTTCATGAGCCACATCCAGAGCTAAATTAAGATCCATATTGTATGTGTCTTGGCAAAATGTGTAGGTGTGTTGAAGAAAGTCATTTTTATGGGTGACAGACATTAAAATGTATGTGATGTTATGTCAATATCAGAAGAATATGACAAAATGAAAAGCGGATCTATAAATTGCTTACACAGAATCTTTAATATTATAAGACTGGGATGTAGGGATTTTGATAAATAGGCAGTAGTCAATCAGGTATGATTGGTATTAGGCGGATCTGGTTAGTACAAGTCAAACCTGTGAATTTTGCTGCAGATACACTTTAATTTGTCAAGATCATCATCCTCTTCCTGTACATGCACCTGTACATGCACCTGCAGGATAGCCGTGCGTACACAGATATATTATACAGCAGGAGAGCAAACAAAAATAATAATAGGATAGCAGTGCATACACAGATATATTATACAGCAGGAGAGCAAACAAAAATAATAATAGGATAGCAGTGCATACACAGATATATTATACAGCAGGAGAGCAAACAAAAATAATAATAGGATAGCAGTGCATACACAGATATATTATACAGCAGGAGAGCAAACAAAAATAATAATAGGATAGCAGTGCATACACAGATATATTATACAGCAGGAGAGCAAACAAAAATAATAATAGGATAGCAGTGCGTACACAGATATATTATACAGCAGGAGAGCAAACAAAAATAATAATAGGATAGCAGTGCGTACACAGATATATTATACAGCAGGAGAGCAAACAAAAATAATAATAGGATAGCAGTGCATACACAGATATATCATACAGCAGGAGAGCAAACAAAAATAATAATAGGATAGCAGTGCGTACACAGATATATTATACAGCAGGAGAGCAAACAAAAATAATAATAGGATAGCAGTGCATACACAGATATATTATACAGCAGGAGAGCAAACAAAAATAATAATAGGATAGCAGTGCGTACACAGATATATTATACAGCAGGAGAGCAAACAAAAATAATAATAGGATAGCAGTGCGTACACAGATATATTATACAGCAGGAGAGCAAACAAAAATAATAATAGGATAGCAGTGCATACACAGATATATCATACAGCAGGAGAGCAAACAAAAATAATAATAGGATAGCAGTGCGTACACAGATATATTATACAGCAGGAGAGCAAACAAAAATAATAATAGGATAGCAGTGCATACACAGATATATTATACAGCAGGAGAGCAAACAAAAATAATAATAGGATAGCAGTGCGTACACAGATATATTATACAGCAGGAGAGCAAACAAAAATAATAATAGGATAGCAGTGCGTACACAGATATATTATACAGCAGGAGAGCAAACAAAAATAATAATAGGATAGCAGTGCGTACACAGATATATTATACAGCAGGAGAGCAAACAAAAATAATAATAGGATAGCAGTGCATACACAGATATATCATACAGCAGGAGAGCAAACAATATATCAACAATTTCTGACCTTTTGTGGCAGATGAGGTTGTGAACTATGCAAAGGATTGTTTCTAGCCATTTTCTTGAATAGATTGTCTTGTGTTCTGCGATTTTAATTTTAAAAAGGTTAATTTAATTTGTTCACATATTTGGAGACACAATTACGGTTCTAGGACATTCCCCACCCGGACATTCCCCACCCGGACAATCCCCACCCTGACATTCCCCACCTAGGACATTCCCCACCCGGACATTCCCCACCCGGACATTTCCCACCCACTATTTCCATAGAAATCTTAACTACGTAGTAGCTTAAGATGAGCTATATATTGTGTTTCCATAGAAATCTTAACTACTTAGTAGCTTAAGTTGAGCTATATATTGTATCTTATAACTTATAATAAAATTGATATTTCATTTTGCAATTAAACTTAATTAAATTGAATAAAGGTATTTTCTTTATTCCCAATTTTGAAATAACTCTAGATTTGCTCAATGAATAAACAATTGTAATTTCCTATGATCTGCTCCAAAGTAATCATGTGATAATGAGAGCCAATCAAATATGTACATAAGATCTGCTCCAAAAAGATCATGTGATAATGCTGACCAATGAAAATTATATTCAAGATTAACTCATGGACAGAGGAAATATTTAACAGTTGCGTATATATGTCACTGAGGAAATAGAAAATGGTATATGGGGGCTGAGGGGTGGGAATGATGGTGGATGGTGGGTGGGGAATGTCCGAGTGGGGAATGTCCTAGGTGGGGAATGTCCGGGTGGGGAATGTCCGGGTGGAGAATGTCTGGGTGGGGAATGTCTGTATACCCACAATTACTGTATTTACTCGTGTATAAGACGAGGTTTTTGTACAAAAAACATTAGTTAATGTTTGGGGGGTCGTTTTATACACGAGAGCAACCTGTGGACGAGGATTGCATGCATGTATATATGTATGTGTGTGTGTGTGTGTGTGTGTGTGTGTGTATGTATGTATGTATTTTTCAAGGTCACAGGGACAATAATGTGAAATCCCAAGAATCGCAATAACTCAAGAACGAATGATGGTAGCTTTATGAGATTTGACATACCATATTTACTTGTGTATAGGACGACTCGTGTATAAGACAACCCCCCAAAATTGAGGTTATTTTGCTTGAAAAGACCAATTTCCGAATATAAGACGAGTTGTTTTTTCATGAGATATCGGCTCTGCTACCATTCAAGCTTGGCGGCCATTTTAAAAGTGAAACGTAAATATGCTTACGATATAAGATCTTAACTGTCTTATACACGGTTATTTAGGGTAAAACGTAAATACGATGTTCATATTTTCGAAATAACAAATATCGGACATAGCGGATCGATTTTAGTTGCATTTTAAATGATATATAAAGGTTTTTACCCAATATTTTTTAAAGAGAATTTCTCCACCTCCTTGATCTTAGCGTGAAAACAAAGCGTTTTCATTATTTATCATTTAAAATGCAATTAAAATCGATCCGGGAAGACACGACTCGAAGCAGTGGAAACAAAGAAGAGATGCAAAACTGTGAACGCTGATAATTGGAATCAGTGAAAACAAAGTCCAAACAAATTGTTTCGAAATAATAAACATCGGACAAAGAGGATCAATTTTAATTGCGTTTTAAATAATAAATAAAGGTATTTACCCAGTATTATCACAAATTATGCTTCGCAGGTCGAGAATATCTCCATGAAGTAAAATGTAATACGATGTAAGTGACGTCCTTGATCTTAGCATCTGGGTGCCCATGAGACAAAAGTGGAGCGGCCAACATGTCAAATCGAACTTTCATATCCGTAGCGGATCGATTTTAATTGCATTTTAAATGATAAATAAAGGTATATACCCAATATTATCACAAAATACGCTTTGCAGGTCGAGAACAGAACAAAACCATCCATTATTGAAAGCATGAAAACAAATATCGGATACGCGGACTACTGTCACTACACGTGGTAGAATATTTCTTTGTGTATTATAAAGCCAATGATATTCATGATATCGCTTTTAATTATTATCTTTTATAGCACTCGATCAGCTGTAAATCATAAAGATAATATTGGGTAAATACCTTTATTTATCATTTGAAATGCAATTAAAATCGATCCAGCATTTCTGTCATAAAGGGAAGACACGACTCAAAGCAGTGGAAACAAAGAAGAGATGCAAAACTGTGAACGCTGATAATTGGAATCAGTGAAAACAAAGTCCAAACAAATTGTTTCGAAATAATAAACATCGGACGTAGCGGATCGATTTTAATTGCGTTTTAAATGATAAATAAAGGTATTTACCCAATATTATCACAAATTATGCTTCGCAGGTTGAGAATTTCTCCACGAAGTAAAACGTAACACGATGTACGTGACGTCCTTGATCTTAGCGTCAAAACTAACATGTGGTAGAATATATCTTTGTGTATTATAAAGCCAATGATATTCATTATATCGCTTTTAATTATTATCGTTTATAGCACTCGAACGGCTGTAAATCATCATGATAATATTGGGTAAATACCTTTATTTATCATTTAAAACGCAATTAAAATCGATCCACATGTTAAAGCATTTCTGTCATAAAGGGAAGACATGACTCAAAGCAGTGGAAACAATGACGAAATGCAAAACTGTGAACGCTGATAATTGGAATCAGTGAGAACAAAGATATAGACATCGGACATAGATTTTAATTGCATTTCAAGGTATTTACCCAATATTATCACAAATTATGCTTCGCAGGTCGAGAATTTCTCCATGTTTTCGCGCCAAAAACAAGAGCCTCTCCCAAAGTCAAAACAAAGCATTTCAAAATAATAGACATCGGACGTAGCGGCTTGATTTTAATTGCGTTTTAAATGTTAAATAAAGATGAAAGTAAAACGAAATACAATGTATGTGACATCCTTGATCTTATAGAGTAAAAAAAAAGCGTTTCGAAAAAACGAGTATCAGACGTAGCGGATCGATTTTAATTGCGTTTTAAAAGATAAATAATATTATCACAAATTCGCTTTGCAGGTCAAGAACACAACAAAACAATCCATCCATATAATATGTATTCCGCAATACTAGCGTGAAAGCATTTCTGTCAATAAGGGAAGACATGACATAGAAATAGAATTATGACATGCATATGTGATTCACGCAACACAAGATCGCCATTGTTGAAGGCGGGAGAGGCTCTTGTTTTTGGCGCGAAAAGATTGTTAACTCGCATTGAAATATTAATATATTGCGCAATAATGGGTGGTTTTGTTCTGTCCTCGACCTGCAAACCATAAGTTGTGATAATATTGGCTAAATATCTTTATTTATCATTTAAAACGCAATTAAAATCAATCTCCTTCGTCTGATATTCGTTATGTTTTGTTTTGACATCATATTTACATTTTGCCGTAAATACTCGAGTATAAGACTGTTAAATCGATCTGCTATGTCAGATATTCGTTATTTCGAAAATAAGAATGTTCGTAATGTTGCTCTCGTATATATGACGACCCCCCCGAACATTAACTAAGGGTTTTTGTACAAAAACCTCATCTTATACACAAGTAAATATGGTACATAAGCATCTGGTGAAGACATCATAATTTTTTCTATGAAACATGACCTTCACCTTCTTTTCAAGGTCACAGGGACAATTATGTGAAATCCTAAGAATCACAAGAACAAATGATGGCAGCTTTATGAGATTTGACACACATAAGCATCTGTTGAAGACCTCAGACATTTTTGTATAGAACATGACCTTCACCTACTTCAAGGTCACCTTCAAGGTCACCGGCCCATCATCTCAATAATTCTAGAGTAAGTGATGACAGTTTCATGATACTTGACACACATAAGCGAATGTTGTGCAATAAGTTACCAGGGCTGAGGGTTGATGTTTTTTATTTCATGTGTTCACAGGCCATCGTCAGATGATCCCACGGGCTCCGTACGATATTATATAGACGTCTTTAGGATATCCTACAGACATCTGTCAAATGAGACAGACGTCTTTAGGATATCTGACAGACGTCTGTCAATGAGACAGACGTCTTTAGGATATCCTGCAGATGTCTGTGGTATCTCATCTAGCAAGTGGCTTGCCTTTTGATAATGTGACCACAGCTACGGCATATCTCAAATTGTTGCTGATAAATTCCCCGGCTCCCGGCAGACTGGGAAGTCGGCCGATTCTTACTTCCCGGTCGGCGTCCTAAGGCAAATGTGACTGAGGCATAAGTAGGGCAATCAGATCTTTATCACTTACACAGCACTCTATTGTATCTGTTGTTGCTATTGACTTACATTTGAACCAGTGCTACAACCAACCTCTGACTTAGCTGCTGCTAGTTTTGAGTGTTGTACAAAGTAAAGGCTTTTAAGCAGCAGCTCACACAGTGTGCCCCCTCCATGGAAACTGCACTATGTCATTAGGTCAGAACTCAGAAACAATTTATTTGACCCCTTTACAAAAAGGATCTGGAAGACTCCCATTAAGACCAAAAGGTCGCTGGCATGGGAGCCACCCAGGACTCCTGATTAGGCAACCTTAACAATTAACAGAGTTTATAATTAATTTAACTTAGATTAGGGAAAAAACATAATTGGGTTATAATATTATCATAAGTTACAAATAACGATGAGTTTGTTCACGCAAATATCAAAGAATAATAAATGGATGATTTAGAAAAAGATAAAAAATTTTGAAAAATATATAAATAAAAAGAGCATAGTAGGCACTATGTTTCATTTCCACAAATATAGCAATTTGGGATGACACATGTGTTGGAATAGTTTTGTAGAAATCTGTTTTTAACATAATCGTTAAAGCCTTTCAAACTGTATGTCTCAAGTTTTTGGATGACAATAGATTCTGTTTTATTTATTAGCTTTGGAAGGCTCTGTCTGATGCACCCTGTTGCAAATTCATGATTTATTCTATTTTCGTGTATCTTATGACAATGGCGTGTATAATGAGCATGGATGTCTGAATTTGTTTCAAAGTCCATTGTTTGAAAATATTCAGGTAATTTATTGTTTAAGTATTTGCTAAGGAATCTTAGTTTGTTCAGTTCTATGTTGTCTGGCAAATTAAGAATTCTGTGCATTTTGAAAAGTGGTTCAGTGTGTGCAAACTAGATGGGATTAAGATGGGATTGAATTAGTGAATTGTATATGGTACGCAGTATATATGTGAAATATAGTGTTTTAATTTATTAAGGATTCCTATTGTTTTTGTGATTTTGTTTGAAATGTTGTCCACATGTCTCATGTGTTCATAATATAATGCCAAGGAAATTGAATTGTTTGACTTTTTCAACTTCAACTTAATCAATTGTTAATCTATATGATGGAACCTGCCTTTTGGGTTGTGTGAAAAACTATATATTTTGATTTTTGTACATTTAGAGACAATTTGTTCAATTTCAACCATTCACTTATTTTTTCCAGCTCAGTATTTGTGTAATTTACATCAAAATTGTTTAGCTTTGTTATGTTGCATGCACTCAGAGTACTTGAAAGTGTTGTGTCATCTGCATTTATGATTGTTCTGAAAAGATTGCTCACATTTGCAATATCATTCATGTATATGATGAACAGGAGAGGGCCCAGAATGGATCCCTGGGGGACTCCAGTTTTAATAATCTGGACATTGGAGTTTGTACCTTCATATAATACATACTGCTTTCTATTGTTGAGATACCTTTTTAGTAGCTGTTGTGATTTTCCAGAGATTCCATAATATTTTAGCTTTTCTAATAGAATTGAATGATTGAGTGTGTCAAATGCCTTGGAGAGATCAAGAAAAATATTTAATGGGATTTGGTCTTGATCCATTTCTTGTGTATCACTTTGTCAATTAATTTTAAAGCTGCTAGTTTTGTTGAATGTTCAGAACGAAAGCCATATTGACTCTTATAAAAGAGCTTTTTTTCCTGAAAATATTCAGAGAGCTGGTTATAAATGACCCTTTCAAATATTTTGGAGAGTGCAGGAAGAAGTGAAATTGGGCAGTAATTTGTGAACCGAAAATCATCATCCTTCTTAAATAATGGTATTACTTTGGCTATTTTTAAATCATCAGGAAAAATTCCAGTATTCAGC
Source organism: Amphiduros pacificus (assembly GCA_949316495.1). NCBI lineage: Eukaryota > Metazoa > Annelida > Polychaeta > Phyllodocida > Hesionidae > Amphiduros > Amphiduros pacificus. Next base: position 20,847,928 of record OX439000.1, on the reverse strand, counting down.
ATTTGATTGACAATAAGTGTTAATGGCTCTACTAGAATATGGATTTTAACAACTTTGCCATCTAATCCTGTACTTGATTTAGATTTTAACTTATCTATAATATTATTTATTGTCTCACTGTTGATATTTTTAAATTAAAATTTCAAAGTTTGTTTATTTGTTAGAAAACAGGTGAAATCTTTTGAACTATTTGTTTTAATGTTTTCAGCCAGATTTGGGACTATGTTTACAAAATGTGAATAAAAATTGTTTGCTATTTCAAGTTTGTCAATGATATTTCGGCCATTATATATGAATTTCTCTGGGATTTTCCTATTATTTTTACTCTCACTTAATAATTCACTAATGGTACACCATGTTTTCCTGATATCATTTTTGTACTTATAAAAGCAACTTTGGTAATAGGATTGTTTGGCAGCTCGGATATTCTTTTTCAAAATGAGATTATATGTTATTAAATTGGTTTTTAGATTGTTGTATTTTGGAGAATCGGGAGATGTTGTTTTAAGTTTGTGATAAGCTTATCTCTGAAAGTTATTGAATTTACAATTCCTAGGGTTATCCAATCACATTTTTTGTGTTTGTGCCTGTTGTACTTGCGCTCATGGTGCTGTAATTTTCATTTGGGTCTGATTGTGGGTCTTGGGTCAATTTGTCTGGAATATTTAAATTTATTAACTCATTTGCAAAATCTATAAATTTTTCTGGCTTGTGTCTCACCATTAAATATTTTCATGTTTTATAATATTCAGACTAATGAAATATGGCTGATGATCTGAGAATTTTTTTTATCAAAATACCTGAGGTGGCTTTCAGAGTAGCATCACTTAGTTTACAAAAAAAATTGTATTAAATATATTCCTATTTGAGAATCTTGTTGGCAGAGTTATACTTGGAAAATATATTTTTTTTGAAAGGAGGTTTGTCTACACCCACCCCCTAGCTCCGTACATTTGGCTACGGTTCATAGATGATTGCTTTTTGATTTGGACCCATGGGAGAGATGAACTGGTAAAATTCATCTCCCACTTGAATAGTGCCCACGACACTATCAAGTTCACTTTTGATATCTCTGAGGTTTCACAGGCCTACCTGGATACACTTGTCATCAAGGACCAAAATGGCTCCTTGTACACCACCCTCTACACCAAACCCACCGACACGCATTCCTATCTTCATTACAGCTCGTGTCACCCACGCCACCAGAAAACTGGTGGCCCATATAGTCAACTCCTTCGTATTCGTCGCATCTGCGCCCATGATGCCGACTTCCTGATGAACTCTCGCAAGGTAATCGAAAGTTACCAGCGCAGAGGCTACCCCGATGGGGTACTACAGGAAGCCCTACACAAGGTTGAGCTCCTAAACCACAAGGACCTGCTCACCCCCCCAACAACCCAGGCAAAACCTGATCTCCTGTTCTGTATTTTACCATACAGCCCACAGAACCCACCTGTCAAAACCATAGTGTCACAACATTGGCACCTTCTCAATGCTGAGCCAAGACTGGCTACCATCAAAGAGAAGAAAATGGTTGTGGGCCACAGAAGACCTGAGAATCTGAGGGACTTACTTGTCTCCTCCAGATTCCAGAGTAACACATCCAGTTCCCAGAATCGTTCCATCAATCCTGACAAACTCTGCAGAAGCAGAAACACTTGTCGGTATTGTCCAAAAATGGACTTGAGTGGAGTAGTGGTCAGCACCACCACTGGTCGACGATTCATTGTCCCCCAACACATAACCTGCCGGTTCAATAATCTGATTTATTTGATCACGTGCCGGGCCTGTCGCATGCAGTACACAGGGCAGACAAAGAACACTATCATTGAGCGCTTTGGAGGTCACCTCCGTGACATCCACCATGCCAGTAACTGGTCGCAGGCACCCCCATCTGCCAAGGAGAAAGGACCCACCCACGTGGGCCGCCACTTCTCACAGACCGGTCACTCAATGGAGGACGTCATCATCCAGATTCTCGAGCTGATCAAGACAGATCCTGACTCAGAGCGAGCATCAGATATAAGGGATGAAAGAGAGCGCTACTGGATGTACAAACTCAAAACTCTGGCTCCTTTTGGGATCAACGCCCATGATGGCTCCAACCAATACCCGAGCCACCCCAACCGAGCCAGAACCCAATAATCATGTCTTCTAGGCCGAGGTCTTTTAGTCCTGACCTCATGTTCCACCAACTCGGGTCCCACTCCCAGGTCACTTTTTGTCAGTAGTAAAATTTTCCATATATCATAGTGACCTGGGTGGGACCCCCCCGAGTACTCACACAACTGTGAGCTGTCCCATCGCCAATCGAGATGAACAAGACACTCCTGACTGGAGGTCTGACCCATCACGAGCCATGTTGCCACCAAAATGACAACATGGTCGCGTGCCATGATAAATTACATATGCAGGGTCCGGAGCCACTGCTCTGTCTGTTTATGTTCCTTGTCATGACTACCCGCGTGAGATGGAACTTTTTACCTCAAATCGGTATAAAAGCCGGTGTATCCCTGACGAGGGCTCAGCTAAGCCCGAAACAATTGTTGGAGACCGTCCCCATTCTCCTGCTCCATACCGTCAGTCTTATTTCATTATACTTGGAAAATACCTGAGGCTGGTTATTGAATAAAAAAAATTCCAACCAGTGCAATTTATTTTCAACATTTCGTCATGCTGTCAAATGTTTTTTTAATTTTTTAGGTTTGAAGGAGAGTTTCGTAATGGAAAGTTCGAAGGTGTTGGGGTGTTTATCCGTTGTGATGGCATGAAGTATGAAGGAGAGTTTAAGGATGGAAAAGTATGGGGTCTTGGTGAGTATCAGTTATCATCAGATTCACTTTTTATGAGTGGAATTTTGATTGGGGTTATTTGGCTTAAAGTTTAAGTCCAATCAGCTCACCCTCAGAATTCACCATTTATTACATGATAATAATCCCAAACAATTTATGTCAAGAGCTAGCGAAAGGAGGCAATGTACAATATTCTGATGACCTTGTTTGCTGACTCACAAGAGAGATCAATATTTGATTACCATAATGTCATCAATAGAACTGTTGATATGTTGGTCAGATGCATGACTATTACTCAATTATATACCTTCATTCTTATGGGTACTTTTTTATTTGCAGAAAGTTTGGTACATTAAAAAAAATCTACTTTATTAAATTACATAATGTATATTAAGCAATTGTATCATATATTTAATGCTGGCATGGGCATAATATTTGATGATTTTTGGGCTTTTGGGAAATTCTATAGTATTAGTTCTAAGTATTCTTAATGAATGTGGTGGTTAGGAGAAACATCCATGGCCAAAGGCCCAAGCAGTTCGCCATCAATCCCAACAATACTTATATCTATCCCATCAATTGAATGTGGATTGACTTACATTCTATAGAACCCATGTGGCTGAATGGGGCAATAAAGTCATCGGTTAATGAATGTATTACCTAGAATTAGTTATCAAGCACTGCATATAAGGTCCTTGAAGTTATGTGATGCATGTTATTATTTAGACTGATAAGACAATACCATAACCAAACCTTCTGTGACTCACACCACCTTGTCAAATGTTGTGATTACACACTTAGAAAAGACACTATATAATTGATATAGGCTCTTTGCAATCAGTCAAGAGTTGACCAGTATGAGTAATAAGGAGCCAATAAGTTGTCAGGTGTGATAGATGCCCCACCACCATGGACACTACACTGATGCCACATGATATCAGATTGCTATCATGAAATATCTGTGCCATTAAAGTCAGAGGAACACCCTGTCCTATGTTTACTATTACATAATGTTTACATTGTTATGCTTTGTTGTGGCACTGCATCCTCAAAGTGCAGGAATACATCTTGCTCTGCTAGACCATTTGACCACAAGTTGAGTGATATATGTAAGAGCAGAGGGAAGGCTGGAGAGTTGATGTGGGTACCCCAGGTGGCATGACATAATACCAATTAACACATACAGAAGACAGGACTATCATTCCACAAATGAATTCTTGATCGATTGAGCAACATGAGTTGGTCGACTTAGATATTGGAGAAAATATGATTCATCTTAACATCAATTCCAACCGTTTATGAAAATAAATTTATAGAAAATATGCTTAGAGTGTATTATCCAGACACATCCCATTTTTTTATAGGGGGACATGCAGACATGAAGGAATCCATTACCGTACTTACTTGTGTATAGGACGAGGTTTTTGTACAAAAACCCTTAGTTAATGCTTGGGGGGTCGTCTTGTACACGAGAGCAACCTGTGGACGAGGATTTACGCCCAAAATCTACGGCACTACGAGTTTTCATAACGAACGTTCTTATTTTCGAAATAATGAATATCGGACATAGCGGATCGATTTAACAGTCTTAAACTCGCGTATTTACGGTAAAACATAAATAATATGATGTTCATATTTTCGAAATAACAAATATCAGACGTAGCAGATTGATTTTAATTGCGTTTTAAATGATAAATAAAGGTATTTACCCAATATTATTGGTCTATTATTTCGAAACGCTTTGTTTTGACTTTGTTCTCACTGATTCCAATTATCAGCATTCACAGTTTTGCGTTTCGTCATTGTCTCCACTGTTTTGAGTCGTGTCTTCCCTTTTTGACAGAAATGCTTTCACACGTGTATCGATTTTAATTGCGTTTTAAATGATAAATAAAGGTATTTACCCAATATTATAAATGATAATAATTAAAAGCGATATAATTAATATCTTTGGCTTATAATACACAAAGAAATATTCAACCACGTGTAAACAGTAGTCCGCCTGTCCGATCTTTGCTTTCATGCTAGTATTGCGTAATGCATGTTAAATGGATGGATGGTTTTGTTCTGTTCTCGACCTGCAAGCGTATTTTGTGTTTATATTGGGTATATACTTTTATTTATCATTTAAAACGCAATTCTCTGGCAAATCTGCAAAGTCAATGATCATATGATTTGTGAGTCACGTGGCCAATCGATCCGCTACCTCACGGACATCGTATTTACGTTTTACTTCTATGTCTATTAAAATTATTATTTAATTATATCGCACAATTCAATTCTGCCTTTGATGTCTTCCCTTTCAGGGGTGTGAAAATTAGTAAAATTTCACTGATACCAATTATCAGCCTTCACAGTTTTGCGGCATTTGTTTCCACTGCCTTGAGTCGTGTCCTTTTATGACAGAAATGCTTTCACACGTGGATCGATTTTAATTGTGTTTTAAATGATAAATAAAGGTATTTACCCAATATTCTTGGTCTATTATTTCGAAATGCTTTGTTTTGGCTTTGTTTTCACTGATTTCAATTATCAGCGTTCACAGTTTTGCACTCGTCATTGATTCCACTACTTTGAGTCGTTTTGACAGAAATGCTTTCACACACTTTTGTCTCGTGGGCACCCAGATGCTAAGATCAAGGACGTCACGTACATCGTATTACGTTTTACTTCGTGGAGAAATTCTCGACCTGCGAAGCATAATTAGTGATAATATCGGGTAAATACCTTTATTTATCATTTAAAATGCAATCAAAATCGATCCTCTACATCTGATATCCGTAATTTCGAAAAAAAACGAACATCGTATTTACGTTTTACCGTATTCTCTCGTGTATAAGACCGCTAAGATCTTACTAGATTTCACCATCTTACTAGATCTTACTAGATTTCACCATCTTACTAGATCTTACTAGATTTCACCATCTTACTAGATTTCACCATTATCATGGCCGCCGCTGAAGCTTGAATGGTAGCAGAGCCAATATCTCAAGAAAAACCAACTCGTCTTATATTCGGAAATTGTTTTTTTCAAGTAAAATAATCTCAATTTTGGGGGTTCGTCTTATACACAAGTCGTCCTATACACGAGTAAATATGGTAAGTCGTTAATTCTGATAAGTGTATGGAGTAGATTTGACTGAGCTTCATCCCCCTTCCTGATAGACCCCCACAGCATTAAAAGGTTCATAAAGGATGGTAACAGTCAAGGGGTAGGTTACAAATAGACACATATTCATTATTTCTGATTCATCTGATTCTGATTATAAAAATAGTTACAAGGAGGCTGATTGAAATGGTTGATATAAAAACAATTATGTCATTAATTACACAACTCACCATAGGTGGGCTTCATCAACACCATCAATAGTTTAGCAGGTTGTTTTATATATGCACGGAAAGTTCAAATAGATGGTTTTCTTCCAGTTTATCAAGACAGAAGGACAGGATGTGCTATAGATGGGATTGATAGAATTGGTGGAATGTATAGGAAGTAGCCAAAGATGGAATTGTTCAGATACATCCGATTCTTCTCATTTCTAGAAATATGGGGTTGACCAGATAGCTGTAGTAAAATGTACAGAGCTTATGGACTGTGCAGGTCTGTACATAGAATACTTACTGAAGGTTTGATCAATATTGAATTATATTGGTTCAAGGGATAGATGGAATTGATGGACACACACAGATAGATTTGTTCAAATTTATCAAATTCTTCTCCTTTATAGAATACAACCATTTTTCCAGATAAATATAATATATAAGATAGATCCGATTTTCAAATATCTTCACTATACTTAAATCAATTGTTGGAATTGATGTATGTGTTGTTGGAATTGCTGGGGTTGTTGGAAAATAGAGGGGGCATTGGCCATGCCTCGGAGAAATATCATCAGACAATAACCCCCTTATACAATACATTTTTAAACAATGAGAAATGCCTGTGCCCTGTTACAATTCATACTAGTTAAACATTGCCCAATGGTCATCTCAACATTTAGAGCCAGTTACCCAGATGAAAGTCATGCTTCAGTGAGCAATTCAGCATTTCGCAGAAATAACTTTGACATGTCTTACATGTAATTCATTGAATATATAACAGCTTGAAACATGGTGGAAACATTTACCATAATGTTCTCCACAGGGGCTTGTTGACAAATTTTACATTAAGAGATTTAGCTGTCAGTTTTTGGCTGGATGACATTGATTAAAAGTGTTGATATTAATGATGAATGTCATGCTTCTGTGAACAATTTGAATGAAATATTGACATAGACATTATGAGGTGGCTCATATGCCTTTTTGATTTATTTTTGCTTGCATTTGTAGTCATTAATCAGTGCTCACTTGATAATGATAATTTTTAGTATTTACCCTCCTCGTAATCACTCTGACTGTCCTGTGTCTGTGTGTGTTTGTTAACTCTCTTCTACTCTCCATAGGAGATCCAGGATTTATACCTGGCTCAGTGGCTCTGCATATATTGACCATAATCAGTGATTACTTAGAGATCACTCCCATAACAAGCTTGTTTTAGAACTCAATTGACACCAAGTAAAATATTTTGTCACATATAATATCACAGCCAGTCAGTGTTCTTGTTTTGGTGAGAAAGTGACAACAACAACAAACACATGTGCAAGTATAACTCAGTCAACTGGTGTCATTGTTTTGGACGTGTGTTTTATTTTGGTTAGAAAGTGAGTGCAACTGATGTGTGTGCGAGTATAATTGGCATTGTGAGTGCACATCTACAAAGCCCGCCAATTGCACACCTGTCTGTGGATCATGCAATCGACCTCGTGGAATAGGTTGAGACAATGTCATGCCAATTTTGGCAGAGGTAGTATGTGACTCTACCTTGCCATGCAGAGTAGCTCTTTTCATATGTTTGGTCATTTCCCCCCTCCAATGGAAATGTGTCAAGCTATATAAGGTTACATAATATCAGGGACATTGGGGGATTGATCCTTTGATCTTTGGATGCTTGTTACATAAGCTTATGTTAAATCAGGGAACATGATTCTTCAATCTTTTGGGTTGCCAAGCAACTATGACCAAAGTAAGTCATATCCCAACCTTATCACATACACAGCACTCTATAATCTCAATATTGTTGCTATCCTCACTCAATACATGCAAATATTGCATGTAAATATATTATAAGCTACCATACCCAAGCTAGAAGATAGTGTGTCCCCCTCCAAGGACACTTTATGCACAATGAAGCCAATACCAACCCAGGAAGAAATGTACTTGTATGGGTTGAACAGGGCTTTTGGTTTAGTTTTGCATGCATTTGCAGTCATGAATCAGCGCTTACCTGATAATGACAATCTCTAATATTTACCCACCTTTGCACGTTGAGAATAGTCTATGTGAATAATGTACCAAATAATGGGACTGGCTGATATTGCTTCATTCCAGAATTCTATAATGCAGAAACTATTTAGATTAGTGGAATGAGGCACTGGTGGATGTCCGAGGTGTATATGCTTTGCACATGCAAAACAATTTACTGTTGGCTGAAATTGCTCATTTGGTAGAGAATTCGCTTAGAGATCCAGTTCAAATCCTGGCCAGTCATTATCAATTGCTATCCCAGCCAGTTACTATCAACTGCTATCCCAGCCAGTTACTCTCCACCGCTATGAGCAAACATTGTCTGGAATCATTGGTGTATTAATGTTATCTTTGCCTTTTTGCACCTTTTACTGTTTGCTTTTGTATTTTTAAAAATCAATGATAAAATGAAATTAATCTGTCCCCATGGGCAAATAGAATTCCTCACTCACTGTATAAGCTATGCTTACCTAGTCAGTACAGTCAAAAACAGTGCATTACATTTTTAGCTGTCAGAAATTAATATTTACCACATTTTGATTCTGAACTCATATCAATCATACCAATAGTGGCAAAGTTATTGCATTTGATATATTTTGATGAAATCTGAAAATCCATGCAATAGGGTTGCACATAAATTAAATGTCTAATGGTGACAAAATTTAGGAACTGATTAAAATGACCAAATGCCAAAGGGTGCATAAGATCAATTTTAAAGTTCTCTAGCACTCCCAAGATCCATATATTGGATAATATTTTGCAAATAATTTTTTGTTGCACAAAACATATATTACAAACTCTCTTTTTTACCCTCAGCCCCTGATGTAATCAGGCTGAGGGTATTGCAGTACTCCTGGCGTATGTATGTATGTGTGTGTGTGTGTGTGTGTGTGTGTGTGTGTGTATGTATGTATGTATGTATGTATGTATGTATGTATGTATGTATGTATGTATGTATGTATGTATGTATGTATGTATTGCATGCATGCACCTCAGACGAGTTCGACGAACGGCGACCTTGACCTATTTTTCAAGGTCACAGGGACAATTATGTGAAATCCCAAGAATCACAATAACTCAAGAACAAATGATGGCAGCTTTATGAGATTTAACACACATAAACATCTGGTGAAGACCTCAGATTTGTTTCTATGAAACATGACCTTCACCTACTTTTCAAGGTCACAGGGACAATTATGTGAAATATCAAGACTCGCAATAACTCAAGAACAAATGATGGTAGCTTTCTGAGATTTAACACACCTAAGCATCTGGTGAAGATCTCAGACATTTTTGTATGGAACATGACCTTCACCTACTTTTCAAGGTTACAGGGACAATTATGTGAAATCCTCATCAATACAATAACTCTAGAACAAATGATGGCAGCTTTAAGAGACTTGACACACATATGCATCTGGTGAAGACCTCAAACCTTTTTTTATGGATTATGACCTTCACCTTCTTTTCAAGGTCACAGGGACAATTACGGGACTCATCAATGCAATAACTCTGGAACAAATGATGGCAGCTATAAGAGACTTGACACATGTACGCATCTGGTGAAGACCTCAAACCTTTTTTTTTATGGATTATGATCTTGACCTTCTTTTCAAGGTCACAGGGACAATTATGTGAAATCCCGATCATTGTGATAACTAGAGAACAAATGATGGGAGCTTTATGAGACTTGACACACATAAGCATCTGGTAAAGACCATAAAAGAGTTTGATGAATGATAACCTTCACATACGTTTCAAGGTCACAGGGACAATTATGTCAAATCCATGTCATTGCGATAACTCAAAAACAAATTATGGCAGCTTCATGAGAGTTGACACACGTAAGCATTTGATGAAGACCTCAGAATTTTTACTATGGAACATGACCTTCACTTACATTTCAAGGTCACAGGGTCAATTATATCATAAAATCGCCATCATTGTGATAACTCGAGAACAAAAGAACACACAAGCAACTGGTGAAAACCCCAAACGAGTATGATGGACGGAGACCTACACTTTCTTTTCAAGGTCACAGGGACAATTATATGAAATCCCAAGTATCACAATAACTTAAGAACAAATTATGGCAGCTTTATGAGATTTGACACACATAAGCATCTGGTGAAGACCTCAAACTTTTTTTTATGGAACATGACCTTCACCTACTTTTCAAGGTCACAAGAACAATTATGTCAAATCGATGTCATTGCGATAACTCAAGAACAAATGATGGCAGGTTCATTAGAGTTGACACACATAAGCATTTGGTGAAGACCCCAGATGAGTTTGATGGACAGTGACATTTCAAAGTCTAGAGTAAATTATGAAATTATGAAAGTTTTATGATACTTGACACACGTAATCTATCAAAGGAAGTAGATGTGCACTATTATGTTTTTTTTTACCCCTGCATCAAGCATCAATTTGCCTTGGTGCAGTGACGTTTTGTTCACAAATTTTGTGTGGAGCGAATATTGTGCCGTAAGTTACCAGGACTGAGGGTTGATGCATCTCTGATGCCTATGTTCTATATTATTTTGTCTTTTAAACTGGCTCAATATCATGACAACAGCTGTAACTATGATTAAATTTATTGACTGTTCAAATTCACATAATTGACAAAAATCATTATTATTGTAGGTCTGCTAACATTTGCTGATGGGACCCATGGTCTACCCAGGAATGAAGGATATTTTGATAACAGTACACTTTTAAGGAGGGAGAAATGTTCAACTGTTGTGTCCAAATCTAGACAAATAGCAGAAATGGCTCGACAACAAAGAATTTAATCTTCTTCATAAATAATGTTATCTTTTTGTAATGGATCTATTTATACTGGCATCAAACTACTTTCCAAGAAGGCCTTTTTGATGGTTGTCATTGGTTATTTTGTGTTCAAAATGATATGATAAACAAAAGTCATATGAAATCAAATGACATCATCTCTATTTATCCTGAAATGAATGTTTGAATACAGAATTAGTTGCATCATACTACTTATGGAATGTAAAATGCATTCTGAAGATGGAATATAATTTTATTGTATCACTTAATACCAGATATCTGTTGTGTTGCAAATAAACCCCTTCAAAGATTCCTTCATTTTCTGTTGTGATGTCTGATCTTTTAACCTAATGTCTATATTTTGTGTTGTTTGTACACTTGTACTCTTCTGCCTGAGCTAATTAAGTCAGCACAAGCTGACAAGCTGACTTTATGTACTTGCTCCGTTTCCACCGCGTCCGCATCCACTGCCGCCGCACTTTGTTTGGGCTGAACTTTTTGTGACCTTGGGTCAAGGTCAAGGTCATGGCCAGCACAGGAGCAACTTCGCTTGTGATTGCTGTATTTTCTTACAAAATACGGCAATATTGATATAACTTGGTAGATGTGGTCAACCTATGAGGGGCTTGGATAAGTTCGATATTGGCTGACCTTGGGCAAATTTCAAGGTCACAAATTTCAAGGTCACAGGTGATATTTTGCAAAACACTACAAATAGTATCTATTCTCACTACATTTATCTAACACAATATCTTTGTTCATAATTTTCAGCAAAAATTATGTAACTGGGACACCGTGACTTAATGGTCATTTTGGTCACAATTTCCAAAATATTGTGAATCCAATCCTTTACAAAAATCAGAGAAGATTATATCTTGATATCATGTAAATATATGTATATATCCATGGTATTTTACTTTGGTGCACGTTTTATGACCTTGGGTCAAGGTCAAGGTCATGACCAGGACAAGAGCAACTTCGGTTGTAGATGCTCTATGCTCTGTCAAAATAAAGCAATATTAATATAACTTGGTAGATGTGATCAACCTATGAGGGGCTTGGATAAGTTCCATATTAGGTGACCTTGATCTATTTTCAAGGTCACAAAGGCTGATTTTCAAAATCGGCTATTTGTGATATTTTGCAAATCACTACAAATAGTATGCATTCTCACTACATTTATCTTCCACAAAATCTTTGTTCATAATTTTTAGAAAAAAATATGTAACTAGGTCACAATGACCTACTTAAATGTCCTATAGGTCACAACTTCCAAAATATTATGAATCTAATCCTTTACAAATCACAGAAGATTAGATCTTGATATTATGTAAATATATATATATATATATCTATGGTAATTTATTTCGATGCACTTTTTATGACCTTGGGACAAGGCCAAGGTCATGATCAGCACAAGGGCAACTTCGCTTGTGAATGCTCTATTTTCTATCAAAATACAGCAATGGTATGTAACTTGGTACATATGATCAACCTATGAGGGGCTTGGATAAATCCAATATTGGATGACCTTGGTCAATTTTCAAGGTCACAGGAGCCGATTTTCAAAATCGGCTATTTGTAATCCTTTGCAAAACACTACAAATAGTATGTATTCTCACTACATTTATCTTACACAATATCTTTATTCATAGTTTTTAGAAAAAATTATGAAACTAGGTCAAAATGACCTACTTAAAGGCCCTATACAGGCAAACTCCACCAGAGGGCGATATGGTGAACCTATCACCTCTGTACAAGGTGCCTTTTGGTGCTGGCTCACCACATCCACCAACTGTCGTGTAATTGTCCGTCTTACTTATTTTTTTTCTTAAATTGTACTCAGATTGGTATATTATGATATATTTCACCCTTAATACAAAAGTTTGTGCATATAGAAACAAATATTAAGAGAAATAAAACTTGGAACTACTTTCTCAACCGGAGGAGCCATTTCCTGGGGTAGTGATAAGGTGGAACCGCAACAAAGATGGCCGCTTTGTTTACAATTTGAATTATTTTAATCTTTTATACTTTTGGTTAATCTAACCAACAAAAAATGCTTAAATGTTAACAAATGAATTCTAATACATCTCAAGGCAACTTCATATTTGATATTAAGAGATGTTAATACGTCAATCACATTTACAACACACTGACAGTTCTTGAGCACATGGCCAGTAAAAGTAGGACCGGATGAATACTAATCTGGGTTGGCCAGAGGTAATAGTTTGCGTGTGCCTCTGGTGGACAGTGTGCTATACAGGGTGGCCACGCACCTGGAAAAGTCATGGAAAAACTTTTTTTTTCAAAAAAAATGTCAGGGAAATTTCTGATTGACAGAAATGTCAGGGAAAAGTCAGGGAATTTTGTTCATTTTCATAATCATTGAGTACTTTTAGATCATTGATGGGTTTAAAACAAACATTCATGATGAAGAATAACTGAGGGAACAAAATGAGCTCCTTTGGCTTTAATACTACAATAGCAAGAATTAAAGTTTTGTAGTTGAAGCTCAAATATCCATGATGTTGTTGCATGTCTTGCTTTTTTATTTAAGTTCTAGTCAGTAGATATCATTCCAATATTGTGGCTTCCCAGGCCCTTCACATATAACTATAAATTTATATATATTTCTCAGTGCAGGTAAATTTATGGTTCTAAATTATGTGTTCAACAGGACAGAACCTATGAACTTGCATATATAGCAGGATTTGGCATTCAGCAGGAACATGCCTTTAAATTTAGTGTGCATGGGAGACCCCGATATTCAATCAATGTACCATATATATACTCCTGTACAAGACGACTCGTGTATAAGTTGAATGGTAATTATACGTCCCAAACACCTAGATATATGTTAAACACATTTATAAGATGAATTATTATTTTTGGGGTCACACCACCAAATTGATTTTCAATCTCAAGCATGTGAACTGAATTGCAGAAATGGCGGAACACATGAAACTCTGGGAGAAGAAAACTTTTTTTCTTCCAGTTTGGACAAAGTCAAAATGTGTTGAAATGTATGTGATTAAAAAAAGAAAATTGTTGAATAATCTGCATTATCCACTAAAATGTATTTGTGTATTCTGTTTCCAAAGTAGTATCCTGTAGTACTGTATTTACTTGTGTATAGGATGACTTGTGTATAAGACGACCGCCCAAAATTGAGGTTATTTTGCTTGAAAAAAAACAATTTATATAAGACGAGTCAGTTCCTCTCGAGACATCGACACTGCTACCATTCAACCACTTGGCGGCCATTTTTAAAGTGAAATGTAAATATACTTACACAACAAGATCTTAACAATCTTATACTCGAGTATTTATGGTAAAACATAAATACGATGTTCGTAATTTCAAAATAACGAATATCAGACATAGTGGATCGATTTTAATTGCGTTTTAAATGATAAATAAAGGTATTTTCCCAATATTATCACAAATTATGCTTCGCAGGTTGAGAATTTCTCCACAAAGTAATACGATGTACGTGACATCCTTGATCTTAGCATCTGGGTGCCCACGAGACAAAAGTGGAGCAGCCAACATGTCAAATTGAACTTTCATATCCGTAGCGGATCGATATTAATTGCGTTTTAAATGATAAATAAAGGTATGTACTTAATATTATCACAATTACGTCGAGAATTTCTCCACATCCTTGATCTTAGCGTCAAAACAAAGCATTTTCATTATTTATCATTTAAAACGCAATTAAAATTGATCTGCGTGTGAAAGCATTTCTGTCAACAAGGGAAGACACGACTCAAAGCAGTGGAATCAATGACGAAATTCAAAACTGAACACCGATAATTGGTATCAGTGAAATTTTACTAATTTTCACACCACTGAAAGGGAAGACATCAAAGGCAGAATTGAATTGTGCGATATAATTAAATAATAAATTTAATTTTAATAGAAATAGAATTACGACGTGCATACGTGATTTACGCAACACAAGATCTCCATTTTGAAAGGCGGGAGAGGCTCTTGTTTTTGGCGTGAAAACATGGAGAAATTCTCCACCTGCAAAGCATAATTTGTGATAATATTGGGTAAATACCTTTATTTTTCGTTTGAAGTGCAATTAAAATCGATCCTCTATGTCCGATATTTGTTATTTGGAAAATATAAAAGTTTGTAATGAAAACGCTTTGTTTTGACGAGGACGTGGAGAAAATCTCGACCTGCGAAGCATAATTTGTGATAATATTAGGTAAATACCTTTATTTATCATTTAAAAAGCAATTAAAATCGATCCGCTATGTCCGATATTCGTTATTTCGAAAATAAGAATGTTCGTAATGAAAACTTGTAGTGCCGTAATTTTTGGGCGTAAATCCTCGTCCACAGGTTGCTCTCGTGTATAAGACGACCCACCAAACATTAACTAAGGGTTTTTGTACAAAAACCTCGCCTTATACACAGTCATTTACGGTAAGTGTGTTGCTTTGAAAGTAATGTTTAGTGCTATACCCTCAGGATGTATATGAGACCAAGTATCTGTAGTGATGATATTTTGTTTCTCTTGCCTACATGTAGCAAACTAAAAATTAAGAAAAGGAATTATTAATAAGCCTGTGATGGTCTTGCAGTGCACTAGATTAATCATTGACCATGTTGACTTACCATTTATTTGAAGTCATCAGTCATGATTTACTGGCTGATGTGTTGAACACAAATTATACCAAAACAAAAGTAACTCATTTTAAGAGTTTAAAGATACTGTAGGATATAGATTACCCATCTATAGACTCTTATATACAAGTATAGACAATCATGATATTTGGCAAGAGATCACAGAGGTTACGGAGTGCAACATGAAAGCCAACAAGCGCAGGCTGATGAGATGCATTACTCACCCGGCAGGACGATGACGTGATGCTCCAAGCCAGAACTACACCAAGGCGCTGCAGAGGAGCTTATTAGTATGCTTATTAGTATGCACTCGGATCCAGTTAAAAAGGCCCCAAAATCGCTACTCGGGGAGCAGAAACCACTTGCCTAGAAGATCCACGACACTCTGTCTCGTGACAGCCACTTGTATAGACTTGGGTGTTTTAACCAGCCTCAGGACTCAGCATTTGGATATTTCATATAGCACGCTCTTGCCATGCCTTCCTAGCCAGACTCTAGTGTATACAGCACCGAATAAATATGACTTGTGCATTGTATACGCTGTGTCTGCAGTCCTTATTACCTCCCAAATCACATAGGTAGATTAGGTAGTTACAAAACCAGTGTAACAATTGGTGGAGCAATCCGAATCGTTCCATGGCATAGAGCGTTGCTAATACTGTATGGAGTTTCTCTTGGCCACCCTGTTACTTGATTTTAGGTCTATGTGGCTTCGAACTTCGAAACAGCTTTCGACGAAATTGCAAGTGGCACACAACCTGCCAGCGAAAGGTCCAGACGTTTCTACAACACAAGGTAAGTCACGCTCCAATTTTTCTTAGTTACCTGCTCGGCAGGGGGACAATTCGGCTGACTCTTTGAGAGTTGCGCCTCCCTCTGACTCACCATTGTCAGATCTTACTGTTACAACTGGTGCAGGTAATTCACCTCCCACGAGTGGTGACAAAGTCCCGTTGTCACATACATCCACAAGTGGAGACAGTGAAAACTCCCCCAGACCGGAGAGTTTACACTTACCTAGCTCATATTCTGACGTTCATTTTAGCCATCATCCTAAAGTAGATAGTGACCAGGAAACTTTCACTTTGTCTGAAATTTCTGATCTCTAAATTGATCCTGATCATTCTGGTTCTGAACGTGTTGTTTCACCTCAATCTGAGATGGCTGAAGCAGAAAACGTGCAAGATATGCTCCAGCAAGTGCTTGGTCTCCTGCGCAAAATTGATTTAGATGGTGCTAAGACAGATATAGTAGATATGTTGCAGGCTCAATCTCGTGATAATAGGATCCATCAACAGAGGCAAGGTTGTAAAGCACTTTTACCACCTTCATTTTATGGCAAATCTTCAGATGATCCATTACGTTTCATGAACAAATTTCTCACATATGCCCAACTTTCACACACACCAGTTGGTTAGGGCGCCAGCTTATCAGCACCAGTTCCTCTGTGGTGATCCAAAGGTCGTGGGTTCGAACCCCGGCCATGCCGAGATTGAACTCATGACACAATTTCCCACATGAGCTGAGGCCCGTGCCTAAAGGGTTAACCCGTTGTCCTTGTAAATCTGTGACCGGGTGGGTTGTCATGTCAAAGACCTGCGACATGACAATTCAGTGAGGCAGCACTATATCTGCTACAAGTAGGTCTCATCACGAAATAACTGAAATAATGTTGAAAGTGATGT
The DNA here is from genome assembly GCA_949316495.1 of Amphiduros pacificus. Classification (NCBI taxonomy): domain Eukaryota; kingdom Metazoa; phylum Annelida; class Polychaeta; order Phyllodocida; family Hesionidae; genus Amphiduros; species Amphiduros pacificus. The sequence continues at coordinate 20,830,674 of OX439000.1, read as the reverse complement.
AAAACCCCAAACAAACAAACAAACACACACACCAGAGGAGCTGAGAGTCCCGGCTTGCCGTATGTTGCTTCACTGTGCAGCTAATGTATGGTATGCATCGTTACCTGCAGATATCACTGCATCATGGGTGACGTTCCATGCAGCCTTTCTCAAATTTTTCGGTAGTGAGACGAATGCATGGCTGTTAGAGCAATATCTTGATAATAGGGTTCAGAAAAAGACTGAAAGTGCCGAAACGTATATCAATGATGTTTTGAGTCAATGTCAGAGGTTACAAAAGGATGATATAGAGACAAAGAAAATTTTGATCCAAGGCCTTCTGCCCAAATTGAAAGCTTTTGTGGTAGGAAAATCACCAAAATTACTGTATACAGAGAAAAATTTGCGCCTAATTATTTTCGTGCCATCGCCGTTTTCGACAGGTTTGCGCCATTTTATTTTCACGAATTTTGGATTTCTTATACATAATATTTCAATGTGAGTTAATAACAATCAATTTCGCGCTAAAAACAAGAGCCTCTTCCCGTCTTTCAAAATTGCGACCACGTGTTGCGTTGAGTTGTGTCTTCCTTTTTTGACAGAAATGCCTTCACACGTGGATCGATTTTAATTGGTTTTAAATGATAAATAAAGGTATTTACCCAATATTATCACAAATTATGCTTCGCAGGTCGAGAATTTATCCATGAAGTAAAACGTAAATATCATGTATGTGACGTCGCGGTAATTCACGTCCGCAACACGAGGAGAAGCCAGGGATCCATCATTGCGCAATATATTAATATTTCAATGCGTGTTGATAGAATCCAATTGTTTTCGCGCCAAAAATAAGAGCTTGTCCCCGTCACTCCTGCTTTTTAACATGACGACCTCGTATTGCGTAATGCATGTTAAATGGATGAATGGATTTGTTCTGCAATTGATACCAATTATCAGCATTCACAGTTTTGCATTTCGTCATTGTTTCCACTGCTTTGAGTCGTGTCTTCCCTTGTTGACAGAAATGCTTTCACACGTTGATCGATTTTAATTGCGTTTTAAATGGATTGATGGTTTTGTTCTGTTCTCGAACAATTTGTGGTAATATTGGGTAAATACCTTTATTTATCATTTAAAACGCAATTAAAACATCGATTATCTCAACTGTCACTGTCACTTCGAAAATAAAAAGGTCGCGAAAATTTGTCTGTATACAGTACTCCAGGATACAATTCAGCAGATTAAACAAGCCGAGACGGTCTGTACAATGTCTGGTGACTCTTCCATGACCTTAAATGGATTAGAGACGCCTGACATGACCTCTCAGTTTCTGTCCCAGCAAACTTCCACACTCGCAGCAATCAGGGAAGAAGTTGCTGATGTGACGAAGGAGGTTCAAAGCCTCAAATCGCCACAAGAGCCTGACGAGACTTTCTGTTTCTTCTGCAAAAACCCTGGCCATTGGCTTCGGGATTGCAAAGCCCGGCATAATTGCATATATTGTGGCAGAAATAACCACATGTCCGTTCATTGTACCATGAGATCTTGTGAACCACAGAATCATTTTGATCGTGACCCTGCTAGGTTTGAGACTGAGGACGACAGGTTTAACGGTCACAATAGATTCCGTGAGAATCGCGATCGTCAACATAGCTACAACAATGGGTCTTATCAGGGCGATAGGTTTGAAGGTAACAGTCGTAATGGAATGGTCAACACCGCCCTATGGGACGGCCTGACACTACACAGGGAAACTATTAACTCCTGTCCCGACCCGTGAGCCACGCGATAGGAGTAGTGATTAATTTAATATATTGCAAGTTCAGAACAAATCAGAAATATTGCATGAGGTTCACTGTTATCAATACCTCATAAGAATACCTTGCAAGTCCCACATACACATATACAGGAGCTATATGTTTTCAGCTTCAAAAGTATACTTTCCAAAATGATATTTGTTTTTATTTTTGCATGAGATGTATCCTTAATAAGTTTTCTTGGACCTTGGGGGTAATAAAATTCATTTGTGATGTTTTTAAGTGTGTTTTGATAAGTTTTGTAAGAAAAGGTTTGCCTATGAGAAATTGCATGGTCTTCCTAGCGTCAAAAGCGAGCTTAGGCCATTCAGCTGGCTATTTTTAGATGCACTTGTAACCAAAGATAACCAGGGTCAGTTGGCCGTAGTCATGGTGACAGTCCCATGAGGATGTGTGTTGCACCCTGAAAGAGGCCAGGTTGGGGTGAAACAGGGCAATATTATATCTGCTGAGCTGACCAGCGAGGAGCACATGTCAAGGAATATGAATACAAGTGTAAAGTTAAAGCTAAAAGATGTTCTTGCTCGGCGTAGTTTTGAACAAAAGGTGAGATGAATCTTTCTAATACTTACTTAAATTGATTAACAAGAAGATAATCTTTATATTCATGCAATTTATGGTTCTTTGTATGCTTAGCATCGTGTAGACATTGCCACATTTTCCTTGTAGCAAACAATCTTAATTAAAGTTTTGATATCAGATTATACAATATAGAAGAAATAAAGTGTAAATATGGATATTGTGAACTATAATATTAATGCAACATCAGCAAGACATGACATTAAATCATGTATTTAAAAGTAAAAATCTCTAGTTCCAATATCAATACAATATCAATACAAACATGTATCAATTATGATTTAGCTGAAAACATTCTAAATGTTTTAAAATTTTGACTTAAGTATACTTTTCTCTTTGCAGGAGAAAAATCAATGTAATGTATCAGAATCCTGTACACCTTCAAAGAAAAGGAAAATTCATCATTCAACCCCATTGTCAGAAACACTTAGGCGATCTCCAAGGCTTCACATATCCTCAGAAATCTCTCCCATAGCCTGGAAGAATATGTCACAACACCAGTCCAAACAAAACCCAGATAAATCTTCAAAAAGACGACTTTTAGAAAGCTTAAATCAGGGAAACAAAGGAGACCTTTTTAGTGAAATAAAATTACAACTTGAAGATGATTTAGCACACAAAATTATGATTGAAAACAAGGACCGTTTTATGGAGATCACACGAAAGAAGGCAGATATTGTTGGCAAATATGGACCACTGGTGGGCGCCAGAGTGATTATATTTGAAAATGGCAATATATTCTTTCAGCCTCTTAATTCTGAAAAAGAGCAGCATGGAAATATATTGGAAAATAAACACATTTTGAGCAATGTTTTGGCCAAATTGACACCTGGGTGGTTCTATTGTGGTGGAATTGATGCTAATGACTACAAACAGAACACTGTTAATGTCCGCTACAAACCAAAACAACTGATTGAACAACAAGTTCCAATCAATGCCATGTATTCACAAAGATGTCAAAAATGGTTTAAGAGGCAGGGACGATCCATTGTTGATGAAACAACAAAGATGTATAGATGCCCTCCTTGCAACAAATTCTATTCATATGTCAAGAGGAGCGACAGCAAAAATAATGTTACTGATTCACAAAAGAATCTCAGGCTTCAAACATCGTCACATTATCCGTACAAGTTCCTGTCACCAAAGAGTGTAAAAACAAGACACAAAAACAGCCGCACATCTAGGACTCTTGGCAAGAGAAAGATAAAAAATCTAGAGAGAAAAATGCAAGAAACAAAAATGGTATTGGAAGAGGAACAAAATAAGGAGATGCTTGATATTGTCACCATGATCAATGAAAAATATAAAACAGAGTTAGAAGCTGTGATGTCAGAAGCAGAAAGCTGTAAGAATGCAACGACAAGAGAAGTTCTGGAGGAGCTCTGGTTGAGAGACACTAAAGACCGTGAAGATTTTTTCAAAGATCAACAAAAAAACATGACTGGTTCCAAACGTAACACATGGAGTACTGCAACTTATAGGATAGCTTTAGCAGTCTATATACGTAGCCCTGCAGCATATGAAGCTCTAAAGAGCTTCAAAGTTCTACAGTTGCCAAGCACTTCAAGTTTGGATGCATTTAAAGGAGCCAGATTACATGAACCAGGCATAACAAATGACATAAAGCAATATATCATGGAACAAAAAATTAACTACACCAAATACAAGGAAGAAATTCAAAAGAAAGGGCAACCTGTGCCAGTTGGAGAGGGTGTTCTCATTTATGACGAGGTCAAAGTCACATGCAAGGTAAAGTGGTCCTCATCTGGCCAAAAAATGTTTGGTCTTGCACTGACCAACAAGGAATTCTTTTATCTCAATGACATATATGACCAGTTTAACCCAATGAGAGAGGCAGTTCCTTGTGAATATAATTTACAGTTTTTGTGGAGAGACCTGACCAGTGACTTTGATGTGATTGGACCATATTTTTCAAGTGTCGAAAGCTATGACCACAGATTTGTGATCTCGTGTATTAAAGAAAGCATGCGAGTTTTTCATGCATGTGATTTTTGGGTTGTTGGCCTAGTATGTGATGGTGCAAGCACAAATCTTGCTGCAATTAAAATGTTATGTACAAAAAAACGAGGAGCATTTAGAAAGGATGATACTCAAGTGGATGCCCATGAGATCAGTGTGTATTTTACAAATTACTTTGTTCCTACAATCAAAGTTTACTGTGTGATCTGCCCATCCCATCAACTGAAGAACATGATAAATGCACTTTACCAGTCAAGGGCTTCAACTGCTGGCACAAAGTTGTTCAAATTGGAACACAATAAGCCTTATTTTGGCTGGAAGGCAATACAGGATCTCTATAGAAGGGAAGAAGAAAGGAGAAATCAAGGACTTTTGAGATCTGTACCAGGTCTGTTGCGAAATCATGTGGACAGGGACCCTTGGACCAAGTTGGCTGTATACCCAGCTAAAATAATGCAGGTAAAGTCTTCACTAAATATTTTTATCATATTTTTCAGTAATAAGTGTTAAATATTAAATATTCATTTAAATATACAGGTAGATCAACTAATAGGTAAAATGAAATATAGTGTAGGTAATTCAATATGAGTACTACATAAAATTGTCTTCAATTTGACATTTAGGTTTATGTTCATTCCTAATTAAATATTTCAAAGAAATCTAATGCCCATTCTTTATTTATTGCAGCAATCAGAAGTCCTACGTGAGCTTTATATTTATTTGCATCCAGCTTCAGGTGTTCAACCTCATGATGAAGGCAGTGTTCAGCAAACAAGGGAATACCTACAAGCCTGCAATCATCTTTTTGAGCAAGGATTTCTGTCTCACAACAAGATATCAGATTTGAATTCACCTGTTCTCACCAACATCAGTTCAGGATTTCAGTTTTTCATTAAATGGCATGATGCCCTAGAAGGTCCAGATTTTAAACCTGTTTCATCCACAGAGCGACGATTCTTGTCCTGGCAGACATTTGACCTACTCCGAGTATGTGTTTATGGGTTCACCCATTTCTGTGAAGATTTCCTTGCCAGGCACCCAGGATACTATATTCTTCCACTCAAATGGAATGGAAGTGCAGTGGAGACGCTATTCTCTAATCTGAAACGTATTGCTGGAGGTAAGTTGGATTCCACCAACTATTCCACCGCTAGGGAAGCCTACTTGGCAATGAGGGACACACATGGACATTGTGCTGCAAAAGCAGCACGAGGATACAGGGACGTTCCTTTGTATGTGCGCGATGGCCAGCTTGTGAGGCGTTGAATTGGGAAAATCCTTTTAATGCTATGCTAAGAAATTCTTCATTTTGAAGTTAGTCTATTATTATCTTGCACAGATGTATTGATTGGTAACATCAGAAATAAAATATTTAAGTGTTTATCTAAATTTATTCTTATCTTTCAAGTTTTTATGGCAGAATGTACAAATGGTGCTTTAAAGTTACATTAACATTGAGATGTACTTGCACATCTCCCAAATCTGACTTCATAAGATCACATAAAAATAAAGATGACTAAATTGGCAATGTGGAACATGATATATGTAATCTGTTTGAGACACAAAGTACTTTAGAAATTACAAATCTTTATGTTGCTTACAAAAAACTCTTGACATTCAAATGCATTCATGATTTTCAATGTAATCAAAGTTATTTCTTGGATTTGCGGGTTTTAGCCTGACGGGTAGCCTTAGAAATCGCATAAAGATCATCTCTCAGGTTAAACCCTCCTTTAGATATGCGACCAGCATGTTCGTCTCTCCTGTGATAAAAGGCCTTTATAGAGGAATTCATACGGGCATGAAGCATCTTCTTTCTCCATCTAAGCTCAAACTTGTTTATTGTTTCATCAGCAACGTTTTTGATTGAAGGCCTGGCCTGCTGAACCACTCTCATACCCTTCCAAAAGAGATCTTTCAAAACACTATCCAAATGTTCAAATTTGGCACGTGTGACCTGCAAAAAGATCAATTATAGGTTTGACTTGACTTTCTTAAAACAAATACTTTAGTTAGTCATTTATGAATTCACATGATTGGTTATCACAGGTACTTTGCGGTCATCATGTAGACACCATATAATTGAGATCCCATTGAAAGTCTCATACATCAATTTAATTTACTGTATTATAATGAAAAAAGAGCCCAAAACTATTTGTTGAAGCTTAAAGTATGACTTTAACTGAACTGTTTAGTATTGGGTCCAATATTAAGTAACATTGATGTTCAGCCACTTTTCATGAATAAGTATCAAAATGTACATACCTGTATGAATTGCTTCTCATATAACTTTATGGCATTGTCCGAACAACTCTCTTTGATGCAGTCATTTAGAAAAGTGAGATATTCATTCATGCACCTCACTGGTATTGTCAAATGTAGAGCAGTACCCGGTAACAGCACCTTCCAGTCAGTGTAATTCTTCTTCATTCTTGAGGACATTTGAATTGTATCAATAATCACTTTTGTGTCATTATCACATTTTTTGTATATCAGTCTCAAACAGGCCCCTGCAAATCCTAGAATCATATCCAGTGTGTCCATTTTCTTGTCGATAACAACTGGATGCTGGTGGAATGAAGGCCTCAATTCACTAATTTTATTGCTTGCATACTCAAAAAAGGATGTTGCAATGGCATGAAGAACAGTGCTAAAACATGAGGATTCCATTTGACATCCACTTCCATGCTCACTAACTGCATCAGGAATTATTAAGTTTTCTGGTGTGCCACACAATAGAAATATGCTAACAAATTCATTCCATTCAATTTGCAATAGTGCATATTTGTCCTTGAACTGACCTTTGTTGCACGTTTCATATAAGTTACAGAACTTGTCAGACATTGCATTAAATAATCCTTTATGATATAGTAGCTTGGTCAACAATTCCTTGGTGTTATCAGATTGGAGAAAAACATCCTCAGACATTGTCTTGGACATTTCAGAAATAATTTCTGTTTTATTTGTCGTGAAATGTTGACGCAATCCCTTAAGAATGTCTTGCACTTGTTGTTTTGTCATTGATTTTGAGAGTACCTTTCCCTTCCTGCGCTTATCAATTTTTTTAGATTTCTTGCTGTCCATGATGTAGAAGTATCTAAGGCAATCTGTAGACTAAGATATATCTTTAATAGCCCCTTCACCACAGTCCCACATCCTGATCAACCATATTTATAGGTCAAAGTAGAACAATGCATGCCTTTGAAACATCAAACAATGTTGTTAGAAGTATTAACAACAATGTATAGGTTGTTTTGGGGATAAGTGGAAATACCAACCAAAATGTATAATAACTGCTACAAAAACAAATATCTCCTCTCCTATAATTTGTTATGACAATATTGGTTAACTATTAATAAAGAAATGTAATTTATATATATCTTACTATAATTTAAGGACCTCTTAAATTATAGAAAAACATATATATTTATTGCTATAATTTATCTTTTTCTCATTTGCTGATTACATAAAACAAGCTAGAACATACAATCAAACATCATGATGTTTCACCTTGTGCTAATCCCCTTCTGTACCCCATTGTGGCTGTTGACTGCATTAACCACATGTGGTATGATAATTAGCCATGTGTGTTACATCCTGTCTCGTTCAGCGTGAGGGAAAGAAGCTAACCCATACTGGACTTGCAAGGTATTCTTATGGGGTATTGCTGTTATCTCGCAGATATGCCCCCGAGTTCACAATGTTCACAAGTCACACAAGTAATGAGATGGATATTACCGAAATTAATCATAATCACAACATCACTACTTTTGAATTAATGGAGATTAAAATCACTACTACTGATAGAACATGCACTATAATCATTATATATAGGCCAGAACCTTCGGAAAAAAATAGATATACATATATTCAGTTTTTTTAAGAATTCTCTGAAATTCTATCCTATTACAGTATATATACACATGAAGTCATATTTATTTGTGATTATAACTTTCACTTAAACAAACCTGAAAGACCTAGTGTTATTAAATTCAATGACATGCTGGATTAATTTAATCTAAAGAACCATGTTAAACAACCAACACATATTCTAGGAAATACGCTAGATTTATTAATATCAAATATACATAGCAACATCATTAAACATCATATAGTTGATGAGAAATTATCAGATCACAACATAATTAAGATACACTTGGACATGCAGATAAAATAAAAAATAAGAAAAAAATATACAGAAATTTTTAAAAACTCAATATTAAAAACTTCATAACTGACGTTGAGGATAATTTTGGAAATAATAATTAATATGATCTCCTAATCAAATACAATAAATTAACGGAAGTTCTGGAAAACAAGCTCCACTGGTTGAGAGAACCATAAACGTTAGAAAACCGGCTCCATGGTTATCGGATGAAATACATGCTGAAAAGAGAGACAAAATGAAACTTGAAAGGAAACATAACAAATCAGTGATAAAATACAATTTAAAATACAATGTAACAAATACAATAACATAATAAGGACGGCCAAATGCAATTTTTTCTCTGAAAAAATAGATGAAAATAAATCAGATCCAAAGAATCTTTTCAAAATATTAAATTAAAAATTACAAAACTACAGCACGAAATGGATTCCAGCTCTCGAATAAATAACCCCTTAGTCGAGGAGCCAAAATTTAAAACAAACCTAAATAAATTTGAACCACTGATTGGTGACGATGTTAAAAAAATGCTTTAAAAGAAGCAGCAAAGAAGTCTTGTGAGCTTGACCCCATCCCATCATGGCTATTGAATGAATGTATGGTCCAGCTACTTCCATTAATAACTGAAATTATAAATAAATCCATTACTTTAGGAAACATGCCGGATAACCTTAAAGAGGCAATTATCAGACCTTTGATAAAAAAACTGGGTCTAGAATTGATTAAGAAAAATTATAGACCTGTCTCAAACTTAGCATATCTATCAAAACTGTAACTGAAAGGGCTGTAGCAAAACAATTTGTTGCCAATTTGGTGAAAAATGACATTCGAAGCATGTTCCAATCAGCGTACACAGAATTCCATAGCACTGAGACTGCCTTACTTAAGGTTCAGAATGACTTATTAATTGACATTGATGAAAATAAAGCGGTAATGCTGATATTACTTGACCTCTCAGCAGCCTTTGACACTATTGACCACAGAATTTTATTGAACCGGTTGGAAAAAAGATGTGGTATTGAAGGTACTGCACTGATATGGTTCAAATCCTATTTATCTAATAGGAATCAATGTGTCACTATTGATGGTAAAAAATCTGAAAATATGAATATTAATTATGGCGTTCCACAGGGTTCTGTACTGGGCCCCATCTTGTTTACAACATACACAGAGCCACTGGCTGATTTAATAGGGCAGTATGGATTGAGACATCATGTCTATGCTGATGATACTCAGCTCTACATCACTCTTGACCCTAAATCCACTCAAGAAATGGAAAGATCTACAAAAGAAATGGAAGAATGCATAAGCAAAATAAGAAGATTCTTATTGGAAAATAAAATGAAAATTAATAATGGGAAAACTGAGATGCTTATCTGTGGAAAACATTCAATCCTGAAAAATAAAAATATGGAAAAATAACAGTTGGACAATCTGATATTCCCAAATCATCCAACGTCAAAGATCTGGGCGTAATCTCAGATCAAGAACTATCTATGAAGCAACAAATTAAGAAAATATACAAAAATGGCTATTTCCATGTCAGAAATTTATCTAGAATACAGAGTTGTCTAGATGAGAAGACTCCAAATACACTGGCACACTCCTTTATTACTTCTACACTGGACTATGGTAACTCTCTACTGGCAGGAATGCCAAAATATGAACTGGCTAAACTGCAGAAATTACAGAACGCTGCAGCCAGGGTTGTGGGGAAACTGAAGAAAAATGATCATATAACCCCAAAGCTGATGGATCTTCACTGGGTGCCAGTTGAGGCGAGAATTGATTTTAAAATAGCATTGTTAACATGGAAGATTCAGAATGGCTTTGCCCCCAACTATCTGTCTGAATTATTAGTCCCAAAAAATGGTGAAAGAAATCTAAGGTCTAACGAGAAAAATGAATATATAATCCCTAAAACTAACTCTAAATCATATGGAGATAGGGCATTTGCTGTATATGCCCCTAAAATCTGGAATGCCCTGCTCCTTGTAGTGAAAAACTGTAACACTATTGAATCTTTTACAAAACATCTGAAAACCCATCTATTTAGAGAATATTATCTTAACAAGCGCCATGGGCGGACACAGTCTGAAATAGTGCTATAGAAGTCTATTATCATTATTTATTATTATTATACAGTCATGTTGAGCTAATGTTGAGTATTATTAGTGAGATAATTATTGGTTGAAAGCATGCTCCCAAAACCTGAAAATGATATGTGAAGTCTGTTTTGTAGTGTACCCCCTTGTAAAGTATGTACCCCCTTGTTCACAGATGTGTTAGCGTTGGTCTTGATAGACTTTTAAATCATTTATGTTGTTTGCAAAGTGATGAGATGTCACTTTACAAACAACATAAATGATTTAACATTCTATATATATTTAAATTTTGGTTGTCCAAATTTAGTTTCAACAATGTTTGAACATTATATACACTATATTAATTTATTTTCTTTATATTTGCTTTATTAATATAACTAATTTGGATAAGATTTCTGAATTATCCAAAATCAGTGTGTACAGTTTGTAGAGTATGTACCCCCTGCAACACGCATTAAGCAGCCATAAAATTTCAATGGTATGTCCTTGTGCAAAAATAAATTGGATTTAGGACAAGGAGACCTTGAATTTTAATAAAACAAATGTTGGAAATGCAGGTCACAGGTTTGATTTTTCATGTTAAGTGACTGCCTCAAGTGACCTTATATATCATTCTTTTCATTCACAGAAATCCTTTCTACTTATCAATTTTCTTAGCATTTGCCCAGCAAGGATATTTCGCATTGATGTAACAATTTACCCCCCCCCCCCTCCAAATATTTGATATTCTAACAAAAAGTCTTGTGGTGTTACACCGACTAATGCCTCAGTCACATTTGCACCGGGCACCGGCCGGGAAGTAAGAATCGGCTGACTTCACAGTCTGCTGGGCGCCGGGGATTTTATTTGGGAACAATCTGAGAGATGCTGTAGCTGTGGTCACATTATTAAATTATTGCACGGCACATGCAAGATTGAATGGCGCATATGTCTGTAGGATATCCTAAAGACGTCTAGATCATTGACAGACGTCTGTAGGACATGTTAAAGACATCTATATTATATCGGACGGAGCCCATTGTATCATCTGACGATGGCCTGTGAACACATGAAATTAAAAATAATCCTATTTTCACCGCACGATGCCACCGGCAGCCGCAAGATAATCTGCCGATGTCCCTGTGGGACACTGCCGGGACCCTGCCATGTAATTTAAGATGATATTTGCTGATAACACATCGGGGAAACACGAGCAACTTTTACGTAGCAGCTAAATGTTCCTGATGCCCCGCCCAATGTCTTAAAGATGCCCTATGAAGCTCTGGAGGTATCATACGTGCTTCGTACATCGCCCCTAACTTAGCCCTTCTACTTCGCTATCTTCGCCCGTCGCCTTCGCTATCTTTGCCTTTCTTATCTTCGCACTTCGTATTGCATTGCCATGTAGCCAATCAGTGAGCAGCTTACTATGAAGCTCTAGAGGTATCATTCGTGCCTTGCACTTCGCTTTTCACCTTCGCTATATTCGCACTTCCACTTCGCTATATTCGCACTTCTACTTCGCCATATTCGTACTTCTACTTCGGCATATTCGCCCTTCTACTTTTCTATTTTCGCATTTCTACTTTGTTATTTTCGGCCTTCGTCTTCTAATCTTCTCCCTTCGCCTTTAGCAAACTTTATATACTAGAGTAAGCTGCTCACTGATTTATGAAGCTCTGGAGGTATCATTCGTGCTTCGTACATCGCCTCTAACTTAGCCCTTCTACTTCGCTATTTTCGCCCTTCTACTTCGCTACCTTCGCCTTTCTTATCTTCGCACTTCATATTCAAGTAGCCAATCAGTGAGCAGCTTATACGAATATAGCGAAGCTTGAAAAGCGAAGTGCGAGGCACGAATGATATCTCCAGAGCTTCATACTGATTAGCTACTTGGCAATGCAATACGAAGTGTGAAGATAAGAAAGGCGAAGATAGCGAAGGCGAAGTGCGAAGATAACGAAGGCAAAGGGCGAAGATAGCGAAGTAGAAAGGCGAAAATAGCGAAGTAGAAGGGCGAAGTTAGGGGCAAAGTACAAAGCACGAATGATACCTCCAGAGCTTCATAGCTTACTGTAGTATATAAAGTTTGCTAAAGGCGAAGGGAGTAGATTAGAAGACGAAGGCCGAAAATAACAAAGTAGAAATGCGAAAATAGCGAAGTAGAAGAGCGAAAAAGCAAAGTGGAAATGCGAATACAGCGAAGTAGAAATGCGAATATGGCGAAGTAGAAGTACGAATATAGCGAAGCTTGAAAAGCAAAGTGCGAGGCACGAATGATACCTCCAGAGTTTCATAGATGCCTAATTGTGGCCGATGATCTCCCGGTGCCCGCACGGCAATCTGAACTGCCTGCTATGAAGCTCTGGAGGTATCATTCGTGCCTCGCACTTCGCTTTTTAAGTTTCGCTATATTCGTACTTCTACCACAATGAAAACTTGCCAAACTCAACCTTGTCCCAATAAAAGACCCATATCTCGAATAATTTCATTATTCCGTGTTAAAAACTTACCCAGTTCTTGTCTCTGGAGTTTTTTACATGAAATATACTTATTTTTAAAGTTTAATAATTCAGATATAATCCATATGCAGTCCATTTGTTTCGAGTTTTGTGTCTTTTCCCCTGTTAAAATTTGGCATCCATCTTGAATGGTTACCTCGCAAACAGATGCCCGTTTTTTTGGTTAGAATTGTTGCCTCTCCAACTCCAAGCTGTGATCCATTTTGAAGGGAGAAAATTCTTAAAAAACCATTTTCGTGATAAAACCTCAACATTTTGTACAATGGAGGGGTACAAATTTCAGCCATTTAAAGCACTAGAGGTAAATGGCAAGAAGTGCTCAAAACAAGCTGTGGATGCTCATTTTGAGCAGTATTTTCCATCTGAGGGCCACCAGCTGATTCAGTGGGAAAGAGAGGACTCAAAGGTGTCTTTTCTAGTAATAGGTAAATATAAATAAATATATATATAAATATATATAAAATAAAAATATAATATATATAAAATAAAAATGAATATTTTAAGTGGTCATTAAATATTGTTTTTCAAATATTAATACATTGGTTTCCTTCAGTCGATTCAAATTGAAAGGTTGTTCAATCAAATTCTTTAATACAGACATAATATTATTAATGGAATATCTCTTTTATTTTTAGAGGGGACGAGACATACTGAGAAGGTGCCTAGTGACATCAGAACATATCTTTTGTCATTTGAATATGATGAGGATGATGTGAACTTGGTGAAAACAACAGAATTGAAAATAAAAGGTTTGTTTAGAAGTTACTGCTATGTATTATTCCAAATAAATTAACTTTGTAAAAGAGAAAAAAACACAAGTATATTTATAATTTCATTTTATTTAATCACATATTTGATCTCCCTATTTACAAGTTTCCTCTATGAAAACAAAGAGCAATGACATTAAATGACATCTAACCAAATTATTTTATCTGTAAATACCAAACACTTTCCTCTGCTAAACAGAGCCTCAACCAACATCTGCCTCCAGTGCCAAAATTTGAAGCCTCCACCAGCCACAGACCATGAATATTCATATCAGATTCATTAATGTTTATTAATAAGCTAGAGTTTTTGCACATTCTTTGTGAAAACAATGGCAGGCAGAAGTTGGTAGAGAATTGAATACCTCTGTTTAACAGAGTAAAAGCACTTAAACATATCTAAATTCACATACATTAAAAAAATGTTTATATATATATATATATATATATATATATATATATATATATAATGTATAATATCTAAATTCACATACATTAAAAAATATATTTATTCTCATTTTGATTTAAATCTGTTCATTTTATTCAGGTGCCAGACTAGTCCCTCTGCATGGTGCAAGGGCGGTATTCCATGATGGAATCATTTATTGACATGGAGGATTGAGAGTGGACATCTTTGCTCCATCACCAGAACTGTTTACCCTGAAGTTCCGAGGAAAAGATGTCGACGCTACACTACACCACCAAAGTGGCGAACTACCAATAGCAAGATATGGACATTCGTTTACCGTCGTGAAAAATGCGATATTCTTATATGGAGGACTGACAATGCCATATCGGGAAACAGATTTTTGTGTACAAAGTTATTTTCGTAAAGATATCAAAGATGATTCATTGTATATATATGACATTAATTCTTCAAATTGGGGCAAAACGGACATAAAACTGACACCACCCAGAGCATATCACACAGCAAATTATGATGAAACAAGTGAACAGTTATATATCATCGGTGGTATTTCCTCTAATGGACCAAATGAATTTTACAGACTTCCTATCAATGAAATTATCTGTATAAAAATTAATGATTTTCTCCTGAATGATTTTACAATGTCTATTATTAAAATTAACACCCAGATTGACATCTGTTTGTCAGATCACTCTACTATTATTCATAATAATCATTTACTTATATATGGAGGTATTCAACCAGATTCTAGTACAGATGGCAATTCTGATTTACACATTATCAATTTAAGTACACATAGCTATCGCAAAGAAGTAGCAGATTATGAACAGTCAGACTTTAAAACCAGGGGCCATTCAATGGCGATGATAGACAGAGATTGTGTTTTAATCTGTGGTGGTGCCAACAAAATTTTGTTTTTATATACAACTAAACCAATGGTGCCTTCTCCTTGTGATTTAGGTAGTAATTGTAAAATAACCGAATCTGATGTTTTAAGCCCAATACCCTGGATACAATGTAATAACTGTAAATCTTGGCTTCATTATTATTGTGTCGGGATTACTAAAGCACCAATAGGAAACTTTAAATGTCCATCTTGTTCTAAAAAACCATTAAAACGTAAATCTAGCACTGTAACTTCTTCCAAACGTAAATCTAGTACTGTAACTTCTTCCAAATGACAGCCTCTTGGCATCAAACATTTTTTTGTCATGCATAATCATGACGACATTATGTCACGCAAATCCATTGTGTGAAAAGATTTTGCAACTTATAATATATGGGTGGCCAAATTTTGTCACACAATGGCTATGCTTGACCTGTATATGTCATGTTTGTGCATGACAAAACAAATGTTTGGTTCCAACTATAAATAGTGGTTGTTTGCACATCTCTGAATGTTGTGATTGTTCAATTATATTACATATTTTACAACTACTTGAACTATCAGACTTGTTACATACTGTATGAAATAAATATATCAATATTATTACCAGTGTGCCCTTGTTGTATATACGATAATGAGCCCCTTGATATATTGATAGTTAATGGACAATGATTTTCCCTATTAGAGAAATGTATATCTAAACTAATTATCTAAAAACATACCTTGGGGCTTGCTTTTTTGTCATTCTTTTTTTTTTAAATTTCCTAGGAATGGCTACAATTTGCTTTATAAATGATTATGTTTATTTGTAGCCCAGCTATGCTGGTTGACAACTATTAATGAATGAGTTTGATGGACAGATGGAATGACAGAAATTTTTTGAGCCAAAGCGACATTGCTTTGACCCAGCCTATACAATTTGTTGTTTACAAGACCTTACATTATGGCCCATACCATGGCAACGACTACAAATATTTTTTCTTCGACTTATCTGTCCCAGATGTCTAAGTTTTGGACTACTGTACAACCAGTGCAATTTCAGAACATCTGTTAGACTGTCATGGGTTGAACCCTTCCTTGAAAGGTGGCCTCTGAAATGTCGGAAAATCTTATTTCCTGCTTCATTGCCTTCACCTGACAATCCCCCAATTGTGCCAGGACCATTTACATCTTCTATGATTTCTTGTGTGTGTTCAATAATTTTATGAAGGTAATTTGGCCAATTAGCATATGGAAAATGTTCGATTAACAATTTCCCCATTGAAACAGCAGTACTTTTGAATGACAAAACTTCTGTGGGAAAGTCAACTAATGGTGATTTTGCACGATAAATTTTGCGCATGGTTCTAAATTTATCCAAAATAAAAGACAAGGTTGTTTTAGATGGCTCTGGCACAAGATGAAGGACACTTTGCTCGTTTGCTTTGTCAAATATAACTCTGGCATAATTTCCAGGCATCATTAGAGATGAGTTCAGACCAATGGTTTGCTTTAAATATTTATCAAATTTTTGTTCTGCACTAAGAACTAAAGATTTGACATCAGCACTTAATGACCAGGATGTAACTTGGGATATTTCCCGACAAATCAATCCTTTAAAAAATCGTCCCATATTTATATCAGCATGGGTAGCATCCAAACACTTCTTTACAGCATCTGATTTCATAATTGGTATACATTTCACACCCTCAGCCATTGTCTCCAGTTGGGCAGATGATAACTTTTCTGGGTTAATTCTTATATATTCCGCCATTTTGATTGTGCTGTCATATGTTCTTGACACAGAGAAAGAACCCAAATTAGATTTGCAGTTATCCCTTGTGGCTGTGCAAAGTGTGCACATGTACTTTGAACCTGAGCCCTGCAATCCTGAATCTGCTCTATCCAATTTCTCATCAATCATAGAATTGTAAAAATCAATTTCAAAGCGGCGCCATTTATCAGAATCAACTTGTACCCGCAGAATTTTACCAGACAGAAATTCTCTTTCTTTCTCCATGGGAAGAATACAAGCTATGCTAGATGCCCTGTCATTTTCATCAGCAATAGCCTCAAGATAAGGTCTATTGTTTCTGACAGAATTTGGGTCTTCTTCTGTAAAAATTGTTATAAATTCATTGTTCACATAGACACCTATTTTAAAAATACAAAATGAAGCTCGGAAAGCTTTATCTGGTAATACCCTATCTCCCTTCTGTCTATATACTGAGAGATCTCCCAAACCATCAGCACCATCTTTAACAAATACTTTAAACAATAATGAGTTGGTGTCAATAATTTTTGAATTTCTGAGTCCTTCTTGGATGACATCTTCAAGCTCTTCCAATGTTTTTGCAATAGCTTCATGATATGGCCATCGGACACCATCAATATTTGGATTAAACATTTCCGGAAAACCAACAGGAAAATCTTCTGAAATATCAATAGGTTCATATTGTTTACCTGCAACAAGTGATGATGATGGTTTGGCAGGAGTATGGTACATACTTGAAAAATGGTGTTCCCCTTCAACACTAAACCTTGCTGCACCTGGCCAATATGCTTTTTCTGCCCTAGTAACAGCTGACAAAGGTTGGTATGGATTCACTACTTTGTTCTTTTCTAAGAAATCATATTGTTCTTTGTATTGATTCTTGCTTTGGAGACATTCAACTCGCAAAGCTAAACATTCATCATTACTTATTTTTGATTCTGCTGTGCTATTACACCATAATTCTTTCAGCTTTGCAGCTTTATCACCCTCCCCTATTCTGTTCAAATATTCAAACAACAAACTGAAACGCACCTGGTATTCATCTTCAAAGCTATTTTCTATATATTCATCTATCATTTTATCTGACTTTGTTATAATATCTTTCAGCCTGGAATGTCTCATATAATATACTGATATCTCATCCAAATTCTTTTTATACACCCCTTTTCCTCTTTTCTTCAAAATAAATTTACACTCTTTTCCATGATCATAATATTGCTTTATGGATCCTCTAAATGTGCATCCATTAATATTATTTTCACATTTTAGCATTAACAAGTCATACATGCAAAGAGTTGTTCCACTGAGTGACTTTATATCAGCTGAAGTCAGGGGTTCTCTACAACAAGGGCACACTGATTTCAAATGTAACCATCCTTTGATACAAGATTTACAGAAGACATGAAGACATGTTGTTGTGCATGGCTCACCTGGTACACCCTTACAGATCCCACACAATATTAAGTCTGCGACGTCATTATTAAAAAACAAATCAGGACTCAAACTGGTAATTTCAGTTTCATAAAATCTCTCTAAATTTTCTGGCTCTAAAACTAAGTGTTCTTCAAGGTGAATTTCCTTAGGATCATATTGAACATCACTATCAACATCCAGCTGAGGTCCTGATGTACTTTCACTTTGTTCTCCCACTGGAGAGCTCAATTTAGCATTTGAAGAAATGTATGTGGTACTCAGGAGTTCACAGGGGTCTGGTTCTGACTCATAATTTTTCTCCAATCTTAACTTTTTAGAATCTGGCTGGATATCACTGTCAATTTCCTGTTGAGATTGGCTTCTTGATAACTCGAGACTTTCATTTTCTTCTCTCACTGGAGAACTCAATATTGGATTTGAACCTCCAGGGACCGGGGATGGACTTCCGCTTCCCTTTTCTTCAGAGCAATACTGAAAAAATGGTTGATGTATTAAATTTATATCTAAATATATACACACACACACAAAGTACATTAAGTCAGATTGTGCTGACATAAAAAGTAAATACTTACTCTACAATTAAGGCCTGTGCAGGAAGTGAACTCTGTAGTCCATCTATATGGAACGTCTTGCCGTGCTCCCCCACCAGATGTCCATTTTCTTTTAAGTCTGGTTAAGGTTGACCGACAACTGCCACAAATACTTGTTGGGTGGATGTCAGGCTTGTCATCTGTCAAATCCACCTGTTAATAACAAAGGTATTTTTGTACTATATGTTTGATGAATTTATGTTCTTTCTGCATTACAGTTCTGGTTTCTTGACCTTTTTTAGGACAAAATAATGATTGCAATATTATAGAATCCCAGGCTAGAAATCAGCATTTCTTTTTGTCCTTTTAAATAATTCTGGAAAAAACACAGAAGACTGCAATGTTATTGGTCAAACTCAAGACAAAGCAATTTTGAATAATAATTATAAAATGTCTATTATGTGTATGAAAATGGGTAAAAAAAACATAATCTGACTTCAATAACAGCAAAGTAATGCTTACATTGGTTAGTTTGCGGAGATCATTCTTGTAGTGTGTCACTTTCCGCAGGGAAGTTGTTGAGGATCGTTTCCCACAGCACCGGCAAAAGTTGGTCAGAGACTTCTGATGTTCTTCCATTGCTGCTTACAAGAACTGTTGAACTGAAAAGGAGAAAAAATGCAAATTGGTCCAACAACTTTGTCTCAAATTGTACATAACATATTCCAAAAGTATTACAACAATACTGCCTTAATGTGAATGATATAACATCCAGCCATCATTCATTCTTGCAAATTATTAGTTATGATTGCATTATCTTTGAGAAAACTAACATTTCGGGTGCCCAGTAGATTTCATGTATTGTCACTGTTCTACAGTTTGACAGTTCACTCGCGATATACGAATAACGATGTTTTACTGAGCTCTTCTTGGGAATACAGCTTTCAAAGGCATGTATTCATATTCGTTTTATAATGTAGATGTGTTTAAAAAAAAAGTGAGTTCAATTACGTCAATTTTAACCAGTGTTCACCTAACATATAAACTTGTAAACATGTAAATTCTGCAGCCTAAAATCATGGCATTGCTGGGATAAAGGGATGCACACAAAAATGGTGCAACATGGTGCACTCTAATTTTCTGCCCAATGTGCTCAAAAGGTGTCAATAAATCCTCATTTTAAGTATAAAAAACGCATCCCTACGATTTATTGACTTATACTGGTTTAATGTTAGATAAATGGGGATAAAAAACGAATTTCTCAGCATTTATTTACTCACCAAACTTTGTCTTGTAAATCCTGCTCCTGTGGAAAAACTGCCTTGTCACAAATATGGCTGCCGCTCTGAGTGCTTCAAATATCCTGGGACACACTTGTGTACCCTTTTAAAACACTTTATTTCACTCTGGATCAGGTTACACTCCGAAAATATAGGTCAAGTTGTGTGATTCAAACCATGCTGCCATTTGGCGCCAAGAACACAACATAGCCCACAATGCATTGCAGAGGAAGCGGGAAGTCCCTCATTTCAAACTTCAAACGCAAGAGAGCTTCAGGGCTAAATTTAAGGGAAGTTTTCATAGTGTCTACTTCGCCATATTCGCATTTCTACTTCGCTGTATTCGCATTTCCACTTTGCTTTATCGCTCTTCTACTTCGCTATTTTCGCATTTCTACTTTGTTATTTTCGGCCTTCGTCTTCTAATCTTCTCCCTTCGCCTTTAGCAAACTTTATATACTACAGTAAGCTGCTCACTGATTGGCTACTTGAATATGAAGTGCGAAGATAAGAAAGGCGAAGGTAGCGAAGTAGAAGCGCTAAGTTAGAGGCGATGTACGAAGCACGAATGATACCTCCAGAGCTTCATAGTAGCCTGCTGATTTTGTCAAAATTACCCAATGGCCAGGCATATTTAATGATATCGGTGCAATTGTGACTGAGGCATGAGTTGGAGAGGACCCTTATATAGCCACTGGTAGTCACGGTCGACTTCATCGGCGGAAACTGGTCGCTGACGAGTCGACCTCCGGCAATTGACTGTTGTACTTACTTACTGTCCCTTCATTTTTCCAAGTCATAATGTTTCTAAATACAGAAATGGGTGCTATCTGTTTCATCTTTTCCTTAATCCTGAGATATACCCATATTCCTCTTCAAAATGAAAGACTTGAAATCCACTGTTTCCAGAAACATCCCGTCATGTAGGCTGGTTGCGGCTGGTTGCGTGATTCAAGTTTTTTTTTTTTTATCAAAATACACCACTTTCGGCCACTGATGTGAAAAAACTATACGATGTACAGGTTTAAAACTTTGCATGATAATAGAACTAAACCTGAACAAAATTGAGATTGCTTGAAAATTTGTATTCAGAGATGTTTGACGTTTTTGGTCGGTCTTTAATAAGTCTTTGCGCAAATGAAAAATGACCTTTTGGATGCAGTAAACAAATTGATTTCCACACCTTTGTTATGAACAGATTTTCTTACCTAAAAAGTATAAAAACAAAATCAAATGGACAGCTTTCTAAAGCTAATTTAATTTAGAATATTTGTTAATTTTGAATATTTGCAGATTTGAATAGATAATAGGCGAAGCTGCATAAGACGATTTAAATAACGATCACAGTCCCAACCAATACCAACACTGGTTTCAATATTATATATCTTGTTAGTTGGATGGGGGCTGACTGTGTTATCCTCAGTCTTGCTTATATAGGAATGTTTGAAGGTCCCGGTACTTTATTTGTAGATTTGATTTTAGAGTTTAAAGCGGCATTACCTGGATCTGTTTGGGACTTAAAATTCTCACCTTGATTCCATATAAGGAGGTCTTTTGACTGTGTTGGCAAAAGTTTTGACAATGATTGATTGAAAACTAAGCTGTGGAAACTGATTGGTGGAGCATGTTCTTCTTGTAATGAACCTTTTGGCTCAAATTCAAATTCAAAATAGCTTAATTGCAGTACTCATATACACTGTATATCATAATTCCACAAAGCATAACATATTAAGTAATTTTTCAATTGGATGGCATGTAGAACAAATAAAACTCACATGGTAAATATTCAATATACAGCTCAGTTACAGCAGACTGTAGATAGGGAACTATTCAATATATGTAATATCTATATACTTCACATAATTTAAACTCAATTTTTGATATGCAAACATTATGGCCTGCACAGTGTTATCAAATGCCAGCAAATCATCCTGTACCCTTGTTTTGAAGGCAATGGTGTTTCCCTGTGTATTTTGCATATAGGATGATCTATTTAAGATTTAAAATATAAGGATGGTCTATTTTAGATAAAATATTCATAATTCTCCCCTCTCTCTAATGTTTACACACTTTAATATATATTTCTCCACTGCTTGAGTAATGTTTATTATCTCCAGCACATGCCATTAATATTAAAAACTTATCTGTGTTAAGAATACTATTAAAGCCAGGTAATCTATTTTCAATCTTCTCAAATAATGCTGTTCTTGCCTGTATAAATTCTGCGCACCCAAGCATAAAATGCATCTCATCCTCTACAACACTACAACTATTACATAATCTGTCAGTTAGATTTTTACCAGAGTGTCGTTCTGGTTCCATGTTGTTTCAAAGTTGAATTTTATTTTACTCATTATTGTTTTTATTGCCTCTCTGTTGTTTCCTCTTTGATTGTTCCAAATATCATTTAATCCAAGTTTATCCACTAATTCTTTTAATTTGGGCAACCAACATGTTACATTATTTTTTATCGTGATCATCTGACCTAGAGGGGGCCACTCTGACACTTGATACCATCCACTCACTCTCCATGCCACGTTGTCCATGCAGTGAACTAAAGCTCTCTTTAACCTTTCAGTATCATGCATCACGTCTTAAAATACATCAAGAGGTGACAAGTTGTGAAAAGTACCCCACAGAGGACAGAGAGAGGTGATGACTACATCACAGGGATGATATTTGAGATAACTTTGTGTCCAAGCTTGAATGCCACCTTGGATTACCCCTGCCACCCAAACTTGAGTAATATACCTAGATGTGACAAGTTGGACCAAAAAATACCCCAAAGTGGCACCAATGTAAAATTCTAAGTCCAGTCATTTCATGCAGATTTAATTTCATAAAGCATTGATTTTATGAAACATATAATTATGATCATTTGCACTGTACTCTTTTGAAATGACCAATTTTTTATATGGTAGTTCTGAAAAAATGATATAGTATATCTGAAAAGAAAACAACATCAAGAACTAAATTAATATCAATATGACTAAATTTCTATTTAACTACAAGTTTCTTCTACTTTTAGATCGGAAAATCAATCAAATTAGTTCTGTACATGAGAATATTCAAAGCTGTAATGATCAGTATAGTAAATTCTACAACACAGTTTTAAAAATTATAGTTGGAATTTAAGATTCATGCACATTTAATACATATTTGTATGGGAAAGTTGGAAAGTTAATCTGCAAGCTGAAAGGAAGGATGGTCAGAGAGGGTAAGGAACAGGGGTTGATTGCTAGCTGGCTGTCTGCCAAGTGGATGAGGGTGTGAAACCACCCTGCTGTGGCGGCAACCAAGCTTGGACCTTTGATGCATCTCTTGTCACCTCTAGGTATATTACGCTAAGCCTAGATAAAGTTATGGGCTGCAGCTAAACATGTTTAGTCCTCATTGTTGTATTTCAGCCGAGAAGTACTTGTCTGCTGATTATTCTGGTACTTGATTCATTTCCATTCACCACACAGAAGTGATTTTATTTAGAATAATTCAAAGGTCAACCACTTGTCTTGAGAACCCTAATTAAATTAGTAATTTAACACTGATATTTTACACTGGTACCGACCATTCCATTTTAATGGACGTCTTGTTTAGGACTTAACTATAGGTTTAATTATAAATGTACTGATGGGGTATCTTCCTAATTCATTTCTGGTTGTGATGTTACTCAATTTTCTATGTGTACCCATGATGTATTTACAATACCTGAGGTCCATTTTCTCAAAAAGTATCTGTCTAATTTATCCAGGTTGTTACTTCCAGAATCAAGCAAATCAGGTTTACAGGCAAAAATTGCCCAGGCTTATTGGCCTGACTAATGCATCAAACAGATGCACAAGAAAAAGGACACACCTATGCCCCAATCTGACTGTGAAATCACTCAAGCTGAGAAGTTTAACACATTCTTTCTTGAAAAAATAGAGAGAATCCGCCTGGACATTGATAATGCTCCATCCTGCCAAACTTCGCCACCAGGTGACACTGCGAACAATAGTACTACATGTCTGGAAAGGTTCACACCCTTAACCATTGACGACGTACGGAAATTGGTTAAAAGGTCTGCAAAGAAGTCATGTGAGCTGGATCCAATTCCAACCTGGCTCTTACTTGAACTCTTAGATGACCTCCTTCCAATAATTACTTCCATCATAAATAAATCATTGATGGACTCAGCAGTATCGGAAAATATGAAAATAGCCATCATAACACCCCTGCTGAAGAAACTTGGTCTAGAACTGGTTGAAAAAAATTATAGGCCTGTTTACAACCTAACATTTGTCTCTAAACTAACTGAGAGGGCGGTTGCAGACCAACTAGTCCCCCATCTTGTAAGGAATGGTCTTACTGACAAGTTTCAATCAGCCTACAAAGAATATCACAGTACTGAAACTGCTCTGTTAAAAGTTCAAAATGATATTTTGGGTGCTCTTGACAGTAGAAAGTCAGTTATCTTGCTGTTGCTTGACCTTTCCACTGCCTTTGACACTATTGACCATCAAATCCTTTTGGACAGACTGAGGGATAGATGCAACGTCAAAGGTCATGCACTCTCCTGGATTCGGTCATACCTAATGGACCGGAAGCAATGTGTGAAGGTGGGGATCCACAGATCCCGTCTCAAATCCCTAAAATATGGGGTACCCCAGGGCTCAGTCCTGGGTCCAATACTGTTCACCATCTACATGACACCCCTATCTGACATACTTGCCAGGCCACGGGCCGTGGCGCAGTTGGTTAGGGCGTCAGCTATTTAGCACCAGTTCCTCTGTGGTGATCCAAAGGTCGTGGGTTCGATCCCCGGCCGTGCCGAGATTGAACTCATGATACAATTTCCCATATGAGCTGAGGCCCGTGCCTAAAGGGTTAGCCCGTTGTCCTTGTAAATCTGTGACCGGGTGGGTTGTCATGTCAAGGACCTGCGACATGACAATTCAGTGAGGCAGCACTATATCTGCTACAAGTAGGTCTCATCACGAAATGACTGAAATAATGTTGAAAGTGATGTAAAGCCCCAAACAAACAAACAAACAAACTGACATACTTGCCAAATATGGTCTGAGCTATCACTTTTATGCAGATGATACTCAGATCTACATCCCTGTTGACCATGCATCTCCCCATCATGTGGATATGAGCAGACACAAACTGGAAGAGTGTGTCAGTGAGGTCAGAAATTTCCTCATATCAAACAAGATGAAAATAAATGATGGAAAAACCGAGATGCTCATATGTACTGACAGGTACAGTACTACCACACATAGCAGTATCCCAACCACAATCAGAGTGGGTGATTCTGATATTGCTCCTAGTCAGTCAGTGGTTGACCTTGGCATCACATTTGATTCCAACTTGGACATGAAGGCTCAGATCAAGAAAATGTGTCAGAAAGGCTATTATCACATTAGGAACCTGGCGGCCATCAGACATTGTCTAGACGAGAAGATCGCTATAACACTTACCCATGCTTTTGTTACATCTACCCTTGATTATGGTAATGGTCTTCTAGCAGGTCGTCCTAAAACCGACATCAGGAAACTGCAATACCTCCAAAACTCTGCAGCACGGGTAGTAGGAAAAATCAGGAAATTTGATCACATTTCAGGAAAACTACAGGAACTGCATTGGCTTCCTGTCCACGCGAGAATTGATTTTAAAATTCTTCTATTAACCTGGAAGGCCCTAAATAGTAAGGCTCCGCCTTACTTACGGGACCTACTCCTGATCAAAGAAGGTGAACGCTGTCTAAGATCAAATGATGGCACCCACCTACAAGTTCCTAAGACCAGGCTAAGGACAGTCGGTGATAGGGCCTTCTCATCTGTGGGTCCTAGGCTTTGGAACTCCTTGCCTACTAATATTAGGACAAGTACCTCAGTCTCCTCATTTAAGAGTAGGCTGAAAACTCATCTCTTCAGGATGCATGTCCTGAGCTCAGCGCTATGAACAGACTTGTCTGGTATCAGCGCTATACAAATTTTATTATTATTATTATTATTATCATTATACCTAAGTATATATGCTTATTTACAACCTCTATGTCTTCTCTTTGGTATGTAATGGCCTGCTTTATTAATAATAAAGACTTACGTTTTCTTTGTGTTGACTTGAAGCAGCCATTTACTGCAGTATTCTCTTATAGGCCTTCTGCTGTCTCTGATAATATATCTTGGTTGTCAGCAAACATCAAGCAATTTATGAGGTCATTGCCCAGTGATATAGATTTACATTCTGTACTTTCAAAAATCTCTGGTAAGTCGTTTATAAAAATCTTAAATAGAGTTGGGCTTTAGAAACATCCCTGTCTAACTCAAATGGAACTGGTAAATGTTGGGGTATTCCCCTCTGATAATTTTATAGATATATGCATATTCTGATATAAATTTTGAATTGTCCTCCCAAAGGGGCCTAAATACCATATTTTAACATTTTATACACAAGGCTCTCTCTCAACTGTGTTGAAGGCTTTTTAAAAGGTGTACAAAACAGCAATATATTTTCCTCCCCTGTGATGTATATTTGTCACCTAAGGTCTTTAAAGTTAAAATGTGGTCAGATGTTCTTTACCACTTTCAAAAGCAATCTGGTATTTTGAATTTAGACTTTTTTCCTGCATAATTATCCTCCAATATTTCCCAAGACAACTCATTAATGATATACCTCTGAGGCAGTTGGGCTTTTGTGCACTACCACCTTTACATAATAGTTTTAATAGACTAATTCCCCATTCACGGGGTTCATATGATGCATTCAAAATCAAGATAAATAACTTTGTTAGCATACTGCAAGTATCATTTAAATGCTCTTCAGCCTTTCATTCAGAATCAGATCCCGCCCTGCACTTTTATTGTTCTTAAGGTTTTTAACTACTTTAAATACTTCAGACTCAATATGTACACCAGTTTGCTCCTTTACATATAAATTCATTAATTTTCCAATATTCATTCAGATTACATTCTGACATATTATTCAGTTTATCAACAAGAAAAGTTTTAAACGCTCTTTCTTTTGTTTTGAGTAATTTTTTGACTTGGTTTCTCTTCATATAACAAAGATTTCTAAATTCGTAGTCTCCCGGATTCATAGATACCTTTCTGCTCATTTGTCTTAATTCCCGTAATACAGCGTCACAATTTTTGTCGACATACTTTGGTCTTCTATGTTTAATTTTCTTTCTATAATTCATATTTAATGACTTTTTAGCTGCATACATATATGTATTAATAGACTAATTTAACCTGGTGAGAGAAACAGTCAAATTTCTACATCTAACGCTGAAAAATGGCATCACGTGACTCCAATGGTCCTGCTAAGCAGACTCGTAGCTAAAGGTCCGGTGATGTTAATCTCCACTAGAGATGTAAAACGCTCAGTGCAAGATACGAGGACTGTGGATGCGGCATTCGGTGTGCTCCAGTCCTTGTATGACCGCCTGCTAGTGAATTTAACGCTGAGGTAACCAGACTCAACGCCGTCATAGAGGGGCTACAACTGAGCTGAACTTGCCACAGTCTAACCTGATAAACAAGTCCTGGCGGCTGAGCTGGTGATGACCTTGCAGACGATACGTGAGAGGGATGACATCATCCAGTCATTTGTAGACCAACCTTCGTCTGCAATGACTGCCCCGGCTCCGGAACTGAGCCGGGGCAGCCGGGGCAGTCATTCCCTTAAATTTGAAAAACAGTACCCTGTTTTAGGGAAAATGATAAAATATCTTAACCCGTCTTAGGGAAAATATCAGCGAAAAGGACCCTTAAGGACCTTAAAGGACCGAAAAGGATCATTAGCTGCAGGGTACTGTTTTTCAATCCCCCTCTCCAAATCTCCCCCTTCTGCATCATCCCTAAATGAGGGTATAAAAAATTCAGCTAGTCCTAAATCAGGGCACCAATAATGATAGAATATTTCCCTAAATCAGGCTCTGGGGTTTTCAGTTCCATCCGGGTTAAGATATTTTATCATTTTCCCAAGAAACGGGGTACTGTTTTTCAAATTTCTCCCTAAAACAGGGATCACAATTCCCTTTTCCAAATATCCTCCTTCTGCATCATCCCTAAATGAGGGTATCAAAAATTCAGCTAGTCCTAAATCAGGGTACCAATAATGATAGAATATTTTCCTAATTCAGGCTCTGGGGTTTTCAGTTCCATCCCAGCCTCCGCAGGTTAAAATCATGAGAGTACCCATAAGTTAGGGAACACCCTTGATCTGATCATCACCTTCAAGGGGAACAAATATCTTAAGAGCCATCTGGTGGATGAGTATATATCTGATCATAAAATGATTAAGCTTCACTTAGGCATCTCACCCCTTAAAGCCCCTAAAAATCAATCAAGTATAGGAACTGTAGGGGCTTGGATCTTCAATCCCTAAGGAATGACATCAAATCTCTAACTAGTACTAACTCATCATGGGAACACTTATCCCTACATGACATGGTAAATCACTATGATAAGTAGCTCACATCACAGCTCCTCTCAAACACGCCAAGGTTACTCAACGCAAGCCTGTACCTTGGATGAATGACCAATTAAAGCTCGAAAGATCTCTCAAGAGGAGGCTTGAGAGAAAAATGAACAAAACAGGACTTCACATTGATAAAGAATTATACAACATCCAGAGAAATAAATATAATTCCATGCTGAAGTCATCACAATCCAACTATTTTTCTAACCTGGTTGAGGAAAACAAACATGACCCTAAGAAGCTTTTTAAGGTCATTGATACAGTCATGCACAAGAACAGGGACACAGCAATGCCGCAATCTGACTGTGAAGTCACTCAAGCTGAGAAGTTCAATGCATTCTTTCTTGATGAAATAGAGGGGATCTACCAGGACATGGACAATGCCCCCCTCTTGCACAAATCTGCCACCAGGTGGCACTACAGACAATGGCACCTAGTCCATCACAGCTTGAGAGGTTCTTGCCACTAACCATGAATGATGTGCGCAAACTTGTCAAGAAGTCAGATAAAAAGTCATGGGAGCTTGACCCTATCCCGACCTGGCTCCTACTTGACCTCCTGGATGACCTCCTACCAATAATTACTGCCATTATTAATAAATCACTGACGGATTCAGCAGTATCTGAAAACATGAAAATTGTTATCATCACGCCCTTACTGAAGAAATTGGGTTTAGAACTGGTTGAGAAGAACTACAGACCAGTTTCCAATCTGTCTTACATTTCTAAACTAACAGAGAGGGCAGTAGCAGACCAATTGATCCCTGATCTAGGAAGGAATGGCCTTACGGACAAATTACAATCAGCCTACAAGGAGTATCACAGCACAGAGACCACCTTACTGAAGGTACAAAATGATATCCTGCGTGATCTGGATAATAGAAAGTCAGTTATTCTACTGTTACTTGACCTCTCTGCAGCCTTTGCCAAATATGGTCTCAGCTACCACATCTATGCAGATGATACTCAGATCTACATCCCTGTCGACCACACTTCCAGCCATCAAGTTGTCATGAGCAAACACAAACTGGAACAATGTTTCAGTGAGGTCAGGCGTTTCCTGATCTCAAACAAGATGAAAATAAATGATGGAAAAACTGAAATGCTGATATGTACTGACAGGCATGCTACCAGCAACAGTATCCCTAATGCCATCACAGTAGAGGACTAGGATATCACTCCCAGTGAGTCAGTTGTTGACCTTGGAATCACCTCTGACTCCAAAATGGACATGAAGGCACAAATCAGATGGGATATTACTGCATAAGGAACCTAGCTGCGATCAGACAATGTCTAGACGAGAAGACAGTTTTAATATTAACCCATGCTTTTGTTACATCTACTCTAGATTATGGGAATGACCTTCTTGCAGGGCTTCCAAGATCTGACATTAAGAAGCTCCAATACCTTCAAAACTCTGCAGCCCGTGTCGTCGGAAAGATTAGGAAATTTGATCATATATCAGGAAAATTGAAGGAACTACACTGGCTTCCGGTACATGCCAGGATTGATAAAAATCCTACTCATGACCTGGAAGAACCTCAATGGTAAGGCACCGCCTTACTTGCGTAATCTACTCCTAGTGAAACAGGGTAATAGGTGCCTGAGATCGAATGATAGTACTTACCTATCAGTTCCTGACACTCGTCTGAAGACAGTGGGTGATAGAGCCTTCTCGTCTGTCAGTCCTAGACTCTGGAACTCCCACCCTAATGACATTAGGACTAGTACTTCGGTCACTTCATTTAAGAGCAGACTGAAAATGCATCTTTTCAGAAAACATGTTCTGAACACAGCACTATGAACAGACTTGTTTGGTATCAGCACTATACAAATTTTATTATTATTATTATTATTATTATTATTATTATTATTATTATTATTATTATTATTATTATTATTATTATTATTATTATTATTATTATTACAGACTTGTTTGATATCAGCACTATATAAATTTTATTATTATTATTATTATTATTATTATTATTATTATTATTATAATACTTATTATTATTATTAGTTGTAGTAGTAGTATTGTTATTATTATTATCTACAACTGCCATATTGGTTTCTTCAATGTGCTCTGGATTGAGGTTAAAGTTAGCATTTAAAAAGTAAGAGATTTTGAGAGAAGTTGGTGATCTAAATTTGATTCATCATATTCAATGTCTGTCCTTCCTGTTTTGGTATGTCCATTTAAGTCCCCCATTAATATACACTGACCTATTATTTTGTATTTAGCTATTGAGCTTTCTAACTGGTCAAAGGTGTCAACATTTTCTTCACTTTCCCTGGTGGATTCTCTTGGTCTGATATACACAAAATATACATATACATCATCTTGTAAAGTCCCCCTCTTGTCTTCAGGGCTTGTCTGGAGGAACTTATACAAAGTTGGTGATCCATAAAATATAATCCATGTAAATGTAAAAGACTTTATTCTCTTAAGGTTTCCATTTCTATTTCAAGTCCAGCCAGTCAGCCTATCTCCCCTGATAACATCCCCGCCAGTCTCTCCTGAGAGGTGCGGTGTAAAAGGGAGCCCTCAAATCTAAAGTCTGTGGTCTGCTCAAGTCTCTGCCCAAATCTAAACTGTCCCACCCTGTGGGATGCCCGCATATATATTTTCTTAATATGAACTTAGTTTAATGATCTCCCTACCCAAAAAAGAACAGCATGAAAATAGGGGTATATAATACAATCCTATCTGAATATGTATGAACTACGTATGCTTTTGTGATCATTTTACCCCGAGGGGGATCCATTATGTTTTAAGTGTTTTGTGTCAAGTTTCCCACGGATCCAACCTGGTCCTGATCATGTAGTCCCCGATCTGATATATGCCTGCTGCTCTATTGTTTCAGCAGCTCATTTGTCTTCCTGACACTTTGTGTATCCTGTTGCTAATCACGTTAAGACATTTTACGTTACACCCAAATCTTGCCTTGTTTGCAGATTCTAATGGATCCCACCTGTTTCTAAATATACTAAGACTGACTGGACTCTTACAAATAAGATCCTATAATAATACAATAGATATATATATTTGATAATCTCATAATTAATTACTTAATTAGGAATATTTTAATTAGGTGTAATATGGTGGACTTTACAATCGTTACCCCCCATACAAGATTTTTCCCAAAAATCGTAACAGTATAATAAAACTTAAGTCCACCAAAGTAAATTTACCGTTAAATGTTCTTAAAATAAAATAAGTAAAACATTGCGCTCGGTTTCTCCGGTCTGACTCACATGAGCTGGTGAGGTCCATTGTCCGCTTGAAAAGTACATACAATTAATTTACCGCCGAATTGATCCTTCTCTCGTCCAACTCGGAACTGAGAAAATAGAGACACAATACATGGTAAAATATAAAAACATTTAGATATAAGAACATATAAATTTTTCAGTTATTTATCAGCCTCTGGCTGATTTGTGGTGGTAGTTGGCCATTTAAAAGTTAAAGGAATAGCTGTCACAGTAGGTCTTCCCACCGGGGAATGCTGTGGCGATGTCTCTGGTTCTTGGGTTGGACCTTCTGACACCGATTTTGGCTCACAAGGAGACAGCTTTGCAATTATTGCTGTCCGTAGCCTCCCTGTTACCTGATATTTCACACACAGTTTATATACGATGTAAAATAACACCCCTAACATCAAAATAGATACCACAGGCAGTGTTCCATGGTCTTTAATAGTTCCATACAAATCCATGTCCGTCTCTGTGGGCTGTCTGATATAAACCCCTGGAACTGCCGCTAACCGCTGTGGAGTCCTAGAAACAAACAGTTCTTTGGCCTGTTTTGATGATAAAGTGTCTGTTAGATTAAAATCGATATGCCAATTTATTTGAGGCACCGTAACTCGTTCTGTTAGGTTACTGGTGAGCAAACCTTTTATTAACCAACCCTTGCCCTCAATGTCACAAGTGGATTTTACATCTACAACATATACCTGCGCTATTAGAGAATATTGTTCTTCCGATTTACCCTGACACCTTTTTATAATGGTCTCTCCCCGGGTAGATAAAACATACTGATTTTCCCCTATTTCTCTAATAAATGACCCTGAAACCCCTTTGGTGACTTTGATGGTGCAGTGATCTCTTGGTTTTATGGCCCCGGTCAAGATAGCTCTGGGACAGGATAACATTCCCCTTCTATATAAAGGCCCTGACTTACATACTATTGGTTTTCTGCCCAGACAAGAGTGAGGAACTAAAATGTCCCCCGTCCCCGTATCAAACCCAAATACACCTCCTACCTCTAATGCCACACTTATGCTGGTATTGGCATACGGAACCGGAAATGCGGAAATATAATACAATATATATTGCGTTTTCGCCACAAGTGGTATTTCGACTTTGTACAATAAATCGTGTCCTTCCTTCCACACTGGCTCTACCTCCAATGATTGGTAATACCAATGTATGTCCTGTACTGCGGTGAAGCCTGCCACGGCAGCTTCTTGCAGTATTTCATTGAGCATTTTAGGCGTAAGCAAATCTTCGCTTAATCGACCTATCTCCAGGGCTGCTCGCTGCCCGTTGTAGAAACTCCATTGTTCCTGGTACAATTCATGGATTAGTTCCAGCGCTGTGATCACTCGATCCATTTCATTTCGAAATTCTAGGGTGCGTACCCTCCACTCTAAAATAACCAAGTTTGAACTGACTGCCTTCAACAGTCTGTCAAGTTCTGTTTCGTGCACAAGTATCTCATTAATCTTGTCCCTGTTTTCCTGGATATACATCCGTGATTGATTCACAGCTGTGGTCATCTCTGTCGTCACATGGACCATAGCATTCAGTTCCTTATTCATAGACACTAATACCCGCTTGTATCGTTTAAACTCATGATCGGTTGTCACTCTGAACAGAAAATGAAGAATGGAGCCTCCTGCATTCAATAAACCTCTCTTCCTTCTCATTTGTTGTTTCGGAAGTTCAATTCTTTTCAGCCTATCTGCAAAAGTTCCATGTATTATGCTCCCATAACGGAATTTCTGCCAGCCTTTCATTAATAGGTCTTTTACCTGAGTGAGTCTCTCATATCCCTGAGGAGGGACCGGGGCGTCCAGCACCACAAGAAGATCCCATCTCGCGGATATTATTCTAAGATCATCACCCTCTCGAACTACCAAGCCGTTGCGCACCGGCTGGGCTGGAGGATTGGTCCTCCCATTTTCTGCTAAGCATATTTCCAATATCTCCCATATCAGCAAGGTGGTAACATACTTCATGTTCACCATTTTGCTCCCTCATCCGATTTATGCCTCAAGGGTATTTCATCAGAGTGTAATCATACCTTCTCTGCGTAGTGTCTACGTTTGTGGCTATGTGCGACGTCACTTCCTGTACTGGGAGATTTCCCATGACGTCATTACCTTTGACCCTGGGTTATCCCTGGTCTCAAATACTCAGTGTCTGTAAAGTTTTTGTTTATTAATAGGTGGGGTGGCTTGGCCATCTCCCATTCAGGTTTGTATGTGGTTAAATATAGTTTAAATACAGGGTAAATAAAAGGTTATATATTTATATATCTATGTACAAAATTATAAGGCTAATACCTTTGTCATATGTGATGACTTTTTAGGTCAATTCACATATATGTAATTAAACATTTATTCTTGTTAAAAGGGTTTTTAAACAGGCAATTATGTCATATCTTGCCTTTTTCTGCTCCTCTGCACTTGGAGCAGAATCAGCCAGCCTTTTGGCTGCTCTTGGTATAAATGGCCTTGACCTCTTACTCGTGTTCAAGACTTCAGGAGAGGCATATCTCTTTAATGGCTGCCTGTTATGCACATGATTGGGTGCCAAGACGTTATCCCTTGGACCTCGTCTCTTGGGTGGTGTCCCCCCTTGAGCATTGGCAGATCTATGTGACCTTTGCCTTTTTAATGCCCTCCTGTGTTGGTTGATCTCATTGGACTGAGTATTCTCAAATCGCGGTCTCACGCCTATTATCTTAGTGGTGATGTTGGTCTGACGTTTTGGGCGGGGATTGACCTCTTCCCAATTTATGTCAGGGTCCACAACCATAACTTTGTCACGGTTGAGGACTTTAGTCTTCCCAGTTTCTTGTTGTCTCAAGAATACAACTTTTCCTCTCACCTGGGTTACTACCCAATGAGGATCCCACCTCGATGTAAGTGTGAGCGGTTCCTGTGCCCTGATCACTACAGAATCTCCTGCCTTGATGTCTGCAGCATTTGCTTTCTGGGCTAATCTCTCCCTATTATAGTGTCGGCTCTGTTCCGTCAGTGCACGTGCTGCTTGGAGACCGTCTGACAGTATCTGCAAGCGAGGCTCCAGTGTTTGCTGTGTTCCCAGCATGGACTGGAGTGGAAGGCGACCCCGGCGTCCTGTCATGAGAAACATCGGCGTGTGTCCGGTTACAGTTGATGTGGTGTTGTTATAGGCCGACAATGCCACAGCCACTCTTTCTTCCCAATCATCTCTATTATTATTTACAAGCTTATTGAGGATGGCTTTAAACGATCGGTTGAATCTTTCACACCTGCCATTTGCTTGTGGATTGTAGGGTGTGGTTCTGTGATGGGACACTCCAACTTGTTTCAGGTATTGATCGAAGGTCTGAGAGTTAAATTCCTGTCCTTGGTCTGAAATTAAAATCTCAGGATACCCGTGACGTGGGAAGAACTCTTTGCGAAATTTAGCAGCTACTGCTTCTGAGCTCTTATTTCTGATCGGATACACTTCCCCCCATCCTGTGCAATGATCTATCACTGTTAGAGCCAGCCCATCCTCATCAGAAAGTAGCCAGACGTCTGGCTACCATTAAATTCCCTTAGTTTGGCCTCCAGTTGGCTACTTAGTGCACAATTTATTACCACAAGAGGGCACTGCAAATTAATACCTTCTCATTCCTCATATCTAGCATAAGGTGGCACTCTTGATCATTAATATATGATGCAACTTTTAGCATTTATTTTCGTATATATTAATTATTTAAATAACCACCCAAAAAGTTATGGCATGTTTCAAATGCAAAAATATCACCCAAAAACTGGAATTTAATATGAATACACTTAAATATGAATAAAAGTGAATTAATTGTTCAGTTGGTGGTGATCTATCTTATTTTATAGATGTAAGCCAACATTCAAAATTTAGTTTCACATTAAAATTTTTAATGCCTTTTAAAAGATTGAAAAGAGCCTTATTCAATTATTGGGTACTTGAATTTATTTTACTAAACATGTCTCTATAGTCTTAATATCTGGAATTTTGATAATTTTTGTGATAAAACTTAATTATGATAAGTTTTGAATCTCTTTGTACATATCTCCAGGTTTCTTTGGTAATCTGTGATCAATGAGTGTCAGTCCATATACAAAATTGCCTGACCTAGACCTGATGCCATATCTCAACATTGTCTGACCTGAGGCCTGGTTAATCTCTTGTCATTGTGAATCTGTGACTGGGTGAGTGTTATATCATGTCTGCTTGATATGAATGGGTGATTTGCTGGAAATGATGGGCTCCAATATCTAACATAGCAACATCCAAAATAATATAAAAATATGCCATTTGTACCCAATTATGCACAGTCCCTAATTCAATAAATCTAAGCTCAAACATTATTCAGTTCTGCATTGCATTTGTATACATTTGACTTTGTATGCCTCAGATTCTATTTTGCAAATTGTTTTTTATATCGTAGAAGCCTAGCAATAATAATTTATTTACTTACCTTCAATTGTGTCCATCTTTCCCTTCTAGAGAAAATGGCATGCAATTAGCTGGTTGCATCTGTCACATTGTTTCATAACAATATATGTAACAACTGTCTACAAATATATAACAGTCTGCTATTTCTACCTAAATAGTCCCCCCCCCCTAAAAAAAAACAACTGAATATTTGCTCTGGTCTATTATTGCGAATTTCTTTATTAACAGTTAGACGTGAATTTGCTTAAGCAGGATACCATAAAAACAGCACAATATGCCTGAATACTTATACTGTGGTACACACAATATTTTCTTCTATAAATTTTAGAATGTTACATATTTACTGGAATCAAATGTAATATTAAAGTATACGAGACAAAAAGTGCATATTTTTAATTATTTATTCAAATATTTACATTTTAAGGCACGAAATAATTGACCCATACTGACTATGTTTTTGAGTAGTATTACATTTTCAGACACTTTAATTTTCTTTGCCTTTAATTACCTAAAAATAACCAATTGTTTGATTATAAATTGAGACACTCACTAGGTATAGCTTTAGAAAATTCAGTTATTTCTGAAAGTTGAGCTTTTCTTATTAATTTGAAATGAGTATGTAATGTAATGTACATTGTGGAAAGGTATCTGACTATAAATAAGTCACAGTAGTTGTAATAGAGGCTTTTGTTTGATATGTATGATACAAACAACCCTGGTTATGGCTGCACTAGTTACTTTCTGACTAGAGGTTAAATCTTTTCTCAAATAAAAAGACACCATATTGTATGAAAAACCAACATTGAAAAACTGAAAAAAATTCAAATAAGCAAATGTACACAACATGTAAACAAAAACCTTGTTGTGGAATACAATATTTCTCCCAATATTAGGACACAATAAGTCATATAAAGTTTTGTTTATTCCATATGCAAACATTCAATAGCAATGCTTAGCCCATTTGATACATTGATAAGAAGCTTGTACAAGTTTTATAATGCAATTCTTATTTGTTGTAAACCTGTCAGGTTCACAAGATTTCAGAGATCTGGTCACATGACCTTACAATTTAGGCAAGGACACTGTCATGTCCACCTTTGTTATCTATGATTTAAGTTTGGTAATGGTATTTTTACTTGTTACTAGCTTATGGCATTCTCATGATATTCAGATATTATGTCTACATTAAAATAAAGGTCAAAGTCACAGACTTGTGACTCAAGTTGTGGCATTGATTAGGTTTATCCATAATTTGTCAGTTACTCTTTCTTAAAGTTTTAAAACCTTTACCTTGTGTTAAATATCTTATGTAACTTTTTCAACTCTTTATCTGGAGGTGGTACAACTATCCCTTTTATAGGTCTTTATTATCATGGGAGAATCTCTTCTAAGGATATTTTTGGACCAACTTGACAACAGTCTGGTTTGTGGAAAGATTTTAATTGACACAACATTCAGCAACACTATTTTTTCCTTATTTTCCAGAGATACCCTAAAACAAGTTCAAAATAAATGGGTTTTTAAAACATATTATTAGTTGTGGGACACATACAGAATTTGCAGAAAATACCATAAATTGCCTATAAAGGACCATACAATTTAAAGATTTGACATGAAGAGAATCTCATCCCTTCTGGTAACACAACGAAATCTGTGATAAAAATGTTGATTTGGTCTATTACACTTGTTGAAATTCAACATCAATAGTTAATAGTAAACATTATTATATACAATATTATTAATAATGTATATATATATATATATATATATATTTATTATTATATATATATAATATACATATACTATACATATATATATATATATATATATATATATATATATATATATATATATATATATATATATATATATATATACATTTATATATATATATACATTTATATATATATACATTTATATATATATACATTTACTGTGTGGAGTAAATAATAACATTTTGTATATATGTCTTAAGTGAATTACATTTATATAGTCTTGTTTAAGATGCCTAGACCTTGGCCAAACATAAGACCCAACATGTCCAAGTGGTCCTTAATCAGATATGTTTATGTTACAGAAACAAAATCTGAATTCATCAGTAGGTCCTGAGTGTTGACTATCCTGGGTGGAACTATTGCGAATCACTTGTGCATGTATGACATTTCCAACATAAAAAGTGAAGACTCCGCCCAAACAGCATCCTTATGCCCTCAATTGTTTCTGCAATTTATATATATTTATTAGAATGCCATTATTGAAAAATACTGGTTGAAAATAGTTAATTATATTGAGGTCCATAACAATATGCCTGCTTGTGTATTTTTTGAATTGACAAAATTAAGTTATCAATCATTCATTTGTTTACTGGACCAACTCCTCACAAAAGTGTTTGATCAACAATACATGTCACTACTGTTGTAAAATACAAGTTTACCATTTATTTGTAGTATTTTTCTCCTTTCAATTTTCTCAGCACAACAGTTGGTTTCATGTTTTTAATCTGTGCAGTGGTCACTGTAATGTTGAATATCTGATATATAGTTTATTTTGTATTATCAAATACATCGTTCTTTTATTGCAATATAATTTGTTATTTGTGATCTATTGAACAAAATGTAATTTCACATGCTTCTTTGTCAAAATGTTTGCTCAAGCAAACAGGACAATTTTTTAGTACAACATCAAACAAGTGAAAATACATTGAAGTTAAACGTCATTTATTAAAAAAAAATATTTATTCACTCCATTCAATATATGTAGAATGTAAATATCAGAACAATGCTTTTCACGATATTATCTTCAATTGGTGGATTTTGACAGAGACAAATCTATAATTTTAGTAAATCACTGTATATTTGAATTTTAATATCATATCCCATCTCTAGAGCATACTTAGATTTGAATAGCTTTACTGGGAATATAGGAGCTTATTCTGACAACAATGTGAGGTTGATATGTAATTACATATATGCAGAGGAAGGATATTCATTATCTTCATTCAATTCTGTGTATGTACAAGCGTAATTTGGAAATATTAAGTTGTTCCTTAATGATAACACACACATATATTAAGATAGTGTATATGATCTGTGCCAGTGGCCCCAGTCTTGCAAAACTCTTTTAACCCCTAATACATGGGAAGGCCTTAATGTCCACCACAAGTTGTTACAATGTTACCATGATACTGGCATCAGAAATCTTAAATCATGAACTTTTAGTACTTTGTTGAGCAGATTGAATAATCATGGTTATAAAATTTATCAATTTTGTATGCAGATACCAGAGAAGAATGGGCTGGTCATGCCAAAGAACATAATTTTAATAAGGTTGTCCATTAGGGGTTAAGGAACATCAGAACCAAATTTAAAATGAATGGTGAGATTTGGAAATTTGAAAAGAATACACATAGTTCATTTGAGACATGATTTTCATAAACCCAGCCTTGATGATAGCCCCCAGGATTTCAAATCAGAAAAAAGTGGTTATTTTTCCATTACAAGGCTACATTATGTGAAGTAAAGAAAACCCCTTTGAATCCAAATTATTAATACAAATATATTACCTTTATTTAACTTTGTGGAAGGTGTATTTTCATATTTTACAGTGTTTTCATCTTGGCCAAATTGCTTTACTAAAAATAAGAAAGACAAATGTTTATTTTGTTAGTCACGCTGAATGCAGTCTTCCCGATAACCACCAGAATGCCAGTCCTGACCTATATTTTTTGCCAACGTCCGCATATTTTTCGCTGTAATCAGATCTTATGCCTCAACAAGTTCAGCAGTCATTATAAAAGAAAAACGTAAATGTGAAGTGTCATGGATCCATCAGTGTGCAATTTATGAATATTTCAATGTGAATGAATACACTGTGGTGGCACTCCGATCATTTTCACACCAAAAATAAGGGCTTCTATCCGTCACTTCCGCTTTTCATAATGGTGACCTCATGTGGTGCATTCATATACAAGCATAGTTAAACTCACATTTTCTTTGACTTGTGCACAATTTAAACTTATTAGATAAAGGCGGACAACTGTTGACATGTGACAGATTATTTCTATGTGTATCATAAGAGAGAGATTTAAATTATATTGCCATTGGGAAGCTTGTACCTGTACAATATGAGCATAGTTTATTCACTTTTCATGCTGATGTCGTCTATCACTTTTTTGTTCTTTCTGTCCAATAAAAATGCTTTTGGTCTTTGCTGGACTGAATGTCAGGTCAGTTGGAAGTTCGACAATAATCGGGAAGAATGTGGATGGGATTTATTTTTACAGGAGTAAATATTCAAGTTAATAATTTGAAGTACACATAATATTATATAAATTATGACAATTTTGCTATCAATAATGTTCATTCATAAATTAATTTAATGTAAAAACTGAACCAAGGGACACTACAAACATTAATTTTGTTAATTCAGACCAAATATCTAATACATACCTGGTCTATCTGAATTTGTGGTGCTGTAAGCTATATCAATGCTGATACCTGAAATATAAAAGATACATTTAATTACTAAGCATTATTAGTTTTCCTAGATTGGGCTTGTGGACCCAATCGAGGAAACCCATCCAACATCATTTTTAGGTAATTTTTTTATTGAGAATACCTTTCCTGGGTTTGAAAAAGGTGAGGATTTTAGCTAGTATTACCTTTGACACCATTACCATATATTATAGGGTTCTCACTAAAATCAACCAAAATACACTGATCAAGGTTATTGTGTTTTGATGAAAGTGCCAAGTACTGCCAGTACCCTCTTAACTACCAGGTGGCCACATGTATACAATCATGACTCTATTGTGGTTTGTCAGGGTGTTAGCTAGGCCTGTACCATTGGACAAACATTAATGGACAAACAGGGCTCTGTAAGCCAAATCACTTCATTGTCCCAATTTAGGGTGCCCCACTGTCAGAAAGACTTTGCTAAGCAGGTGTTTGCACAAAATCACTGGTTAGCTAAACAATGTTTGTTGACAAAGTGTCCAATGATTTGGATTTCAAGTATATGTGGGGGAAATATGATGGATAATGACTTTTGATCGTTTAGGGTATACACATTTATATTATGCCAGGAAAATGTACTTATTATGCTTTAAACATTTTGTTAACACCCACTTTGCTCATCAGTCAATGGGAATTCCATTACATCCATCTGGATCTCATCTT
This sequence comes from Amphiduros pacificus, assembly GCA_949316495.1. Lineage (NCBI taxonomy): Eukaryota > Metazoa > Annelida > Polychaeta > Phyllodocida > Hesionidae > Amphiduros > Amphiduros pacificus. Next base: position 20,789,131 of record OX439000.1, on the reverse strand, counting down.
GCTGCATTTCAGCTCCTTCCGCATCCAGTGGTCCCACAAACTCATTGTGACTCTCAATCGCAAGCCCTGAGTTTGTGTGCACATTAACTGCTTGTAAAACCTCTGCCCTGTTGTCTCTCTCAGTTCCATCTTGTTGCCCTGGCTGTGCATTCTGCTGAAGCTCTGAAAAATATACAGATCCACAATGATATTTCAAAATATTAATTTGAAATAAATTATAATATATAAATTATAAATTATTTTTCCTTAGTTATCAAAATTCAGTTGTAAAGCTTTTGAAGTTACGTTTTCCAGGAAAACAAAGGCAACTGAATGTGATAATATTTAATAATGTGAGGTTTCTATTTAGGGCAAAAATAAACAAAGTTGAAATGGTAGATGGAGAACTATGACCAGATATTGCCTGGTATTGCCACTACAAAAGTGTTACAGCTGTCATCTATACAGACAACCATCATCTTTCTAAATCTCTGATCAGATTGTATATCTTTTGGACTTTCACACTGTTTTCATTTTACCCATGCAAGAGGAGGACAAAGGTATTGCAGAAAGTTAGCAGATATTGCAGATAACACATTTAAAAAAATAAAAGAAATTGAACAGCTAATACAAATTGTATTGTCTCCAACTGTCTTAATTTTAGTTATACTTTTTCAGACATCAGCCATTGCAAACAAAAGAAAAACGTTTCTTTTAACCAATGATATATACTATTCTTGATAAAATGGCACCACTTGTAATTGTTTATACAGAACCCTGGTAATTAACAACTGCACAGCAACATGCACAATCCACTACATGTCAGGTCCTTCGGAGATTTTGATTGAATATTTGACCATCTTTCAATCATCTTGTCTTCCGTGCTTTCATATATACAGCTTAGCTATAGCAATTGAAAAGATTTTCCCTGAAACACATAAGGTGGAAATATTTTGAACCTCTCCCCTATTCAACATTTGATACCCTGTGACCGTTCCTTTCTCCAGTGTTTCAACTTCAAAGTCAAGTATATTCACTTGGACTGCTCTTCTACCCTCCAATTTACAAGTAGAACATTGCATACTTGTCTGAATTGTTCAAATAGGCAAATGGAAGACTTTTGAAAGACATTACAACCTATCTACACCTATGTCTATTGATCTGACATGCATAGTTCATGAGGGCTTGTTAAAGATATGTTATTATGTTATGAACTAATTAATGACTGCATTTGCCTCATTCATAGAATTGAACAAGCCCCACTAGCACAGCCTGGAAAGTATAGCATAGATTTTGGCTTTTGGGTGATAACAATAAAGGACAGGAGTTAGTGGGTTCAAGCGATGAAACGTCTGGAAGGTTGACCTCATATAGACAATGTAGCTGAGGTTTTTTAGAAATATCATTTAACAATAATTTTTATTCATATTAGTGAAAATATGATCACTATTCAGTTCGTTTACTAGGATTATGTTGTAGCATTTCATATAGAATTTATATAAATTATATTGTTTTGTGTTATACATCATGTATTTTACCTTGAACACCTTTCATTACAAAGGTCGAAAAATGGCTCTGAACCAGTTGTCCTGCTTGGCCCCCAATAAATTTATGAACAACAGGGGAATTGACCCTTGTGCTCCTGCTCCATCTTTTGTCATTCTTCCTCATTACTAACAACAACATGTGGGTGTCGGTATTGGCCAGTAGCTGCATCTTAAAAAAATTTAATGAATTTAATGAATGTATATTCAAAAACATTGGTATGGGATTATCATGGATTTACAGTTAAACACGATATGAGATCACAATAGTGTCTCTCCAAATTAACATTTTCCATATGAAAATATTTGATCTATGCCTTACAATCTGCTTTTAGCAGGTATTTTTTATCCATATATTTGTATGATCATATTCTTACATCCTATATCTCATATATACTTTTTATATTGGAGTATATAAAGTAAACAAATATCTATTTTGGTTCTGAAATAAAATCGTTTAATAAATAGTAAACACAAACCTCTTTTGTAATCCTGGCTAAGGATTTGCTATAATTAGCTTTCCCTCCACGTTTTTGCAATGTGTATGCAATATCACTTTCTGATTTGGTTACCCTCTCCTCGCGAAAATCAAATCCACACCCATCACATCTTCAAAAGTTTAAAATGCAAACAATTGCTAAGATTTTATGTAAAGGTTGAATAGAATTGTAATCAAGATCTAATATCGTGTTTCAAATGAATCTGCAAATATTATTAATTTGATGACATGAAGTCAAATTTTGATATTTACCATCATCAGTTTGCCATCTGAAAATCATATTTTTTAATTCTTATTTTGCAACAGACATGATTTGTTTGCATAATCACATACTGAGTCATATATATCAACTAAAACTATTTCACTAATTTAAACATTTTATGTCACCTGCCTTGCTTTGTTGTTTGAAGACCTCAAATCTCCACAAGCGCTACACGGTTTGGTCTTCATGGTAAACCCTAGAATGTACATAATAAATTAATATATAAATATATATGTATATAAATGATGAACATGAATTGTTTAAATTCCTCTCCTCTAATAATAACAGTAATAAACTGATCAAATGAGGAATAATACCTGTCCGTGGTGTGTTCAATATTCTATTTGAAACTGTATTTCAGACATATTTTTCATGTTCCACATTTGAATTCAACAGCCACCTACCAACACCATACATTCTATCTCTCTCTATCTCTCAGTACTATATAACAATATATAACTTAAAGTATTATCAACAATACAACTACAACTGTGTGGTAAATGAAAGTACTAGGTCTATATGTAAAGTAGAAAATTTAGAGATATATCTTTTTTGTATTTGTTGTTGTCATAATGTACCAATACCAGGTGACAATGTGATAACTTGTTTCCACAACACTCTACCACTCACAAGGTTATCTGGTATCCTTATGTCATTTTACAGATCTACATCCTTACATCATGTTACATCGATCATGTGCTCAGCACAAAAACACATGCCCACACCTGTGAGTGCCTGGAAGTGAGCTACCATTGAGTGATCTGCCTCTAAGTGTCTGTTAGTGACCTACCTGAGAGTGCCTATATGTAATATAAATGTTTGGTGACCTCTGGATGACCTTGAGATACCATACCCCAGTTCTTGAACGAATGGTGCTCTTTTTAAATTTACAGTGATTGATCTCTCCTTTCTGAGTTCACAGAGTTATTTATAATTTATAATGGAATTCAAGGGGAAAATAGCCTTGACAACTCATTTTTGCCCAAAACTTTGATAAAATCTATTTCAATTTTTTACCCATACAAAAAATACACTCCATTGACTTATTTTAAAGTTGCATCAAATTATAATCTGTCCTTTTACAATGAACGGTGAGAAATAATCACAAATTTACTGAAATGATAAAATTCAAAATTAAGATATGGTGTCTCACTGACAGATCTTGATTATTCAGTGTTTTTTCATGAGAGAATTGAGGGCTATGACTTCAGTTTGCATAAATCTGTGGAATTATGGCTCACATTTGATGGTTTGATATATCTGAGTGATATATTTTATGTAACAGACAATGGCAGTCAGCAAAATAGCACTGGCATGATAAATGTGCATATGTATTTGATAATTTTACTGCATTTTGGCACCGAAAATGACAGTGAACGATATAAGATGTTCATTATTATAATAGATTTCATATTAAAATCCCGGCCAATAATTCACTTACACTGTTACAAAAATGATTTGTATATGTCTAAAATCATGAGAACATGAGGAAGACAGTTATATATGTATTTTGTAGATTTGGCTTTGTTATGACCCCGAAAATGACTGTCATAATTGCAAACAATATCAGATGTTCATGATAGATTTCATATTAATATCTCGGCCAATAATATACTTACAGAAATGATTTGTATATGTCTAAAATCGTGAGAACATGAGGAAGACAGTTATATATGTATTTTGTAGATTTGGCTTTGTTATGACCCCGAAAATGACTGTCATAATTGCAAACAATATCAGATGTTCATTATAGATTTCATATTAATATCTCGGCCAATAATACACTTACAGAAATGATTTGTATATGTCTAAAATCGTGAGAACATGAGGAAGACAGTTATATATGTATTTTGTAGATTTGGCTTTGTTATGACCCCAAAAAAATGACTGCCGTAATTGCAAACAATATCAGATGTTCATTATAGATTTCATATTAATATCTCGGCCAATAATTCACTTACAGAAATGATTTGTATATGTCTAAAATCGTGAGAACATGAGGAAGACAGTTATAAATGTATTTTGTAGATTTGGCTTTGTTATGACCCCAAAAATGACTGCCGTAATTGCAAACAATATAACAAGAGGTTTATTATAGTTTTGAATACTTCATAATAATATATACTTTAAGAAATGATTTAAATATTTATGACATCATGAGAACAAGAGGAATATAATAGTTATAACTAGCAAACAGGTTATAACTAGCAAACAGGTTATGATTTTCCATACATTATCCCAATTCAGTTTTGATGTGATATTCGTTGATATCTTGTTCATTATAACTACAGTAGATTTGTGTAATGTTAATTATTTTGCCCATTTTGACACATTCTCTGCTTGTCCCTTACCAATGCAATATTTCCATGTGGGATGCTAGTACCAATACAAATAACGAAGCATGGATGCTTTAGACTTTCATTTCTCTGGTCGCCTACTTTATTCTTTGCTATGATTATAAATCACAACTTCAAAAGTGTTCTTTCAAGTGTTCCTTCAAAAGTGGCTGGCTGAACTTCAGACATTGTCTGATTTGTGGCTGGCTGAATTTCAGACATTGTCTGATTCTGTGTTGGCAAACACTGTTGTGTACATCTACACCTTGTCATGCATGCCCTATATTTAGTATCTCCAGTTCATCATTGCACACACACAAATTTTGAATTCAAGGTCACTGAGTCAAGGTCAAATGTCACAAAACTAAAACAGTATGATGAGGCACAGCTAGGACCCAAGATATTTCTTTATACTTTTTATTAATTACCTCAATTGTTGACAGACGGATAGATGGACAAACAGATGGACAGATATTTTGCCCACTCCTTAAGCCCAGCGACTTCAAAGAAGTCAGCAGAGCTAAAAGCAAAAATATAATCATGATTACCCAATGTAGTTACATCCTGCATAACCAATGTAGTTACAAGTTTCAGTAATCATGATTATATTTTTAAACATGCTTAATTAAATATAGTAATTTGTAATAATCATGCATACACGTTTCGCCTTTTGTATCGGTAGATCTTCTTGTTTCCATCGATATCTACTGCATGTGGGTTCTTTCCACATGTTGGACATCCAAAGAGGTCTTCTCCTGACCACTCTCTAATCTTGTACTGACACTCGCGCCACTCCTTGAGTGCTGCAGTGAATACCTTTGGACTGATGACGTTATGCTTAAAAGAAAAATACAAATTAAATGTAAAGATGTTCTTACTTTGTAATCCTGCTAGTGAACAAATTACTGATTGATTTAATGAAACTTGAAAACAAAGAGATATAACAAGTTACTCTGCTAAATTTGGATGATATTAGCTCCAAGGTGCTGAGAAATCCCCGCACTGACATGGATGGTTTCTCTTTTTTCAAAAGGTCGAAGAATTGAATCACATCTTGGGAGAAGATGTACATTCCTGCAAGGAGAAAGTTTACAACTAAATCTTATGCAAATATATTATTCTCACTCATGATTTGTGTAAAAAAATGTCTGGCAACCAGTGAAGCAGAGAAAGACGGATTGAAAAAATTTAACACAGCTTTCTAAAGATGCCATTCAAATCTTAAGCTTGTCAACTGGCTGCAATTAAGTGAACTAAAAATTCCATATAATTTGTTTCAGGAAAGATCCAAATATACTTACCAGATACAACCTCAGGACTACCTGGCCAATAACCCGCCGTGATGACATCTTTGATTTTGGGATATAAGACATTGGGGCATTCACGACAGACATTTTTGGGGAGAAACACATCATGGCGGCCTGCGTAAATTTGAAATATTGTTTATAAGAAATGTTAGAGCAACATAATGTGTATTGTACATTTCTTAACTTTTACTGATTTCCCTAAATGGTTACAGATTGTAAGCACGGGGCTGTAAATTGAAAAAATAAAAGTAACAAATTTACCTTTCAGTGTAACTAGAATACATTTGCCATGACTTTCTGGACTTGTGTCTGTCCCACAGTCGCATATAGCACTTGGCAGATTTTCAAGGACAGGAACAAAGCATGCTACAAAGCAACAATCAATGATATATTGTTTTTTTGAATTTTTACAAGATTCAAGATAGTTTACTTTGTAGTTTATGACATGACAAATTAATTCTTGTTTTACCCCTATAGACTATATTATATTCTTGGTCCAAAACTTGACAAGGCTCAAGAGCTTGTAGGTAATTGTCCAGAAGCACACTATGATCGTGAAGAGGCTTGAATAGGTGAAATTGCCAATCACATTCAGCACAAAGATATTTCCCAATACACTGGTTGCATCTGGAATAAAAAATAACAATCCTCTTAGTTGTTGGCCTATATAACTTATATAAAATATCCTTATTCTCCATAAAATCTGAAGAATTGTAAAGAAATCCTTTTAACCGTATATTTGCTCTGCTCTCATGACAAATGATACACTTGTGGTATTCTGGTACACTGCTCATCAAGAGATGGTGGACAAGGTCATGTCGTACTTGTTCCCAGCTACCTTCCTCCTTGTGCCTACGTGTAGCCCAATCATCTTTAGATTTCTTTTCCTTGGGTTGAATGTCCTGTTGCATTTGTTCTAAGGTCCTGAGCAAATCTATCACTAAATTTAAAGCATATTGATGTAATGTATTTTAAAATGTATTTTAGGTAATTGTATCCATTTCTCTGGTTATAGAGAAATGGTATTATCTTGGTCTACAATCATTTCAAAAACCTATACCTTATGTTGCATTCAGTGATTGGTAAAAATGCTGAACAAATTGATTGGACATAAGATCTGCTTTACATGGTGACTTCACTGTTGACTTTGGAACAAACTGACATGTTTGTAATTTTGACAGGATTCTAAAATGATGTAGCTACTTGATGTAAAGAATTAACAAAACCAAAAAATATAATCTGAGAAGTATCTTTTCCCAACTTAGTGAAGTTAATGAACATCACATTTTGACATACTCTGCTGTTCTATTTCTGAGATATTCCTTGAAAGCTCTTCTTCTGGTAACTCAGGGGACTCCAAAACAATTCTGGATTCTGCAATAAAAGTATTCCCATATTTGTGAGCTAAACTAGAATAATCTACAGGCATGATCACTATATGATATAAACAGGTCAAAGGCTGACCATTGTTTTTTATGATTTTTTATGGTCATGAACATTTTTGAGAAATAAATGATAAGTTTAAGTATTTACCCCACTTAGCTTGTGGACAAAAGTAAATGGGGTAAAAGTGATGTATTGAAAATGAACAATTATGTATTGAGAAAGTTAAATGTTGTGTGAGAAAATAAGTTGAATATTGTCAAAAATATGAAATGTATTACCCAATTTCTTTTTTCCTGCTTGTTCACTTTTTTTCTTTGTTTTCTTTGGAACGAACTTTGCAATGATGTTGCCTTTATGGTCTCTTTTGGGATCAGATCGTATGCTCCTTTCTTTGGTCTGCTTCTTCCAAGAATGGACAGCATATTTCCATTCCATGCACAGCTCTTGGTCAACTTCTGCAAGTGATTTAGCTTTTACTCTGAAATATATGAATATAAAGTCACCATTCTTTTACTGTGTTCTGAACAAGCCAAAGAAACACCCCAATATGAAAATTTCATTATTTTTAATATATCCTCTTGAAAATATTCAAATCAGATCCTTCTCTGACACCTGTATGTGCCAAAAATGTCAAATGTTTGATAAACATCGGCAATCAATTGATAAACTGAAACGGAGCTCTGTTGTCGTCCACAGGTCAGTTGTCGTCGGCTGTAACATGTATTTTGGCTCTGAAAATGACATATTTCCAAATGATATAAAAATATGTTGATTATAGCAGAGATATTTAAGGTTACATATGCTGATGTACAGTGACCGGCAGCCAAATCCGGACACTTTCATGTTTTTCACTCCCGATTTTCACAAAACCTTTCATAATGGGATAAAAACTGCTCACGTCAATAGAAGATCGTCAGTCTTAAAGGCGTGTAGAGTAAACATGATACCCGTTCAATATTTACAAAATTAGGAGGATATTCATGCATTCAGCAAACCGGCAAACTTTCCGAGTTCACATTGAGTTATATGGTGATGTTGGTTATGTCACCACTTCTGACGTCATTTGACAGTGACACAAACATTCGTGCCGTGAAAACAAATAAATACTTTTAACGTTTTGAAAGGAATAGGAATTACAAGATGACGTGTGAGGCACAATATTCAGCTCAATTGCAATTAGTACAGCACAGTTTTACTCGATATTTGACCGAGTTAAAAATGTACAAGTTTAATCTGCCGGTTTCGGACAGTTGCCGGTCACTGTTCATGTGGACTGATTTGTTTTCAATGTATCCAAGGTGGTCACTGTGCTGTGTTGCCAACAGCATGAACAGGAATTGACATCAGTTCGGCAAAACACCCAGGTGGTGATTCCTCAGCGAGTGATAATTGAGCATTTTAACAAACTGAAATGAATATTTCATCTCAGTTTTTTACGAGTATATACCAGCGATGGAAAACTGGTCGCTCACGAGTAAACCCATTGGCTTTGGAGTTAGCTATCTCGGCAACAAATAAAGCTAGAACAAAAGTAAGACATGTTTTGCAATCGTGAGAACAAGGCGAATCCAACGACATGTGGCTTGAATAGATCCGATGTGCTAATCTACCGCAAATAGCGTCAACACTTCCAACTACTTGTAACTTACTTGCATGAAGTTAGTCTTGGTCTCTTCTGCCTTGGTCCTGCGCTATATTTACCACTCATTTTAATTAATTGCAATGATATTTTAAAAGAAATAAAATTAGCAAAATAACCAGCATTTATTTGATTTGATTTGAAAAGTTGGCCGCTCCACTTATGTCTCATGGGCACTCAGAGCCCGGGACTCAGAGATGTGATCAAATTTTAAAAGTTACCCACACAACTTGTGTCTCAGGTGCCCTTAATGTTTACACGACAAGGCTATGTGTGTGACCTATGCAGAGTTGTTTTGAACTATGGGTGCACACGATTGAAGCCAGCGGTTTCCGCCAAATCCGTCGCAAACCACCTGATATCGCTGGTTACACACGATTGGGCAGCGGTTTTGCCCGCCGGCGAAAGCAGCAGTCGGCCAAATCTGCTGGGCTATACCTCTCGGCGGGCCGGTGAACATGGCGGCGGATGGATTCTCCGCTTACACACGATTGGTCCGGCGGAAAGTGCCACTTTGCACACGATTGTGTATAGGTGGGCGGGTCGGCGGATTTTGCCACCTTCCACCGGCGGGTTCCAATCGTGTGTACCCTATATAGGGAATTTAAACCTACCCATATATTATATACATGCTCTGATGTGGGGGCCACTGCCCTATGATGCTTGAAGTCCTGCCCTAAGTAGCCCAACATATGGCTATTCAAGGCTAAACTATGATAGCTATACGTATGGCTAAATATGTGGTGAGGATGTGTTGTTAGAGCATAGCTATTACCCTCTGGTGATGTAACCATTGGTCCAATTAAATCTGCACCAATGATTTGCATCGGGTATTTTGCCAAGGGCATCTCACCCATTTCAGCATGTACTCTGTGTTTGCTATGCACTAGACATGTAGGGCATTTGGTTAACTGCTCAGCTATGTCAGCCTTCATTCCTGGCCACACATAAGCTTCCTGGACCTTCCGCATCGTAGGCAAAGTGGACATGTGGCCCACTTCGAGGTGTGCTCTGGTGATAATGTCTGTTCTGAAATTATCCGGTAAAACTAGACGAGGATGGTCTGGTGCATATTTGTAGGGACGTGTTGTGCTATAGAGATTTCCCTTAATGATGTCATAGCCTCCATCCGGATCCCTTGCCTCCGTCCACTCACACATTTGCTTTTGCTCCTCAGCAACTGCTTTGAGGTTAAGGTGATCATGAAGGATAGGTGGTTCTAGTCCAGGTACCTCTGCTAGATCCTCCTCCGTAACCCATTCTCCAGTGTCCATGGTGGCTACTTCATCAGCTACTTTGATTCTACTTAACATATCCGCTCGAATATTGTCTTTGCCTCGCCTGTACTCAATTTTAGCTCCATACTCTGCTAACATGACCTGCCATCTTTGGATTTTTGTGTTTGCAATGTCCTTGGTGAATAGACAGCTCAAGGGCTTGTGGTCAGTAAAAACTCTGAATGAGGCTCCCCACAGATATGGTCTTAATTGTTTTATGGCATATACCACTGCATAAGCCTCTTTCTGAATGGTAGGCCATTTACGTTGGGTACCTGATAGCTGATGTGATAAGTACGCCACAGGTCGTTCTATGCCCTGTTTATCTGTCTGACACAAAATGGCGCCAATGGCATAATCACACGCATCTGTGAAAAGCTTGTAGGGCTCGTCTCTTTGGGGAAGGGCCATCACTCGATCACTGACCAAAAGATCCTTGAGGGCCTGAAAGGCAGCAGCCTGTTCAGGACCCCACACGAATGGTACAGGTTTTTTTGTTTGTTTGTCCTTGCGGGTGAGAGCAATAAGTGGCTCCGCAAGATGAGCATAATGGGGCATCGACTGCCGATAAAAACCGGTCATGCCAAGGAAGCTTCTAATGCCCTTCACATCGGTGGGTTTCTCGAGCTGAGCTATAGCTGCAACTTTCTTCGGGTCAGGTCTTGCGCCATCCTTACTTACCTCAAATCCTAGTATATCTATTTTTTCCAAACCAAAAGCACATTTTGAGGGTTTTGGCGTCAGGCCATTTTCTCTTAGCCTCTGAAACACCATCCTGAGTCTTTCCGCGTGCTCTTTCTCATTTTTCGCAAAGATGATCACATCATCAAGATATACTAAGCACACCACTCCCAGGAGCCCTGATAGGACTTTTTCCATTACTCGCTGGAAAACGGCTGGACTGGTAGACAGACCCATCGGCATGCGAACATATTCAAATAGACCTAAATGGCAAGTAAACGCGGTCTTTTCAATGTCCTCCTCAGCCACCTTTATTTGATAAAATCCGCTACGCAGGTCCATTTTGCTAAAGATAACTGCGCCCTCTAGGTTATCTAATATGTCTCTAATGAGCGGGAGTGGATAGGCGTCTTTTCGTATTACAGCATTTAATTTCATATAATTTACGCATAACCTCACTGACCCATCAGGTTTATCTACCACTACAAGAGGTGATGCCCATGCCGACTCCGACGGACGAATGATGCCTTGATCCAGCAATTCTTTTATCTCTTTTTCTACGGCCGCTCGTCGCCTGAGCGGTAATCGATACGCACGTTGTTTAATCGGAGGTCCCGTGGTTTCGATTTTCATTTCCACTTCCGGATAACAACCCAACGGCTCCCCCTTTGATGAAAAGATATCCTCATTTTCCATTACCACTTTTTCAATGAGGCTACCTTTTATTGGTGGCACTGTTTCCTTTAATGAATTGACACTACTATGTCCTAATTCCGGGACTAATGGATAATCTGTCCCATCCCAACTGAGTTTCTCATGCTCAAGATCCAACACACTATTCTTCTCTAGCACATCTATCCCCAGTATTCCTGCATGTGTCAGACCCTGAACTATGATGACCTTTAAAATTTTCCCTGTTTCTTCCTGCATTTCTGTTTCTCCAAGGACTTTCAAAAGCTGCCCTGTTAACGAACATAATTCTACTGATTTCCTTAAAATGGGCTGAATCCTTTTATTTCTACAATATCTTACATATTCCTCCTGCCGAACAAGAGTCCTGCTAGACCCTGTGTCTACCAAAAATGTTATTTTACTATGTCCAAAATCAAGTTTCAAAAATAATCTTCGATCTCTCCTGTTTCCTTGTCCGGCCGACTCTAGTTTAAATTACCCCGGTTAACTGGGTTCTTGCCAAAGCCCCTGTTCCTAGGTGGCACTGCCTCATCTTGACCACGGCCCCTTGGTCCCTTGTTTTCTTTGGACCCCCTGTCTATGGTCCCTGGCCATGTGACCTGGTCGATTACATTCGGCACAAATGGGTAACCCATCTGCTGTCCATCTTAAAGGTGGCCTAACCTGACCGGGAGATTTCTGTTTCCTACTTTCCCTATACACGCCACTGTTTTTCTGGGCAGCACAAAGTTGGTTAAATTGTGTGGTAAGCCCACCTACCTTACGAGTTAGCTCCCTTATCTGCCCCATCATCTCGGCTGTTGGCGTTTGAGGGGAGGCGCCCACCTCCATCGGTGTCTCTCCTCTCTGATCTGGTCCCGCACCGTCCAGCGCCCTGTGGATTAGATATTCGTCCGACAGATATTGTGCCGTCAGATCAATAGCGTTTTGGAATGTGTCCGGTCTTCCTTCCCGAACCAACCTCTCCACCAGGTGGCGGTCTCTGAGTCCCCTCAGATATGCTTCCTTTAACACCCGCTCCTGGTCTGGGTTTCTATTTCCGGGCGTATACCCCAAATCGGCTGCTTTTCTGAATCTCCTGTTGTATGATGGTGTGCCCTCGTATGCGGTCTCTTTCACGGATTGGACCTCGTCTCTCAATTTGTCCGCCTCATGAGTACTCAAAAATTGCATCCTGATGTGCGCCACTAATTGCTGCCACGTTACATTGGCCCTGTTCGGCGCCGTATTGAGAGATCTTTCGATCTCTGCCCTAAGATCCCCCTCCGCAGACTGTGATGCCACGTATACTGTTCTATTTGTATATGGGATCGTTATTTCTACATTTTGGATCCACTCTCGGACCGCCCTAGTAGTGCTCCCGTCACATTTAGGAATTCTTTTTATCTGCGCCTCAGCCTCGGATTTCTGGACCCTTCTCTCTTTTTCATTTTGTTTCTCTTGATATTGTCGCTGTCGTTCTTGCCTGTCTGCCTGTTGCTCGGCTCTCTGAGCTGCGAGGAACCTATCAAATTGGGCACCATCCATTGTTTTAGAATATGTGGTAAATCACAAAAATAATAACCTGTCTTTCTCCAGCCCAATCTCTCTGGTATATTCTGACAACTCTCTGATATCTGTGATTCCTCTTTATAGGCATCTCACTTCTCTTCTTAGGAGACCGGCTGGCTCACACGTCAAACACTGTCAGAATTTAGGAATGGAAACACTTACTGCATTTCATGGAGGTCCAGTAATTGACACTGTGGATGTCAATTTAAATCAATCCTGGCGAGCTCGCCAATTGTAAAGTCCCCCTCTTGTCTTCAGGGCTTGTCTGGAGGAACTTATACAAAGTTGGTGATCCATAAAATATAATCCATGTAAATGTAAAAGACTTTATTCTCTTAAGGTTTCCATTTCTATTTCAAGTCCAGCCAGTCAGCCTATCTCCCCTGATAACATCCCTGCCAGTCTCTCCTGAGAGGTGCGGTGTAAAAGGGAGCCCTCAAATCTAAAGTCTGTGGTCTGCTCAAGTCTCTGCCCAAATCTAAACTGTCCCACCCTGTGGGATGCCCGCATATATATTTTCTTAATATGAACTTAGTTTAATGATCTCCCTACCCAAAAAAGAACAGCATGAAAATAGGGGTATATAATACAATCCTATCTGAATATGTATGAACTACGTATGCTTTTGTGATCATTTTACCCCGAGGGGGATCCATTATGTTTTAAGTGTTTTGTGTCAAGTTTCCCACGGATCCAACCTGGTCCTGATCATGTAGTCCCCGATCTGATATATGCCTGCTGCTCTATTGTTTCAGCAGCTCATTTGTCTTCCTGACACTTTGTGTATCCTGTTGCTAATCACGTTAAGACATTTTACGTTACACCCAAATCTTGCCTTGTTTGCAGATTCTAATGGATCCCACCTGTTTCTAAATATACTAAGACTGACTGGACTCTTACAAATAAGATCCTATAATAATACAATAGATATATATATTTGATAATCTCATAATTAATTACTTAATTAGGAATATTTTAATTAGGTGTAATATGATGGACTTTACAATCTGATAGTGAATAGAAATTCTTGTTCAGTTTCACCCAAATAAACTGTTTCCTTCTTGTATATAACTACGTCTACACCAGTAGATACATTCTGTTTTACAAGCACACAGAGGCCACCATATTACCCTGTTTTTGGATCTACAGATGATTTGGCTTGATGTACCCTGGTATGGCTACTGTTTCAGCTACACATTTCTCTACATTTAACTCTGACAAACATATAATATCGTGATTATTTACATATTCAATAAACTCTGTCTCAGTACACTTCAGTTTATTTTTAGGATCATATGGTATCCTCGACCCATTTATATTCCATGTGGCTAGGGATAAATTGTTTCTCTGGCCCTTTGCTATAATTGTTATTTTTTGAGGAGTTAGTGCATAAAACAATACTGAATAATATAATGCTAAATCTGATATACCTGTGGTGGTCTTGTGATCTTACAGTGTTAACTACATACACTTAAAGCAATCATAAAATGAGGTTTCCAATCAAAAGCTATTACCCATCATATTTCCCCTACATATATTTCTGTGCCATATAAAATTGGATGAGTCTTCCTCTAAAATCGAAATCATCCATTGGACACTTTGTCAACAAATTTTTTTAGGTGACCAGTGATCTTGTGCAAACACCTGCTTAGCAAAGTCTTACTAACAGAAGTGCACTTTTAGATTGGAACAATGGAGTGATTTGGCTTACAGAGCCCTGTTGTCCATTAATGTTTATCCAGTGGTAGAGGCCTAACATCCCAACAAACCATAATAGAAGTCACATGATTGTATAAATGTGGCCACCTGGTGGTCAAAAGAGTACTGGCAGTACTTGGCACTTTCAGCACAACACAATAACCATGGTCAGTGTATTTTCGTTGATTTTAGTGAGTTAGCTTGCTTGTATCAGAGTTTCATCGCCACATATCATTTAAGCATACCCCAAAGCTCTGTAAAATTGTCTGTTGCCTATGTGGTTTCATGAATGCTTTAAATCAGATACATTAACTAATACTGGTTCAAACCCCACTATTTACTGTGATGGTCTTGTGATATGCAATATTTTGGTACATTACAAAATGAATTTCATACCTTCATCTCTACTTTAAAATTTCTTTTACCGGGCCTAATTAATGTTACTAAGTAGTCTACATTGAACTAAGATCAAGGGTGTATTCATTTTGTGTCCCCCAACACCCATATGTGTTCATTTGGTTTGTCATATATCTCTTACATATTAAGAGCCTTTTTTATGTTGCTGACTAATAGGTTTGTCCCATTTGGTGACATTTGCTGTAATTGTCAATAATGTCTGTGGTGTGACGTCATAGGATCTGCAACCATGATCATTCCCCAGGCCTCTCTCACAGATCCAAGCAAAATATATTGCAAGTACAGCTCCCATGGTCACAAACTTTGACATGTAGACTGACTGTGGAAAGTAACACAGTGTGGTAAGTCACATACTTTGGCAAGTCACATCCTATGGCAAGTCACATATTGTGGGAAGTCACAAACTGTGGCAAGTCACAAACTATGGTAAGTCACAAACTATGGTAATTCACACACTGTGGTAAGTTGCATATGGTAAATTGCATATTGTGTGGTTAGTCACATCCTGTGGTATGGCATGTACTGTGGCAAAAACTGGCAAGTCACATCCTATACTCATACTATAAGTCACATACTATAGAAAGTCCTCTCCTAAGGTAAGTCACACTATGATAAGTCTAAGTCACATGATATGTTAAGTCGCATGTTGTGGTAAGTCTATTCTATGACTTAAGTCAATTACATTCAAGAGAAAGCCAATTACATTCGAGAGAAAGCCAATAACATGTATGAACACCAATTACAATTGAGAGAAGTCAATTATATTCAAGAGAAACAATTTCAATCAAGTGAAAATCAATTATAGAAATCAAATATAATTGCGAGAATGTCAATTTCAACTGAGGGAAAATCAGTTACACTCAAAATAATGTAAATTATTTTTGAGAGAAAGTCAATTACACTTGAGAGAAAGTCATTTACACTTGAGAGAAAGTCAATTACACTTGAGAGAAAGTCAATTACATTTGAGAGAAAGTCAAAAAGTCTATTGACATGCTGGCAGTGATTCGTGCTTGGTATTCTACACTGGGAGCATTGTGCAGCATTGCCAAGACAATTTTGAGACCTGAACAAATGACTATAGTTACTTATTTCTTTTACAACACAAGAATGAATTTGACATAATGATTTTAAAATGACATTATTTATGGAGAATGGAATACAGATCAAAGTGAGTCTTATATATGCTTGAGCTGTGGGAATGTCCACATTTTGACTTGAAGAAGTGTTTGATTCCTAGAAGAGATTCTGAGTTGTATAAATATAATTTGTTTAAGTTAAAGAAATGTCATAATTTACAATTAATTTATATCTTGTTTCTAATTGGCTGATACTACTATAATTCCCTTGATAAGATGGTTGACTAAAATACATTTGCAACTCTTTCATTATTCCTTTGAGTTTGAAGTACTCAAATTAACAGCAGGCCTGAAATCATAAATTAGAATATTATCATTTTTCACTGATGACTTCTTTGTAACATACAAGCCCAGTAGCCACATCAAGACCAGCCATCACCACACTGGGTTTCTTTTTTTGTTATCCAGAAAGACCAACAGAATGGAATAGCCAGTATTGCATATTTGAAATGACTACAATCAATTTAGGACATATTAAAACATTACTGTAATTATTGAAAACCTCTGGCTACACCACGTGTTGCTTGATGATTGAGCATGTTGGAGAAAACTGGGCTTATCTAACTTATCTTGGCTTATCTAGCAAAATAGAACAAAGCAGCATATTAATTTGTGAATAACATAGTTTTGAAAATTGAAAATTAATTAAAAAATGATTATAGTTCATAACAATGAACTGAAAAGATATTCAAGAAATTTTGACATTCATGAGGTTAAGGTCATGCATCATAATATTGATATTAATATTGCATTAAACACAAAAGTGAATATATCCTCATGTTCTTATGCTTATTTTTCAGTATGATTTACAACATCTGTCACCACCTTCAACAAAAAAACAAAAGACCTATCCAGTACTCATGGTAGAAAGTCCTGCTTAGGCCTGGCCATGTGACTTCAGACAAGTTGGATCAAGTCGAAGACAGAGTCCCAGAAGCCATGCTCCTTTAGTAGAATACAGCTACCAGGAGCTGGATTATTACATGTCTTTCCATGTTAAAATCTCATATGGGCTGCAAAGCATCTAACATAACATCAGTTGAAGAACACTGGAATCAAAATGGATTTCTTTTGGTGAAAAACATCACAAAATCCCAGAATGGACCAAATATAAGATTCTTAAAATAATAACATACTATATACAAAAGCATGAAAGTGATCAGAGAGGAAGTGTGAGGAGAATTGAAAAAAAGTTTCTGTGTGAAGTATGGGCTGCAATAAAATTTGCCACTGAAAAGAGAGTGCAATCTCACTGTTCCGTCACCATGAATATTACCCACAATATAACTAAATTTCTGTATTAGAGCTTTGTTTTCAACCATGGGCAATTTGACCTAATTATTGACATAGTTATTGAGCCAGTGTAGGTCCCACAAGGTTTTGCACAAAGGGGCCTTCTCAGATAAAATCAAAAACATTACTTAGACAGCCACATGAGTGTGAGACAGCTGTATAGATGAGAGATAGCTACAGCAGTGAGAGATAGCTGCACCTAGGTGAGAGATAGTTACATTCAGAATGTAAACTTACCGCTCAGCAGCTAGCTGGGAAATTTTGCCAGCTGGCAGTTTAAATCTTTCCTTTATATGCCTGGTAAAATATGTTCATGGTGATAAATCGCCGGACATATCTAGCTGGTAAAATCTCATTCGTAGAAAATAGATCAATGTAACAGATGTAACATTTTTTCACAGAAAATATGTACATAATATTATATAATGCTCAACACTGAAGTACTTGCATAATATTGTTGCTATTAAATGGCTTCATTTTTATTTATAGTTCTTCACAAGCTGGTAGTTTGCCCGATAAATGTCTAGTACCAAAAGTGCCCGAAAAAGGAAAAATGAAGGCCTCACAATGTAGAATAAAGGTTATTTGCACACTATCCCCATATTCATCATGAAAATACTTAAAATCCATTGTTTCCAAGAACACCAAGCACTGTCCATCATATATCAGTGATGACTCATTCCTTTCATTTTATCATCAAACATTGCTTGTAAGAAAATAATGTTTTTCTTGATCTAAGCATCGTTTCATCATTGTTTCTGAGTTTGCGCAATGAAGTGAAAATGGGCCAGTCTAATCACAGGAGTGAAAACAATCAGAAGCTTCACAACATATTGGTGCTTCATGGACTCTTGCTATTTCATATCAAGCCAAATGTCAGAAAAAAAAGCTGAGGAAAAGATGCTACAGATAATTCACACCATTTACACAGATCTTAAGTAGCCCCCTCTAGTGTCAATATTACACTGCATCACTGAATGCACTACACTACAGTCTTAATATGGGGCCTAGGAAGCAGCACCAGATGGGCTACATATTTTTTACTCTTAGCATCTTCCCTTGTGATGAATAAAATAGATGTATATTAATACATCAACATGGTCCATGCCATAATAATTCGAAATAATTGTCTTGGATTTTTACATTGAATTTTAAAGAGAAGGCTGTTGTTCATTTTAATTAAATAAAGTAATCTATAACATTCTTTTAAATTTCAAATATTATGTCCCAAAAACGTCTAGAAATAATATAAACCAAAAAAACATGGGATCACCAGGCATTGGACTTTGCAAAATCCATTGACAAACTGATTAGTATCTGCCAGCTGATAAAAAAGATAATGTTGTCACAATTCTCATCTAACTATGATTAAACAGCTGGCAGATTTTAAGACACAAGCTAGCTGGCTAGCAAAATAATTTCCTGGTACCTAGTGAAAGACAACAAAAATGAATATCAGATTACTTTTGCCAGTTGGTTTTTAAAATCATTTAAAAAGGTTTCCTTTTCACAAGAGGCCAATTACAAACATGAAATGTGAAAATCCCAAAAAATATTGGTGGTGAGCCCCTGATGAGAGCATCGCCATAAATGAAGGACATAGGCTATTTATACAAAAAATATAAAATTTAGTCAAAAATAATTATAGGGCTGTTTCACAATTGAAAATGTGATTCAAAAAAATTAAATCTTGTGACCTTAGGATGACAATGACATGACCTTGAAATCCAAAAGGCAGAAAATCTTCCAAACAAACCTTTAAAATTCCTTTTCCATTGCATGCTATCAGAGTTATATTTCCAGCATAATATGGGATACTTTTCATCATTAGAATTTCATTATTTGAAAAATTACCATAAACTACAATGAATTTTGGCAAAAATGCCCCTCGGAAATCCTATTCAAATGTATGTATGGCACCATTTTGATGGGAAATATAGTTAACTTGTACATATTTTTACTTCTTGTAGATATTTTTCAATGAATAAATATTACATTAACTAGTTATCAAACTATTTTTGAGAAATTTTTGAGATATACAAAATCAAAAGTACTTAATTATTGTTTTTGACAAAGTTCACTGAGCATTACAATATGCCAAAGCATTGAGGATCATACTGTATGTAACAGTGTTCTGTAACGGAGGGACACTTTTAAACAGCAGCTTTGGAGTCATGTAGCAAAATAGGCTTAACTTAAAGTTCTTTTGAATATTCTTAAAAACCACTATATCATATATCATCTACACATACCTGAAATATTGTTGTAATGGAGGGACAACAGGAAATAGTAACGGAAGGACATTAATGCTAATTAATGCTAAATGGACATTAATGCTAATTAATGCTAAATCATTATGAACTTGACAGAATAAATTAACAGAATAGATTAAAATGAAATAACATTAGTAACAAAGACCAAATACACACCACGAATGACAACTGGGTACTGAGGATGGATTATGGTCAAAATAACCATGTGATAAAAATGACCGCACTACTGAACTGCCACATTAGACAGACCACAGTCACACTGCTAAATTTTGACATTTTATAAATGGAAATTATCCAAGAGTGTATATTATACGCAAGTTGGAGAAGATATGAGTTTAATAATGCTTAGAAATACATACTATTTACGTTTTGGAAGACTTAAAATGGCTGCCAAACATTAAAGGTAGTGCTAATATTGAGGCCTGAGTGAAAAGTGAGAATATACAGACATATATGACGGACATGAGGTATAACTATGGTAGAAAGTAGCTGAATAAGATTAAGATTGACAACTGTGTTCAGGTTTTAGATAAGAGGAGGGAATATATAGCTATCAAATGAAATGCACGAACACTTGGTCCTGCGGTCCACTTCGTATTGTGGTACCCTAAGAATGACACACACAACTCATTCCATTACATCATCATGTTCTTAGCCTTGTGTTGTCCTAACTGTAAGCTAGCAACACTGTATTATCCCTAAGAATGGATTTGTCAGGTAAATTGGACACTTTGACAAGATCAAATGGCTACATAGTGTCACAAGGAATCACACCTTTCAAACAGCAATTGGGCAGTCTCTGATGGGACAGCTCCTGGCAGACCACCTTTCTTCCTCTGACTAAAGTACCAATGCAAACAAATATGCATTTTTTTTGCCAAAAACACAGACAGTATTGAAAACCAGTGTTTATACTACATGACTATGTAGACAGGGAAATAGTATTATGTATCACTGACCATGAAGATTGATGAATGAGTATAAACATGATGTGTCTATTGTCTCTCAGGTGACAAACAGACCACATATTTGCCACCAAATACATGTTTAATCATATCAATTGTTTTTGTCCATTTCCACTTGACATAAACCACTTCAAGAAATAAAAATTTCTGGCAAATAACTGAAATAAACTTGCATAAACCTGAACATTTGTCCCTCCGTTACTCGTAACGGAAGGTTTTCTTCATTTAAAATCAACCAAAAATTAAATGGGTTTCAAAAAACATACTTAAAGTTATGAAACTTCATTATAAGCACCTTACTTCCAGAAAGTTTCAAATTCCTTGTGATATGCATTATAGCATGAGGTAATTTAAAATAAACATGTATTGAGTTTCACTTTTTCATGTTAATGTTCACTTCCCCTTGGCTGAGCCCATGAGCATGCACTGATATTAGAGTTGTGTGCATGAAAAATATGATTTTATCAGTGATATGTACATTTCTAATTGGCAAATAAAAACAACCCTTCCTCTCAGCCATTGATTGCACAGATCTTCATCTTGAAGACAGAATACTCTTTTCACTTGATAGTATAAGACAGGTAGCACGAAGGATACTGAATGTAAACAGAGCTGCCCTATATTATAAACTAATACAAAGAGGTATAAAAGGTAAACTTCTAAAACTGATTATCAGTATGTATGATAAAGCTAAATGTCGTGTAAAATGGAAAGGCCATCTTGGACAAGAAATAGATAGCAAATTTGATGATTTACAGGGAGGCATGCTAAGTCCTAAATTGTTTACAGAATTTTTGTATGATTTTCAATGTTATTTTGAAAAAGAATATGGTGTATTATTAGATGAAGATATATTATTGTATATATTGCATGCAGATGATTTGATATTGTGCTCAGAGACCCCAGAGGGACTACAAAAATTGTTAGATGGATTATTTAACCTTTGTAAAAAGTGGCACCTGATAGTAAGTCTAACAAAAAACAATGTCATGATCTTTGGAAAAAAGAAAAATGATTTTGTCTACAATAACCAAACAATCGACATTGTAGATGAATATTAATAATTTGGTGCTATTTTCTCATCTAAGACCATAGATGCACTCAGAAAAACACATGATCACCTCGCTGAAAAATCACAAAATGCTATTTACGCACTTAACTCACATGTTAAAAATAGTATAGGACAACTTTCACCAATATTAGCCTTCAAAACATTTGATACTCAAATAAGCCCAATCATGGAATATGCTGCTGATGTTTGGTTTACAGGAAAAGAAGTCAAATCTCTAGAAAAAATACACTTATCTTATCTAAAAAGCAATCTCTGTTTAAAATATCTTCCAGTAATTATGCAATATATGCCAAGTCTGGAAGATTTCCCCTTATCCTCAAACAAAAATTTCAGGCAATTAAATACTGGAAAAGAATCCTCTTACTAAACAATAACCATATAGTGAAAAAAAGCATATACCTCACTTCTTGAATTGCATAAACTAGGACAAATAAACTGGTGCAGCCACATAAAAAATATTCTGTACGATGTAAATCAACACCACTGGGAGGAGCAATGTCTAAATACTAGCACAGATTTAACGATAATAGAAGCAGAACTTTATAACAAATTTAGAACTGAGTGCATAGAAAAGATTGGAAATAACTTATTGTATCCAAAACTGAGGACATACTGTCTTTTCAAGTCTGAATTCATGATCGAAAAATACTTGTCATGTGTAAAAAATCTGAATTATGCATTATCCCTATTTAGATTCAGAATAAGTTCCCATAACTTAAGAATAGAAACAGGCAGATATGACAGACCAAATAAAACACCGCCAGAATTAAGAACTTGTTTATATTGCTCCTCTGATGGTGTTGAAGATGAAAATCACTTTATCATGACAAGTACTTTATATCAAAAAGAACGTAGAGAACTTATGCCTGTAGTTATAGATGAATTACCATGGGATCACTTTGTAAATGTAAATAATTTGGAATGTTTCACTGTCATTATGAAATGTGAAAATAAGAGAGTGATTAGATCTCTAGCAAAATATGTAATATTTATGTCTAAAAAAGAGATCTGGAACAGTGCTAAACAATACGTCCAATTAAGATTCTAGTCCAGTATAAGTAATTGTAATGCTTAAAATCAAAATATGTAGTATGCTTAGATTTATAATAATTCTCTGGTGCTATAGACCAAGTATTTCATTATGTTTATTACAAATAACATGATTAATGATACTAATACCTACTTTGACAAACATAGACCACTGATACAAGATGATTCATTAATCACAATCCAGAACCAATCTTTCAGTTAAGACTGATCTAAATTCCCATCATTCTGAAAGCTATCAAAATTAACACCCACTTCTTGAATCACAAAACTATGAATAAACAATCTTGTCTAATTTGTATATGATTCTGCCAAAGCACTTTAAAAAATGTATGTATATTGAATTGAGTGCCACCAAGTGGTGCTCTATTGTCTATTTTCTTTTTTGTATTTATATTTGTTTGTGTTAATTGTATTTATATTTGTTCGTGTTAATTGAATTACAAATAATCTGTGAGTATCAAATGCATATATTTTGAAGATACTCCTATACCCAAAGATATCGTCAAAATAGACTTGAAATCCTTTGATTTTAGAAATACCATGCACTGCCCATCAAATTTAAGTCCCAACTCTGTAAGAACTCGACTTCCGGCAACTAATCAATCAAAGAATTATGTACTGTTTAAATCAACTTAAGATGTCAGCTTGAAAAAATTTCTTTGTTATTTCTTCATCTCGGCATCGTTTCGCCATTGTTTACGAGTTTGCGCAAAGACGTGAAAGTGGGTCAATTTATTCATGGGAGTGACAGCAACAGTCTGTAAGCTCCACAACGTTGTGGTCCTTCTGACGTCATATGAAGATTCTCCCTTTGCGTTTCCATGACGTCATCACTTGGACTCTCCTAGATGCCATTTCTCATCAAGTTTGATATCGGGTAAAAAACTGGAGAAAAAACACTACAGAATGCACATGGATTTGCATTTTTAGACATTATGACTGGGAAAGATAGTGGCATGGGTCAGAACTGCAACAGTCAATCGCCGGAGGTCAAGTTTATTTACTGGGGAAACTTCAATATGATGGGCAGTGTGTGGTGTTTCGAGAATCAGATGATTTCAAGTCTATTTTGCCGATGTCTTTGGATATAATAAGTATTAGTATAATTTTAATTAGCATGACATATAATAGGTTTTATGTGCCCTTCTATTGTCAATATAATTTAATAAATAAATAAATAGATATCTGGGTGTGGGCTTGTAAATGTAGATCTACAATTACGATACAAATATTCCAAACAAAACAATGTTTGTACATTTTTTGTCAAAGTAAAATGACAATCAACATTTATATTTCCAAAAATGTCATATTTCCATTATAACATGTATAATGTACTTGTCAATCAAAATTTGTAACCATATTGCCAGCAATGTCCAATTAAGCCAGAGGAAGTGACTAATAAAGATTGTAATTATATTAGCCACATCCAGTCAAATCAGTTATTGATATATCTTAATATTCCTACTTATTTGCACAAAGTAGGAATTCCTACTTTGGGCAGTTGCACCTACTGAGCCTTGATTCCTACTGGGTGCAAGACAACATTATTACATACATAT
This sequence comes from Amphiduros pacificus, assembly GCA_949316495.1. Classification (NCBI taxonomy): domain Eukaryota; kingdom Metazoa; phylum Annelida; class Polychaeta; order Phyllodocida; family Hesionidae; genus Amphiduros; species Amphiduros pacificus. The sequence goes on along the minus strand of OX439000.1, from coordinate 20,764,511 downwards.
ATAAAAAAAGCATGAACGTGATCAGAGAGGAAGGGTGATGAGATTTGAAAAAAAAAAAAAAATTGCTGTTTGAGGTATGGGCTGCAATAAAATTCTCCACTGGAAAGAATGTGCGATCTCGCTGTTCCGTCACGATGTAGCCTGCCCTCTGGTGGAAGTGACACGGAACTAATCTCCACTTCACTTTTGTTTTGCAAGGTTATGTGAAGGGTTGCGCTTTTAGCATATTATGAATGGCACAATTATCACTTATTTGTTGTCATAATTACATTAGAAATGAAATATTACCTCCAATATGCCTATATTTCTGTATATTTCTGCAAAGTGAGAGATAGTTACAGTAGTGAGAGATAGTTACAGCAGTGAGAGATAGCTGCACAAATGAGAGAGTTACATAAGTGAGATAGCTGCACATGTAAGAGACAGCTGCATCAGTGAGATAGCTGTACAAGGGAGAGACAGCTGCATAAGTGAGAGATAATAACAATAGCGAGAGACAGTTACAGCAGAGATAGATAACTGCACAAGTGAGGGACAGCTGCATAAGTGAGAGATAGCTGCATATGTGAGAGACAGCTGCATCAGTGAGAGATAGTTGTACAAGGGAGAGACAGCTGCATAAGTGAGAAATAGTTACAAAAGTGAGACAGTTATAACACAGATAGATAACTGAACAAGTGAGAGACAGCTGCATAAGTGAGATAACTGCAAAGTGAGAGATAGTTACAACAGTGAGAGATAGCTGCACAAGTGAGGGGTAGTTACAGCAGAGATAGATAGCTACACAAATGAGAAACAGCTGCATAAGTGAGAGATAGCTGTACATGTAAGAGACAGCTGCATCAGTGAGATAGTTGTACAAGGGAGAGACAGCTGCATAAGTGAGAGATAATAACAATAGCGAGAGACAGTTACAGCAGAGATAGATAGCTGCACAAGTGAGAGACAGCTGCATAAGTGAGAGACAGCTGTATCAGTGAGAGATAGTTGTACAAGGGAGAGATAGTTGTACAAGGGAGAGACAGCTGCATAAGTGAGAAATAGTTACAAAAGTCAGACAGTTATAACACAGAAAGATAACTGAACAAGTGAGAGACAGCTGCATAAGTGAGGGGTAGTTACAGCAGAGATAGATAGCTGCACAAATGAGAAACAGCTGCATAAGTGAGAGATAGCTGTACATGTAAGAGACAGCTGCATCAGTGAGATAGCTGTACAAGAGAGAGACAGCTGCATAAGTGAGAGTTAATTACAACAGCGAGAGACAGTTACAGCAGAGATAGATAGCTGCACAAGTGAGAGACAGCTGCATAAGTGAGAGACAGCTGTATCAGTGAGAGATAGTTGTACAAGGGAGAGACAGCTGCATGGGAGAGAGATAGTTACAAAAGTGAGACAGTTATAACACAGATAGATAACTGAACAAGTGAGAGACAGCTGCATAAGTGAGATAACTGCAAAGTGAGGGATAGTTACAACAGTGAGAGATAGCTGCACAAGTGAGGGGTAGTTACAGCAGAGATAGATAGATGCACAAGTGAGAAACAGCTGCATAAGTGTGAGATAGCTGCACATGTAAGAGACAGCTGCATCAGTGAGAGATAATTACAACAGCGAGAGTTACAGCAGAGATATCGGATAGCTGCACAAGTGAGAGACAGCTACATAAGTGAGAGATAGCTGCATGTGTGAGAGACAGCTGCATCAGTGAGAGATAGTTGTACAAGGGAGAGACGGCTGCATGGGAGAGAGATAGTTACAAAAGTGAGACAGTTATAACACAGATAGATAACTGAACAAGTGAGAGACAGCTGCATAAGTGAGATAACTGCAAAGTGAGAGATAGCTGCACAAGTGAGGGGTAGTTACAGCAGAGATAGATAGCTGCACAAATGAGAAACAGCTGCATAAGTGAGAGAAAGGTGCACATGTAAGAGACAGCTGTACAAGGGAGACAGCTGCATAAGTGAGATATAATTACAACAGCGAGAGACAGTTACAGCAGAGATAGATAGCTGCACAAGTGAGAGACAGCTGCATAAGTGAGAGATGGCTGCATATGTGAGAGACAGCTGCATCAGTGAGAGATAGTTGTACAAGCCGGGAGAGACAGCTGCATCAGTGAGAGATAGTTACAACATTGAGACAGTTATAACACAGATACATAACTGAACAAGTGAGAGACAGCTGCATAAGTGAGATAACTGCAAAGTGAGAGATAGTTACAACAGTGAGAGATAGCTGCACAGGTGAGGGGTAGTTACAGCAGAGATAGATATAGCTGCACAAATGAGAAACAGCTGCATAAGTGAGAGATAGCTGCACATGTAAGAGACAGCTGCATCATTGAGATAGCTGTACAAGGGAGAGACAGTTGCATAAGTGAGAGATAATCACAACAGTGAGAGACAGCATCCTTTCCCAGCCGAAGGCACTTTTAAGTCTACAATGAAATCGTTTTGTTTCTAAAAATGAACAAATCTCGTGTTTTGCATTGCCCTCCAGTTTGCTTTTGACATTTTATCTTTAACATCTTCAATTCTTCATAAAATTTCGACGCAATGGTAAGAGAAAATTCTTGTAGGAATTTTGTAACCCCCCTTTATTTACGGCAGATGTCGCTCTGACTATTCATACAGTACTCCAGAGTCAGAGGCGAGAAAAAATGTTAAACCTTGACCAGGACAGATTAGTTTATGGTTGACATCAAGATTGGAGTAGCTATGCACACGTAATGGCTATAGTTTGTATTACATGACCTCTAAAATCCGCAGACTTTGATCACGGACAGTGATCATGAACATTCTTGAAAATTTGAAGACCGAACCACACGAACTGATGTTTTGCTTTCAGCATCGGCAAGCCTCAATAAATAGTCAGGCTGGCTGAAGTCAGCTCGCCATACACCTTGGTGTCATTCTTTGATCAGTAAACATAAAACATCAACATAACAGACGCGTGGATGGTACTTGTTATCAATGCCTTTCTGTTCGCTAACATGACCCTGTGCTTATGTAGAGCCAAACACAATTGACCTTTGACCCCAGAAACCAATATGGCGATTGCTGGATGGTGGAGATATTACTGTTGTGTGTTGATGTTGATTTCTGTAACTTCAGTCCTATCTTACGCTTCAGAAGAAGATGCAATGATTGATGCGATACGAGTAGAAAATGATGAGTGGGCAAGAATAGAGGATGGTATTTTGATATTGACGGCAGGAAAGGAGATACCACTGCGGGTCATAGGACGGAACATCACTCCATTGACAACACTCAGGTAGATTTCTGACTGTGTAGCATATACTATATAGCGTTTAGCAATACTCAAATATCAGACAATGTAATAGCAAATCCACAAGGTGATGATAATGCAAATATATAATTTATAAATCGCGAATTTGGACACGCCCATTTTCTGACAGTGCGATTGCAGGTTGCCATCTTTGACATCGTTCTCACAGTTTGTGTTAATCAACATTCTAATAATTTCTATATAGCCTATGTACTATGATATAGGCCGATTGCTAATCTCCATGTTGTTTTTTCCCCATTGAAAAATACACACTGTACAACTTTCGGGAACCAAAACTATACAACACGTCATAATTTAATTATTTGTAATGGTGATTGGCAGGGGGCCTACGCCAGTCTCCATTATCAGTGATTAAATTTATCAATCATTAAATCTATAGAGGGAGTTGCCCAGATCTGGTTCAGTGTAAGTTGTGGTGTGTACTTTCAATGGGGAAAACAACTTGGAGATCAGCAATCAGCCTATGAAAAATGTTGATTACAAACTGTGAGAACAATGTTAAAGATGGTAGTAGCATAACAAACTCCTATAAGTACTTTAGCATGTGCAGATATATTTAAACTGAGGTTTGAAAGAGCTGGTCTTCCACTTCAGTGCTGTGCACTATCCAACTCTCACATGGTCTCGCGCAATCGTTTTTGCACAAATTACTAGTGTTCTCCAATCACCAATCGGCAAAGCCCAGATAGGTGATCTGGAGCATTTCTTGTATAATCTCGTTTAGATGTGATTTTTGTAACACGGATGGTCCATTTTTGATATCCACTGCCGACAGGCTGTGTTATTCTGTGATCGGTACGATAGTGGGAAATGGGTAGTCGTTTCCTGTGGGTTGTAATTCGTTTTTTTCTGTGGTCATTATTGTTCAAGCAACTTATGCCACTGTGGAGTGTTCGTCCGTGTGCATGCAAGATTCCAATTTGTGCATGCGCCCGGGCGTATGAATACTTCAATAAAAGAAGTAAACAAAAGAAAAGAAGGGTGTGATGTAAAAGCAGGATGTTCAAAACTATTTCATCGTGTTCCCCCATCATTTCATAAAATTATCCCTTTAAATTGCTTGGAAATGCTTCCTTATCGCTAGAACAAGGACTTTTCAGTAAGTTTAGTTCCAACTTTGGTGTAAATCGGACAATTAGAACAGAAATGACATGCAAAAGTCTGATCGATGATTTGCGATTTCGTCTGAGCGATAATAGAGCAACTTACGTAATTGGGCCTGAAAAGGCACATCTTTGCATACAGTTTATTATTTCATCTAAAATACATTGAATAATACTGTGCTGTACAATTATTCTTACCATCAATTATTCTTCAAGTGCAACAAGATGTGACCATTTAGTTACTAAACATCTTTTGTGAAAAACAGTAAATTTTGAACCCTGGACTTGGCTTGTCAGCCAGTCACATATTAGCAGCCCCCTCAGAGGCAATGTTTCCACCCTGGGGTGGCAATTAGGGATAATACGGTATACAGAAATGTCTTAGGTCATAGCTGTGCCGCATCATATTTTTTTAGTCATGTGACCTTTGATCTTGACACATTAACCTTTGTGTACATGCCATATCAAGAAGTGAATAAAAAGCACTGCAGTCTGCATATATGTATATCTGTTATATATCAACACTATGTTTAAAAATCTTCTCCAAAACTACCAGTTATATATGTTTTAAATGTTATACAGAGGTAGATAGAGAGGTGAAGATTCAGATTCCTTCAAATCTGAGTGATGTCACCATTGACCTTAGTGCAGTGACGAGGTCACAAACTTTGTATGGAGCATATCTCAGCATCTACTTATAAGAAGATATTTAAACTTGGTATACAGGAATGTCTTAGGTCATAGCTTCTTATTTTCCTAGTCATGTGACCTTTGACCTTAACACATTGACCTTGAATTAAAAATTTGTTTGCGTGCAAAATCACACAACCATTAAAAGTGAATAAACATATGTCAATGGCCTTGGCGCTATGCTTCTCATTGTTTTGTGAACATTTCTTCCTAAATGATCATTTAAATCCTTGTCAAGAGCAGACTTAAGCAGATGATGATTTTGACCAATCAAAATGCATGTTATATACCAAATATGGCCCAAACTTGTTATCTTGATTTGCATTGGCAAATATTTCTATGTTATTAAAAATGGCAGCCTCCTTGGCAACTTAGTGATAGCTATTAGATTTTTGAAAAAAATCATAACAAAATGGAAAAAGAACAGAGCCTAATGGAAAATAGATAGAGTTAGACCTCTGAAAATACAACATCTTGCCTACTAATCTCCAAGGAGAAGATCTCATGAATGATTAACAAAGATGATAAATATTGGGCATGTCTGACAACCACAAGGTGCAGTTGTGCACTGTCAGTTTCATTTTGCCCCTGCATTCATTGACCTTAATGCAGCAACTTCAAGGTCACAAATTTTGTGCATGAAATATTGCATCGGCAAAAAGATGATTTACAAGATATTAAGGCAAGAACATGTGAGTACATTGATCAGGCTGACAGATCTCTCAAGTTGGTTCTGGTGGAAGGATCTCAAGGGTCTGAAGGAAAATAGTTTGGCACAGGGATGATCTGCAAAAGTAGTTTGGCACATGGGTGAACTGCGAAAGAAGTTCGGCTGAGGGGTGATCTGTGAAAGTAGTTCGGCATAGGGGTGATCTGTAAAAGAATATCTCCTAGGTGCAGAACACCTTCTTAAAGCTCCAAGTATGAGATAAAAATGGATATTTCATCAAAATTGAATTGGGATCTTGTATGGAAAACCATAACCTGTTTGCTAGTTACACTTTTTTCAGTTCATGTGTTTTCATTCAAGTCAGCAGAGCTATCAACCCAGAGGGTTTTGTTTTCTACAGTGGTATCACTGTTTTGCTTCCTACACGCATGCCAACGTGCACGCGAACATGCGCTTGTATTACATGTATGCTATTGTATTCCTCTTGTTCTCACGATGTCATAAATGTCATTTCTGTAAGTGTATTATTAGCTGAGATATTAATGTGGAATCTTCAAAACTCTAATGGACATCTTCTTATATCATTCACAATTACGGCAGTCATTTTCGGGGCCAAAACAAAGTAAAATCTACAGAATTTCGCACAATGTGGACTTTGTCAGTCATTATATTATCCAAGAAAACATGGCCAGTAGATTATATGTGTGCTATAGTGGGGGAAACCCACCAGTAACAATTGACATTAATTAATCTTATAAAGCGATGATCAGAGTCACGTCCCTGTACATACAATCATAGACTTCACACACTGATGTTTCTTCTATGCCGAAAGATGAAAATTAATATAACGTAAACATTTCTGTAAGTGTAGTATTAGCTGAGCTAAATTTTGAGTCACCAAGAACTCACAGAGTAGTGCAAATTTGTATGTTTTTGTGGCCAACTGCTACTGTGGCATGTGCGTATTGTGACGCAAGAGAGGTTACTTAGCACAATTTTCACAACAATTCATTGCCAACCGCTACTGTGGCATGTGCGTATTGTGACGCAAGAGAGGTTACTTAGCGCAATTTTCACAACAATTCATTTTTAACATTCCTATAAATATTTCTATGTCAAAAACTTCATTGTTTCATTTGTTTTATGTATACAAGGCAATTTCATAATTATCAGCCAATCCTATGGTTGCGTGAATCCTATGGTTGTTAGCTCGAACTGTCTTCTCCGTGTTCCCACGATTTCAGACATATATGAATCATTTCTGTAAGTGTAGTATTAGCTGAGATATTTATGTGAAATCTTCAAAACTGTAATTAACATCTTGTTATATTGTTCGTAATTATGTCAGTCATTCTCAGAAAAATATTTCTCATATGTGAAAAATATATTACTTTTATATATACTATTATAAATTATATTACTATTATATATATATATATATATATATATATATATATATATATATATATATATATATATATATATATATATATATATATATATATATATATATATATATATATATATATATATATATATATATATATATATATATATATATATATATAATAGTAATATAACTATTATAAATTATATTACTATTATATATATATATATATATATATATATATATATATATATATATATATATATATATATATATATATATATATATATATATATATATATATATATATATATATAAATATATATATATATTATGAGAAAAAAATCTTACTTATGTGAAAAATATCTTAACTTATCTGTCAAGAAAAGATTTTTTTTGCAGAATATTATTGTCAAATTGATCACAGATTTGGCCTTACATCACAAGGACTTTGAAGGTGGCTTTACAGGTGGCTTTAACAGATTCTGTCTTAGGGGTGGCTTCAACAATTTTACACATGTTTGCAATCTGTCTTAGGATTGGCTTCTGGAACTTTCCAAACATGCAAGATATCTTACAGGTGGCTTCACCACTGAACAAAAAGGGCATTTTGTGCATTTGATCTTAACCAAAAGAAAAAAATGTCAAAGAAGAATCCATATATCAAATGAATAGTCTATATAGATGTCACATTAATATCTCGGCTAATAATACATGTGCAGAAATGATTAAATTATGTCTGAAATCATGGGAACACAGGGAAGACAATTATATATGTATTTTGTAGATTTTACTTCGTTTTGGTCCACTAAATGATTGCTGTAAATGCGAACAATATAAGATGTTCATTATAGTTTTGAAGATTTCATATTAATATGCCGTAATTGCGAATATTAAAACAATGGTCAGGCACTGATGTAAGACCAGCCGGTCCGCGTAAAAAAATGCCAGTCACGGTCCGGCAGTCCGATGGATATCTTAAAGTCTGGTATGGCCCTAGAAGAATGAGTAATAATGATAATGACATGTCAGCATATGAATGATTATTAGGTCATGGTATTAAGCTATCATGAATAAGCTATCATGAATATATGGCTAAAATTAGACACCAACTATATATTTTCAGATATCAACCTTTAAATATAGCAATATAGCAAGTGCTATGTATATGATATCAAGGAATCTGGCTGTATCCGTGTCTACTAAGTACTAATGTTGACACCAGATTATCAAAATGAAATTTGTGACAAATTTGTCACAAGGTATCTTAATTTTAATCTTTAACTCTAACTTCTATTGCACTATAATATGACATATTATAGTTATGTAAACACCACTGGGTCCAGGATACAGATTTGGCAATGCATGTTTCATTCCAAAACTGAATTATTTCAATTTATTAATGCCCACTCAGTCTAATACATTACAATATCAGCCATATTGAAAATGCAATCATTGCCAATCAACCCTCACAATGCATTTGTCACTTGTTTGTGGAAATATCATCTCATTTGATATTGCTATGAGATTTACTAATGGGTTACAGTGCAGTCAAATTTGTTAGTCTATTAACTTGATCACACAGCTGTTGGTGGTTGTGAGAATTCCAGTTGCATGTTTCTTGTTTTTCAAGGTTGAATTGTCAGTAGTATATGAAGATGATTTGAAAAAATATATAAATATGATATTCTACAATATACATGACAATATGTAACAATTTGATGTTTTCTTTGTAGGTTTACCTCACAGGTTGTAGGGCGAGGAGAAAACTGTGATGACTTGACTTCCACTAAGTTCTTCACACTAGACAAAGATTCAGTTGAATCAAGAGCAGCCATAAGTTTTGTAGAGTTGGACAAGGACTATGCAGATGATGGGGACATGATGATTTGTGCCAAGGAAATGACAGTTGGAGATGATGATGGGAATGGATGGATTCATATGGGCAACTCAACGTGGTTAAAGTTCCGTGTCGCACCACCACCTGTGAAAAAGACATTGCTTCCAATGCCTATTCAGATTGTTGTTATCATTATCTTACTGTGTTTATCTGGTCTATTCAGTGGACTTAACTTAGGACTTATGTCACTTGATAAAACTGATCTAAAAATTGTTGAAAATTGTGGATCACCTAGTGAGAAACGCTACGCTAAACTAATTGCTCCTTTGAGAAAAAGGGGAAATTTTCTCTTGTGCACAATCTTGCTAGGCAATGTGTTAGTAAACAATACTTTAACTATACTGATGGATGACTTGACTGGAAGTGGAGCTGTTGCAGTGGTTATTGCTACTATGTGTATAGTTGTGTTTGGAGAAATCATTCCACAAGCTGTTTGTTCTAGACATGGACTTGCAGTGGGAGCCAGGACTGTATGGATCACTAGATTCTTTATGGTTGCTACATTTCCTCTTTCTTTCCCGATAAGTAAAATTTTGGATTTACTTCTTGGAGAAGAAATTGGCAACGTCTATAATCGTGACCGTTTGAGAGAATTGCTTAAAGTGACAGAACATGACATGGATCTCCTCAAGGATGAGGTGCAAATCATAGCCGGTGCTTTGGAATTATCAAAAAAAACTGTTGGTGATATAATGACCAAGCTTGAAGATGTTTACATGATTGATTATAATGCTGTATTAGACTTTGAAACAATGAATGAACTCATTAAAAGTGGATACACTCGTATTCCAGTATATGAAAATGAAAAAACTAACATTGTTACATTACTTAATATCAAAGATCTTGCATTCGTAGACCCAGATGATCACACTCCATTGAAAACAGTGTGCAAATTCTATAATCATCCTGTAAATTTTGTGTTTGAGGATGTCAAATTGGACAAGATGCTGCAAGAATTCAAAACAGGTAAGATATTCAGCCTATTAGTTAATTGAGATCGTAAGTAATGTATTTTTGTGACACATAAAATAATCAATTTTGCTGACTGAAGCATTCAGCTCTAGTGTTTTTTTAATCATATTCTAAAACATAGACTAGGTAATAGCGTGATGCTGATCATTGATTTTTACCCTCAGTCCTAAGGGTATTGCAGTGCTCCTGGGATATGTTTGTGTGTGTATGTATGTGCATATGTGTGTAAATATGTGTGTATGTATGTAAGTATGTATGTACATATGTAAGTATGTGTGTGTGTATGTGTGTGTGTATGTGTGTGTGTGCATATTTATGGATGTATGGATGTATACCTGCATCTCTGATGCCTATTCTTGTAAAAAAATGTTATTCTTGTTAAATATTTTTAGCTTGGTGGTAATAATATAACTGTTTATCAGAATATGCTTGAAAAGTGAATTCAAATTTCGTGCCAAATAGTAGCCAGTTATTATTATTATTCAAACAGGCAGATAAAGGTAATTAAAATTAAAAATAAACCCATTAAAATATTTTTTTACATATCAAATTTCCATCTTATCCCTGCAGTAAACAGGGATTGGGAAGGCACTGTGCCATGCGCCATAGTCGCATTTACATTAAATTTGTCCCATTAATTGACCCAATATATGTGCCAATTGTCACATACAGCAAAGTGCGAAAAAAGCTTGGTAAATCAACAAATTTTGTCTGACATCTCTGTTTGGTTGATCCCCAAACATCTTGTTGGTGCCATATTGGTTTGAAAAGCATGGTGAAATCATTGACTTTTACCACCAGATGTCACTGCATGCTGTCCACCAGGTGTCACATTGACTCAATTTAAGTTGATTGACCTGAGGAGTGCCATGAAAAATGATATAACTCACAAATAATATGTACTTGTGATATCTAGAAAAAAATTATAGGTCATACAATACCAAAAGAGTATAAAAATATCCAGTAATGTCCCATCGTGGGACAAAATTTCCTATTACTTTTTGACAAAATGGGGGCATTCCTTTTTCCCCGCCAAAAAAATCTTGTCCCCCACATTTGAACCCCCATAGTGTAAGATAATTGTTTTGTATGAAAATAACTACAAAATTGATTTCATCTTTTAATGTATCAACTGTGAGGGAATGGAATTTTCTTTTGATTTGGTTTTTAATTTGCTTATAAATTTTATCATGTTTAATCATATGTTTCAAAGATTTTGTTTTTGTTTTGGTAACAATAGTATTTGTGTCAGTGGTGAGATTTATACTTGGGTGAGTGGTCAGCACTCACCCAATTCTAAAAATTATTTCCAATGCAAATTTAGATATCTCAAACATTGTCATCATTTTCATTTTAGCATACATTTGTCATCATTTTCATTTTAGCATACATAATATGTGATTAATATCAACCTTATTTAAAAGTAATGAAAAAAAATACTCTGGGGAGAATGCAAAGGGTCAATTATTGGTATAAAATTTGCCTCTGGGAAATTTCCATAATGTACTATGCCCAAAGCCATCAGCAAAATAGACTTGAAATCCACTGTTTCTAGAAACACCACGCACTGCCCATCATATTGAAGTTTCCCCACTTATTAAACTCGACTTACGGCGATTGACTGTTGCAGTTATAACCAATGTCATCGTCTTTCCCAGTCATAATGTCTAAAAATGCAAATCCGTGTGCATTCTGTAGTGTTTTTTCTACAGTTTTTCACCCGATATCACATGTGACAACGAGAAATGGCATTTAGGAGAGTCCAAGTGATGACGTCATGGAAACGCAAAGAGAGAATCTTCATATGACGTCAGAAGGACCACAACGTTGTGGAGCTTACAGACTGTTGCTGTCGATCCCGTGAATAAACTGACCCACTTTCACCTGATTGCGCAAACTCGTAAACAATGGCGAAACGATGCCGAGATGAAGAAATAACAAAGAAATTTTTTCAAACAGGGCTGACATCTTAAGTTGATTTAACAAGTACACAATTCTTTGATTGTTAATTGCCGGAAGTCGAGTTCTAACAGTCGGGACTTAAATTGGATGGGCAGTGCATGGTATTTCTAAAATCAAAAGATTTCAAGTCTATTTTGACGATGTCTTTGGGTATAGGTCCGAATGACTTATGACTCAATTTGAGTTCCCTCTGTGACCTTTTAGTCCTGAAAAATTACCGTATTTACTTGTGTATAAGACGACTCGTGTATAAGACGAACCCCCAAAATTGAGGTTACTTTGCTTGAAAAAAAACAATTTCCGAATATTAAGACAAGTTGGTTTTTCTTGAGATATCGGCTCTGCTACCATTCAAGCTTCAGCTGACGCTTGGCGGCCATATTAAAAGTGAAATGCAAATATGCTTACGAAACAAGATCTTAACGGTCTTATACAGGAGTATATACGGTAAAACGTAAATACGATGTTCATATTTTCGAAATAACGAATATCGGAGGTAGCGAATAGATTTTAATTGCGTTTTAAATGATAAATAAAGGTATTTACCCAATATTATCACAAATTCGCTTTGCAGGTCAAGAACAGAACAAAACCATCCATTCATTTAACGTGCATTACGCAATACAAGGTCATCATTTTAAAAAGCGGGAGTGACGTAGCGGATCAATTTTAATTGCATTTTAAATGATAGATAAAGGTATTTACCCAATATTATCACAAATTGGTCGAGAACAGAATAAAACTATCAATCCATTTAAAACGCAATTAAAATCGATCCACGTGTGAAAGCTTTTCTGTCAAAAAGGGAAGACACGACTCAAAGCAGTGGAAACAATGACGAAATGCAAAACTGTGAACGCTGATATTGCAGAATTGAATTGTGCAATATATTTAAATAATAATTTTAATAGACATAGAAGTAAAAGTAAAACGTAAATATGATGTCCGTGACGTAGCGGATCGATTGGCCACGTGAGTCACAAGTCATGTGATCGTTGACTTTGCAGATTTGCCAGAGAATTGCGTTTTAAATGATAAGTAAAAGTATATAACCAATATTAACACAAAATACGCTTTGCAGGTCGAGAACAGAACAAAACCATCCATCCATTTAACATGCATTACGCAATACGAGGTCGTCATTTTAAAAAGCGGGAGTGACGGGGACAAGCTCTTATTTTTGGCGCGAAAACAAATGGAATGTATCAACTCGCATTGAAATATTAATATATTGCGCAACGATGGATCCCTGGCTTCTCTTCGTGTTGCCGCACATCAAATTTACGGTGTTCCGCACATCAAATTTACGTTTTACTTTGAAACGATGAAATAACAGACTTCGGATGTAGCGGATTGATTTGAATTGTGTTTTAAATGATATATAAAGATATTTACTTAAAATATTATCACAATTACGCTTCTCAGGTCGAGAATAACAAAGCGTTTTCATTATTTATCATTTAAAACGCAATTAAAATCGATCCACATGTGAAAGCATTTCTGTCAATTTCTCAAGATCGCCATTTTGAAAGGCGGGAGAGGCTCTTGTTTTTTTGCGCGAAAACAATCGTTAACTGGCATTGAAGTATTAATATATTGCGCAATAATGGATGGTTTTGTTCTGTTCTCGACCTGCAAAGCGTAAGTTGTGATAATATTAAATAAATACCTTTATTTATCATTTAAAATGCAATTAAAATCGATCCATGTGTGAAAGCATTTCTGTCAAAAAGGGAAGACTCGACTCAAAGCAGTGGAAACAAATGCCACAAAACTGTGAACGCTGATAATTGGTATCAGTGAAATTTTACTAATTGTCACACCACTGAAAGGGAAGACATCAAAGGCAGAATTGAATTGTGTGAAATAATTAAATAATAAATTAAATTTTAATGGAAATAGAATTACGAAATGCATATGTGATTTACTCAGGGCTGAATGTTTGAAGTTAAGGTGTAAGTCTATGGACCATACAGATATTATCGGTCCATGTTAGCCATGTTTTGACCCGTAGTTTCTGCTTACCCGTAGTTTCTGCTTTTGCATGAGTAGTGATTGGTTAGTGCGTGGTAGAGTAGGAAGATTTTCTGTTAGTTTTGCCCCAAAAAATTTAAAATTATTTTTAAAGATTTTTTTAAATGAGCACTTGTTAGCACTCATGAAAGAGTAGGTCAGTAGCTTGGTCAGGCCACCACCAGCAGCTGATCAATTGATGGAATTTTCCAGTCCAAAGGTCGGTTAGTAGGTCAGTTAGACAGGCTGCTGATCATGTGATGGAAATTTCCATTCTTTAAATGTAGGTCAGTTAGTTGATCAGCATCAGCTTGGCAGCTCTGTCTTTCACAATAGGAGCAGCCGTATTTCTCATCATTTTGAAAAGCAACTGGCGAGAGCATCTGGGGCCCGTCAGTTGCCTTATTATTTTAGTTATTTTGCTTAACTTAAGCTGAAATGTTTAATATTAAGATGTTAAGCATGTGGACATCACTCCATAAAATTCTGTTTCCGTATACTTCCATGACTGCATACATAGGAATATTGTAGAAAGGTGGTGAAATTTAAAAAACTTAAATTTGTATAAAATCAAAATGAAAAAAATCAACCTCTCTGGATTTTATATATGTGCTAAGTCATGTATTGAATTGTCTTTGTACCATATTTGAGCATTCTATCATGCTGCCCATTCTCATTTTTCAATGCATCGTTAAGTACATCGTTATTTTGACATGTAAAAAATATATTCAGTTTTTATCAATTCATAATGTTCATAATGAGTTGTATTTGTACCCTAATATTCAAATATGCATATCCTTACATATGACAGTTGGTAAATTTAAAGGCATATCAATTTAATACTGTATTTGAAAGACATTTTATGTCCCTGAAAATTTGAATTTAAGCAATAAATGTATCTGATTACTGATATTTACCGTATTTACTCGTGTATAAGACGAGGTTTTTGTCGACAAATCCTTAGTTAATGTTAGGGGGATCGTCTTATACACGAGAGCAACCTGTGGACGAGGATTTACGCCCAAAAATTACGGCACTACAAGTTTCCATTACGAACATTCTTATTTTCGAAATAACGAATATCGGACATAGCGGATCGATTTAAGTCTTATACACGAGTATATACGGTAAAACGTAAATACGATGTTCATATTTTCGAAATAATGAATATCAGACGTAGCAGATTGATTTTAATTGCGTTTTAAATGATAAATAAAGGTATTTACCCAATATTATTTCAAAACACTTTGTTTTGACTTTGTTCTGACTTTGTTCTCACTTTGTTCTCACTTTGTTCTCACTTTGTTCTCACTTGCGTTTCGTCATTGTTTCCACTGCTTTGAGTCGTGTCTTCCCTGTTGACAGAAATGCTTTCACACGTGGATCAATTTTAATTGCATTTTAAATGATAAATAAAGGTATATACATAATATTATCACAAATTACGCTTTGCAGGTCGAGAACAGAACAAAACCATCCATTATTGCGCAATATATTATCAATCGTTTTCACGCTAAAAACAAGAGCCTCTTCCCGTCACTTCCGCCTTTCAAAATTGCGACCACGTGTTGCGTTGAGTCGTGTCTTCCCTTCTTGACAGAAATGCCTTCACACGTGGATTGATTTTAATTGCGTTTTAAATGATAAATAAAGGTATTCAGCCAATATTATCACAAATTATGCTTCGCAGGTGGAGAATTTATCCATGAAGTAAAACATAAATATCATGTACGTGACGTTGCGTTAATTCACGTCCGCAACACAAGGAGAAGCCAGGGATCCATCATTGCACAATATATTAATATTTCAATGCATGTTAAGTAGGCTCTGATCATTTTCGCGCCAAAAATAAGAGCTTGTCCCTGTCACTCCTGCTTTTTAAAATGACGACCTCGTATTGCGCAATGCATGTTAAATTGATGGATTAATTTGTGATAATATTGGGTAAATACCTTTATTTATCATTTCAAACGCAATTAAAATCAATCTGCTACGTCTGATGTCTATTATTTCGAAACACTTTGTTTTGACTTTGTTTTCACTGATTCCAATTATCAGCGTTCACAGTTTTGCATTTCGTCATTGTTTCCACTGCTTTGAGTCGTGTCTTCCCTTTATGACAGAAATGCTTTCACACGTGGATCGATTTTAATTGCATTTTAAATGATAAATAAAGGTACTTACCCAATATTATCACGATGATTTACAGCCGATCGAGTGCTATAAACGATAATTAAAAGCAATATAATGAATATCATTGGCTTTATAATACACAAAGAAATATTTAACCACGTGTAGACAGTAGTCCGCCTGTCCGATATTTGCTTTCATGCTAGTATTGCGTAATGCATGTTAAATGGATGGATGGTTTTGTTCTGTTATCTACCTGCAAAGTGTATTTTGTGTTAATATTGGGTATATGATTTTATTTATCATTTAAAATGCAATTCTCCTGCAAATGTGCTAAGTCAATGATCACATGATTTGTGAGTCACGTGGCCAATCGATCTGCTACGTCACGGACATCGTGTTTACGTTTTACTTTTACTTCTATGTCTATCAAAATTATTATTTAATTTTATCACATAATTCAATTCTGCCTTTGATGTCTTTCCATTCAGTGGTGTGAAAATTAGTAAAATACCAATTATCAGCGTTCACAGTTTTGCATTTCGTCATTGTTTCCACTGCTTGAGTCGTTTCTTCCCTTTTTGACAGAAATGCTTTCACACGTGGATCGATTTTAATTGCGTTTTAAATGGATTGATGGCTTTGTTCTGTTCTTGAAATATATTGGGTAAATACCTTTATTTATCATTTAAAACGCAATTAAAATCAATCTGCTACGTCTGATATTCGTTATTTCGAAAATATGAACATCGTATTTACTTTTTACCGTATATACTCGTGTATAAGACCGCTAAGATCTTATATCGTAAGCATATTTACGTTTCACCTTTAAAATGGCCGCCAAGCTGAAGCTGAAGCTTGAATGGTAGCAGAGCCGATATCTCAAGAAAAACCAACTCGTCTTATATTCGGAAATTGGTTTTTTTCCAGTAAAATAACCTCAATTTTTGGGGGGTCGTCTTATACACGAGTCGACTTATACACGAGTAAATACGGTACCATATTTACTCGAAAATAGGACGACCCTATGAATAAGACAACCCCCCAAAATGTTATTTTGCTTGAAAAGGCCAATTTCCGATAATTTGTCGAATCGGTTTTCTCAAGACATCGGCACTGCTACCATTCAAGTTTGGCAGCAATTTTAAAAGTAAAATGTAAATATGCAGTGTCAGGGATCCATCATTGAGCAATATATTAATATTTCAGTGCAAGTTGATACACTGTGTTGTATATGCAAGTTAAAGCATTGTTAATCTCACATTTTCTCTGACTTGTGGACAATTCTCACTTTTTAAATAAAGAGGACAACTGTTTACACATGGTAGAATATTTCCATGTCTATTAAAAGACACAAATTTTAATTATATCGCTGTTGGGGGAGTTTGTATCTGAGCAGTATGAGCGAAGTTTATTACGCCCAGAGACGCCGTAAATTACCATCCACAGGATGCCCTCATGTATAAGACGACCCCCCAGACATTGACTTAAGGTTTAGGCCCGTATTCCTAGTCCCATTTTCGAGTAAATACGGTTGGTGCATTTCTCACCTTTAAACTATTACCTTTCATCACTTTAACTATACTTGTGTACATGGGCCATGGCTCAGTTGGTTTTTTGAGTGCCAGCTTATTAGCACGACTCCGGCCATGATCTTAGAAGAGTTTAAAAACACCAAAATCAAAGGCGACGATGATAATTCAGACCCCCACCCAACTACTTAAAGGTATTAAGCATCAATTCTACAATCTGGTGTTTTTGAAAGCTTAGCCACATATGAACATTATGACAGATTGAAATTATAATAGAGTAATAACATATGTTGCTATGAGACATAGCAGTTGCACTCCCAGCAGAGGTCTGTCTGAGCCAAAAGCTGCACATGACGGGTAAACACGGGTAGCATGAACTTTATTTGACCTCAATTGAGGTTCAAAGTAGGGTAGCACTGTTTGACGTCATTTTGGTACTTTTCAAAGGACAATACATTTCATGACGTCATAAGCATATTGCCATATACTTATGATTTCATTTTACCTTTCAGTGCCTTTATGATGACACTCTACATAAAAATGACGCCAAGAAAGGAGTGTGCTTTCATTAGGAGCCTATATATTAAGGTCTTGTTAAAATAGGTTTTACAGACAATGATGGGGATGCATTTTTAACAAAAATTATAGACATGAAAGACAAATACATTTATCACCAAAATGTGAATTTTAAACGGTTTTTTTCAAAATCGGTGCTTAATCCCTTTAAGGCTACCAAGTATTATTGAAGGCTTAACTTCACAGATCATCATAAGACATATCAATGCATAAAATATCACCTTCCCAGGAAAATCTGAGAGCTCACCTGCAACCTCATTAAGGGCAGTTGACACGGAATCAGTCTAGTGCAAGATCATGCCTTTGCATTGGAATAACTACTTAAATGATTTCAGTTGTTCATATGTCAAATGCCATGGGAGATTTTTTCTTTCAATTCAATTTTTAATTTGCATGTACCATGAGATCAATTTGACTAATTTTAGATTGAAAAGATTGAAAGTTAAATTTGAAAATGGACAAAAAAAATGTTTGGGGTAACATTTAAAGAAAGGATATTCTTAAGGAAAACTTTTTTGAGAATAACTACTCTACCTCTATTCTCTGGAATTAAGGCATGGACTTCTAGCTAGAATGGTGCTTTTTAGTTTTAATAGACATAATATTGAAAAAATGCCATATAACCCAGAATATTTGTGTTTTTATTAACAATATTATTCAAATATACGTAAATTTTGACACCATTTGGCCATTTTGGACCTGACAGTGAAGAAACTTAATTGTTTCAAAGCATAGACCGCTAGCCAAAATTCCCTCTATTTAAAGAAATAAAGATAAACAATATTTGCCGGTAGTAGAACTGTTCTTAAGATTTGTCAATCTTGCAAATGTTTAGAAAAAAATTACATTTTGTTTTCTTTGAAAAAGATAAATTTTGTATCACTGGGCAGTGAATAGGTCTCATGCAGCAGCTGCTGGCTAATGGACAAGTCCTAAAGATCAATACATGAAATTTCCATGTGTACAGATAATCACTGATCTCCGATGAACTGATATATATTTATTTGGGTTATAATGGTGCACTATTTCATGTAGTTGAAGTGGCAATGAAGTCACAGGGGTGCTGTGGTTATTTATCAATATAATAGTAACTTCATAGTTTTTGGTATCATAGCAAAGATCAACAACTCAAAATAATGTCTGTCTGTACCTGTTGCCCATATTTGGAAAGCGAGTAATAAAAGCACATGCCATACAGCTGTGATTCCCTATATCAAATGTCTCTGTTTTCCCTTATGTGTCTGTTTTCCATAATGATAACCATGCATATGATATTGATTTGTCAAAGGCTTTCTTAGCACCCATTATTTAAGATGTGCATAAACTAGTTTAGTTTATCATCTTAAATATCAACATTTTAATGTTTTTAAAAAAAATATTTAAAAAATAGGCCAAGACATTTTCTTAAAAGAGTTTACATATGATATTTGAAAGGAATCCAATTGCAATGTAATGTATATAATAGTGATGAATCTGGCTGTAACCATGTTTGCTGTCTTCATCTGTTTTTTAATGTAATTACTGATAAACTGTGCCAGCTTATTAGCACTATTTCTCTGTAGTGATCTAAAGGTTGTGGGTTCAATCCCTGGCTATGCCGAGATTGAAATCATGATACAATATCACATATGAGCTGAGGCAAACTCCAAGGCAAACCTTAGCCGTTCTGTGAAACTGTTGCACATTATGCTATCTTTAACATTAGATCAATTATTATTGTAGGGACTTAAATGTGAATTAAATGAAAGTGATACAAATTATAGTTTTCCATGCGTCTGGGACACTGGATGCCACAGCAAGTAATAGCATATCATTGCATTTCACTTTGTTTTTTATGTCATTGTGTAATTTTAAATGGCTATGTTTCAGGTCGCTCTCACATGTCATTTGTACATTGTGTAAACAATGAAGGAGAAGGTGATCCATTTTATGAGACACTGGGTGTGGTCACACTGGAGGATGTCATAGAAGAAATCATTCAATCGGAAATAGTGGATGAGACCGATGTTGTCAGTAAGTACAGCTTTCTGGCCTCTGGGCCTTTATGTCATCTATTTATTGATGCCCCTTATCATTATCTTGTTCAAAATGATTTGCTCTTTTATGACCTTGACCTCATTTACGGTGATGTAACCAAATTTCTGAAAATCTTATGAATCACGAAACAACAAAAAGTAAACTGAAACCATAGTTTTGTCAAATTAAAGTCATGTGATCCAGTTTAGGAAATCTTGTAAAAGCATTACATTCACAACAATTAAGAAAAGAAGGTCATGTGACACAATTTCTGAAAATCTGGTGAACATTTTGTACAGAAACATGGTTCCATTTATCAATGTCTCAATGTCCTGCCCTTGTTTGTGACCTAGACCAACACCTAGTTTGTGACCTAGACCAACACATTAAGGTCAGGTTAGCAAACATAGACCATGGTTCTCAAAGGCTAAACCACAGATGCATTAGACTATCCTAGTCCAAATATATTTAGACTATCAAGGCGGTGGTTTACTGTCCCTATATGTGACAATTATTAGTGTCTATAGATGCATCATATGAAGTTGTCAATAAATGTGACCAATTAAAGTCATGTGATCCGGTCTTGAAATCTTGTGAACCAATAATTTAACAATAAATTAAGATGGCATTACCAAACTTAAACCAAGATCCAAACTTAGACCTTGTGATAAAGAATTGAGGCGCAACGTCGCAATATCAATAGGGACATCATAATTGCTGCTATGGTCATTGTTATGATGACGCCATATAACTAAGAAAGTTTTGACTCATATTGCGAATGAAATGCTCTCCTTGTTTTAATGATTATGAAGATATAAATTTGATTTCTGTGCTCCAAGCTTAGGCGATTTTATGACTAGATTTGCACATTCATATCAAAGTTATGAAAATGAGTTAAAAATTGCTGTTACAACCTCAGACACTGAGGAAACCACACGTTTTATTGTTATGTTTTTTCTTTCCAGTATATTTTTAGCTGTTGGTGCAAATATTGGCAGGTTAGAAATATATATATCATGTTATTCTGTGAAAAAATTACTATTAGAAAATGTAATTTATACCCCTGCCAATATATGCGCCATCAGAAATAAATTGACTCATAAAATGTTATGTGATGTAAAATCAACAAAAATAACAATAAAAAAATGCAACAGGAATTTTATAAATGCTATATCATAAACATTTTTTGTTTTAAACGTTTTTACAACATGACATTTTTTAAGACATGTATAAAAAATAAGATGGATGGAATATGTATTTTTCATTTTTTCAGAATATTTATTATTGAAGCAATCAAAACAGAAAAGAACAGATTTATTTGAAGTAATTTTGAGTGGATAGTATTGTAAGCCTGAAAAGAGCCACTATTCTGATTATTTCTTTTAAAAAAAGAAATCAAAATGTGGTATAAAACTTCAATAAAACATTGGCCAATTTATCTATACAAAAAAGTTTAATTTTCCACTGTTTTGAAGTCGGCAACTATGATAGGATCAAAGGATTTTGAATCCATTGTGTAAAACAATGCATTACCATAACGCCATATCTCATATAACGGTTGTCAAGCCTCTATTTTATAATTATTCCAAGCTTAAACCATGATCAATATCTCAAAATATCTTGTAAAGAAGACATTTTATGAGACTTTCCAGAGTAATATCATGAATTTTTTTAATACAACATCAGTCAGGGATGAAGAGTACAAAAAGATAGATAAGTTTTCATAAATTAATATCTTGAAATAAAAAGGAGCAAGACCAAAATTTATTTTGCTTGTTATATCTGTATAAAGTACATCACAAATGTGTGTAATTACAAACTTAAACAAGAAAAATGGTGCCCCACATTTAACATAGAGGGAAACAAAATTGACAAACAAAACAAAATAAAGAAAATAATGAAATTTTAAACAAACAAATAAAAAACTTTGAAACCCTGAAAAAAACAACAAACAGAACAAAACTTACATCAAACAAAAACAAGATTAAAATAAACAAAACCAAAATTATAATAAACAACATATTTTCAGCTTAGTCTGATTTACATATTCCCATGACATCATTTAATAACATACAGCAAAATCAAAATTATTTTTTTTCCACGAGGACTCCACAATTATACAAATCATGCTCTGACTAAAACAATAGTTATCATACAGTTATATTTTCAAACATTCTGGTACCAAATTTTAAATTAGTATTCCTATGTTTTTGTACATGAATCTACCATTACAAATTGACAAAATTCAAATTAAAAAATTTACACCAGCCTGCAAAAATGCAAATTTATTCTGGGGCTATTTTTGTAATCTCAATGAATGCAGATGAGTCTGTTCTAATGCACTGTGGTGTTACAAAAATCAGTTCACACATTCTTCAGTGTGACAACAGTGATGCTAAAAATGAGGTAAATATAGTAAATCATTTGCACTACTTTGACAAAAAAGACACAGTTACATTTCTTGAATAAAAAAAGGAATTATTTATATTCTGGGCACAAATATGTAATCAAGTCAAACAAGTCAAACAAATTTATTAAGTAGTTAATAATTTATCTCACCTTCCAAATATTAATTTTCAAATCTCAGTCATTTGTATTCAAGGGTTTTGAATTCAGATACCTCTCATATTGAACTTGAAGACTACAACATTATTCAACAAGTTATATCATGTACTAGCAAAGGTGGGCTAATAATCTACTTGCACAGAAGATTCACACAGACAATCAAACAAAACAAAAACATAGGCCAATTTCCGTAGAGCTATGATGATCATGGCTTTTTTATAATGTATATAAACATTTACTGGATGGCTGCAAATTGCTTCATAAATGATCATTTATTAACTTTCCCAGACAATGGAACCAGAGGTAGCAGAGTTTTCTTTGCAACAAGAAATTAACCTTTGGAAGATAATATATCACTTTGAATTCTTGAGTTGTAATTTCAGTCTGGGATTTTAGCACTAGCCCGTTGTCTAGTAGTTAAAAATGAATTTTCAAGTATTAAGTAAAAATATCCTTTTGTCATTTGATTAATCTAACTAAATATGAATTGCCCTAACCAAGTACAGTACTGTAAAATAGTTGGGGCTAGTACACTTTGATTCAGGGCAGTACAAATCTTTATTTACTTGTCTGACTGTCTAGTAGCCTAAAAAGCATTTGACCCAGACTGTAATTTTCAAATATGGCCGCCACTTCTCAGTTACCACCACCTTACCTTTTCTGAATGTCTCAAACTGAAGTTATATTGAACTAGATATGGCCTTATGCAGATCATTGTGACCTAGTTACATATTCTTTCTGAAAATTATCAACACAGATATTGTATAAGATAAATGTAGTAGATGCTATTTGTAGGGTTTTGCAAAAATATTACAAACAGCCAATTTTGAAAATTGGCTCCTGTGACCTTGAAAATAGCCCGAGGTCACCCAATATCGATCTTATCCAAGCCCCTCATAGGTAGATCACATTGCCCATATCATATTGATGTTGCTGCAATCTAGAAGAAAATAAAACATTCACAAGCAAAGTTGCTCTTGTGCTGATCATGACCTTGACCATATATTTATATAATATCAAGATCTAAACTTCTCTGATTTGTAAAGGATTAGATTCACAATATTTTGGAAGTTGAAGTATGTCATTATGACCTTGTTACATTTTTTCTAAAAATTGTGAACAAAAATATTATGTAAGATAAATGCAGTGAGAGTAGATGCTATTTGTAGTGTTTTGCAAAATATCACAAATAGCCGGTTTTGAAAATCGGCTCCTTTGGCCTTGAAAATAGCTCAAGATTACTCAATATCACACTTATCCAAGCTGCTCACAGGTTGATCACATCTACCAAGTTATATTATTATTGCTGTATTTTGACAGAAAATAGAGCATTCACATGCAAAGTTTCTCTTATGCTGATCATGACCTTGACCTTGACCCAACGTAAAAAAAAGTCGGCTGAAATAAATTACCATGGATATTTACATTCATTTACATAATATCAAGATTTAATCTTCTCTGATTTGTAAATGATTGGATTCACAATATTTTGGAAGTTGTGACCTATATGGCCTTTAAATAGGTCATTGTAACCTAGTTACATATTTTTTTCTAAACATTATGAACAAAGATATTGTGCTTGGAGTAATTATGTATGGAGGCTTGACGGCCGTTATGTGAGTAATGGCGTCATGGCAACACATTGCTTCACACAATGGATTCCAAATCCTTTGATCCTATCATAGTTGCTGACTTCAGAACAGTGAAAAATTGAATATTTATATTTTAAAAAATGAAATTGACCAATATTTTATTGATGTTTCATGACAATCTTTGATATCTTTTTTTAAAGAAAAGGTCACAATATTTGTTCTATTGAGGCTTACAAAAACACACAGTCAAAATGACTGCAACTAAATCTGTTAATTTCTATTTTGATCGATTCAATAAACAGTGTTTTGAAAATATGAAAAATGCATCTTTCAAACCTTTTAATTTTTGGTACATGTTTTTAAAAAGTATTTCACTCTCCTTATCACTTTTTAACAATTTTTAAAACAAAATATTTCTTGTGATACAGCATTTATAAATTCCTGCTACAGTTTTTTATTGTTCATTTTTTATTAATTTTAAATGATGACATAACATTTCATGAGACAAAGTATCTATGGCGGTGCATGTATTGGCAGGGATATAAATCACATTTTCTGTTAGTATTTTTTTCACTAAACAATGTGGTATATTGTGGTATATTTTTCTAAACTGCCAAGATATGTGCCAATAATTAAAACTGAAGTGGAAAGACAAAAATAACAATAAAAGTATGTGATTTCCTGATAATCTGAAAGTAAAACGGAAATTTTGACTCATTTTCATAAATATGATATGAATTTGCAGATCTCTTGATAAATCGTCTAAACTTGGATCAGAGAAATGAAATTAGTATCCCCATAATCTGTATGAAATAAAAAGCATTTCATTCATGATGTTTAGCTCTAAATCGCAGTTTTGATGACTTAAAATAGTTCTGACAAAAATAACGTCAAAACTTTCATATCTTGCACCTATATGGCATCATCATAACAATGCCCAAGGTGGCAACTATGATGTCCCTTTTGATCTTGTGATGTTGCGCCTCCATTCATATTTAATTCAAGATATTTTGTAAGATAAATGTAGTGAGAATACATACCGGTACTATTTGTAGTGTTTTGCAAAATATCACAAATAGCCAATTTTGAAAATTGGCTCCTGTTACCTTGAAAATAGCCCAAGGTCTCCCAATATCAAACTTATCCAAGTCATAGGTTGATCACATCTACCAAATTATATTAATATTGTTGTATTTTGAAAGAAATAAAGACCATTCACAAGCAAAGTTGCTCATGTGCTGGCCATGACCTTGACTTTGACCCAAGGTCACAAGAAATACAGCCCAAAACATTTTCCCATGCCTACATATTATCATGTTCTGGTATCTAGTCCTTATGTCTAAGAATAAAGGAATGACGCTGACTTTAATGAGGAACTGGATGCTCTAGATGGTTGATATTTCAATGCTGACTTGAAAACTCACTGAAAGCTATTGAATTATTATTTTTTAAATCATAAAAAAATCTTACCATCACGAAAAATAGATAGAATTGGTCCCCTGGAAATATAAAACCTTACCAACTAATTGTTAGAACTCCACCCAATAGTTTCAGAGAAGGTCAAAGTTGACGGGCAGATTAAAAATGATACAATGATACTAGGAAAATGTGTACTGAAAGTAACTTATTAAGTAAAAGTAAAAATAATAGGCATTTCCCACAGAATGAAGATTCTCTTTTCACAAATTATTGCCTAATTTCACTTCTTCCTGCAACCTCCAAAATATTTGAAAGGGTCATTTTTAAATAGCTCTCTGAATATTTCCAGGTAAAAAAGCTGTATCCGGTATGGTTTTCTCCAAGACATGGCAATTCTTTTATTGCCATAGATTTCACTTAAAAAGTACTGTATTTACTCGAATATAAGATGACTCGTGTATAAGACGACCCCCCAAAATTGAGGTTATTTTGCTTGAAAAGACCAATTTTCAAATATAAGATGCATCACTTTTTCTCGAGACATTGGCACTGCTACCATTCAAGTTTGGCGGCCATTTTAAAAGTGAAACGTAAATATGCTTACACAACAAGATCTTATATACGAAGATTTACGGTAAAACGTAAATACGATGTTCGTATTTTCGTATTTTGTTTTTAATGCCTGCAAAATAACAAAGCTAATCATTTTTTATGTAAATTACACAAAGACAGTTGAAAACAATAATGAGTGGTTGACATTGAATAAATTGTGGCAAGATGTAAAAAAAATCCAAATATATAGTATTTTACATGATTCAAAGGCAGGTTCAATCATTTAAATTAACAATTGAAAAGTTGAAGTGGAAAAAGCAAAACACTCAAATTTCCTTGGCATTATGTTAAATGAACACATGAACTGGAAAGGACATGTGGATAACAGCAAAATCACAAAAACAGGTATCCTTAACAAATTGAATCACTATGTTCCATAAGTTGTACAGCTCACTATACATAATTCACTAATTCAATCCCACCTGAATTATGGCAGTCTAGTATGCAGCTATGACAACAAGAGACTAATCAGCTAGCATTTCCATTATTTTACTGAGCAAATACAATGCACTGTACAAAATGCATCGAGTTCTTAAATTACCCACAACATAAAACTGAATAAAGTAAAATTCCTTCATTAATACTCAAACAATAATTTACCTGAATATTTTCAAACACTGAACTTTGAAACAAATTCAGACATCCATGCACCTTATACACGACATCATAACATACATGAAAATAGAGTAAATAGAGAAAATAGAGTAAATAGAGAAAATAGAGTAAATCATAAAAAGACAGTGCCTACCAAAGTTAATAAACAAGACAGAATCTACAGTCTTCAAAAACTTGAAGACAGACAGTTTGAAAGGCTTTAATGAATATGTTAATAACAGATTTCTTCAATATTATTCCAACATTTGTGTCATTCCTAATACAGTTCACAACCCTTCTGCTCTTCTTAGAACTGAGCATGTGCAGAACATAAACTTCCTGCTTACTGGCCGCCATATTGAATTTAAGTCGTTGTACAAAACAGAGAATATTTTAGATGCACATTTAATGGGGAAATGTTTAACATTAAAACATTTTTGTATATCCCGTTGAGAAAACAAACTATTATTTAAAGTTTGCAGTGTTATTAATGTCTCTTGGTGATTATTTTCCTTGAAAACACAGTTAAAAGGCTTTGTTTACATGGGCGAAAATATGTGTATTTGAGTGCCCAAACATTACTCCCGGAAGTGGTGAAAAGAGGGCGCTCTCTTGTGTTTGAGCGTTAATAGGTGAAAGGTCAGTGAACTGTATTGCTATATTTATGGAAATGAAAGCATTCATGAAACCACAGAGGTCACAGGCGATTTTACAGAGGTATGCTTAAATGATATGTGGCCATGAAACTCTGATACAATTAAGTGATCTCACTAAAATCAACCAAATACACTAAAATCAACCAAATACACTGACCATGGTTATACAGTTCGCCGATCTTTCACCTATTATCGCTCAAACGCTAGAGAGCACCTTCTTTTCACCACTTCCGGGAGTAATGTTTGTTGCGGTCAATTATACATATTTTCGCCCATGTAAACAAGGCCTTTAAACTGTGTTTTCAAGTAAAATAATCACCAAGAGACATTAATAATACATGCAAACTGTGAATAATAGTTTGTTTTCTCAACGGGACATACAAAAATGTTTTAATGTCGAACATTTCCCCATTGAATGTGCATTTGAAATATTCTCTGTTTTGTTCAACGACTTAAATTCAATATGGCGGCCAGTAAGCAGGAAGTTCATGTTCTGCACATGCTCAGTTCAAAGAACAGCAGAAGGGTTGTGAACTGTATTGTGTTTTGATGAAACTGCCAGTACTGCCAATATTCTTTTGACCACCAGGTGGCCACATGTATACGATCATGTGACCTCTATTGTTGTCTGTCAGGGTGTTAGGCCTGTACCATTGGACAGACATTAATGGACAACAACTCTGTAAGCCAAAACACTCCATTGTCCCAATTTAGGGTGTCCCACTGTTAGAAAGACTTTGCTAAGCAGGTGTTTGCACAAAATCACTGGTTAGCTAAACAAAGTTTGTTGACAATGTGTCCAACGGATGATTTGGATTTTAGCAGAAGACTTGTCCACTTTTAAATGGCACAGAGGAATATGTAGGGGAAATATGATGGGTAATAACTTTTGATCGCAAAGTTTAGGGTATAAACATTTATATTATGCAAGGAAAATGTGCTTGAAAACCTATTCTACCTATTACTTTGTAATTTTTTTTTCTGATCATCTATTTTTTTCAATATTAATTATCAACAGTTTGCAAGCTGATGTAAATTATCTTAATCAATAAAGTTCAACATATAACCTACTTATCATTATTTGTAATCATATTTTAACCCAAATATTTTCTTGATCTTTTACGTGGAACTAATTATATACTTTTTGAATTATCAAGCCAAGCTAATCAAGAGTTCTGGGTGGCTCCCATGCCAGCATCCTTTGGATCTTACTTGGAGTCTTCCAGATTCTTTTTGTAAAAGGGTCAAATAAATTGTTTCTGAGTTCTAAGTTCCAAGTATCGTAGGAAGACATAATTTAAGCATGCTGAACTGACTGGTCAAATATGTCACATTACTGTGTCAGTTATATTAAAAGTTATTTGGGAAAGTCTGGTATCTGCATGAAAAGAGCCACACAAAATGTGTACCCTGTGTTGAAGACCAGGGATCGGACAGCAGACAGCTGAGATTGGGTCATATGACCTTGAAATTTAGGTCAAGGTCACTGACAAGCACACCATCTGTAGACATGGCTAAGATGCATCTAAAATTTAAGTTATGTCAAGCTATCTTGATTTGTTGTTAAAATATTACATTAAAGACTAACAGAACCCTCATTTCAAACCTCAGTCATTTAATCCTCATATAAGCAGCCCCTTTCCCCTCAGCCCCTGATGTAATCAGGCTGAGGGTATTGCAGTTCTCCTGGCGTATGTATGTATGTATGTGTGTGTGTGTGTGTATGTAGTGAACATCCTTGTCTTCATGATAACTAGAGAACAAATGATGGTAGCTTCATTAAACTTGACACACATAAGCATCTGGTGAAAATCTCTTGACCTATATTTCAAGGTCACATGGAAATTATGTGAAATCCCAAGAATCGTGATAACTCAAGAACAAATGATGATAGCTTAATGAGATTTGAAACGCATAAGCATCTTAAGTATTTTATGGAATATGACCTAAACTTACTTTTCAAGATCACAGGGACACTAATGTAAAATCCCTATCATTGCTATAACTTGGGAACAAATGATGGCAGCTTTATGAGAATTGACACACATAAAGAGCTGGTGAAGACCCAAGAGGAGTTTGATGCTTTAACCCCTGTATCAATTTGCCTTGGTGCAGTGATATTTTGTTCACAAATGACCTTTACCTGCTTTTCAAGGTCACATGCTCACCATCTCAATAATTCTAGAGTAAATGATGACAGTTTCATGATACTTGACACTCATAAGCTATCAAAGAAAGTAGATGTGCACTATTTTGTTTTTTTAACCCCTGTATCAATTTGCTTTGGTGCAGTGATGTTTTGTTCACAAATATTGTACGGAGCGAATGTAGTACAATAAGTTACCATGGCTGAGGGTTGATGTATCTCTGATGCCTATGTTTAAACCATCCAGTTGTTGACATAAGACACCTTTGTATTTTCGAGTGTTTAACTCTGAAAATCTGACATTTCTCTATTTCTGTTAATGTTCACTATTAATCTCCTTGCTGGACAAATGCTATGTAAATGGAATGGACGCATATATTTGCAGATTTGAAAATAATATCAAAAGAAAGATGTTTTCCCAATTAAAAAAATGATACATTGTACAGGCCTGCCAATGGATGTGTTGATGGTATAAACTAAATGTGAACGTTGTGCTAGTTGACAGAATTGATATTTTAGGTAAATCAATGCATTTGTATTGAACTCTTTGCGGGCTGGGCGGGTTGGGCGGGTAGTGCGGAAATTCCTGACATGGACGTTTCTAAAACGTTGTTGACTTGTTTACACTTGGAATAGAGAAATAAAATTTATATCTCCATAATCGGTGGAGAAAGTAGAACGTTTCACTCGCGATATGTTTTGGTCTAAATACTGTCTATGATGAGTCAAAATTGTCGTAAAGTTGAACAATGTCAGTTTCCGGCTCATATGGCGTCGTAAGACACAAGATTGACAAGTCAGGGTGCCATCTTTACTCACAAGATCAAAGGCTTCATGTACATCTCTGTTAAAAAACTGAACTCCTGAGTTACAAAAGGCCCTCCTATCCCTATTGTTTTTATATGATTAGACAGTGAGCTTAGATAAGAGTTATCAAAGATATAAATTGGTCAAGAACTGACTGAGCATTGCCAATTTTATGTTTTTTTAGAAGTTTGGTTTTTATGCATATGGACAAAATCGTAACAAACTTGAGGTCACTTGGGTACTATATTTATAACAATTTGTACTATTCATATTAACTTATTCAAGCCAAATGTGAGTATTCTATGGGTTATATGGTCAATTGGTCAAATTATCAGCCAATGTTTGAATGCACAAATCCTATGAGCTTTAGCTGTATTCAAATATTGAAGCGAAATTTCAGAGCAATGAATTGTAATTCAGGGCAAGTAAAATTTACTTGCCCGGTGGGCATGTGGGTCACAAAAGTTAATGTCAAGGCCTGCATCATGGTTGAAACAAGTTTAAAAATGACTGCAATTGAAGCACAGTCTGCACTATGAAGAAAAAAACATATCAAATTTTCTCATTACTTCATGTGATCTGCATAGGAATGAAAGTGTCATGGCTACCTTAAAAGCATGTTTCAACTATTTTAATTGTTAAAAGCTTGTGAATTTTTATTTAAATGACTTTTGATAGTATGTTATATTTTTTCCATAAAACAATAAAAAAGTTAACATTTTATAAGCCTCAAACCAGAGACATTTAAAACCATGAGCTCTCTGGGTGTATACATAGAGATTTGAAATGGCACATATAAATGTCAGATATTTAACCACCCACTCTCTTAGCTTTTCAGACTCCCTATGTTTAAAACAGAGATTTGAAACAGGCTGTTCTGCATTATCGCTCAAGTGAACCGATCTCGTGGCGGCGCCACCGTCGCCACTTCCTGTTTCACACATGCGGCCATTTGTCTATAGTTAAAATTGGAATGAAACATTTTCAGCCATTTTTTTTTAACAATTTATACATTCAATTGGAAGATGTTACTTGTCATGCTTATAGAGGGAACATTCGTTAGTTATGAGTACAAACGTCATAGAAGATTTTGCAGAAATTGACAATTCTGTGTGCATGTCTACAAAATACATATATTACTTTCTTACTCTTGTTCTAATGATTTCATACATATAAAAATCATTTCTGTACAAATATTATGAGCCAAGATATGAAAACGAATATTAAAACTAAAATTAACTTCTGGTTTTATGTACGCAATTTCGGAGCCAAAACTTATAAATATGAATATGATATATTTAAAACTACCACTAACTACTGGTTTTAATGTTCACAAATATGGCAGTCATTTTCGGAAAAATGTTAATCATATGTGAAAAATATGTTACTTATGTGAAAAATATGTTACTTATGTGAAAAATATGTTACTTATGTGATAAATATCTAACTTATCTGTCAATAAAAGATTTTTTTTGCAGAATATTATTGTCAAATGGGAAGACATCCAATACTGCATGGGCTGGCAATCTGTTTAAATATCTCTGCTCAAACCTGTAGCATATAAAAGGCTAAGTGTGGTTTATTATCTACTTGTCAAAATGGCCGGCTTTTGTTACAGGTTTGAAGGCACAACGTCTTTCTTAACTGCAGTTTAAAATGCAGATTAAAATGGCTAGATAAAAATATGTTCTGTGTTTTTGGTGTACAATGATTCTGATACATATATTTTTAGATTTATATGAGCATATTTTTATTGTAATTTGCAATTAATTTATGACTTGTTTCTGCAAAAGATGATTACAAGTTCAGAAAAAATGACCATAGTAAAAGTACTAAAATGAAATCTCAAAGTCTTCTTTTCATGTTATATATGTGTTCATATTGATGAAATCTACATTGCCAGTCCACAATTTCTGAATGTTTCCTTCCCCTTTAACAAGATTTTCAAAGAAAATGGCCCTAAAGTGAAGATCAAATTCACACAAGAACACCATTTGGAAACATCGTAAGGTTCATCCATGGTTTAAATTTAGCTTTATATTTACTTTTTGCCATCTTATTGCGTAAATCAAGATTTATGCAGATCAGGTCACATGACCTTAAAATATAAGTCAAGGTCATTGACAAGGGTACTATTTTGACCTTGAAATGTGACTGAAGGCCACCAACAAGC
Organism: Amphiduros pacificus; assembly: GCA_949316495.1. Classification (NCBI taxonomy): domain Eukaryota; kingdom Metazoa; phylum Annelida; class Polychaeta; order Phyllodocida; family Hesionidae; genus Amphiduros; species Amphiduros pacificus. The sequence continues at coordinate 20,731,681 of OX439000.1, read as the reverse complement.
ACACTACTGATAAACAATGCTAAAATGCATACATGATTAAATTTGGTAACGCTATCTTGATTTTTCAAAAAGATGTACTCATTGATTTCCTGTTCAGATCTTGTCCGAACTCAAGTCGTTTGCAGAGAACCAGAGGGAGTTTTTTTTAAAACATTTTAAAAGAAATCTTTTCAATCTGACAATATTCAATTTAAATTGTCCTAACAAGGGTCATACGTGCAGTCAAAGAAGAGCAAACCAATATCAGTTTGTAATGACAATCTTGAATATAATGCGCTCTTTAAAATGTAATGAGTATCTTTTACCTGTTGTCATGTGAAATTATCACAATTTCAGCTGATAACCGTAAAAAGGTGCCGCGCCAAGGCCGTCAGCAACGGGACTTCAGTGTTTTCAATCAGCCAGATGACAACAACTATCCCCGCCTCTCTCCCCAGCTTGCCCTCGCAACCTTCCAGTACCTTTCAACATGTGAGTATAAATCGTTTTATTGACATCCAGACGCTATATTGAGGGTTTGGAAGGTCACTTCCAATACCTCTTTGTAATCATCCTGTCTGTCACGCTGTTTGTTTGCACCATTACTCATACCATCTGATATTGACAACCGAGAGCAGCATGGATAAAAATCTCCTACCAGAAATACATTTCATATCATATTTTGACATCTTAGACTAATGTGGATCATTTTATGGGTCATTGAGGTACTAAAATGTAAATTCCAGTACCTCTGAGAAATAATTTAAAATATTATGTAATATAAGGTTACGTAATATCTGGAACATTTCTTTTGGAGGGGGGGAGGGGGGGGGTGGAGGAATGGTCCTTGGTTATTGGTTACAAAATCTTATGCAATGTTAGGGGGCATGATTCTTTGATCTTTTGGCTTGCTGCCATCTCTGACTAAGTAGGGCAGTGATCAATCTCTCTATTTTTACTCAATTCAGCTGCATGTATGCAAAGCATGTTCTTGCTGAAAGACCTATTGACCTACATTTGAACCATCAGTGCTATAAATAACTTTTGACCTTGCTGCTGTTGGTTTTGAGAACTATATACTCTGTACAGGCATTGTTGCAGTAGCAGTATGTTCCCTTCCATGGAAACCTGATGCACAATAACAATCTGGGAAGAAATGACAATATGTGTGGTGTTATGACTGCAGCACAGAGTAAAATACCTGTGTCATTGTGTAATCAACCAAAGCAATATATATAGTATCAAGGAATCTGGCTGTAGCGATGTATACTATTATTGTTGACACCACTGTTTAATACAGTACTGATTATGGCATTTGTCACAAGGTATTTTGTTTGTTTGGCTATCCCCTCAAATGGGACTATGTTATATATAAGGTACTGGCATCTGAGCATACATATGATTACAAGTTGTAGTATGAGGCCTCGACATAAAGAGAAAAATGTTGGTTTCCCAGTTAGGCCACGAGAGCAAGAGAAGAGGTGACAAAGTTTTTAAGGATAATAGGATGTGCAATACATTGTACACAAGGATGTGTAAAAGGCTGTATAATGACTTGTGTCTGACTGGGGGTTACTTGTCCCAATCAAAAGTCCATTGAACGTGATATGAGACAAATATTGATCAAGGATTACCAGTAGAATAATAAAATCAAGATAGTTTGGGCCACTAAAAGATCAAAAATATATTTGCCTAACTGGGCCACAACAACAGAGCATTCACTGACCCAAACAGAGGATCTGGTAGCCCCAAGCCACCAGGCCAGTGGATATGTCAAAGCCTGATTATGCAACATAGAAATGTCTACAAAGAAACTGTAGCATAGAGCCAATTTCAAGATTTTATCATGGATTTTAAACTTCAAGTAAGCTGATCATGAGGCCAACCTTGAGCATGTATGAATGTATTCAGTGCAATGCAAAATATTTTTCAGTTGTTTAAACACCATTAAGAATATAGAATTAGAATTTCTATATTTTAAGAAAAATTCAAGTATCACAATCATTATTTTAATTGTCAAATAAATCCACAATTTGAAAGAAGAAATGTGTGTAGTAATAATACTCAGATGTGTGTGCAGTGATTTGCCCACTATTTTAGACTTGTGAAAGTGACCACACACCCCGCTAATCTCAGCAGGACGCCAACTCATATTTTTAATCTCTTCTGACTTTTCCCCCTTTTTGTCAGGTATTTTGGCTTAAGGGATCATATGGTAGGTTTGGCAAAGGATCCTGCTGGATAAATGAGAAAAACTGTTGGTATCTTTGATATGTCAGTGTAATTTTCTTTGGCACTAGTATCCCCATAGGCCGCATAATGATGCCATAGAAATATTACATTGGTAAAGGACTTCTTAGCAGAGGTTGTGTCCAATTAATTAACACTACCCATACCTCTACCTTAAAAATATTGTATAGGCCGATTGCCGATCTCCATGTTGTTTTTTTCCCCATTGAAAAGTACACACCAGAACTGTACAACTTTACTGGAACGAGAACTGTACAACTCCACTATATTTAATCATTGGTCGGAGAGATTGGCAGGGGGCCTATGACTTTGTCGAAATCAAGTTTTTATATGATTTTGTAGAGTTATAATAAACAAGATATCAATGATTGTCACATCAAAACTGAATTGGAATCATGTATGGAAAAACATAACCTGTTTGCTAGTTACACTAGTTTTTCAATTAAGTCATCAGAGCTATAGACCCAGGTATTTATGTTTAGCCTTTGGGCCAGTAAGGGTTAGTGGTTTTAACATTTTAGTGGTACAGATTTAATGTTAGGGGAGCAGGGACACTTCATATAGAGGATCACAGCTGTATGAAATGTGTTGTTGATGGTTGGTAAGATACCAAAAAGACATCACAATTTCATTGATAAATAACCAAAGCACCATTTTGCTCCTTCAACTACCTATAAAGTGCACCATGATTCTAACCCACCAAAGCCAACTAAATAAATAATATTTCTGCTCAAAGGGGGTCGGTGTTTTTAAATACATGTAGAAACATCATGTATTGATATTTTATGACTAATCCATTAGCCAGTAGCTGCTGCATCAGACCCAACCACTGCCTATTGATACAAAATTAGACATAAACAAAATATTTCTCAAATTTCTCATGATTTTTTATGACAAATCAAGAACTGGGAATTTTGAATTTGGTGTATGTTCTACATTTTAAAGTCAAAATTACCAAATAGGCTAATTGCGGGTCACCATACTGCCTCATTAAAAACAATACACCGGAACTGCACAATTAAAATTTAAAGTGCACAAAAAACTCTCAAAAATCCAGTCATTAAAGGGATTAAGCAATGATTTGGAAAAATATGTATAAGTATCATAAATGAAAGATAAAGATATTTGCCTTTCACATCTAAATATTGTTTTGGTTGATGCACTCCAGTAAATGTCTGTAAAACCTATATGAATAGGAACCTTATTTATAGCCCCATTTTGAAAGCACACTTCTTATTTGGCGTCATTTTTATGTGGAGTGTGATCAAAGAGGCACTGAAAGGGAAAATGACGTCATAAAAGTATGGCAATATGCTTATGACGTCATGAAATGTATTGTCCTTTAGATAGCGCCAGAATGACGTCAAACAGTGCTACCCCACTTTGAGCCTCAGTTGAGGTTAAACAAAGTTCACGCTACCCGTGTTTATCCGTCACATGCAGCTTATGGCTCAGACAAATCTTTTCTGGGAGTGCAACTTTTATGGCTTACAGCAACTTATCTTTTTACTCTATCATAATTTCAAATCGTCATGATGTTCATATGTGGCAAAGCTTTCAATACACCAAATTGTAGAATTGATGCTTAATACCTTTAAAAAAACCAAGATGGAAACCTGCAATTGCACTATTGCAAATATTAAAAGCAAATTAAAAATCAGATTGAAAGAAAATTCAAATTTGGGGGACAATTTTTTTTGACAGGAAAAAAGAACTTTGGATGACACTGTTCCCCCTTAAGTTAAGTATAAATGGTCATATTTTCACTGGTTTATATCATAGGTCTGTTTACAGCAAAAAAAGCCATTGGATTAGACAACAATCTAGCTTTTTGGTCCAGTCTTTAATTTCAAGGCCTTGTGTGTTTGTATCTCTAAAAAAACTGTGACCATTTGCTATATCCTTTACAGAAATTTTACATATTATGATATGTTGAGGTATGCAAAATTTTGTTTCATTGCCACAATAAAGTGTCATGATTTCCAAGAATATGATTGGCTGGTGCCTGTTGTGACACATGAAAATTGATCTGAATATCAACATGATGACACATTTTCTGTAGTGGTTCAGCATGAACATGAACATATTTACGTCTGCAATGCTGTTAAAGCTTAGGATCATTTCATGGCTATTTTGCCTACTCTTTTTACTTGCGGCTTGCATGTTTTTAGATCTATTTCAAGTCTATTTCATGTGCTCTGATCCTCCATTTTGACAGGTACACAAGACTCTAAATAACATTACATAACTATCCTATTTATATTCTAGCACACACACACCACATCATGACCTTTCATTGTGTACCTCCTAACACATATCATGACGTCTACATTGATCATGACATTCACATAAATTTCTTTTATAATTAATAATTCATCAATCACCATATATCTAGACAATCGACAGACGTAAACATCATGATAAATAAATACCATTTCAGTCTCAGTAATAGAAAAAAACATAAGTTAAGGAATTAAGGCAGTTCAGAACATGTGCCCTTTGAAACACTTTAAAAACTCTACATGTCATAATTAATGAAAGGTCTGTAAGCAATTAAAGTTACATGCACAAAATATTTACCAAACATGCACCCCATAAAGGCTGTCCTAAAAAATGACGTTGACCTGTTTATCAAGGTCTCAAGCATCAAAATATCACCAACCATTGTTTTAATTACAGATATACTATAAGCTGCCAAATAATAGGTGGCTGATTTACTGATGAATCTTGAATGTTAAAAATAGTCACTGCCTATGCAAGATCATGTGTGACCTTCTTTTGAGTCACTGAGGACGTCACGTACATCGTATGTTTATTTACTTTTCACGCTGACAGAAATGCTTTCACACGCAGATTGATTTTAATTGCGTTTTAAATGATAAATAATGAAAACACTTTGTTTTGACGCTAAGATCAAGGACGTAGAGAAATTTGCAACCTGAGATGTGTAATTGTGAGAATATTAAGTAAACTCCTTTATTTATCATTTAAAACGCAATTAAAATCGATCTGCTACGTCCGATATCCGTTATTTCAAAAATACGAACGTCGTATTTACGTTTTACCATAAATACTCATGTATAAGATTGTTAAGATCTTGTATTGTAAGCATATTTACGTTTCACCTTTAAAATGGATGGTCTTAAATTCGGAAATTGGTCTTTTCAAGCAAAATAACCTCAATTTTGGGGGTCGTCTTATACACAAGTCATCTTATACACGAGTAAAACGGTATGTATGTGTGTGTGTGTGTGTGTGTATGTATGTGCCTCCATGTCCAGATTTTGTCTTATATATAACACCTATATGAGTGACTGAATTAGTCGGACAAATATCAGCATCACCCACCCTTATCGAACCTATATTACTAATGTTAGTACTTATTTATTGTTTGTGAGCATACATTAACAATTCAGTCTTGTTATCATTAATTTTCATTTAATCAATAGTCTTTGCTGGTATGCCACTCCAAGGATGGCGGGAAAGAAAAAATATTAAAGTACATCACCAAAACTGATGTTTCTACAAAGGGCTGCACTTCTAAGCAAACCCCAGCTTAGGGCCCCAGCTTAGGGCCCCAGCTGCGGATCATGTGATCATCTTGTTGAACCTGGGAATCTGAGCAGGTGAAGGTGGTGCCCAGTTTTTCAGCTGCATCACATGTTTGATATCTGTAATGAGGGTGAAGGTCTGTGAATGTGATAATGCATCCATCACGGTTTGACACCACCCAGAGGCTCAGTTGGATTGTTTTCACAAACTTTTTACCAACTTTCAAACTGAAAGGTTTCACCTACCTGAACATTTGTGTTTTCCATGGGGCAAGAGAAAATGTAATGTATGTTTTGAGGTTTTTTGCTGGCAAGTGGGGAAACGACATCCATACCCTGAGGCAGACATCGAGTGCTTCCATCAAGTCTGACAAGAAATTAATGGAGGATAAAACCATATTCAGCATTGTAAAGATTTCTGGTTCTGGAAGAAAAATGACATTCCTGTGAAAGTTCAAATGATGTAAATATTGTAAATTAACATCCTACTTCTTTTCACAATCATAACTTTGTTTATATATATTCCAGCTTCAGTATTTACAAACACATTGGCTCAGTATTTGATGACTGATACATCATGAGCAAATATATCATGTGAGCTGATCCACTTCCCACATGGCTTCTCCATGACTTCTTGGAAGAGCTACTTCCTCTAATTACAGCCATCATAAATAAATTACAGTACCAGTCAGTATGCACTAATTGTCTCACTTTTGAAGAAGATAGGCCTGGAGTTAATTGAGAGATATTATAGACTTGTCTCCAACCTAACCTTCATTTCCAAGCTTACTGAAAGAGCAGCAGACAACCAATTGGTACCTTACCTTGAGCATTATGGACAAGTAACAATCTGCTTATAAACAGTACCATAGCACAGTGACAACACAGTTTAAAGTACATAATGACATGACCTTGATATCTAGAAGTCAGTAATGTTACAGCAGCATGTGATGCTACAATTGATCATCAGATACTATGAAACAGACTTGGAGTCAAGATGCAAAGTCACAGGTCATGCCTTGAAATGGATTAGTTCATACCAAATGGACAGGAAACAATATGTCGAGGTTGGTACACATAGATCCTCCCTGAGGTCCAGTAAGTATGGAGTCCCTCAAGAATCTGTCTCAGGAGCCATCCTTTCCATAGTCTACATGTCTCCTCTTGTAGACATCAATGATTTAAATGTTTAAACAATGTGGATATTCCATCCAGAAACAACCAAACAGGTTTCTCTGTGGTGACCCAAAAGATCCCTGGCCATGCCAAGATTGAAATCATGATACAATTTTACACATCACCTAAGGTCCGTGCCCAAAGGGTAAACCTGTTCTTGTAAATCTGTGACTGTCATGGGTTGTCATGCCAAGGACAAGCAACATGACAATTCAGTGAGGCAGCACTATATCTGCTACAAGTAGGTCTCATCATGAAATGACTGAAATAATGTTAAAAGTGATGTGAAACCCCAAACAAACACATCTTTGCAGACATGTTCAAAGTCTTTGTGCACTGATCTATTTTCTATGCTTTCGATAAAAATATATCAAACATCAGACTTACATAATTGAAGAGAGGAGCCCAATACCCAAATCTTGAGTTGTCAATGATGTAAATCAGTCAAGAACTCACAGAGCAATGCATTTATGTATGTTTTTGTAACAAACTGCTACTTATAGACTTGCATATTGTGACAGAGGCAAGGTCATTGGGTGCAATGTTCACCTCAATTTATAATAATCATATCACTCAATCATATCACGCCAAAATATTTTACATCCCATATGTAGCGTGTGTAGAATCCAATTTTCAGATTATCAGTCAATTCGTCCAATGAGTCTTTATTGCATTTGGCATTATTGTCAAGTAATGACAATGGTAAATGACGATTTGGCAAATGGAAGGTAATTTTTTGGTTTGATGACTGTTCTTCCACTAGTGTCTGTTGACTTATATGCTCTATATGTCAGTTTACAATTGATTCATACTCAATATGATTCTGCTTCCAGCTGTGCCACCATTTAAACCTGATCTAATCTCTGAGACTGTGCTTCAACGCCTTATCAAGCAGGATGTCATCATAAACTTTCATCTGACAGAATCAACAGCACAGGATGTGTACCTGTTTCAGATGGGCAAAGTTTGTGATTATTTCATTATGATCCTCCAGGGACGTGCAGAAGTTGATGTTGGGAAAGAACATATGAAGTTTGAAGCTGGTGCATTTGTATACTTTGGAACTCAAGCTTTGGCAGGTTTGTATTCTTTCATTTATGTTTTCCTGGCAGATGTTTTCTTTTCTCAAAATATTAGGAGTGGGATCGGAAGATGATCTTAAGAATGTAACATTGACCTCTCCTTGACAGCAGATGGCGGTGGCTGGTGACACATCTGATCATAATTTAATTGAACTAATTTGTCATAAATGTTTTTTTACAATAAATAAATTCAAATGTTTCATTGAATGGTGGCCACATTGGCAAGGTTTCAATATTATTTAGTATTTAGTGCATCCTTTACCCACCATTTAACCACAGTCACTATAAGTCTTGATGTTGATATTTTATAATCTGCTTCATTTATCTATTGCCAATTAATTTCAAGAAAGTTAATCAAATAAAGCATATTTTTAGCATTATATAAAATAAAATAAAAAGTTTTTTCAGAATTTTGACTGTTAGCTTTTATGTAGAACAAAATAATTACAACCAACCATTCCATTTTAATGGATGATTTAGTTCAGGAAAGCTATACAAGTGGTCTCTTCTTAAAGATTTACATTCCCCATCAGCCAAATATTCTTGAACTCTATAAATTGTAGTACTTAGGATGTGCCATTACCATAATATTTAACTGGATGCCTACATCTTTGGAAAATAGTTCGGAATTGTCAGTCAGGAAATTTGTCTATTACCGAATAAGGTTATATCTCTAGACCTGTCCATCAATGTTTTGTGTGTGTGTAGGCTTGGTCTCACTGTAGCAAACAGGCCAAGCGTAGTGGAAATTTCGAATATTTTGCTTGTCCGCTTTCATCCGCTTAAGGCAGTTTTGTCCACTTTGATAGACTGCATGAGACGCGGATACACAAATGATGCGGTGCACATGAGTTGCAAGAAATGAGCAGACAAATCCGAAGAGGACAGAGCGCATGAGCACTGAATCAAAATGCACAGTAAACGAACGAGAAACTAACGTCACACAAAGCTGCAAAGGAAAAAAATTAAATTCTATTGTTTCTCATATTGACCTCTCTGACAATCACAGAGATGGTGTTGTGGGCTAGTCTCCAACCATATTGCATACATCTGTACTTGGTCCCCAAGGCAAGGTGTCGGAGTGTAATGGCAAGTTTGATTCCAGGGTCCAAGGGGTCCAATACAACATGTTGTATTCTTTTAAACTCTGTGATGAATTCTGGTCAGAATCTCATCAAACATTTGTGGAGGCATCCTCAGGAACTCAGTCAAAGAAGTTGGGTCCCCATTTCTTAGTTCCTGCAAGAGTTGCATCTCTTCCTCACAAATTTTCAACATGTTGATAAGTTTTGCGGACCAAAGCATTCCCTTACTGCTCCGAACTCTAAAGGCATGAATCTAGAAGGAGATAAAAAAAAAAGTGTTCGAGTTGTGTAGACTTCCGAACTCATTCCGAACACCAAAATTTTCCCGTCCGCTTTTATCCGCTTGTCCTGTTCGCTACAGTGTGTGTGTGTGTGTGTGTGTGTGTGCGTGTGTGCATGTATGTATGTATGTATTGCATAAAGTATCACAAGGTCACAAAGACAATTATGTGAAATCCCCATCATTGTGATAACTTGACAACAAATGATGGCAGCTTTATGACACTTGACACACATAAGCATCTGGTGAAGACTTTTTTGGTGGGAGATGACCTTCACCTGCTTTTCAAGGTCATAGAGACAATTAAGTGAAATCCCCTAAAACCAAACTTCCCCTTGTGCATCACTAATTATCAAATTCACATGTGGATCGATCAAATTGAAATTATGGTTTGCTCTATATATCAAAATGCAAACCTCCTCTGGATTATTGGGATATATAAGCCACCACCTTCTGAGAGCCCAGTTGCTTACTCACGTGGACACAATAATTAACCAGCACCAGATGCTTAATGACTGGGTCATTGTGTTGTTGCTGAACCTGAGGGTTGGTGCATCTCTAATATTTCTTTTCACATCTTAAGAAATTTTAGTTAAGTTTGTCCAATTTAAGTATATAAAAGCTTAAATAATAATAATAATAATAATAATAATAATAATGATAATAATAATAATAATAATAATAATAATAATAATAATAATAATAATAATAATAATAATAATAATAATATTATTAGAGATCTGCAACTAAGATACACATAGTAGAATTCAGTTTAGAATCATGCATTCTTTTTACATGTGCAAATTCATTGAAGACTGACCAGTCCGGCACATCAAATCCTGGAGCCAACCATGTCTGACACAAAAGTATATATCGACTTATATATTTTTCTTTTTATTCAAGAGTGCCTTATTGATTATTTGTTGATCATAAAGCAATGTGGTATAAAAAATCATTGTACAACTTCTAGCTGAAAAAAAACATAACATAGCTTTAAATTGGAGAATAACATTAAAAGAAAACACTTAAAAAACTGTGTTGTAATTTCAGTTAAAAAAAAACTTAAAACTGATTTTTGTATGATAAACCTGATGATGCTTTTGTTTAACTAAAACAATAGTTACACTTTTGTCTTATCATGTAATGAAATAATAAAAAGCCCATACTTGGGCTATTTCCGGTGTCACACATGGTCATCTCCAGGGTTTCAGGTGCCACACAGGCCTGTCTGCACTGATTTTGTATGTTTTTAACAAACATATAAATCTCACTTCTGGTACATAAACCATATATGAGAAAGAGTTGCTAATTCCTCCTTCCTCATCTCAGATAATAATCAAATATCACTTGGTGGAAATGACAGAAATCATTATTTTGACATGTGTTTTCTTTTAGCCTTGCCATCTGCCTCAAGCTCTATGTCTAAGCATCAAAGTCTTTCCAGTATCAGCAGTAACAGTGACAGCATCTATGCTCGCCAAGTCAACTACACTCCAGATTTCACTCTAAAAGCAATTGATGACTTGTTGTACATTAAGATCCGCCGGGCACATTATTTAGCAGCTTATCGAGCAACTCTGATTGAACGCCATCCCAAAACACCAGAAATTCTGGACTCAAATGAGGATCCATTTACCAAAGAATGGAAAAGAGCTATAAGTGTTGCTGACCCACCCAACTCCAGTGAGCTGTGTGATGGACAAATCAAAGTCGAAGTTGGATCTGAGGATGATCTTAAGGATGCAACATTGACCTCTCCCTCCCTGGACAGTGACCTGGCTGTGCAGACACCTCTATGTGGAGAACATTCAGGCTTGCGGCACAGCATCAGTTCTGCTGGTAAGGACCCAGACACACCTCTAATCAGCAGTTGTGATGTCACACCCGACACAGAGGCAAAACACAAAGATGTGTCCTCACAATTATGACAACAATAACAAGCAAAAAATACAATATTGAACATTGAATGTTGATTATTTAAATGTTCACAAGAATAAAGGAATTATTTCTTCTTATCAAATCCAAAGTTTTAGGTAACCTATAGAGACTTTCTCTTAACTATTTAACTATTTATAAACAGCTTTGATCATTCATAAATAAATGATTTCCATAATGGTTTTTTTATCCTTTTTCTATATTTGTCAGTAGTGGGACAAATATTCTTGATAGAGTCCATGTTAATTGATCTTTAAATGAAAAGTGTTATAATTTGACTGATTGTAAATAGAGTAAGTACAGGCATCACAAATGTCAATAAGATTTAAAATGCTTTGAAATTTTAATTGCTTTGTCTGGCACATTATTAAATATATTATCCTATGAAATAGTATGTATATGTATGTCTGTCTATTTAAATATTATTGTAATGGAATTGCTTACAACACTCTGCTATATGAAATAAATCATGCTAAGACAATTCATTTTCAGTTTTGACTAATTGGTATATTAAACCCCAAATGATATGAACACTGAATTACTTTGCCGAGCACTGTACAATATATCTTACAGCCGACGACAACAGAGCTGCAGACGACAAAAGAGCTGCGGTTTCATTTTCAAAACCTTTTAAGTGCATCTGCACTCTCGAAAATATTTACACCAAGTTGTTTTCTCACACTTGTGTGTGCAAACAAAGTCAAATAGTGTGATAAATATCGGTAATCAATTGATAAACTGAACCGCAGCTCTGTTGTCGTCAGCAGGTCAGTTGTCGTCGGCTGTATATCATTTAACTGTATATATCTAGATATATAATGTTATTGTAATCAAGTTGCTTATAACAATCTTCCATAAAATTTCTCACTGTAAGACAATTTATTGAGGTACTACTGAATTTCCAGTACCTCTTTGTAATCACCCTCTCTGTCCTGTGTCCATCCGTTCATACTCCCTTCCATTTGTCCAATCTAATGATACTTTGTTCTTTATGTTAATGAATTAATTTTATATGTAGTATATGCACATCCATGATATTTTGGTTTATAGTATCCTCTGTTCAGTGGCAAAGTTTGACCAATTGGAATAATTTGATGAGTTATTTTGACATTTTACAAAACGTATTTGTAACTAAATTGAATTATATAATGATTTATGTTTACAAAAAAATAGAATATCATGAAGTTAGAATGCCTTGATGTCCACACATGATGAAATATATCCTTGGTAGGATTTTTTTCTGTTCAGCACCAACTGAAAATAAGATTTTTTATGTGTAGTTCTGCCAGCATATGACAATATGTTGTGCAGATGTACTGTTTAGCCCAAATCTCTTGTAAAAAAAACCAAAACAAAAGTGCTACTTTACAGATGGCAAACAAATCTCATATAGACCTTTCAATATGAGCGCATAAATCTGATTCCAATATATTCTCTGATATTTTTTCAGTTTTCATATACAATGATAATTTCTTGTCAAACGTTTGCACACAGCTGGTGGACATTTCATTTTTTAAAGTGCAGTTAGGGGTTTACATATCTGATTCAGTTCTACCTTTTCTTCCTATTTAGTTCATGTAACTATTAAATTCAAATTATTTGACTATTACTATTTCAAATTGCAGCTGGACTATGACTTTATTTGGAGCTGGAAGGTTATATCATATGATCTGTTAAAGTTTCATGTGTGTGAACTTTGTTACTTTATTCACTGTTCACAGTTCATTATTCAGATTTTTTTCTAAATTTATTGTACACTATGTCAACATGTCAGATTTCAAATATTATACCCCAAATATCACCGTGCTGGATTTTGTGCCAAATTATGTGAAAGGAAATTATAATAATTATAAAAATGAAAAATAGTATTTAAACATGGGGGAAAAACAAGTGCAGGTCAATTCAAAGATCACCAAATTTTGCATACGGGTTGAGGGGGGTCCCATGATGTTATTTATGAAGCGATTCCCCGGCGCATTTAACGGTAGCAAGATGGCGCCACTCAAAACTTTTAGTACTTTAAGATTTAAATAATATAAATCCTATTTTTCCAAGTAAAAAATGACTGGCGCAGGTCAATTCAAAGGTCACCAAATTTTGCATACGGGTTGAGGGGGGTCCCATAATGTTATTTATGAAGCGATTTCCCGGCGCATTTAACGGTAGCAAAATGGCGCCACTCAAAACTTTTAGTATTTAAAGATTTAAATAATATAAATCCTATTTTTCCAAGTAAAAAATGACTGGCGCAGGTCAATTCAAAGGTCACCAAATTTTGCATACGGGTTGAGGGGGGTCCCATGATGTTATTTATGAAGCGATTCCCCGGCGCATTTAACGGTAGCAAGATGGCGCCACTCAAAACTTTTAGTATTTTAAGATTTAAATAATATAAATCCTATTTTTCCAAGTAAAAAATGACTGGCGCAGGTCAATTCAAAGGTCACCAAATTTTGCATACCGGTTGAGGGGGGTCCCATGATGTTATTTATGAAGCGATTCCCCGGCGCATTTAACGGTGGCTAGATGGCGCCACTCAAAACTTTTAGTATTTTAAGATTTAAATAATATAAATCCTATTTTTCCAAGTAAAAAATGACTGGCGCAGGTCAATTCAAAGGTCACCAAATTTTGCATACGGGTTGAGGGGGGTCCCATGATGTTATTTATGAAGCGATTCCCCGGGGCAATTAACGGTAGCAAGATGGCGCCACTCAAAACTTTTAGTATTTAAAGATTTAAATAATATAAATCCTATTTTTCCAAGTAAAAAATGACTGGCGCAGGTCAATTCAAAGGTCACCAAATTTTGCATACGGGTTGAGGGGGGTCCCATGATGTTATTTATGAAGCGATTCCCCGGGGCAATTAACGGTAGCAAGATGGCGCCACTCAAAACTTTTAGTATTTTAAGATTTAAATAATATAAATCCTATTTTTCCAAGTAAAAAATGACTGGCGCAGGTCAATTCAAAGGTCACCAAATTTTGCCTGCGGGTTGAGGGGGGTCCCATGATGTTATTTATGAAGCGATTCCCCGGCGCATTTAACGGTAGCAAGATGGCGCCACTCAAAACTTTTAGTATTTTAAGATTTAAATAATATAAATCCTATTTTTCCAAGTAAAAAATGACTGGCGCAGGTCAATTCAAAGGTCACCAAATTTTGCATACGGGTTGAGGGGGGTCCCATGATGTTATTTATGAAGCGATTCCCCGGCGCATTTAACGGTAGCAAGATGGCGCCACTCAAAACTTTTAGTATTTTAAGATTTAAATAATATAAATCCTATTTTTCCAAGTAAAAAATGACTGGCGCAGGTCAATTCAAAGGTCACCAAATTTTGCATACGGGTTGAGGGGGGTCCCATGATGTTATTTATGAAGCGATTCCCCGGCGCATTTAACGGTAGCAAGATGGCGCCACTCAAAACTTTTAGTTTTTTAAAATTTAAATAAAATAAATCTTATTATTCCAAGTAAAAAATGACTGGCGCAGGTCAATTCAAAGGTCACCAAATTTTGTATATGGGTTAAGGGGGTTACCTTAATATTATTTATGAAGCGATTCCCCGGCGCATTTAACGGTGGCTAGAGGGCGCCACTCAAAACTTTTAGTATTTTAAGATTTAAATAAAATAAATCCTATTTTTCCAAGTAAAAAATGACTGGCGCAGGTCAATTCAAAGGTCACCAAATTTTGTATATGGGTTAAGGGGGTTACCTTAATATTATTTATGAAGCGATTCCCCGGCGCATTTAACGGTGGCTAGATGGCGCCACTCAAAACTTTTAGTATTTTAAGATTTAAATAAAATAAATCCTATTTTTCCAAGTAAAAAATGACTGGCGCAGGTCAATTCAAAGGTCACCAAATTTTGCATGCGGGTTAAGGGAGGTCCCATGATGTTATTTATGAAGCGATTCTCCGGCGCATTTAACAATGGCTAGATGACGCCACTCAAAACTTTAGTATTTTAAAACTTAAATAAAATAAATCCTATTATTCCATGTCAAAAATAACTGGCGCAGGTCAATTCAAAGGTCACCAAATTATGCATACGGGTTGAGGGGGGTCCCATGATGTTATTTATGAAGCGATTCCCCGGCGCATTTAACAGTAGCTAGATGGCGCCACTCAAAACTTTTAGTATTTTAAGATTTAAATAATATAAATCCTATTTTTCCAAGTAAAAAATGACTGGCGCAGGTCAATTCAAAGGTCACCAAATTTTGTATGTGGGTTAAGGGGGGTCCCATGATGTTATTTATGAAGCGATACCCCGGCGCATTTTACGATGGCTAGATGGCGCCACTCAAAACTTTTAGTATTTTAAGATTTAAATAAAATAAGTCCTATATTTCCAAGTAAAAAATGACTGGCGCAGGTCAATTCAAAGGTCACCAAATTTTGTATGTGGGTTAAGGGGGTCCCATGATGTTATTTATGAAGTGATTCCCCGGCGCATTTAACGATGGCTAGATGGCACCACTCAAAACTTTTAGTATTTTAAGATTTAAATAAAATAAATCCTATATTTCCAAGTAAAAAATGACTGGCGCAGGTCAATTCAAAGGTCACCAAATTTTGTATATGGGTTAAGGGGGTTACCTTGATGTTATTTATGAAGCGATTCCCCGGCGCATTTAACGGTGGCTAGATGGCGCCACTCAAAACTTTTAGTATTTTAAGATTTAAATAATATAAATCCTATTTTTCCAAGTAAAAAATGACTGGCGCAGGTCAATTCAAAGGTCACCAAATTTTGCATACGGGTTGAGGGGGGTCCCATGATGTTATTTATGAAGCGATTCCCCGGGGCAATTAACGGTAGCAAGATGGCGCCACTCAAAACTTTTAGTATTTTAAGATTTAAATAATATAAATCCTATTTTTCCAAGTAAAAAATGACTGGCGCAGGTCAATTCAAAGGTCACCAAATTTTGCCTGCGGGTTGAGGGGGGTCCCATGATGTTATTTATGAAGCGATTCCCCGGCGCATTTAACGGTAGCAAGATGGCGCCACTCAAAACTTTTAGTATTTTAAGATTTAAATAATATAAATCCTATTTTTCCAAGTAAAAAATGACTGGCGCAGGTCAATTCAAAGGTCACCAAATTTTGCATACGGGTTGAGGGGGGTCCCATGATGTTATTTATGAAGCGATTCCCCGGCGCATTTAACGGTAGCAAGATGGCGCCACTCAAAACTTTTAGTATTTTAAGATTTAAATAATATAAATCCTATTTTTCCAAGTAAAAAATGACTGGCGCAGGTCAATTCAAAGGTCACCAAATTTTGCATACGGGTTGAGGGGGGTCCCATGATGTTATTTATGAAGCGATTCCCCGGCGCATTTAACGGTAGCAAGATGGCGCCACTCAAAACTTTTAGTTTTTTAAAATTTAAATAAAATAAATCTTATTATTCCAAGTAAAAAATGACTGGCGCAGGTCAATTCAAAGGTCATCAAATTTTGTATATGGGTTAAGGGGGTTACCTTAATATTATTTATGAAGCGATTCCCCGGCGCATTTAACGGTGGCTAGATGGCGCCACTCAAAACTTTTAGTATTTTAAGATTTAGATAAAATAAATCCTATTTTTCCAAGTAAAAAATGACTGGCGCAGGTCAATTCAAAGGTCACCAAATTTTGCATGCGGGTTAAGGGAGGTCCCATGATGTTATTTATGAAGCGATTCTCCGGCGCATTTAACGATGGCTAGATGACGCCACTCAAAACTTTAGTATTTTAAAACTTAAATAAAATAAATCCTATTATTCCATGTCAAAAATAACTGGCGCAGGTCAATTCAAAGGTCACCAAATTTTGCATGCGGGTTAAGGGAGGTCCCATGATGTTATTTATGAAGCGATTCTCCGGCGCATTTAACGATGGCTAGATGACGCCACTCAAAACTTTAGTATTTTAAAACTTAAATAAAATAAATCCTATTATTCCATGTCAAAAATAACTGGCGCAGGTCAATTCAAAGGTCACCAAATTTTGCATACGGGTTGAGGGGGGTCCCATGATGTTATTTATGAAGCGATTCCCCGGCGCATTTAACAGTAGCTAGATGGCGCCACTCAAAACTTTTAGTATTTTAAGATTTAAATAATATAAATCTTATTATTCCAAGTAAAAAATGACTGGCGCAGGTCAATTCAAAGGTCACCAAATTTTGTATATGGGTTAAGGGGGTTACCTTAATATTATTTATGAAGCGATTCCCCGGCGCATTTAACGGTGGCTAGATGGCGCCACTCAAAACTTTTAGTATTTTAAGATTTAAATAAAATAAATCCTATTTTTCCAAGTAAAAAATGACTGGCGCAGGTCAATTCAAAGGTCACCAAATTTTGCATGCGGGTTAAGGGAGGTCCCATGATGTTATTTATGAAGCGATTCTCCGGCACATTTAACGATGGCTAGATGACGCCACTCAAAACTTTAGTATTTTAAAACTTAAATAAAATAAATCCTATTATTCCATGTCAAAAATAACTGGCGCAGGTCAATTCAAAGGTCACCAAATTATGCATACGGGTTGAGGGGGGTCCCATGATGTTATTTATGAAGCGATTCCCCGGCGCATTTAACAGTAGCTAGATGGCGCCACTCAAAACTTTTAGTATTTTAAGATTTAAATAATATAAATCCTATTTTTCCAAGTAAAAAATGACTGGCGCAGGTCAATTCAAAGGTCACCAAATTTTGTATGTGGGTTAAGGGGGGTCCCATGATGTTATTTATGAAGCGATACCCCGGCGCATTTTACGATGGCTAGATGGCGCCACTCAAAACTTTTAGTATTTTAAGATTTAAATAAAATAAATCCTATATTTCCAAGTAAAAAATGACTGGCGCAGGTCAATTCAAAGGTCACCAAATTTTGTATGTGGGTTAAGGGGGTCCCATGATGTTATTTATGAAGCGATTCCCCGGCGCATTTAACGATGGCTAGATGGCACCACTCAAAACTTTTAGTATTTTAAGATTTAAATAAAATAAATCCTATATTTCCAAGTAAAAAATGACTGGCGCAGGTCAATTCAAAGGTCACCAAATTTTGTATATGGGTTAAGGGGGTTACCTTGATGTTATTTATGAAGCGATTCCCCGGCGCATTTAACGGTGGCTAGATGGCGCCACTCAAAACTTTTAGTATTTTAAGATTTAAATAATATAAATCCTATTTTTCCAAGTAAAAAATGACTGGCGCAGGTCAATTCAAAGGTCACCAAATTTTGCATACGGGTTGAGGGGGGTCCCATGATGTTATTTATGAAGCGATTCCCCGGGGCAATTAACGGTAGCAAAATGGCGCCACTCAAAACTTTTAGTATTTTAAGATTTAAATAATATAAATCCTATTTTTCCAAGTAAAAAATGACTGGCGCAGGTCAATTCAAAGGTCACCAAATTTTGCATACGGGTTGAGGGGGGTCCCATGATGTTATTTATGAAGCGATTCCCCGGCGCATTTAACGGTAGCAAGATGGCGCCACTCAAAACTTTTAGTTTTTTAAAATTTAAATAAAATAAATCTTATTATTCCAAGTAAAAAATGACTGGCGCAGGTCAATTCAAAGGTCACCAAATTTTGTATATGGGTTAAGGGGGTTACCTTAATATTATTTATGAAGCGATTCCCCGGCGCATTTAACGGTGGCTAGATGGCGCCACTCAAAACTTTTAGTATTTTAAGATTTAAATAAAATAAATCCTATTTTTCCAAGTAAAAAATGACTGGCGCAGGTCAATTCAAAGGTCACCAAATTTTGCATACGGGTTGAGGGGGGTCCCATGATGTTATTTATGAAGCGATTCCCCGGGGCAATTAACGGTAGCAAGATGGCGCCACTCAAAACTTTTAGTATTTTAAGATTTAAATAATATAAATCCTATTTTTCCAAGTAAAAAATGACTGGCGCAGGTCAATTCAAAGGTCACCAAATTTTGCCTGCGGGTTGAGGGGGGTCCCATGATGTTATTTATGAAGCGATTCCCCGGCGCATTTAACGGTAGCAAGATGGCGCCACTCAAAACTTTTAGTATTTTAAGATTTAAATAATATAAATCCTATTTTTCCAAGTAAAAAATGACTGGCGCAGGTCAATTCAAAGGTCACCAAATTTTGCATACGGGTTGAGGGGGGTCCCATGATGTTATTTATGAAGCGATTCCCCGGCGCATTTAACGGTAGCAAGATGGCGCCACTCAAAACTTTTAGTTTTTTAAAATTTAAATAAAATAAATCTTATTATTCCAAGTAAAAAATGACTGGCGCAGGTCAATTCAAAGGTCACCAAATTTTGTATATGGGTTAAGGGGGTTACCTTAATATTATTTATGAAGCGATTCCCCGGCGCATTTAACGGTGGCTAGAGGGCGCTACTCAAAACTTTTAGTATTTTAAGATTTAAATAAAATAAATCCTATTTTTCCAAGTAAAAAATGACTGTCGCAGGTCAATTCAAAGGTCACCAAATTTTGCATGCGGGTTAAGGGAGGTCCCATGATGTTATTTATGAAGCGAATGTCCGGCGCATTTAACGATGGCTAGATGACGCCACTCAAAACTTTAGTATTTTAAAACTTAAATAAAATAAA
Organism: Amphiduros pacificus; assembly: GCA_949316495.1. Taxonomy (NCBI): domain Eukaryota; kingdom Metazoa; phylum Annelida; class Polychaeta; order Phyllodocida; family Hesionidae; genus Amphiduros; species Amphiduros pacificus. The sequence continues at coordinate 20,711,724 of OX439000.1, read as the reverse complement.
TCCTATTATTCCATGTCAAAAATAACTGGCGCAGGTCAATTCAAAGGTCACCAAATTTTGCATACGGGTTGAGGGGGGTCCCATGATGTTATTTATGAAGCGATTCCCCGGCGCATTTAACAGTAGCTAGATGGCGCCACTCAAAACTTTTAGTATTTTAAGATTTAAATAATATAAATCTTATTATTCCAAGTAAAAAATGACTGGCGCAGGTCAATTCAAAGGTCACCAAATTTTGTATATGGGTTAAGGGGGTTACCTTAATATTATTTATGAAGCGATTCCCCGGCGCATTTAACGGTGGCTAGATGGCGCCACTCAAAACTTTTAGTATTTTAAGATTTAAATAAAATAAATCCTATTTTTCCAAGTAAAAAATGACTGGCGCAGGTCAATTCAAAGGTCACCAAATTTTGCATGCGGGTTAAGGGAGGTCCCATGATGTTATTTATGAAGCGATTCTCCGGCGCATTTAACGATGGCTAGATGACGCCACTCAAAACTTTAGTATTTTAAAACTTAAATAAAATAAATCCTATTATTCCATGTCAAAAATAACTGGCGCAGGTCAATTCAAAGGTCACCAAATTATGCATACGGGTTGAGGGGGGTCCCATGATGTTATTTATGAAGCGATTCCCCGGCGCATTTAACAGTAGCTAGATGGCGCCACTCAAAACTTTTAGTATTTTAAGATTTAAATAATATAAATCCTATTTTTCCAAGTAAAAAATGACTGGCGCAGGTCAATTCAAAGGTCACCAAATTTTGTATGTGGGTTAAGGGGGGTCCCATAATGTTATTTATGAAGCGATACCCCGGCGCATTTTACGATGGCTAGATGGCGCCACTCAAAACTTTTAGTATTTTAAGATTTAAATAAAATAAGTCCTATATTTCCAAGTAAAAAATGACTGGCGCAGGTCAATTCAAAGGTCACCAAATTTTGTATGTGGGTTAAGGGGGTCCCATGATGTTATTTATGAAGCGATTCCCCGGCGCATTTAACGATGGCTAGATGGCACCACTCAAAACTTTTAGTATTTTAAGATTTAAATAAAATAAATCCTATATTTCCAAGTAAAAAATGACTGGCGCAGGTCAATTCAAAGGTCACCAAATTTTGTATATGGGTTAAGGGGGTTACCTTGATGTTATTTATGAAGCGATTCCCCGGCGCATTTAACGGTGGCTAGATGGCGCCACTCAAAACTTTTAGTATTTTAAGATTTAAATAATATAAATCCTATTTTTCCAAGTAAAAAATGACTGGCGCAGGTCAATTCAAAGGTCACCAAATTTTGCATACGGGTTGAGGGGGGTCCCATGATGTTATTTATGAAGCGATTCCCCGGGGCAATTAACGGTAGCAAGATGGCGCCACTCAAAACTTTTAGTATTTTAAGATTTAAATAATATAAATCCTATTTTTCCAAGTAAAAAATGACTGGCGCAGGTCAATTCAAAGGTCACCAAATTTTGCCTGCGGGTTGAGGGGGGTCCCATGATGTTATTTATGAAGCGATTCCCCGGCGCATTTAACGGTAGCAAGATGGCGCCACTCAAAACTTTTAGTATTTAAAGATTTAAATAATATAAATCCTATTTTTCCAAGTAAAAAATGACTGGCGCAGGTCAATTCAAAGGTCACCAAATTTTGCATACGGGTTGAGGGGGGTCCCATGATGTTATTTATGAAGCGATTCCCCGGCGCATTTAACGGTAGCAAGATGGCGCCACTCAAAACTTTTAGTATTTTAAGATTTAAATAATATAAATCCTATTTTTCCAAGTAAAAAATGACTGGCGCAGGTCAATTCAAAGGTCACCAAATTTTGCATACGGGTTGAGGGGGGTCCCATGATGTTATTTATGAAGCGATTCCCCGGCGCATTTAACGGTAGCAAGATGGCGCCACTCAAAACTTTTAGTTTTTTAAAATTTAAATAAAATAAATCTTATTATTCCAAGTAAAAAATGACTGGCGCAGGTCAATTCAAAGGTCATCAAATTTTGTATATGGGTTAAGGGGGTTACCTTAATATTATTTATGAAGCGATTCCCCAGCGCATTTAACGGTGGCTAGATGGCGCCACTCAAAACTTTTAGTATTTTAAGATTTAGATAAAATAAATCCTATTTTTCCAAGTAAAAAATGACTGGTGCAGGTCAATTCAAAGGTCACCAAATTTTGCATGCGGGTTAAGGGAGGTCCCATGATGTTATTTATGAAGCGATTCTCCGGCGCATTTAACGATGGCTAGATGACGCCACTCAAAACTTTAGTATTTTAAAACTTAAATAAAATAAATCTTATTATTCCATGTCAAAAATAACTGGCGCAGGTCAATTCAAAGGTCACCAAATTTTGCATGCGGGTTAAGGGAGGTCCCATGATGTTATTTATGAAGCGAATGTCCGGCGCATTTAACGATGGCTAGATGACGCCACTCAAAACTTTAGTATTTTAAAACTTAAATAAAATAAATCCTATTATTCCATGTCAAAAATAACTGGCGCAGGTCAATTCAAAGGTCACCAAATTTTGCATACGGGTTGAGGGGGGTCCCATGATGTTATTTATGAAGCGATTCCCCGGCGCATTTAACAGTAGCTAGATGGCGCCACTCAAAACTTTTAGTATTTTAAGATTTAAATAATATAAATCTTATTATTCCAAGTAAAAAATGACTGGCGCAGGTCAATTCAAAGGTCACCAAATTTTGTATATGGGTTAAGGGGGTTACCTTAATATTATTTATGAAGCGATTCCCCGGCGCATTTAACGGTGGCTAGATGGCGCCACTCAAAACTTTTAGTATTTTAAGATTTAAATAAAATAAATCCTATTTTTCCAAGTAAAAAATGACTGGCGCAGGTCAATTCAAAGGTCACCAAAATTTGCATGCGGGTTAAGGGAGGTCCCATGATGTTATTTATGAAGCGATTCTCCGGCGCATTTAACGATGGCTAGATGACGCCACTCAAAACTTTAGTATTTTAAAACTTAAATAAAATAAATCCTATTATTCCATGTCAAAAATAACTGGCGCAGGTCAATTCAAAGGTCACCAAATTATGCATACGGGTTGAGGGGGGTCCCATGATGTTATTTATGAAGCGATTCCCCGGCGCATTTAACAGTAGCTAGATGGCGCCACTCAAAACTTTTAGTATTTTAAGATTTAAATAATATAAATCCTATTTTTCCAAGTAAAAAATGACTGGCGCAGGTCAATTCAAAGGTCACCAAATTTTGTATGTGGGTTAAGGGGGGTCCCATGATGTTATTTATGAAGCGATACCCTGGCGCATTTTACGATGGCTAGATGGCGCCACTCAAAACTTTTAGTATTTTAAGATTTAAATAAAATAAGTCCTATATTTCCAAGTAAAAAATGACTGGCGCAGGTCAATTCAAAGGTCACCAAATTTTGTATGTGGGTTAAGGGGGTCCCATGATGTTATTTATGAAGCGATTACCCGGCGCATTTAACGATGGCTAGATGGCACCACTCAAAACTTTTAGTATTTTAAGATTTAAATAAAATAAATCCTATATTTCCAAGTAAAAAATGACTGGCGCAGGTCAATTCAAAGGTCACCAAATTTTGTATATGGGTTAAGGGGGTTACCTTGATGTTATTTATGAAGCGATTCCCCGGCGCATTTAACGGTGGCTAGATGGCGCCACTCAAAACTTTTAGTATTTTAAGATTTAAATAATATAAATCCTATTTTTCCAAGTAAAAAATGACTGGCGCAGGTCAATTCAAAGGTCACCAAATTTTGCATACGGGTTGAGGGGGGTCCCATGATGTTATTTATGAAGCGATTCCCCGGGGCAATTAACGGTAGCAAGATGGCGCCACTCAAAACTTTTAGTATTTTAAGATTTAAATAATATAAATCCTATTTTTCCAAGTAAAAAATGACTGGCGCAGGTCAATTCAAAGGTCACCAAATTTTGCATACGGGTTGAGGGGGGTCCCATGATGTTATTTATGAAGCGATTCCCCGGCGCATTTAACTGTAGCAAGATGGCGCCACTCAAAACTTTTAGTTTTTTAAAATTTAAATAAAATAAATCTTATTATTCCAAGTAAAAAATGACTGGCGCAGGTCAATTCAAAGGTCAACAAATTTTGTATATGGGTTAAGGGGGTTACCTTAATATTATTTATGAAGCGATTCCCCGGCGCATTTAACGGTGGCTAGATGGCGCCACTCAAAACTTTTAGTATTTTAAGATTTAAATAAAATAAATCCTATTTTTCCAAGTAAAAAATGACTGGCGCAGGTCAATTCAAAGGTCACCAAATTTTGCATGCGGGTTAAGGGAGGTCCCATGATGTTATTTATGAAGCGATTCTCCGGCGCATTTAACGATGGCTAGATGACGCCACTCAAAACTTTAGTATTTTAAAACTTAAATAAAATAAATCCTATTATTCCATGTCAAAAATAACTGGCGCAGGTCAATTCAAAGGTCACCAAATTTTGCATACGGGTTGAGGGGGGTCCCATGATGTTATTTATGAAGCGATTCCCCGGCGCATTTAACAGTAGCTAGATGGCGCCACTCAAAACTTTTAGTATTTTAAGATTTAAATAATATAAATCTTATTATTCCAAGTAAAAAATGACTGGCGCAGGTCAATTCAAAGGTCACCAAATTTTGTATATGGGTTAAGGGGGTTACCTTAATATTATTTATGAAGCGATTCCCCGGCGCATTTAACGGTGGCTAGATGGCGCCACTCAAAACTTTTAGTTTTTAAGATTTAAATAAAATAAATCCTATTTTTCCAAGTAAAAAATGACTGGCGCAGGTCAATTCAAAGGTCACCAAATTTTGCATGCGGGTTAAGGGAGGTCCCATGATGTTATTTATGAAGCGATTCTCCGGCGCATTTAACGATGGCTAGATGACGCCACTCAAAACTAGTATTTTAAAACTTAAATAAAATAAATCCTATTATTCCATGTCAAAAATAACTGGCGCAGGTCAATTCAAAGGTCACCAAATTATGCATACGGGTTGAGGGGGGTCCCATGATGTTATTTATGAAGCGATTCCCCGGCGCATTTAACAGTAGCTAGATGGCGCCACTCAAAACTTTTAGTATTTTAAGATTTAAATAATATAAATCCTATTTTTCCAAGTAAAAAATGACTGGCGCAGGTCAATTCAAAGGTCACCAAATTTTGTATGTGGGTTAAGGGGGGTCCCATGATGTTATTTATGAAGCGATACCCCGGCGCATTTTACGATGGCTAGATGGCGCCACTCAAAACTTTTAGTATTTTAAGATTTAAATAAAATAAATCCTATATTTCCAAGTAAAAAATGACTGGCGCAGGTCAATTCAAAGGTCACCAAATTTTGTATGTGGGTTAAGGGGGTCCCATGATGTTATTTATGAAGCGATTCCCCGGCGCATTTAACGATGGCTAGATGGCACCACTCAAAACTTTTAGTATTTTAAGATTTAAATAAAATAAATCCTATATTTCCAAGTAAAAAATGACTGGCGCAGGTCAATTCAAAGGTCACCAAATTTTGTATGTGGGTTAAGGGGGATCCCATGATGTTATTTATGAAGCGATTCCCCGGCCCATTTAACAGTAGCAAGATGGCGCCACTCAAAACTTTTAGTATTTTAAGATTTAAATAAAATAAATCCTATATTTCCAAGTAAAAAATGACTGGCGCAGGTCAATTCAAAGGTCACCAAATTTTGTATGTGGGTTAAGGGGGGTCCAATGATGTTATTTATGAAGCGATTTCCCAGCGCATTTAACGGTAGCAAGATGGCGCCACTCAAAACTTTTAGTTTTTTAAAATTTAAATAAAATAAATCCTATATTTCCAAGTAAAAAATGACTGGCGCAGGTCAATTCAAAGGTCACCAAATTTTGTATGTCGGTTAAGGGGGGTCCCATGATGTTATTTATGAAGCGATTCCTCGGCGCATTTAACGATGGCTAGATGGCGCCACTCAAAACTTTTAGTATTTTAAGATTTAAATAAAATAAATCCTATATTTCCAAGTAAAAAATGACTGGCGCAGGTCAATTCAAAGGTCACCAAATTTTGTATGTCGGTTAAGGGGGGTCCCATGATGTTATTTATGAAGCGATTCCCCGGCGCATTTAACGATGGCTAGATGGCGCCACTCAAAACTTTTAGTATTTTAAGATTTAAATAATATAAATCCTATTTTTCCAAGTAAAAAATGACTGGCGCAGGTCAATTCAAAGGTCACCAAATTTTGCATACGGGTTGAGGGGGGTCCCATGATGTTATTTATGAAGCGATTCCCCGGCGCATTTAACGGTAGCAAGATGGCGCCACTCAAAACTTTTAGTTTTTTAAAATTTAAATAAAATAAATCTTATTATTCAAAGTAAAAAATGACTGGCGCAGGTCAATTCAAAGGTCACCAAATTTTGCATGCGGGTTAAGGGGGTTACCTTGATGTTATTTATGAAGCGATTCCCCGGCACATTTAACGGTGGCTAGATGGCGCCACTCAAAACTTTTAGTATTTTAAGATTTAAATAATATAAATCCTATTTTTCCAAGTAAAAAATGACTGGCGCAGGTCAATTCAAAGGTCACCAAATTTTGCATGCGGGTTAAGTGGCGTCCCATGATGTTATTTATGAAGCGATTCCCCGGCGCATTTAACGATGGCTAGATGGCACCACTCAAAACTTTTAGTATTTTAAGATTTAAATAAAATAAATCCTATATTTCCAAGTAAAAAATGACTGGCGCAGGTCAATTCAAAGGTCACCAAATTTTGCCTGCGGGTTGAGGGGGGTCCCATGATGTTATTGATGAAGCGATTCCCCGGCGCATTTAACGGTAGGAAGATGGCGCCACTCAAAACTTTTAGTTTTTTAAAATTTAAATGAAATAAATCTTATTATTCCAAGTAAAAAATGACTGGCGCAGGTCAATTCAAAGGTCACCAAATTTTGCATGCAGGTTAAGGGGGGGTCCCATAATGTTATTTATGAAGCGATTCCCCGGCGCATTAAACGGTAGCAAGATGGCGCCACTCAAAACTTTTAGTTTTTTAAAATTTAAATGAAATAAATCTTATTATTCCAAGTAAAAAATGACTGGCGCAGGTCAATTCAAAGGTCACCAAATTTTGCATGCGGGTTAAGGGGGGTCCCATGATGTTATTTATGAAGCGATTTCCCGGCGCATTTAACGGTAGCAAGATGGCGCCACTCAAAACTTTTAGTAATTTAAAATTTAAATAAAATAAATCTTATTATTCCAAGTAAAAAATGACTGGCGCAGGTCAATTCAAAGGTCACCAAATTTTGTATATGGGTTAAGGGGGTTACCTTGATGTTATTTATGAAGTGATTCCCCGGCGCATTTAACGGTGGCTAGATGGCGCCACTCAAAACTTTTAGTATTTTAAGATTTAAATAATATAAATCCTATTTTTCCAAGTAAAAAATGACTGGCGCAGGTCAATTCAAAGGTCACCAAATTTTGCATACGGGTTGAGGGGGGTCCCATGATGTTATTTATGAAGCGATTCCCCGGGGCATTTAACGGTAGCAAGATGGCGCCACTCAAAACTTTTAGTATTTTAAGATTTAAATAATATAAATCCTATTTTTCCAAGTAAAAAATGACTGGCGCAGGTCAATTCAAAGGTCACCAAATTTTGCCTGCGGGTTGAGGGGGGTCCCATGATGTTATTTATGAAGCGATTCCCCGGCGCATTTAACGGTAGCAAGATGGCGCCACTCAAAACTTTTAGTATTTTAAGATTTAAATAATATAAATCCTATTTTTCCAAATTTTGTATGTGGGTTAAGGGAGATCCCATGATGTTATTTATGAAGCGATTCCCCGGCACATTTAACGGTAGCAAGATGGCGCCACTCAAAACTTTTAGTATTTTAAGATTTAAATAAAATAAATCCTATATTTCCAAGTAAAAAATGACTGGCGCAGGTCAATTCAAAGGTCACCAAATTTTGTATGTGGGTTAAGGGAGATCCCATGATGTTATTTATGAAGCGATTCCCCGGCACATTTAACGGTAGCAAGATGGCGCCACTCAAAACTTTTAGTATTTTAAGATTTAAATAAAATAAATCCTATATTTCCAAGTAAAAAATGACTGGCGCAGGTCAATTCAAAGGTCACCAAATTTTGTATATGGGTTAAGGGGGTTACCTTAATATTATTTATGAAGCGATTCCCAGGCGCATTTAACGGTGGCTAGATGGCGCCACTCAAAACTTTTAGTATTTTAAGATTTAAATAAAATAAATCCTATATTTCCAAGTAAAAAATGACTGGCGCAGGTCAATTCAAAGGTCACCAAATTTTGTATGTGGGTTAAGGGGGGTCCCATGATGTTATTTATGAAGCGATTCCTCGGCGCATTTAACGATGGCTAGATGGCGCCACTCAAAAATTTTAGTATTTTAAGATTTAAATAAAATAAATCCTATATTTCCAAGTAAAAAATGACTGGCGCAGGTCAATTCAAAGGTCACCAAATTTTGTATGTGGGTTGAGGGGGGTCCCATGATGTTATTTATGAAGCGATTCTCCGGCGCATTTAACGATGGCTAGATGGCACCACTCAAAACTTTTAGTATTTTAAGATTTAAATAAAATAAATCCTATATTTCCAAGTAAAAAATGACTGGCGCAGGTCAATTCAAAGGTCACCAAATTTTGTATATGGGTTAAGGGGGTTACCTTAATATTATTTATGAAGCGATTCCCAGGCGCATTTAACGGTGGCTAGATGGCGCCACTCAAAACTTTTAGTATTTTAAGATTTAAATAAAATAAATCCTATATTTCCAAGTAAAAAATGACTGGCGCAGGTCAATTCAAAGGTCACCAAATTTTGTATGTGGGTTAAGGGGGGTCCCATGATGTTATTTATGAAGCGATTCCTCGGCGCATTTAACGATGGCTAGATGGCGCCACTCAAAAATTTTAGTATTTTAAGATTTAAATAAAATAAATCCTATATTTCCAAGTAAAAAATGACTGGCGCAGGTCAATTCAAAGGTCACCAAATTTTGTATGTGGGTTGAGGGGGGTCCCATGATGTTATTTATGAAGCGATTCTCCGGCGCATTTAACGATGGCTAGATGGCACCACTCAAAACTTTTAGTATTTTAAGATTTAAATAAAATAAATCCTATATTTCCAAGTAAAAAATGACTGGCGCAGGTCAATTCAAAGGTCACCAAATTTTGTATGTGGGTTAAGGGGGGTCCCATGATTTTATTTATGAAGCGATTCCTCGGCGCATTTAACGATGGCTAGATGGCGCCACTCAAAACTTTTAGTATTTTAAGATTTAAATAAAATAAATCCTATATTTCCAAGTAAAAAATAACTGGTTCAGGTCAATTCAAAGGTCACCAAATTGTGTATGTGGGTTTAGTCTTCTGATGTCATTTGTAAAACGTTTCTTCTGCGCATTTGACATTACCTACATGAAGTTCATTTTATAATTGAAGTTTTTTTTCCCAAATATGCCTCCAAGTATATATCTCTATACACTTATAGGACTATGGTCAAACCTGGATATAGATGGATATATACCCTGTGGATATATACTTTTTCTGTAAAAAAATCTATTTTTTTGCATTTATTACTTTCAAAGGCATTTCAAATGATTTCAAAGAATTATGATTGAGTAATGGGGCCTTGAAGATACCGGTAGACATGTCTAGATTATGTCTAGAGCTCTCAATATGACAGCTGAATTTTGAGTTCAATGGAGTAAGCCCGTTTTTCTCTGACAAAGTCAATATATTTGACTTACTGATTGGTATGAGATGTAAAGGTACTAAAAGGAAGTTTGATTGACTAAAAGTTTTGAGTGGCGCCCTCTAGCCACCGTTAAATGCGCCGGGGAATCGCTACATAAATAACATCATGGGACCCCCCTTAACCCGCATGCAAAATTTGGTGACCTTTGAATTGACCTGCGCCAGTCATTTTTTACTTGGAATAATAAGATTTATTTCATTTAAATTTTTAAAAACTAAAAGTTTTGAGTGACGCCATCTTGCTACCGTTAAATGCGCCGGGGAATCGCTTCATTAATAACATCATGGGACCCCCCTTAACCCGCATGCAAAATTTGGTGACCTTTGAATTGACCTGCGCCAGTCATTTTTTACTTGGCATAATAAGATTTATTTCATTTAAATTTTAAAAACTAAAAGTTTTGAGTTGTGCCATCTTGCTACCGTTAAATGCGCCGGGGAATCGCTTCATAAATAACATCAAGGTAACCCCCTTAACCTACATACAAAATTTGGTGACCTTTGAATTGACCTGCGCCAGTCATTTTTTACTTGGAAAAATAGGATTTATATTATTTAAATCTTAAAATACTATAAGTTTTGAGTGGCGCCATCTTGCTACCGTTTAATGCGCCGGGGAATCGCTTCATAAAAAACATCATGGGACCCCCCTCAACCCGTATGCAAAATTTGGTGACCTTTGAATTGACCTGCGCCAGTCATTTTTTACTTGGAAAAATAGGATTTATATTATTTAAATCTTAAAATACTAAAAGTTTTGAGTGGCGCCATCTTGCTACCGTTAAATGCGCCGGGGAATCGCTTCATAAATAATATCATGGGACCCCCCTCAACCCGTATGCAAAATTTGGTGACCTTTGAATTGACCTGCACCAGTCATTTTTTACTTGGAAAAATAGGATTTATATTATTTAAATCTTAAAATACTAAAAGTTTTGAGTGGCGCCATCTTGCTACCGTTAAATGCGCCGGGGAATCGCTTCATAAATAACATTATGGGACCCCCCTCAACCCGTATGCAAAATTTGGTGACCTTTGAATTGACCTGCGCCAGTCATTTTTTACTTGGAAAAATAGGATTTATATTATTTAAATCTTAAAATACTAAAAGTTTTGAGTGGAGCCATCTTGCTACCGTTAAATGCGCCGGGGAATCGCTTCATAAATAACATCATGGGACCCCCCTCAACCCGTATGCAAAATTTGGTGACCTTTGAATTGACCTGCGCCAGTCATTTTTTACTTGGAAAAATAGGATTTATATTATTTAAATCTTAAAGTACTAAAAGTTTTGAGTGGCGCCATCTTGCTACCGTTAAATGCGCCGGGGAATCGCTTCATAAATAACATTATGGGACCCCCCTCAACCCGTATGCAAAATTTGGTGACCTTTGAATTGACCTGCGCCAGTCATTTTTTACTTGGAAAAATAGGATTTATATTATTTAAATCTTAAAATACTAAAAGTTTTGAGTGGAGCCATCTTGCTACCGTTAAATGCGCCGGGGAATCGCTTCATAAATAACATCATGGGACCCCCCTCAACCCGTATGCAAAATTTGGTGACCTTTGAATTGACCTGCGCCAGTCATTTTTTACTTGGAAAAATAGGATTTATATTATTTAAATCTTAAAGTACTAAAAGTTTTGAGTGGCGCCATCTTGCTACCGTTAAATGCGCCGGGGAATCGCTTCATAAATAACATTATGGGACCCCCCTCAACCCGTATGCAAAATTTGGTGACCTTTGAATTGACCTGCGCCAGTCATTTTTTACTTGGAAAAATAGGATTTATATTATTTAAATCTTAAAATACTAAAAGTTTTGAGTGGCGCCATCTTGCTACCGTTAAATGCGCCGGGGAATCGCTTCATAAATAACATCATGAGACCCCCCTCAACCCGTATGCAAAATTTGGTGACCTTTGAATTGACCTGCGCCAGTCATTTTTTACTTGGAAAAATAGGATTTATATTATTTAAATCTTAAAGTACTAAAAGTTTTGAGTGGCGCCATCTTGCTACCGTTAAATGCGCCGGGATATCCCTTCTTAAATAACATCATGGGACCCCCCTCAACCCGTATGCAAAATTTGGTGACCTTTGAATTGACCTGCGCCAGTCATTTTTTACTTGGAAAAATAGGATTTATATTATTTAAATCTTAAAATACTAAAAGTTTTGAGTGGCGCCATCTTGCTACCGTTGAATGCGCCGGGGAATCGCTTCATAAATAACATCATGGGACCCCCCTCAACCCGTATGCAAAATTAAGTGACCTTTGAATTGACCTGCGCCAGTCATTTTTTACTTGGAAAAATAGGATTTATATTATTTAAATCTTAAAATACTAAAAGTTTTGAGTGGCGCCATCTAGCTACCGTTAAATGCGCCGGGGAATCGCTTCATAAATAACATCAAGGTAACCCCCTAAACCCATATACAAAATTTGGTGACCTTTGAATTGACCTGCGCCAGTCATTTTTTACTTGGAATAATAAGATTTATTTTATTTAAATTTTAAAAAACTAAAAGTTTTGAGTGGCGCCATCTTGCTACCGTTAAATGCGCCGGGGAATCGCTTCATAAATAACATCATGGGACCCCCCTTAACATGCATGCAAAATTTGGTGACCTTTGAATTGACCTGCGCCAGTCATTTTTTACTTGGAATAATAAGATTTATTTCATTTAAATTTTAAAAAACTAAAAGTTTTGAGTGGCGCCATCTTGCTACCGTTAAATGCGCCGGGGAATCGCTTCATAAATAACATCATGGGACCCCCCTCAACCCGCATGCAAAATTTGGTGACCTTTGAATTGACCTGCGCCAGTCATTTTTTACTTGGAAAAATAGGATTTATATTATTTAAATCTTAAAATACTAAAAGTTTTGAGTGGCGCCATCTTGCTACCGTTGAATGCTCCGGGGAATCGCTTCATAAATAACATCATGGGACCCCCCGCAACACGTATGCAAAATTTGGTGACCTTTGAATTGACCTGCGCCAGTCATTTTTTACTTGGAAAAATAGGATTTATATTATTTAAATCTTAAAATACTAAAAGTTTTGAGTGGCGCCATCTTGCTACCGTTAAATGCGCCGGGAAATCGCTTCATAAATAATATCATGGGACCCCTCTTAACCCGTATGCAAAATTTGGTGACCTTTGAATTGACCTGCGCCAGTCATTTTTTACTTGGAAAAATAGGATTTATATTATTTAAATCTTAAAATACTAAAAGTTTTGAGTGGAGCCATCTTGCTACCGTTTAATGCGCCGGGGAATCGCTTCATAAATAACATCATGGGACCCCCCTCAACCCGTATGCAAAATTTGGTGACCTTTGAATTGACCTGCGCCAGTCATTTTTTACTTGGAAAAATAGGATTTATATTATTTAAATCTTAAAATACTAAAAGTTTTGAGTGGAGCCATCTTGCTACCGTTTAATGCGCCGGGGAATCGCTTCATAAATAACATCATGGGACCCCCCTCAACCCGTATGCAAAATTTGGTGACCTTTGAATTGACCTGCGCCAGTCATTTTTTACTTGGAAAAATAGGATTTATATTATTTAAATCTTAAAATACTAAAAGTTTTGAGTGGCGCCATCTTGCTACTGTTAAATGCGCCGGGGAATCGCTTCATAAATAACATCATGGGACCCCCCTCAACCCGTATGCAAAATTTGGTGACCTTTGAATTGACCTGCGCCAGTCATTTTTTACTTGGAAAAATAGGATTTATATTATTTAAATCTTAAAATACTAAAAGTTTTGAGTGGCGCCATCTTGCTACCGTTAAATGCGCCGGGGAATCGCTTCATAAATAACATCATGGGACCCCCCTCAACCCGTATGCAAAATTTGGTGACCTTTGAATTGACCTGCGCCAGTCATTTTTTACTTGGAAAAATAGGATTTATATTATTTAAATCTTAAAATACTAAAAGTTTTGAGTGGCGCCATCTTGCTACCATTAAATGTGCCGGGGAATCGCTTCATAAATAACATTATGGGACCCCCCTCAACCCGTATGCAAAATTTGGTGACCTTTGAATTGACCTGCGCCAGTCATTTTTTACTTGGAAAAATAGGATTTATATTATTTAAATCTTAAAATACTAAAAGTTTTGAGTGGCGCCATCTTGCTACCGTTAAATGCGCCGGGGAATAGCTTCATAAATAACATCATGGGACCCCCCTCAACCCGTATGCAAAATTTGGTGACCTTTGAATTGACCTGCGCCAGTCATTTTTTACTTGGAAAAATAGGATTTATATTATTTAAATCTTAAAGTACTAAAAGTTTTGAGTGGCGCCATCTTGCTACCGTTAAATGCGCCGGGGAATCACTTCATAAATAACATCATGGGACCCCCCTTAACCCGCATACAAAATTTGGTGATCTTTGAATTGACCTGCACTTGTTTTTTCCCCCATGTTTAAATACTATTTTTCGTTTTTATAATTATTATAATTTCCTTTCACATAATTTGGCACAAAATCCAGCACGGTGATATTTGGGACATAATATTTGAAATCTGACATGTTGACATAGTGTACAATAAATTTAGAAAAAAATCTGAATAATGAACTGTGAACAGTGAATAAGTAACAAAGTTCACACACATTAAAGTTTCTTGAATTTAAAAAGCTTTTTAGCTCTGCTGACTTCTTTGAAGTCACAGAGCTATAGGAGTGGGGGAACAGGTGTCTGTCCGTACATCCATCTGAGATGTTGCAGGTACAGGTGTCTGTCCGTACATACGTCTGAGATGTTGCAGGTACACCATTTAAAGTGATTAAAAAGTACTATATATCTTTTATATATCAAAACTATGTTTAAAATTCTTCTCTAAAACTACTAATAATATATAAGAGGAAATTAAAACATGGTATACAGAAATATCTAAGCTCATAGCTGTGCATCGTCATACTTTTTTAGTCATGTGACCTTAGACCTTGGCACATTGACCTTGAATTTCAAATTTGCGTTCATTCGACATCTCAATGATTTAAAGTGAAAAAAGTACTTCATATATGTTATATATTAACAATATGCTTAGCACCATAACCATATTTTACAGATGTGACGACCTTTATATTATTGTGCAGGCCATATCTCATGAATGATGAACTAACGTTCTGCTTCTATTATCATTAAATCTGTGCTGGTATTTAGACATTGCTCCTCCCAGTGGTGTTGTTGATTTACATCATACAGAATATTTTTTATGTGGCTGCACCAGTTTATTTTTCCTAGTTCATGCAATTCAAGAAGTGAGTTATATGCTTTTTTCACTATATGGTTATTTTTTAGTAAGAGGATTCTTTTCCAGTATTTAATTGCCTGAATCTTTGTTTGAGGATAAGGGGAAATCTTCCAGACTCGGCATATATTGCATAATTACTGGAAGATATTTTAACACAGAGATTGCTTTTTAGATAAGATAAATGTATTTTTTCCAGAGATTTGACTTCTTTTCCTGTAAACCAAACATCAGCAGCATATAACATGATTGGGCTTATTTGAGTATCAAATGTTTTGAAGGCTAATATTGGTGAAAGTTGTCCTATACTATTTTTAACATGTGAGTTAAGTGCCTAAATAGCATTTTGTGATTTTTCAGTGAGGTGATCATGTGTTTTTCTGAGTGGATCTATGGTCTTAGATGAGAAAATAGCACCCAAATATTTATATTCATCTACAATTTTGATTGTTTGGTTATTGTATTTAAAGACAAAATCATTTTTCTTTTTTCCAAAGATGATGACATTGGTTTTCGTTAGACTTACTATCAGGTGCCACTTTTTACCAAAATTAAATAATCCATCTACCAATTTTTGTAATCCCTCTGGGGTCTCTGAGCACAATATCAAATCATCTGCATACTATATATACAATAATATACCTTCATCTAATAATACACCATATTCTAATTCTGTGAACAATTTAGGATTTAGCATGCCTCCCTGTAAAACACCAAATTTGCTATCTATTTCTTGTCAGAGGCGGCCTTTCCATTTTACACGACATTTAGCTTTATCATACATACTGATAATCAGTTTTAGAAGTTTACCTTTTAGACCTCTTTGTATAAGTTTATAATATAGGGCAGCTCTGTTTACATAATCAAAAGCCTTAGTAAAATCTACAAAACATACATATAATGGTTTCTTCTTAAATTTTTGTCTTTGTATTACAGAATTTAATGCAAATATATTATCTGTAGTCCTAGCATCCTTTTTAAAGCCAGATTGACATGGGTCTTCTAAATCGAGAGCAATATTTCTGTCAACTAATCTTGAATTTAGGATAGATTCTAAAATATTTCCTGATGCAGGCATTACTGTTACTTTTCTGTAATTATCGGGGACATTTATACTTGTTTTTTTGTGGACAGGACTGATAATTCCTTCAGACCAGGCAGTCGGCCAGTCAGATTTATCAAAAATAGAATTATACAAGCCATCCAAAACTGGTACAATTTGGTCAGTTGCATATTTGAGGAACTCTCCACTTATTCCATCACTACCAGGTGCCTTTCTAGTTTTTCTAGGTGTGATGATATTTCTTCTCGTGTAATTGGGCTATTGCATATTTCTTCTGAAAAATCATATTCATCAATTTCTTCTTTTGTGCTGAGATATTTTTTTAACAAAATTGGAGATTCCATGCATATGGACATGGTCAAAATATTCAATGTCAGGGGGTTCAGTTTGTTCTTGAAAATATCTGTCAAAGTCTGTCAGTTTTAATTTACTGTTATTGTTTTGATGGGATTTAAATGATTTCCACAGTTTCCAATAAGTACTAGGATTTTTTGTTTGGAGATTTACAAGTTTAGTGTGCATATGTTCCATATATTTTCTCTTATTGAGTTGTTTGATACGGTTGTACTCTTTTTCAAGTTCCCTGTATTGTTCTTTATGTGGTGCAATAGTTATATCATGATTCTTTGCAAAATTATTTACTCTTCTTTTCATATTTTTACATTCATCATTGAACCATTTATTCTGAGGGAATATTGAAGTATTAATAGACTTCTTTTTTGCAAATGTTTGTTCTAATGCAGTTTCTATATATTTATAATAAATGCTGCAGATGTCATCACTTGTTTTGTTATCATCACTAATATCTATTAGTATCTGATCGTATAGAAGTTGGCATTCAGTTGAGTATAAATTTTCTTTATATATTTCTAATCTTGTGGGTTCCCATTTAAATGATGTTAGTATATCACCATCAGAGTCCGGCTCTGTTGGACAATCACTGTTTCTGCTTATTTTTAATTCAAACTGTATTGGTGTGTGGTCAGATATAGCTCGTTTGAGACATATTTCAAAATTAGTAATTTGTGTCATACTTTGGGGTTTGCATATTAGATAGTCAACAACACTACACCCATTTTCTTTTATACAAGTAAAATTCTTGGTGTTGTTCACATCCCCGAGCCGGCCATTCATTATTCGGTACCCTCACCTTTTTAGAAAAATCAATTAAGCTTCGTCCATAATTGTTCACAGTTTTATCATTAGAAGACCTCTTTTCAACATGCTCTGTGGGGCTATTTATTACAGTGTGAAATGTGATATTTTCCAGGTCACCCTCATTACCAGGGTAGGAAACCGGGCAGTCTGATAACTGTCCAGTTCTAGCATTTAGGTCTCCACAGAGTAAAATATCATTTGCATTTTCATACTTTGCTAACTCTTCATTTAAAATATCAAAATAATCTGTCCTGCAGTTTGTACTATGAATATAAGAAGAATCAGCAGGTGTAAAATACATTTCTGCGATCATTTTTCTTTGTCCCAGCTAAAGAAGGAAGCCTTAAGTTTAACCCATACAATACATTCATTACAACAAATTAGGTCTATTCCATCTAAAATACTTGTTCTGATATATATACCGATTCCACCAGAGGGACCAGGTGCTCGTGGATGTATGAATTTTCTTGGAAAATCTTTGTATTTAAAACCTGGAATGTTATATTCTTTTTCTGATCTAGAATGTGTGTGTTTCTGTTATTATGATAATGTCATTTTTAAACATGAAGTTTTGTATATCTTTTTCAAATATTTTATCATAGATTCCTCTTATATTCCATAATTGTATTTTCAAACTCAAACTCAACTCAAACTCAAAATCAATTTATTCAGCCATATATAATACTACATATTTTATGATATTGTTACATAATATGTAAATATTAACATAAATATAATATGGCCAGGGAGACCCCCATTAAGGTGAGTTTAATCACTGCTATCATAGGAGCCACCCTGGGGAAAATTAGATGAAATTTAATAACTTAATAACTTTGCATACGTACATTATTTTTCAACTAGTGTAATATGGTAAAAGATTGATTTTTTATATTTTGGCTGAAGTATATAGTTTCATGTATATTTCTACCCAGTAAATAATGCTTATTAGGTGTGACATAGAACTTAATTCTCTGGTATGTGTACATGCATGATATACAAATGTATTCAGAAATAGCAGTACAGTTTCAGTAAAACAAAATACAACAAGACTGCAGTGCATCAGTCCAGCAATGTGTAGAGTGGGATCAGGGAGTTCTGCCACAAATATAACACTGTGGTATTGTACATTCATATCTATAATCATCTAATATAAGTGTTTTGATATATTTGGTATAACCTTGAATACTATGAGTCATAATTTTATCAATAATACAATCTGGTGTTTCATTTACTATTATAGGTAGTGAAAATCTAATACATTTCTCCATATATGCATGTTTTATTGGGGGGTGACGGATGTCATCATTTATTCTTGTAGGATAGCTATGTGTTTGGTGGAAAGGCAAATTCTGTAAATATAATGGTAGTTTTTGGTGTTTATATCTATAATAAAACTTCAACACTTGGACTTTGTAGATATCACAAACTTTCAATAATTTAAAATGTTTAAAGATAGGTTCTGTATTAGCATTATAGTTACTCAGATTTATTATTCTTATTGCCTTTTTTTGCAACTGGGCAACTCTTTTGCAAGATTTACCCCATATAAGAATTCCATAATTTATGTAGGACAAGATCATGGAGTTATAGAGTGTGATTCTTATATTTAGTGGTAATATATGTTTCAGTCTGTTTAATACACCTAAATTTCTGGATAGCTTGTTTGATATTCTGTCGACATGATCAGGTTTCTCCGTGCATTCCATATTTTTTCACGATCATTGTAGTCATGAAGTCTGAAAATTATCAGTCTGGGCTTGGATTTAAAGGCTGATGGCATGCGGTGGCATCTTTCAATTTTGATCGATCTGGCATCCTCAACTTTAAGTTTTTCATCTATGATTTTATAGACAAGATTTAAGCATTCTTGTTTGGTTTCCCCATCACGTTCTGTGCATCCTTCAATAACCAAGTCGTTACGACGGTCTTGGGCCTCAATTCTTATGATCTGTTCTTTCAGATGTTTGTTCTTTCAGATGTTTGTTCTTTCAGATGTTTGTATCTAGATTGGCATAATCCTTTGTCAACTGAGTGACATCATTTTCACATATGGATGCTTTCTCCAAAGCCTCATCAGCAGTTTCTTGTGTGGCTTTCAGGCTTTTTACAACATCTTCTATCTCATCTTTCACATCTTTCAATCATTTACAATAGAAGATTTGCTTGCTTGCTTTGGATAAATCTCATGATACCGCTCCTGGGCCTGATCAAATTCACTACCAAATCCTTAAACACCTCCCTGATCAATCACTTGGGCATCTTTTAAATATTTTTAATAACATTTGGGAAAGTGGTGATTTTCCTCCTTCATGGAGTGAAGCCACTATTATTCCCATTCCTAAGCCTGGCAAAGACTCCTCAGATTCAAATAATTATCGCCCCATTGCTTTAACCAGTTGTATCTGTAAAACAATGGAGCGAATGATTAATGAGCGTTTAGTTTGGTTTTTAGAAACTGCAGCTTTTATTTCTGTTGCACAGAGTGGCTTTAGAAAAACTCGAAGTACCATTGACCACCTGGTACGTTTAGAGACATTTATAAGAGAGGGTTTTTTAAAAGGTGAGCATGTGGTTAGCATTTTCTTTGATTTAGAGAAAGCGTACGATACTACAAGGAAATTTGGAATAATGAGCGATTTATATGATATGGGATTAAGGGGTCGTTTACCCCTTTTTATTCAAAATTTTTTGTCAAATAGACAATTCAGGGTCCGAGTTGGTTCATCACTTTCTGATGCTTTTGATCAGGAAATGGGTGTTCCACAGGGAAGTATATTATCAGTCACCCTTTTTATTATTAAAATTAACAGCATTGTTGATTGTATGAGGCCTGGAGCAGATTGCTCACTTTTTGTTGATGATTTCAACTTAAGCTACAGGTCCACAAGCATGCATACAATAGAACGACAGCTCCAACAACATTTAAACAGATTACAAGAATGGGCTGATCATAACGGATTTAAGTTTTCTTTAAAGAAAACTGTGTGTATGCACTTTTGTAAAAAATGGAAGGTTCACCCAGATCCTGATCTTTATTTAGGCCAAACTCGGACACCTGTTGTCGAAGAAACCAAGTTTCTTGGACTTATTTTTGACAGGAAATTATCTTTTATTCCTCACATTAAATACATTAAAAAGAAATGCCAGAAGGCATTGGATTTATTACGGGTTCTTGCCCATACCGATTGGGGAGGGGACCGTAATATTTTATTGCAATTTTACAGAGCGCTTGTACGTTCTAAGCTTGATTATGGATGTATGATATATGGATCAGCACGTCCATCTTATATTAAAATGCTTGATCCTATACAAAATCAAGGTTTACGACTTTGCCTTGGTGCATTTCGTGCATCGCCTGCAGATAGCTTGGCAGTTGAGGCAGATGAGCTGCCTCTTGATTTAAGAAGAGAAAAGCTTGCCCTTCAGTATGCTGCAAAAATTGCAGCTTGTCCAGACAATCCTGCACATGATACTATATTTAATCCAAATTATGTTGACCTTTTTGAAAGTAAATCTAATACAATATAGTCCAGTCAAAATATGAAATGACCCAGAACAAATTAGAACAGAAACCATTTTGGTGTTATTTGTCTCAGAATGTTACCCAGATGAACATATAAAAAGTCTACCAAAATCAACTTAGTGGAACATCACCTAATTTGCATAAATTCAAAATGGCCGCCTCTCATTGACGTTTCACCCTATTTCATGCTCATATTCAGGTTTTTTTTGTATGATTAAAGATTCCTTGCACACTGAAATAATGTCATGCCCTTGCTGTTGGTGTTAAGCTGTTATTTTAAGGCCATGATAAGGAAATAAGTAGCTTATGTAGCATTTCTTGTAATGTATTTCATACGATGCCAGCATCATTCTGCTATGAAATACATTGTATATTCTTAACATCTTTATGGTGGAAAGAAAAGAAGAGTATGCATTAATACCAGTTTGAGAAAAGGACTGTCAGAAGTGTTGCCACTATTTTTGAACAGCATTTTGAGACTTGACCAAAACTGTCTAGTTTTAGCTAGAATATAATTTGTTAATAACCTACATGCTGCCAATGCTGTCAAACATCAGGCATGCAGCACCAATT
The DNA here is from genome assembly GCA_949316495.1 of Amphiduros pacificus. Lineage (NCBI taxonomy): Eukaryota > Metazoa > Annelida > Polychaeta > Phyllodocida > Hesionidae > Amphiduros > Amphiduros pacificus. Next base: position 20,690,281 of record OX439000.1, on the reverse strand, counting down.
CCTCACAAATTCCAAATTTAATGTCAAACGAGGTGTGTGGCACCACCTTTCTTCATTACCTTTAGATGTCCATATAAATAACTTTAGCATTTAGGTAAAATAATGCTATGGCTGTGGACACAAATGACAAAAAACGTAATTTGAAATATCAGTTCAGATATTAGTTATTTTGTGCACTTAATTATCAAGGATCGAATCACAGATTACATGTCAGATTCCATAAAAGTGCCAAACACAGATATGTTCATACATTCATGAACAGATATAAAATCATTGGGAACATGAATTAGGTTAACATCATCTGTGTGATCTTTTTTAACGTGAATTTTCATTAGACCATTTAGCCTGTTCTGTGTCATGCTGGCCCAAGAATATGTTTTCACCTTGAAATCTGAATGATTGTTCACTGGTAGCATTTGTTGCTGGCATTACAAGAATCTCACTGTATAGAGATGCACCATTATTAATCATAAAATTAATTATGGAATTTCATGTGGGTGTATTCTTTTCAAGAACTATGTTGCTTTTTAATTTGTCTATTTGAGTTTTCAGTCTCTGTGCATTAATTTCTGAAGCATACAGATTTGTCATAATTGCAGACTTCTGGTCATATGTGTTACCAGCAGCAGCCTTTAGCAACATATTCTATAAATTAATATACACTTTATAGCCTGGATGATCAAATATATCGTCTTTAGCATTGATTATGAAATCTGCATCTTCATAATAGATTTTTCTGTAATGTTCCTGTGGTGTGGTGGGGTGATATGTAGGCCCTAATCTAGAGAGATGGGGACCAGTTACCCCTAATGCATTACATTTTTTATTCACTTTGTTCTAATATTGATCAAATTCTGTGTCTGTCTGTTTGGTTTTGAGTTTTGTAATGGTTGGGCTAGCCATTATCTGGCTTTCTGCTGCTGACACTGGTGGACTTTGAAAGTAGCTGATGTTGGTGAAATCAGATGGGTAATGACATTTGATTGCAAAGTTTGGGGTATAAATATTTAAATTACACTGTGAGGAAAAGGTGCTTGAAAACCTCATTTCATAAATGCTTTAATCATACTCTGCATAAACATGGGTTTTCATGCAGTTACAAAATATGAATATAGTGCAGCAGTTTGTGATGGTGTAGATATTCCAGATTTTTCTGATGGACACTTTGTTCAGTAAGTTTGACAATGCAGTTGCAGAAAACATTGGCTGGACTGTTCAACTGCATGTGGACAATGCAGAGGAGTCATGTTGATGAAAATAATACTTCTTGTCAACCTAAGTTCAGCATTGTAATGTATACAATAGGGAAGTAATAATCAGACATATTTTATGGTACTATTTGCTGTTGGTAGTAAATTCAGCTTTTAATTTGAAGCATTCAAAGCTGCTCATACAATCCTAGGAAATTAATTAATCTAATTATGAGGCACAGAACAAAAGAAAAACCCCAAAAAATAACAAAACAAATAACAGAAAAAACTATATGGGACTGAGATCGTGGTGTCATACCATAGACATTTTAAATATGGTACTTTCACATTCTTTAGTGATGGAAGGTGATTTTTGGTGATTTCTTATGTACCTGAGTGTCTATGCCAGGCAGCAGGTTTAAGACCCCTCCCCACTTTTTAAAAAGAGCAAGGGATTGCCTCCCTGTGTGTGAATGGATTCTCCCTCTTCAATATGATCACCACTAATAGTTACCTACAGCTTGCAATGATGTGCAAATTAAATTAAATTGTTAATGGGTCGTTAAACACAATTTTTAAAACAAATTCTAGTTGGAAATTATTGTTCTCTCTCCTTTTTGAGAACTTGTTATTGTAGAATAATATGTGTTGTAGAGGATATCACAGAAAAGGTGTAAAACAGACAGATATAATCAGAATACAAGCAAAGTTCTAATTTTCGACTGATTATTCTACTTTTATTGGTCATTTTTGAGGAAGAGTACAAAATATGGGTATTACCAATTTGAAAAGTTTCCCAATGGATTTTTCATGTCCAAAATACATAAAATAGACTCTAAGATTACTTATATATGTCAAATAGGAGCCAAGCTATATAATTTCTAAGATTTGCCCTGCCATGTGTCGGCCATTTTGGATTTATGCAAATTACACATTGTTCCACTACTTGGATTTTGGTAGACTTTTACTATGTTATTCTCTAGGCTCTTCTGAGACATTTTCTATCAGTTTTATTTCTGTTCTAATTTGTTCCGGGTTAGGCCATTTTTTGTCATATATTGACTGGACTAATACCAACTTTTGGCATTCGCATCAAAGAATCTTTACAATCTTTAAATTTAAATCCAAATCAAATAGCTAAATTTCAATATCCAGAAACACCTCCATGGACCTACGAATCTTTAAATATTAATGTAGCCATGTCAGAATTAAAGAAATACTCAACCGATCCATCCCTGTATATAAATAGATATAATGAAATAAAATCTGTTTTCACTGGATATCAGTGTATTTACACTGATGGATCATTTGATGATGACAAGGCTGCTGCAGCTGCTGTTAAGGGCAATCATATTTATTCAGAACGTCTGCCAAATAAATCTTCTATTTATTCTGCAGAACTTCATGCTTTATACCTAGCTTTAGATCATGTGGAGACTTCTCCACATCGAAAATTTTTAATATTTCTGATTCATTGTCTTCTTTACAAGCAATGAAAGCAAAGGATTGGAAAAATCCTTTTATTTACAATATCCTTGAGCGGCATCACAAACTCTGTACTGAGTAAAAATAAAGAGATTCGTTTTTACTGGATTCCCAGTCATATTGGAATCCTTGGAAATGAGGCTGCGGACCAAGCTGCCAAGGCAGCATTGGATAAGCGGCCAATAAATATGCTTATACCTTATACAGAGTTTAAGAAATATATTACTGTTTTTTTACGTTCTAAATGGCAATTGCGCTGGAATGAAGCAGTTTTTAATAAATTACACGAAATTAAACCCGTTCTGGGTAAAACAAAAGGTGCTTGTAGAATTAACCGAAGAGAAGAGTCTGTTTTAAGTCGAATAAGAATAGGACATAGTCATTTAACACATTGCTATCTTCTTAAAGGTGAAGATCAGCCTCAGTGTGTTGGATGTCAAAGGGCTATGACTATTAAACATATTTTAATTGAATGTATTGATTTTGATATAATTAGGACTCAATATTTTAATGTGCATGATTTACATTCGTTATTTGATACTGTAGATACTTCTGTGATAGTATCGTTTTTAAACCAAATAGGACTTTATAACCAATTTTAAGTGTGGAGCTCTTGTTTACTTAGGTCATTGGCCTATTTATTAAGAACCGCGAAACATCAGATGGTATTTAAAGTCTTTTAAATTGAATTCATTTATACAATTTTGTTGTCTATAACTGATATATTGAAAGGATTTTGTTAATATTTTATGTTAAGATTATTTACATAATATTGATTTTATAAACGTTTATGTTTTTACCACTTTTAGGCACTGAATAACCTTAGTGGTTGATGTGCCTCTAAGCAACCATTCATTCATTCTCATCTTTCATTTCACTTATATCTGCATGTATTTTGTCAAGTGTAGACAGTTTTTCATTCATTGCTGATAGTATTTCTTCTGTGGACATCTTGGCAATGTTTATGTTTTGACTGGTTGACCTGGTTAGCCTTCTATTATGTGGCATGCTCACATGAGTTACAGTTGTCTGACCTCAAGGTAAAATCAGTGATGAGTTGGCATGGTTTTGGTCTGTCACCTGGTCACTCTGGGGGATACAAGGAGAGTTATTATTTTGTGTCAGCACAGTTTCATGGGTACATAAATTATTACCATGGTCATTATCATTTTCAAACCTCCTATGTACATTTATCATGTTAGCATATCTATCAACACTATATTTATCATGGCTTATATTTCTAACATCTGGCAGTTTGTTATCACTTATGAAAGACGGTTCTATTATTGAGTGTTCTGACAAAGCACTATCCATGCTAAATATAATTCACAGCATTCAGTATCCTTCGTGCTACCTGTCTTTTACTATCAAGTGAAAAGTGTATTCTGTCTTCAAGTTGAAGATCTGTGCAATCAATGACTGAGAGGAATATACCTATATATTGCAATCAATGACTGAGAGGAATATACCTATATATTACATAATAGTTTTAACTTTCTTTTGATGTAAACTGGCAACAAAATATGGACAAATACCATAGCATTGCTTTGACTTTGTTCTAAACGTGCTGGATTCAATCTTGTTGTATGTCCACGAATCATTGCTGTTTTCATCTTCATATCCTATGCAAACTGGTAAGGCTATAATCATTTGCAGAAGGTTTTGATCTTCACAAAACCAATACCATTGGCTAGATCTTTGAATAACAAATGATTTTAAAATAAAGTTTATCTTTCTATCTCAAAAAATAAAAAAAGTTACAGCATTTTTCACTCTGAAACAAGCAACTTTTTCCGAGGACCTGTGCCCACCTTTGTGTGTATTTTGAGATTTGGATCTGTAGCCATGAGCTCAAAATACTCATTATAATGATTCTGTTTTGTTGATGTCTTCCCATGAATGCACATAATGAGATAAAAGTGTTAAATTAAATGAGAAAAAAATATCTAATTTTCAGGAGGAGGTTCAACTTCACAATTATTGCGTTGGACTTTTACATTTATTTGACCACATTGACTGTTTTCTACCTGCAAAGCTAGTTTGATACTTAATAGATTATGTATAAAGAAACTTGCAAGGAATATATTTTGACCAGTTTTGGCCAAAAAATCCCAAAAATGGACTGCCATGAGAAATTTTTAAAATATTTTGATATTGGAACTAGTGTGGATGAATCAATCGGTGCCTCTTTGAATTTTTTGTCAGATCTCCCCATGTCGTGGGGGTCTTTTGTCATCATGCTTGCCATGCAAGGACTGCATCAACTTCACAATATAACACAGTTGTCTTCCTGTGTGCCAGTGTGGATGAATCGGTGCCCACGTTATATAATGTGATATTTTAAGCTTAAATATCAAAATCAGCACCCCAAGTCGTCTCTAACAACGCCATCCATTAAAGATCAGGAGATTTAATTATGTGAGGAACACAGCCATTACATGGTGTCAGAAGAGTGAAGTAAAGTATCAAACAAGAAGTTTATTTTGACCCCGAGAAAGCTTCAGGCCAGGTGAGAATGCTGCAGAATCATGGAAAGAGTACAAATATCAATCAGATTGAGTGGTACTTGCTGGCAGCAAACCACAGTACTGCAAATAATAAGAGAAAGCTAGCAGTTCTGTTCACATGCATGGGTGTGACATACCAGGTGTACAAAAATATGCAGAAGGGGAAAGTAAAGATTACTATGCTGATATTATCAGGAAATTTGACATTTACTCTGAGCCAAAAAAGCACCTGGGCACATGTATGGCAAGATTTTATACAAGAGTGAAGAAGCCATCTGAGAGCACTCAGGACTAACTGATCTGAAACTTCTTGGTTCCATGTATGAACTTGGTGAACTAACAGACACACTCACGGCCCATGGAATTTGTGCCAGCGTGGGTGATGAAAAACTAAGAGACAAGTTACCGAATAAAGATGAACTGACTCTGGAGGTGGCAGAAGACCTGTGCCTCAAGTATGATTACAGAAAGGAACAGAAAGGTATTTAAAGTCCCAGAAAGCATTCCAGTCAACCAGCTATCCAGAGGACGGGGTAGAAGCTACTGTCACACCTCTCGGGGAAGTGACACCCACACCCTCCCAGCAAGCAGCATGTAGAATGCTAGAATTGTGGAATTCAGCATACCTCAGGGAAAACACACTGTCCTGCCGCAATTGGGCACTACCAAAGAAAATACAGAAAGTCAGGAACATTCCTACCCTGAAAAGGATCCCAATCAAAAAGAAGAGGCTGTGGAAGAGTCCGTGGAGGATCAAGACAAGTGCATCAGATAGAGCATGAGGATCAAGAATCTTGTTGTAGCTGAGGATTCTGAAGCTTTAGGGTTAGTGAAGAGAGTGTTCACATTAAAGCAAGAAGCTCCATCCTCACCACAGGAAGTGTTTGAAGGTCTGGGATGTGTGGAACTGAAGTACGACATCCAGCTGAAAGATGGTGTTCAGCCCTCTGTGCAACCAGCAAGGCCAGTACCTGTGGAGCTGTGGCCACTGGTCAGAGAGGAACTTGACAAGATGGTCAAAGCTGGAATACTGGTCCGTACTAAGGTGTGAAGATTGGCTGTTTGAAGGTCCACAGCTGAAGGCATGCGAAGATCTGAAGACCACACTTACAGCAAAACCAGTTCTATGCTACTACAGTGCAATGGAACCAATCACCATCACTTGTGTTGCGTCAAAGTCGAGTCAAGGTGCTGTGCTGACACAAGCTGACCAACTCATGGCATACGCCTCTCATGCCATTACAGATGCAGAGACCCGCTATGCACAAATTTTTAAGGAGATGCTAGGAATTGTGTTTGCCTGCAGTAAGTTCCATAAGATAATATATGGTAGACATGATGTAAATATATAGACTGATCACAAGCCACTGATCCCCATCAATGAAAAGGACCTGCACAAGGCCACAATGTGACTACACAAGATGCTGCTGAAGGTACAGTCTTACCTGTTTGTGCTGAAATACAAGCCCGGAAAGGAGATTCCTTGCTGATGCCTTAAGCAGAGCATACCTGCCAGGTAAGCTACCACCCCTCATGAATTATGAACTTATATGCTGTTCACGAGGAAGGATGGGCCAAAAGGAATAAGAGAGTTTTGGGATGAGCTATCAGAATATCAAGGCATCATATTCAGGGGAGAAAGGGTAGTAATACTCCAAGGGTAATAATACTTGCAAAATGAGCTAATGCGATAAATTCAAGTATCACATCAAGGGATTGTCCTGTGCAAGAAAAGAGCCAATGACATGCTATTTTGGCCTGGAATGAACAAAAGAATAGAAGTAGTGAGCAAATGTGCCATATGTCTTGCTGCACATAGATGAAATCAGAAAGAATTTTTATCTGATGCTAAAACATGTGTATTGAATGGAAGATTTGATAAGAAAAAGGATAACTATACAAGTATATCTCATAAAGGTATAGCAGTAGGTGACTACATTATTGTGCCGCATGATACATTCTATAGATGTTCGACTTTTGAAGTCAAGACAGATTGCACAATGGGAGAAGATATAAATTCAATGATATTCCAGATTTATTTATGTGTAGTGATAACTGGAGGAACTGTATAAATGAACTGATTGATAACTGCATGGCTTGTACTAATAGTCAAGATGACATTGATGCTACATATGAGCAATTTTGTAAAACATGTACCAGTGAAATGGACCAATATCTGGAATATTCTGATGCCAATAAGAGAATAAGGAAGAAGTATAAGAATAATAAGCCATACTGAAATGATCACTTGGCTCGATTATGGAAGACTATGAATGAAGCTGAAAGAGAATATGGTTCAGGCCACATAAAAAGAATGCTTAAGGCAAATTTTTGGTTAAAATCCATCATTACACCAGTGCCTAAAAGTTCCATTAAAAATCCTTTTATTCCTTTGAATTACTGAATTATTAGCTTATTGACAAGTGTATGCATAGTATTTTCTGCTGTAATCAAGGGAAGAATTGTGGATTATTGAGAAACTCTCCATCTTTTTGTAGACGAGCAGAATGGGTTTAGGCAAACACGATCACTTGCACAGAAGAAGAGTACTTTTGCATGTTTTATTGATATGCAGAAGGCATTTCACTGGATGGACAGAGACCTACTGTTCTACAAGTTGCTTGAATATAATATTGATGTTAATATATACAAGTGTATCAAAGCATTGTATAAGAGTCCAGTTGCAAGTATCAAACTTAATGGGCACATGACAGAATGGTTTCCAACTGATAGTGGTGTAAAGCAAGGTGACTTGCTATCACCAACCTTATTTGCCCTATTTATAAATGGTTTAGCTAAAGAGATAAATGAATTAGATCTTGGAGTAAGTTATGAAGAAGGCAAACTGTGTATATTGACTTTTGAAGATGATATTGTTATATTTGGAGAAGATGAAAACTGACTTAAAAAATTGCTTGACTTTGTTGGCAAATGGTGTGACAAATGGAAACTGAAAATTAACAAAGATAAACAAAAATTGTACATTTTAGAAATAAGAATACAAGGAAAACTGACACTGTATTCTGTATAGATATTGAAGAGATAGAAATTCTAGATAAATATAAATATCTAGGTGTTTTTTTAAATGAGTATTTAGATTTTAAGGTGACAGCAATGACTCTGGCAGGTGCTGCAGGAATAGCACTGGGAGGAATTATAACAAAATTCAGTACATTTTGATTTAAACCATTTAGTAAAATGTATTACTTGTGTGTGCTTCCTATTCTACAATATTGTACAGGTATTTGGGGTTTTAAAGCATATGAATGTTGTGAATAAATCCAGTATAGAGCTATTAGATATTATCTGGGGGTATATCAGAAAGCTCCACTTTTAGCACTAGATGGTGATACTGGTTGGAGGAGTTGCCAAAATAGGAGATATTTAAAAATGTGTAAATTGTGGAACAGGTTTATAACAATGGATTATACAAGATTAACCAAAAGATTGTTTAACTATGAATACAGACTATGTAACGGATGGTGTGCAGAAATTAAACATTTATTTACACAGCTTGGCCAAGAGATGTATTATAATAGAATGTTATGTGACATTGAGAGTTTATCCAAATTATTAGAAGTAAGAAATCAAGATGATCGGCAATTAAAGATTTTGAACAAACCAAAACTTAGGCAAGTTTGAAACTGAAAACTATGTGCAGTGGTGTATGTCAAGAAAAAGATCTCTACTTGCTCAGATTAGAATGGGTATTGTACCTCTCCATACTGAAACAGGCAGATAGTGTGGCTTATCTGTAGAAGAAAGAATATGTGCCTTCAGTATAAATGGAAGTTACTAAGGGAATTCCGAGAAAATATTTGGAGGAAAAGGAGTGAGATACTGTATTCATAATGACCAGAGAATAAACTTGTTTTGTACTATTTGATGTATAATTACATACAAACTGTGGTGTCCTGTCATAATATCAATGTAAAGGGCTCAAACTGACTGATAAGTCCTTATGGGCTGGGATAATATTATGATGAAACAGACTGTGTATGTAAAAACAAACAATATGTAATATCCTGTCAGTATAATAAATGAATATATCAATCAATAGCAGATATAGTGCTGCCTCACTGAATTGTCATATCGCAGGTCCTTGACATGACAACCCACCCGGTCACAGATTTACAAGGACATTGAGTTAATAATAATAATAATAATAATAAAATCTATATAGCGCTGATACCAGACAAGTCTGTTCATAGCGCTGAGTTCAGGACATGCATCCTGAAGAGATGAGTTTTCAGCCTACTCTTAAACGAGGAGACTGACGTGCTTGACCTAATATTAGTAGGCAAGGAATTCCATAGTCGTGGACCTACAGATGAGAAGGCCCTGTCACCTACTGTCCTTAGCCTGGTATTAGGTACCTGTAGGTGGGTGCCATCATTGGATCTTAGACAGCGTTCACCTTCTTTAATCAGGAGTAGATCCCGTAAGTAAGGCGGAGCCTTACCGTTAAGGGCTTTCCAGGTTAATAGAAGAATTTTAAAATCAATTCTCGCATGAACGGGAAGCCAATGCAGTTCCCTTAATTTTCCTGAAATGTGATCAAATTTCCTGATTTTTCCAACTACCCGTGCTGCAGAGTTTTGGAGGTATTGCAGTTTCCTGATGTCAGTTCTTGGAAGACCCGCCAGAAGACCATTACCATAGTCAAGGGTGGATGTAACAAAAGCATGGGTAAGTGTTACCGCGGTCTTCTCCTCTAGACAATGTCTGATGGCCGCCAGGTTCCTGATGTGATAATAGCCCTTCTGACACATTTTCCTGATCTGGGCCTTCATGTCCATGTTGGAGTCAAATGTGATACCAAGGTCAACAACTGACTGACTAGGAGCAATATTAGAGTCACCCACTCTGATTGTGGTTGGGATACTGCTATGGGTGGTAGTACTGTACCTGTCAGTACATATGAGCATCTCTGTTTTTCCATCATTTATCTTCATCTTGTTTGATATGAGGAAATTTCTAACTTCCCTGACACACTCCTCCAGTTTGTGTCTGCTCATATCCACATGATGGGGAGAGGCGTGGTCAACAGGGATGTAGATCTGAGTATCATCTGCATAAATATGATAGCTCAGACCATATTTTGCAAGTATATCAGATAGGGGTGTCATGTAAATGGTGAACAGTATAGGACCTAGGACTGAGCCTTGGGGTACCCCATATTTTAAGGATTTGAGACAGGATCTATGAATCCCCACCTTCACACATTGCTTTCTGTCCATTAGGTATGACCGAATCCAAGAGAGTGCATGACCCGTGACGTTGCATCTATCCCTCAGCCTGTCCAAAAGGATTTGATGGTCAATAGTGTCAAAGGCAGCGGAGAGGTCAAGCAACAACAAGATAACTGCCTTTCTATTGTCAAGGCAGCCCAAGATATCATTTTGCACTTTTAACAAAGCGGTTTCAGTGCTGTGATATTCCTTGTAGGCTGATTGAAACTTGTCAGTAAGACCATTCCTTACAAGATGGGGGACTAGTTGGTCTGCAACCGCCCTCTCGGTTAGTTTGGAGACAAATGTTAGGTTGGAAACAGGCCTATAGTTTTTTTCAACCAGTTCCAGACCTAATTTCTTCAGCAGGGGTGTTATGATGGCTATTTTCATATTTTCCGATACTGCTGATTCCATCAGTGATTTTTTTATGATGGAAGTAATTATTTGTAGGAGGTCATCTAAGAGGTCAAGTAAGAGCCAGGTTGGAATTGGATCTAGGTCACATGACTTCTTTGCTGACCTTTTGACCAATTTCCGTACGTCATCAATGGTTAGGGGTGTGAACCTTTCCAGACATGTAGTACTATTGTTTGCAGTGTCACCTGGTGGCGAAATTTGGCCGGATGGAGCATTATCGATGTCCAGGCGGATTCTCTCTATTTTTTCAAGAAAGAATGTGTTGAACTTCTCAGCTTGAGTAATCTCACAGTCAGTTTGGGGCATAGGTGTGTCCTTTTTCTTGTGCATGACTGTGTCAATGACTCTAAAAAGCTTTTTAGGGTCATGTTTGTTTTCCTCAACCAGGTTGGAAAAATATGATGATTGAGCAGATTTAAGCATTGAGTTGTATTTGTTCCTCTGAGAGTTATACAGCTCCTTGTCAATTTGAGAGCCAGTCTTGCTCATTTTTCTCTAAAGCCTCCTCTTGAGAGATCTTTCCAGCTTTAATTGGTCACTCATCCAAGGTACAGGTTTGCGTTGGGTGACCATGGCAACCTTAATTGGTGCATGTTTGTCCATGAGTGATGTGAGTTCCCTATCATAATAATTTACCATGTCCTCCAATGATAAAAGTTCCCAAGTTGAGTCTCTGTCAGTTAGGGATTTGATGTCCCTTCTTAGGGATTCAAGATCTAATGCCTTGAAATTCCTAAATTTGATAGATTTTTTGGGGGGTTTAGGAGGTACAATATCAAGGTAAATCTTAATCATTTATGATCAGATAGGTACTCATCTACCAGGTGACTCTTCAATAGCTTATTTCCCCTAAAGGTCATGATTAGGTCAAGGGTGTTCCCTAACCTATGGGTTGGTTCCTGAACCCATTGTGTTAGATCAAAGGTAGATAGGATGTCATTAAACCTAATGACATCAGGCTTTAAGGGCAAGTTGACATGGAAGTTGTAGTCACCAAGGAAAATGACCTCATGACTAAAGGAACCATAATGTGCAACCAATTGGGTGAACTCATCATAGAACTCAGAGTAGGTATATCTATTCCGATCAGATGGTTCAGGTCTGTATATCACCACAAATGTTACCTTTTTTCCCTTCAATGTGATGGATGACTCCATGAGCTCCATTGTGGTGACTACTGGTTGGTTGGCCCTATTGGTTGTGAAGGGGAGTTCAGATTTGTATAAAATCCCTAAACCTCCCCCTGTACGACCAATCCTAGGAAAAGACTCAAATTCAAGTGACCCTTCTTTAAGTTCACTTTTGACTTTGTCAGAATTTGAGTCATGCATCCAAGTCTCAGTCATGAACAGGGCATCAAGGTCATGCTCAGTAAAATAATCTTTTACTGGCAGGATCTTGCTAGATATGCTCTGTACATTGCAACATCCAATATTTAATGTTTTCTTCCCGCTTCTATTAGGATTTTTAATACGAGAATGCTGTTTGTTTACAATCCGTGGCCGACCACGTGGAGCAGAGCGAGCACGTGAAGTTGGAGCCGGCTCTGAGACGTGATTGGTCGAAGCAGAAGACGGATGTGTATTGCCATTGTTTATGTTTACGTTCAGACCACGTGTTTCCACGAGCCGATGTGATTCGGGTGTTTCCGGATCTGATAGACAATGGTAGCGATTTGTGGTCGTTCGTATGTTCTCGTGGCTCCGGAAGCTGTGGTTCGGGTATTTACGTAAAGCGCCACGTTGTACGCTACCACGAGGAAGGGATGCACAACTTGAAGCAAACGGCTCCCAACAATTTGAACAATTTGAAGGATTACCACAAGACATACGTGAGTTTCTATTAGAAAATGATGGAATAATGTGTGTAGCAGGTCGTAGTTCCTGTAAATTGATATTTTCCATCTTCAAAATGCTAATTTTGGCTGTTTTGATGGTGTTTTTGAGATGCTCGCCGGCACCATGCACAGATAGCAGCGTGTCGTAGCTGATAGACTGTTGGGTCTCAAGTGTGAGTTTATGTTGGCATGGAAATAATTCAATATTTCTATTCAAAATTACCTTAGCTGCGTTCTGAAAAGGTGAACTGCAGAGAAGTTTTATTTGAGAAGGGGCGATAAGATAGAAATTTATATTTGCTAACGACCCACGTGTTTTGAGACTGTATTCATGCATATTGCAAAGGATAAGATAGTTTGAGGAAAAACCCATAGGGGGCAGTCTAAGCTGTCCTTTAATATTCTTATCATTTTGAACAATAGTTTTATAACATGAACATATACAAACAAAGTTATGATTATGGAAAATCTCTTTATTCATATTTACATCATGACACAGTGCCGGCCAGCACCATCATTTGCCCGAGTTTATGATTTTGACGATCCCGATGGATGCCCCAGTAGTTGCCTTCAGACGACGGATGGTGGCGCCACCTTTGCCAATGATGGCACCGGCTGCATCTTTGGAGATAAAAATCCGATTGTCTTTATTCCCCCTTGTTCTCTTCAAGGAAGAGGAAGAAGAGGAGGCGGCAGAGGAAGAGGAGCGAGAAGAGGACGACCTGGACGTGGATGCCCTACTCCTCTCCTCTGTCGCCGAGGAACTGTCGCCATCTTCATCAGACAGTAGCGTTGCTGAAGATGGCTTGTCCGTTGCCGGAACTTTCATCGGGATCGTCAGGTCGTTGATGCTTGTGGTAATCGTGGATATCGCCTTATCCAGGAGTGTGCCGTCTGCTTCAAGAGTAGCGTTTAGGGCGCCACCAAAGGAAGAAATGGCGTGGTAGCTGTACCCACTCAGGGTGAAATTCCTGAGCCGGCTGCAGAAAACGATCCAGTTCCGCCTACATGTAGCATCAATGAGAGGCGGCGGGGAGAGCACTGTAACCGTTGGACCCTTCGATCTGATAATGCCGACGAGATGAATGAAGCGGTTATATGCAGCCTCCCCATCACCGCCGCCTCTCAGCTCGGACGTGTCTGGCAGGATCACGACATGGTCAGCTGCCGGGATGCGATCCGAGCGGTGCGCCAGGAAGTGAAGACCTTCTGCTGAAGATTTCATGCGGCAGTCAGCTCGAACAAGCCCGGAGGAGATGTCGTCTTGGCGGCCATCCTTCGGGAGCACCACTAACATGTACGGCAACACTGGATCAGATGCAGCCGGCTCAACAGCGGCTGCAGTCGTCACGGACGAGGGCTGGTCGACGAAGGACTGTATCACCTCGTCCCGCTCACGGATCGTCTGCAACGCAGTCGCCAGCTCGGTCGCCATCACCTGGTTATCGGCTTGAGCGGTGGCTAGGTCAGCTTGTAGCCGCTCGATCACGGAGTTCAACCTCGTCACCTCGGCGTTCGTGGCATTGGACGTCACTAGCAGACGATCATACGAGGACTGGAGCACATTGTATGCCGCATCAACAGTCCTCGTAACTGGAACAGGTCGTTCAGCATCAGCAGAAGAGGCACTAACGTCACCGGATCTGCGACTACGGGTCTGCTTAGCAGGACCATTGGAATCACGTGATGCCATGTTATCAACGTTGAAGCTGGCATTAGACGTAGGAAAATGACTTCTTCACGGTCTATGTTCAATTAGAGACTGAATGACTATGAACAGTTGTGTGCGCTATTTAAGCGAAACGTCTGACACGGATTATTGGTCAATGCTGGTAGGTAATCCAATACTTTGTGGATTAAATATAGACTTTTGATAAGATTCTGTTCAATTTGTTCAATTTCAAACGCTCAGAGAGTACTGTGTATATGCGGGTCAGATTAACTTGTTAATTTGCCACGTAGTATATTTAATACAGAATATATATAAATATAACACACTTTTGAGTTTGTCTTGTTAATTAATGTTTAGTAATATTGAACAAGATATTTAGTTTCCTCAGTTGTCAGTTTCGAACAAGATAGAGGACATATACAATGATATGTTGTTCTTTTCTGTTAGAGGGCGCTGAGGCCAGCTAACTTAGAGATTTAACGGTAGAGGCGCTGTGAGCCGCCCGTCAATAGAAGCTATATATAGCACTAATATTAGAAATTTTAGCAGAGTTTTGGGGTATTTTAGCTAAAAATTTCTTTAGGCAGTAAATACCTGAGGGGTAAAATGCAAGAAAGGGCTATTTGTATGGCCGCTTGAAATTTAGTTGGTTTGGACAGCGGGTGGAGCAGGTAGCGAGTACTCTGTTCTTCCACCGTCGGAACAAGTCCGAAAAACACTGTATAATAGTTTAATATACCGAATTTGCTTCTAGAAGTGACTGAAAATGTGTCCAGACACGTATAGCGTGCAAATTAGATTGGTATATGTACCTATGAATAGGTATATTGCAAGAAAGAACCACTTGCGTAGTTGCTTGCAAATGTGTATTGGACAGCGGGTGGTGCGTCACAACAAGAAAAAATGGCTGGTAGTAGCCCCTTGTTTGTGTATCAACAACCACCGTCGGAACAAGTCCGAAGATCACTGTAATTTCAAAAATATGTCGCTGATGGGTCTGAAGGTGATTCTAGACACCAGAAGCAACAAGTTTTTATGAATACAGAGGATATAAGGTATCAGACCAAGCACTCGACACTGGCAGCAAAGAGTGGATACTCGTGAGCGCGGTGCCTCGCAAAGACAACACAGTATGATCCCGCCCTCGCGAGCGGATTTCCAATCAAAACTGCCGTCAGAGCTTGCAATAAGTCTGATATCAGATAGACCTTTGTATAGACCGGGTTCTCTGCGAGAAAGTGAGGCGATAGACTAGCAATAGACTCCAGAAAATCGACCAAGAAGGACGAAGTTAACCCTTTAGGGACAGGCCTCAGCTCATATGGGAAATTGTATCATGAGTTCAATCTCGGCACGGCCAGGGTTCGAAACCACGACTTTGGATTACCACAGAGGAACTGGTGCTAATAAGCTGGCGCTCTAACCAACTGCGCCACGACCTGTGGCATCTCTCTTCAGTAATACAAATGAAGCAGTAATTCTCAAAGAAATAATGGGTCGACATGGCATCCCAAATGAACTAGTTAGTGACAGTGGACCACAGTTTGTTAGCAAGGCATTTCAAGAGTTTGCTCAGGAATACAGATTTGTGCACCACCTCACTAGCCCAACACATGCCAGAAGCAATGGCATGGCTGAGAAAGCCGTCCAAAATGCAAAGAAATTCATAGAAAGAGCAAAGCAATCAGGGGAAGAGCCATATCTCGCACTATTGGACTAGAGAAACACCCCCAGAGATTATATAATTGGGTCCCCAGCACAACGCCTGATGGGTCGCAGAACAAGGTCAAGGCTACCAATTACTCCAGTGCAATCACACACTAGAATCATTGACCCTGCATTGGTCAAGTCCAGGCTTGAAATGTACAGGAACAAACAGAAGGGTTTCTATGACAAGTCTGTGAGACCACTAAAACCATATATGCTGGAGATACAGTAAGGATGAGGTCAAATTTTGGCCCAGAGTGAAGTCCAGTCATTCTACGTAGAGAATGAGAATGGCAGACTGTACCGGAGAAATAGACTGCATCTAATGAAAACCCCTGAGGATTGAACACCTGCAAAGTCTGCAGCTCAAACCACAGAAGTGTGCCAACCTGCCACCAGAGCAACAAACACATTGATCCCACCACCAAGTCCATCCACCACTGTGAAAATCAACCCACCTCTTACAAGGCTACCTGTTTCAAAACCATCACCTTCCTCCCCACCAATCGAAAGGAAGGCCCTTGAACCCACTCCTCCACCAGCAAGAACATCTGCAGGACGCCAGGTCCATCAAAGATTAGCTGACTATGTGTGCAAATAAGCAAACTCAGGAGTGAAGCCTTATCAGGTTTCACTATTACTTAGTATAATACCAGTTGTGTTATCAGGTGTTGACTGTAACATGTAACAAAATGCCATATGTGTGAATGTCTATCTACACTCAGGAGAGAAGCATTGCTGCTATGATGCCTGGTGATATAATTTTAATTCTTGGTGGACCCTGTGCAAGCTCTGAAGCAGGAATGGCATTATTAGAGAATTAAAATATTTTTTTGTTTGCTTGATTTTTTTGTTTATTAAACCAGAGTATTCAACACAAATGTGTTCATATAGACTGTAAATCGCTTAATCTAGACAATATCAAGTATTAACTGATTAATCATAATGTAATAAAAACGTCAGTTTTCATAATTCCATTCTTGAAACAAAGACATTTAAAGAAATGCAAGAGAAAACACTGACATTCTGGTCAAGTGAAAGTTTCATTTAATTCATTAAAAATAAATAAAAAGCAAAAAGGGAAGATGTAATGAATGGTCCCCAACCAACAGTAAATACTGATCGCTCCCTAGCATAATAATTGCATGCGCATGTGAGATGCTTCCAATGTCAGCAATGTTGTTGTAGTTGTTGTGATTCATCTATGTGAGGAATGCAACGTGTGGGAAATTTTTTCTTGGTTCATAGTTCGTAGTTCATAGTTCGTGTTTCATTTTTCATTTTTCGTGGTTCGTAGTTCGTGGTTCGTGTTTCGTTTTTCATTTTTCGTGGTTCGTAGTTCGTGTTTCGTTTTTCATTTTTCATAAAAATAATAAAATTGGTAGATCTTTATATAATACACGTATATACTCTATATTTCAATATAGATATGATTTTCCAAAACCAGGTTTTTGTGTGGTTTTCATATCGCGGGATGACTCAATCTTGTTTAAATTGATACTGTAGGATGTTCTTTAGATTCTCTGAAAAAATTGGACTTCAGCAATTAATACGAGATGAACAAAAATCTCTTAAAATGGCAGTTTTTATATAGCGGGATGATTCAATATTATCTAAATTTATTCTAAAGCATGCTCTATATCATAATTACTTTTAATTAAAATTTGGAATTGAGCAATTAATATGTGATGTACTTGACAGCCACGAGATGTCAAAAATCACTTAAAATTGCAGTCTATGTGTAGTTTTCTTATAGCAGGATGATTAAATCTTTACTAAAACAATACTGAAGCATGTTCTATATCATTATCACATATTCCTAAAAATACGGACAATTATGTGAAATCCCAAGAATCATGAGAACTTAAGAAAAAGCTTTATGAAATTTGACACACATAAGCATCTGGGGAAGACCTTGGATGAGTTTGATGGACGGTGATCTTTTTTCAAGGTCACAGGGATAAGGTCACAGTTGTACAGCAAGTTACCAGGGCTTAGGGTTGATGTATCTCTGATGCTTATGTTTATCGAAATAAATGTTTGTACTTTGTCATAGTTATTTTTATATGGAGATATGATACAGACAAAATGAAAAACATCATTTATTTATGTCCAACTATCTGTATATTTATGATAAAACGAATATTTAAATACACCCTCAATCTTTATATATATATTAAAAAAAGCATGAATGTGATCAGAGAGGAAGTGTGGCGAGATTTGAAAAAAAAAAAAGTTGCTATATGTGTTATTGGCCGAGTTCAAATTCGCCACTGATAAGAGTGTGTGATCTCATTGTTGCGTCACCACCTTGCCTGCCCTCTAGCGGAATTGATGCAAGTTTATG
Organism: Amphiduros pacificus; assembly: GCA_949316495.1. NCBI lineage: Eukaryota > Metazoa > Annelida > Polychaeta > Phyllodocida > Hesionidae > Amphiduros > Amphiduros pacificus. Next base: position 20,671,885 of record OX439000.1, on the reverse strand, counting down.
TGATGGGTTGCGCTTTCGGCATATTATGAATGGCCCAATTCTCACTTATTTGTTGTCATAATTGCGTTAGATATGAAATATTACCTCCAATATGCACAGATTTCTGTATTTGGTCTTTGTTTTCAACCAACGGGAATTTGACCTAACTATTGACCTAATTATTGAACCAGTGGAGGTTCCACTAGGTTTTGCACAAAGGGGCCAGACAGCTACACGAGTGTGAGACAGCTACATAAATGAGAGATAGTTACAGCAGTGAGAGATAGCTGCATAAGTGAGAGATAGCTGCACAAGTGAGAGACAGCTGCATATGTGAGAATGCAGCACAATTGAGATATAGTTACAACAGTGAGAGAGAGAGTTACAAGGGAGAGATAGCTGCATATGCGAGATACAGCTGCACATGTAAGAAATAATTACAAACAGACAGTTACAACAGGTAAGAGACAGCTGCATAAGTGAGACAGCTGCACAGGTGAGAGATAGTTACAGTAAGAGACAGTTACAACAATGAGAGATAGATGGCTGCATCAGTGAGAGATAGCTGCACAAGTGATAGATAGTTACAAAAGTGAGAGACAGCAGCAAAAGTGAGAGATAGGTGCATATGTAAGACCAATATAGCTGCATATGTGAGAAATAGCTGCATGTGTGAGAAATAGCTACAACAGAGAGATAGCTGCAACAGAGAGATAACAGAGAGATAGCTGCATGTGCAAGAAATAGCTGCATAAGTGAGAAATAGCTGTATATGTGAGAGACATCTGCACATGTGAATTATTGCAACCCCTCCCAGCCGAAGGCACTTGTAAATATAGAAAATAGCATTAGAAAAGCAAGCAGCAAATTTTGATCTTGAGATAAATATAAGTACATCTCTTATGAATTACTCAAGTCTAATTTTGTCAGAGAATAAAATTATGATATAAAGCATACTTCAGTATCAATTTATACAAGATTGAAACATCCCACGATATAAAAAGCACCGCAAAACTGCAATTTCAAGTGATTTTGAGACATTTCACAGCCATCATGTACATCTCGTATTAATTGCTCAAGTCCAATTTTTATTTTTTAGAGAATATATAGTTAATATATTTATGATATAGAACATGCTACAATTATCAATTCAGACAACGAAACACGAACTACGAACCACAAAAAAAATTTCCCTTGAACCACGAACTACGAAACACAAACCACGAACTACCAAACACGAAAAAATTTCCCTTGAACCACGAACTACGAAACACAAACCACGAACTACGTAGGAATGCAGCCATTACAGTGTGGATGAATCAGTGCCCAATAGGGCAAGTGCCTGTTTTGCCCAATCGCCGTCACATCCGAAAGGTGTCATGGCAAATATCCAATTAGGTCAAGAAATATCCAGGTTCAAAGTTCAAATTGACGGAAATGATATTTGTTGGTACCCCATCAGATATCAAACCGGAATTACGATTTGACAGTTCTCCTATCCCATTGACTTTTACGTAGGAACCATTGTTTCACCCCCTCTGAAGACTTGACCAATTTTTTAAAAAATGATACATGAAACAAGATATTTATCATTAAAAACGTTTTGTAAACAAAGCGCAACTCATTTGACCCCGTCACGTGACCCGAAAATAGTGCGTACAGCCATAGACTGGTTGCTGACCTCTTTGTATACACGATGTACTTGACACTCGGTGGGGGACCAGTCTAAAGATGGTCGACGGAAAATAGTTCGCACCTAATCAGTACGCTACGAATACTCGGCATGCTCGTATTCATTGGAAATCTCGTCGATACGCGCATCATTGAGGTATAAACCACTGGACTCACAGCCATGTGCACGCACACACGTTCACGTGAATAGATCTGTAAAATACACTCGATATCATAAATATTAAAATCATTCCTGTATGTGTATTATTAGCCGATATATTAATGTTTTAAAACAACCATTTTAATATTTGTAGCTTTGGCAGAACACTTTCACCTCCCGCTGCAAACTCCACCAGAGGGCGACATGGTGAACCTATCACACGTAACAGTTTGCGTGTGCCTCTGATGGACAGTGTCTCCCGCTGAAGTGAAGATAATATTATTAGACTGGTACCCCATACTTTTCTAAATTTCAAATGATAGGGGACCAGATGATGGATATTGACAGCTTTGGGACAGCTTGCCCAATCGGCGTCAATAGTCATCCGCTAGATGTCATGGTAGTGAAAAGTCAGTCATTATCCAGTGGATATTTCCATGACGGCCCCGGGACTGTCAATAGTCGTCCCACACTGTCCAGGCCACGGGCCGTGTCGCAGTTGGTTAGAGCGCTAGCTTACTAGCACCAGTTCTTTTGTGGTGGTCCAAAGGTCGTGGGTTCGAATCCCGGCCATGCCTAGATTGAACTCATGATTCAATTTCCCATATGAGCTGAGGCCCATAAAAAAAGGGTTAACCCGTTGTCCTTGTAAATCTGTGACCAGGTGGGTTGTCATGTCAAGGACCTGCGACATGACAATTCAGTGAGGCAGCACTATATCTGCTACAAGTAGGTCCCATCACGAAATGACTGACCCTAAAACAAAAAAACCCACACTGTCCACCAGAGGCACATGCAAACTATTACCTCTGGCCAACCCAGATTAATATTCCTCCGGTACTACTTTTACTGGCCATGTGCTCAAGAACTGTCAGTGTGTTGTAAATGTGATTGACGTATTAACATCTCTTAATATCAAATATGAAGTTGCCTTGAGTTGTATTTGAGTTCATTTGTTAGCATTTGAACATATTCTGTTGGTTGTATTGACCAAAAGTTTAAAAGATTAAAAGAATTCAAATTGTAAACAAAGCAGCCATCTTTGTTGTGGTTCCGCCTTATCACTACCCCAGGAAATGGCTCTTTCGGTTGAGAAAGTAGTTCCAAGTTTTATTTCTCGTAATAGTTGTTTCTATATGCACAAACTTTTGTTTTAAGGGTGAAATATATCATAATATACCAATCTGAGTACAATTTAAGAAAAAAAATAAGTAAGACGGACAATTACATAAAAATTGGTGGATGTGGTGAGCCAGCACCAAAAGGTACCTTGTACAGAGGCGACAGGTTCACCACGTCGCCCTCTGGTGGAGTTTGTAGTCGTCCCAAAGCTGTCACGTGCCCAATCTCCGTCAAAAGTTGTGGATATTGACAGCTTTGGGACCATGACGGCGATTGGGTGCAGCAGTGCCCTTCATATATCTTGTCAGATTTCTCCAGTTCAGGGTTTGCAAAATCACCTCTACTCTACTTTGAGCTTCAGTTGAGATTTTTGTGACCCTTGCTTACACATGCAACCATCTTAAAAAACTATTCTGTATATATGTGTATTAACATAAGTTTATACATATAACAAACACACATGGGTTGCCAGTCTGCAGGCTGTCCAAATGGGGCTCAAGTGTCAAAGCTTAGTAGAGGTCTGAACCCTGGAAGAGATATCACAATAGCAGAGTTGTACGAAACTTCATTATTTACAATAGAGAAAACATTACTTTTATTTCGCCCTTTTTTATTCACATTTTTATTCACATTTTCTACATAAATATCATTAAAATCTTAAGATGTCAAACGTGCATATTGCATATTTTATTGATATGAATACTTTCACTTTATTTCAGTTGGAATATGGTGCACAATATAGATTGAAAACTCGTCATGAGCACAATCTGTCATGATGATAGAACAGCATATGTTGTAGTTGCATCACCAAGTCGGAAAGGAGACAGCAATCTCACAATAAATGCTATTTTACAAATTTTGATAGTTATGGCAAAGATGAAAACAGATTTACACCACTTCATATTGAACCATTTTCTATCTTATATCTCAACCCCGGGGGGGTCACTTGAGGGGGGAACAGTGCTACCATGCGTGGTAATCAAATTTGAAAAATCCCCATATTGTGTGGTCTATTACTTCAAAATATACACCCTTTTCACACAATTTATCGCGAATTAGAGGCACAATTCTAGACCATTTCACACAAAACATCAAATCCTGATTCCATACCATTTCACACACATTTATTCAAAAATATACCATTTCTCACATTGTTTAATTTTCAGATAGGTCAGAGGCTGATAACAAACAATGCAGCTAAGTAACCACATCAGTCCCTACCCAGTTAACACTGTGTGCACATAGATTACTAGAGTAAACCTGGAAAATCAATTAAGGAGTCTTTGATTGTTTGTCATTGTCTTCTTTGTTAGCTAACACCTGATGGCCTCACTAATCCATTGCAATTAGGCCTTTGGGCAAAGTTAGGTCAAATGTCAAAAGTGACATGTCCTGAGTGATTTTAGCCATTTCACACTCATTTATGAAGAGGCATCAAAAAGGGCCACTTTGTGTGATCTGATCTGACACAAGACCCATATTGTGTGTTTTAGCAGCATTTGACCCCCCATAATGTGTGCACACAATATCACACACTTTTCATCCTCTAAACGCCCCCATCTCACACAAAATCCTTACCACGCATGGTAGCACTGTTCCCACCTCAAGTGGGGGCCCCGGGATCTCAACCAAATGGTAGACTCCCACCAAAATTATCCAGGCTGATATTTGCTCAGGAGACAATGAAAATAATTATGTCTATCAAATATATTTTCAATTTTCCTGTAAACTGTAGAATCTATCCATAGAATTTATTTCTTAAAGGTAAGAAGACATCATAACTAATCTACAGGTAGGTCATTGGCTTTCTTTGGATGTTGATTGAGAAAGAGTAGGTTGATGAAATCAAGCTTTGCCTTCTACCAAACACACACTGGACATGCACATATAGTGAGACACTGGCTGTACACGATTGGCACCCGCCGTCTAGCCGGCGGCGAGAGCGGCAGATCGCCGGCGGCGAGAGCGTCAGATCGCCGGATCCTCCATTTTGTCCCGCCGAATTCGCCGAGGGTATTCAGAGGGCGGAGGTCGGCGTCCGCCGCCGGAACCCGCCGGTTCAATCGTGGAGAAAGGGGATAACCCGGGCTAACTTGCCGGACCCAATCGTGTACAGCCATTAACTAGCAGGAAATGACGTGTGGGAAATTTTTTCGTGGTTCGTGTTTCGTAGTTCGTGGTTCAAGGGAAATTTTTTCGTGGTTCATATGGTTCGTAGTTTGTGTTTCGTTGTTCGTGTTTCGTGGATCGTAGTTTGTGGTTCGTGGATCTTCATATAATATTATATATTGTCTATATATTTCAATATACAATGTAGATATGAATTTCCAATACTGGAATATAGATATGAATTTCCAATACCGGAAAACGCCTGAGTGCAAACCCCTAGTGCAATTTTGCACTCTCGGCGGGATGCCAATTGGTTTTGCCGAGTAAACATATACAGTGACCGGCAACTGTCCGAAACCGGCAGATCTAACTCGGACATTTTTAATTCGGTCAAATATCGAGTAAAACTGTGCTATGCTAATTGCAATTGAGCTGAATATTGTGTCTCACACGTCACCTTTTAATTCCCGTGCCTTTCATAACGTTAGAAGTGTTTATTTGTTTTCAGGGGACGAGTGATGTTGTCACTGTCAAATGACGTCAGAAGTGGTGACGCAACCAACATCACTGTATAACTCAATGGAAACTCGGACAATCTGCAGGTTTACTGAATGCGTGAAAATCACGCAATTTCTGTTAATATTGAACTGGTATCATTAAAACTCCACAGACCGTTAAAGTCGAAGATCTTCTTTCGATGTGAGCAGTTTTTACACAGTTTTGAAAGGTTTTGTGAAAATGGGGAGTGAAAAACATGAAAATGTCCGGATTTGATTGCCGGTCACTGTAGATGTACAGTGACCGGCAGCCAAATCCGGACACTTTCAATAATTTCATGTTTTTCACTCCTGATTTTCACAAAATCTTTCAAAACTAAGTAAAAATTACTCACATTGATAGTAGATCGTTAACTACATATGCGTGTATAATAAAATTGATACATGTGCAATATGTACAGAATTAGCAGGAAATTCATGCACTCAGCAAACCTGCAGATTGTCCGAGTTTCCATTGAGTTATATGGTGATGTTGGTTACGTCACCACTTCTGACGTCATTTGACAGTGACTCAATCTCTCGTGCCGTGAAAACAAATGAACACTTTTAACGTTTTGAAAGGAATAGGAATAACAAGATGACGTGTGAGGCACAATATTCAGCTCAATTGCAATTAGCACAGAACAGTTTTACTCGATATTTGACCGAGTTAAAAATGTCCAAGTTTCATCTGCCGGTTTTGGACAGTTGCCGGTCACTGTAGATGTAGAGTGTGTGATCTCGCTGTTCCGTTAGACTGTTCCCCCGCCGAGTGTGTGGATACACAGAGGGCGGCACCAGTCTAGCTGTTCCGTCACCACGTTGCCTGCCATCTGGTGGAATTGACGCTGAACTAATCTCCACTTCACTTTAGTTTTGCAAGTTTATGTGATGGATTGCGCTTTTGGCATATTATGAATGGCACAATTCTCACTTATTTGTTGTCATAATTACACTAGAAATGAAATATTACCTCCAATATGCCTAAATTTCTCGACCGGGAGTATCCGGGTCACTCAGTGCATCACGTGATTTCACAGCTTGGCAACCAGAGCGCGAGCCACTGGCCGCTGAAAACAAAGGCGTAGCAACCATTGACAAGACAAGACGTACTACACATTTCTCAGCTGTTATTTCCAAATATGCCCAGAAATTTATTATTTAATTATATCGCACAATTCAATTCTATACAGTCTTTGATTTCTTCACACTCAGTGGTGTGAAAACTAATAAAATTTCACTGATGGCAATTATCAGCGTTCACAGGGCATTTCGTCTTTGAGTCGTGTCTTCCCATTTAGCCCTAACATGATGAATATCTTTGGCTTTATAAATATAATACACAAAGAAATATTCTACCACGTGTTAGTTATAATATCATTGGCTTTATAGACCTAATACACCAAGAAATAACGAATAGACAGTAGTCCGCATATCCTATAGGGCTAACAACCATAGGATTCGGGCATTTATAACATGCATTACGCAACACGAGGTCGTCAACACGAGGTCGCCTGGCTTCTCAGCGTTCACAGTATTAATATTCAGGGGCATTTAGCCATTGTTTCCCACTGCTTTGAGTCGTGTCTTCCCTTTTTGACAGAAATGCTTTCACACGTGGATCGATTTTAATTGCATTTTAAATGATAAATAAAGGTATTTACCCAATATTATCACGGTGATTTACGGCTGATCGAGTGCTATAAACGATAATAATTAAAAGCGATATAATGAATATCATTGGCTTTATAATAGGTCTACACAAAGAAATAACAAATAGACAGTAGTCCGCATATCCGATATTTGCTTTCATGCTTTCAATAATGGATGGTTTTCTTCTGTTCTTGGCCTACAAAGCATAACATCAATACCTCTTATGAGGTATTGATAATATGTGATAATATTGGGTAAATACCTTTATTTATCATTTAAAACACAATTAAAATCAATCTGCTACGTCTGATATTCTTTATGTTTTGTTTGATGCTTTTCAAAATGACGACCTCGTGTTGCGAATGCATGTTAAATGGATGGATGGTTTTGTTCTGTTCTCGACCTGCAAAGCATAATTTGTGATAATATTGAGGTGATCTTGATTATCGTACGAAATTTGGGTGAAATCTGAGTGAAATAAACGGTGATAAATTTGTAAGTTCTCTCTGTGTGCAATAGGAGTGTTCACTTTGTTTTCAGCGGCTCCAATATGGCCGCCGTGGTCGCGAGGGAAGTCACGTGACCCGTGACGTTGCACCAAGGTAGGGAAATTAGATAGAGCTTTGTTTTCAACCATCGGTAAATTGACCTATCTATTGACCTAATTATTGAGGCACTGCTAGGTTTTGTACAAAGGGGCCTATATGGGTGAAATGCAGATATTTTTAGCCACCACGATCATGCAATTTGGAGAAATAGCAAATGATAGACTGCAACAACAGTAAGAGGTAGCTGCATAAATAAGAGATAGCTGCATAAATAAGAGATAGCTGCATAAATAAGGGATAACTGCATAAATAAGAGATAGCTGCATAAATAAGATATAGCTGTATAAATAAGAGATAGCTGCATAAATAAGAGATAGCTGCATAAATAAGAGATAGCTGCATAACTGAGAGAGAGCTGTATTGAGACATGGAAAATAGCTGCACAAATAAGAGATAGCTGCACAAATAAGAGATAGCTGCACAAATAAGAGAAAACTGCATAAATAAGAGATAGCTGAATAAATAAGAGATAGCTGTATAAATAAGAGATAACTGTGCATGAATAAGAGATAGCTGCATAATTGGGAGATAGCTGCATAAATAAGAGATAGCTGCATAAATAAGAGATAGCTGCACAAATAAGAGATAAGTGCACAAATAAGAGAGAGCTGCATAAATAAGAGATAGCTGCATAAATAAGAGATAGCTGCATAAATAAGAGATAGCTGCATAAATAAGAGATAGCTGTATAAATAAGCGATAGCTGTTGGAGAGACAGCTGCACATGGTGAGAGATAGCTGCACATGGTGAGAGATAGCTGCACATGGTGAGAGATAGCTGCACATGGGGAGAGATAGCTGCACATGGGGAGAGATAGCTGCACAGTTTGAGAGATAGCTGCACATGGTGAGAGATAGCTGCACATGGGGAGAGATAGCTGCACGTGGTGAGAGATAGCTGCATATGGGGAGAGACTGCTGCACATGGGGAGAGATAGCTGCACATGGTAAGAGATAGCTGCATATGATGAGAGATAGCTGCACATGGGGAGAGACAGCTGCACATGGTGAGAGATAGCTGCACATGGGGAGAGATAGCTGCACATGGGGAGAGATAGCTGCACATGGGGAGAGAGAGCTGCAAATGGTGAGAGATAGTTACAACAGTGAGAGACAACTGCACAACTGAATGACAGCTGCACGCGTGGTAGTTGCACAAGTGAGAGACAGCTGCACATGTGAGAGATAGCTGCACATGGTGAGAGATAGCTGCACATGGGGAGAGATCGCTGCACATGATGAGAGATAGCTGCACGTGGTGAGATAGTTACAACAGAGATAGAGACAACTGCACAACTGAATGACAGCTGCACACGTGGTAGTTTCACAAGTGAGAGACAGCTGCACATGTGAGAGATAGCTATATAGGTGAGGGATGGCTGCATAGGTGAGAGATAGCTGCACAATTGAGAGACAGCTGCACAGGTAAGGGATAGCTACAACAGTGAGGGACAGCATCACTTCCCAGCCGAAGGCACTTGTAATAAGTAAAAAAAATAACTTAAAATTATGCTTTTGTATAGTTTTCATATTGTGGAATGATTCAATCTTTTCTAAATCAAAACTGTAGCATGTTCTATATCATAATAACATACTCCTAAAAAAATTGGACTTGAGCAATTAATACGAGATGTACTTAATAGTCATAAAAAGTCAAAAATCACTTAAAATTACAGTTTATATGTAGTTTTCATATCGTGGGATGATTCAACCTTGTCTGAATTGATACTGTAGCATGTTCTATATCATAATTATATTAATTATATATTCTCTAAAAAATAAAAATTGGACTTGAGCAATTAGTACGTCATGTACTTGACGGCTATGAAAAGTCCAAAAATCACTTGAAATTGCAGTTTTGGGGTGGTTTTTGTATCGCGGGATGATTCAATCTTGTTTAAATCGATACCGTAGCATGTTGTCTATCATAATTACATTTTCTAAAAAAAATTGGATTTCTGTGTCTGCTGTCGAAAGCACACCATTCATAATGCTCTGTATAATCTTGGAGTAATAATGAATGGAAGGGTGACAGGGAAAGATCAAAGGGGATATCATAGATGCCGTAGTTATCAAAACTACAATGATTATGGTGACATAAATTTTATTTCTCTGCTCCAAGTTTTGACGATTTTATGACGAGATTTTCAAATTCATATCATATTTATGAAAATTATTAATATTTCCATTTTCCTCTCAGATTATCGGGAAATCATGTACTTTTTTTTTTTGGTCTTTAAAGTTTATTTTTAGTTATTGGCACATATATTGGCAGATTGGAAAAATATACCATGTTGTTCAGTAAAAAAAAAACTATCAGAAAATGCAATTTATATTCCTATCAATATATGCGCTGACATAGATACTTTGCCTTATGAAATATTACCGTATTTACTCATGTATAAGACGACTGGTGTATAAGACGAACCCCCAAAATTGAGGTTATTTTGCTTGAAAAAAACAATTTCCGAATATAGGACGAGTTGGTTTTTCTCAAGATATCGGCTCTGCTACCATTCAAGCTTCAGCTGAAGCTTGGCGGCTATTTTAAACATGAAACGTAAATATGCTTACAATACAAGATCTTAACGGTCTTATATACGAGTATATACGGTAAAACTTAAATACGATGTTCATATGTCATCATTTAAAATCAACAAAAAATAACAATAACAAAATGCTATGAGAATTTTATAAATGCTATATCATTAACAATATATTTTGTTTTGTTTTAAAAGTTTTTAAAAAGTAATATGAATAGTGAGACATTCTTTAATAACATGTATAAAAAATAAAAGGTTTGGAATGTGCATTTTTCTTTTTTTCATTATATCTATTATTGAAGAAATCAGAACAGAAATGAACAGATTTATTTGAAGTAATTTTGGGTGGATGGTATTGTAAGCTTCAAAAGAGCAACTATTCAGATTTTTTTCTTCAAAAAAATAAACCAAAATGTGTTATAGTACTTCATTAAAACTTTGGCCAATTCATTTTTTAAAAATATGAATCTTCAATTTTTCACTGTTCTGAAGTCGGCAACTATGATAGGATCAAAGGATTTTGAATCCATTGTGTGAAACAATGCGTTGCTATGACGCCATAGCTCAAATAACAGCCGTTGCGCCTTCATTCATAATTACTCCAAGGTATAATCTACGGTGGGAAATTCCTTAAAAGTCATATGACAAGAATTTTTTTAAGTGGTAAATCTTTAGATTTCATACCTCTGAGAAACATCTGACAATTTTTTCTGCAGTCTGATGTTTAGTTTAGCTATAATCCAAGATCTTTGAACCCCCAGGGTAATTAACCTACTCCCTTGACCTAGAACTGGGTCAGCAGGCTGCCTACGTCATTGCGCCCCGCATGCATCTCCTGCACACATATTCCTCCTATGTCTGTACATGTATAACACCTGATGTCCTTACTTCTACACAAATAACATCCATTGAAAATATGATTAATGGCAAAACTTAAGGCTGTAAAATAGAGACTTGCATTTACATCAGCTTCCCATCCCACAATCCCTACTTTAATTGAAGAAAATAAGCAAACATGACTTAATTGGGTATAGTGTCTGAAATATGGCCTGCTCTACTTTTATCAGTTTCAAGACACTTATTAGCTAAACATCATGGAATGAAGTTTAAGGGTTTTCAAACTGTAAATGGAACATTGAGATGACACTTTTAAAATATCTATCAATTATTTTGAGTTGATATTTCCATATTTTTTGCACTGAAAATTTATTTATTTATTTGTTAACCAATGACCAGTAACAATATCAATTGGTTGAATATTATTCATATTCAGTAATGTTGAGCTAAACTTCGCATGACATAATTGAAAAAGTTTTGAAAGCATTCGACACATATTTTTAGATCTGTTTCATTGCTGGAAATTATTTTGACTTCTAAATTTTGAGGTCTGGTTATATATTATTTATGCATTGCAGTTGTATTTCAATGGCCATTTGAAATGTTTAGTTTGGTATTTTTTTAATGTCTGTCATTGCGTGTCAGTGGGTACCCTACTAAATCATATATCAGTATTTATATTCAAACAGACAAAGGAATTTTGAATGAAAATAGAAATTCTGTAAAAATGATACTAAACTTTGAGATTTCAACATTTCTTTCTCAACAAGGAAATGACTTTGACCATAATGTTATGATAAAGAATAGTTCAGTCCCTTGAGGGATCTGAATAATCTCAATAGGCAGATGTAAGTTTGCCAAACCCAACTGGGAGGCTGGCTGTATTCCTGTCTTCCCCATCACTACAGGCAGAATCCAAGTGACTATGATGTGAAACATGATCTGACCTATCCACATGTGCTAATTAGGCCACCAGTGGTTCAAAGATGTCATCAACACTCTTGTTATTACTTATAAATTGCAATCCCTCCAGACTTTCACTGGCTTGGAGTGGTTTGTTTTGAACATGAAGGGCGAACATGCGTCACTTCCGGCAAAATCTCAGCAGCCCTGATTTGACCCACATAAAAAGGGGCGTGTCCAGCAAATCACTTTGATCCACTATAATTCTGTACTCCATTTATAAAAATGTGTAAAACATGTTGAAATGCAATGTCCATGTATTGTAATATATTATGGCTCAATATAAACATTTTCACAATTTTCTTGTCATGTGTCTTTTAAGGGTTTGCATCAGTGTAGGATGCCCAGAGCCAATTCTGGTCCTGGTGGCCAATTTGGAACTAAAGGTTTTTTTTAATAAAGTGACATGTGAATTTGAATATTTTTTAACAATGTTACTTTAAAGGCTAGAATTCTTAACATTTGATGCATGATAGAAAAAGTTCAAATTTTCATGCATATTTTTTAGATTTATCATTATTAATATTGCAATTTAGATTGCAACAAATGTTGCACTTCAAAATTTTATTTAAAAAATGACATGGTTTTGTAGCCTGCAAATCTGAACTTGCAAGGTGCATCAAAGTGTATAACGGCCACATTAGATATTTTCAAAATTAAATTTCTAACTAATCTGATTGATCAGAATTAATCATTTGAGAATTAAAAAATTGTAAAACAACTTTGAAAATCTTGAAATAAGTTGAAAATTTTGACTTTTACCCTTTTTGAAGCTTAGCCATATTGTGTATAAGAATGTGAAATATTTAAAAGATTGAGCAAAATTTCGATCAATCAGATTAGTCCCAAATTTCATCTAGTTTATAAAAAAAGCTTTTCTGCTCTCAATATATTTTTGTATAAATGCAGAATCTGCAGGCTACAACACTCACATTTTAACAGCGGACATGAAAATTACCTTCCTTTGACTTGTAATGATGCCATATTACTATACTACTCACTGAATGGAGGACAGTTTCAGGCCTTTTGGGATGTATTTGACCTGAATATGTTTGTTTTAAAATATCAGTCTCCATTGTTGCATAAACTGTTACCTACTTTATTTGGTCAAAATTTGTGATGCAATAAAAGACACATGCAGGACACAACATAAATAAAACAAGGTGAGTTACATTGATTTTATCAAAACTTTCATACATTATTTCATGTTAATTATAAGCACATACATGTGTAGAATAATTGTTGTTTCCAACATTTTTATATTTTTGGTATAACTCATTGAAATTGAAGGAATTCCAAGGAGGATAATTTCTGTAAGAAAAGAATCAACATGGAGAACTTTTTGTCTGTATTGTCAGAGCATATCATAATTTCTAAGCAGTAAATAATGTAATTTTTGTTATCAGCCTCTCAAATGTTGGCATAATTATATCTAGATTGTAATGTGGTACCTATGTTTACAGGGATATATATGTGTTCACAATATGGAAAAAAGTTTGTGGACATGGAAGGGTCACTTTTTCATGAGAAGATTGCAAAGCTTAGGTTGCTAAGCAGGGAGAGTCCATGGTTACTGATACGGGGGAGGTTCCTTTTGGGGCTACTTTTTGAAAATGTTCTTCATGTTCATTCTTTACTTTTTTAAAAACGGCAATTTTTCTCACTGCTTTTCACAGTAGCTAGGAAGTTAATACTTTCAGGACTGAGAATTTTCTTGGCTTTCTTTTGGTGGTAAAAGTAACTAAATCAGATAAATAGGTCATAAGTTATGAGCAAAAGCGTGAGAGCAACTTTTCTTTATGAATATTTTGTCTGGTAATCAGGTAAATATTTTAATTTACTTTTTTCTGCATATATTTCAGGGCCAACTTGCCATCATATACACATAGAGAACCGCATTAGCTTCCAGCCTCTCACAGCCCGTGTACGTGCAGGGATACCGATGCGTACGCAAATATGGTAATGTATCAAGAGAGGAAACAAAAATCTCAGCAATTCCTAACCTTTGGAGGTAGATGATGTTGTAAACTGTGCAAACGACTGCTTTGCTTCCAAATTTGTAGGTCTATCTGGCCATCTTCTAAAATGAATTATCTTTGGTTCCATGTTTGCAGTTTCCCAAAAAGATTTTGCAAAAGTTTGTTTAATCTGGTTCAAAGTCTACAAAAGGGCTATGAAAAAAATTCAGATCACTTTGGTGCCCGGAAATAATTGGTAGCTCAAGGAGTTATATAACGTCACAATACATTTTCACGTGAGGTCAATCAAAACAATACCCACAATATTTAAATATGTTCAGCTCACCAATCAAGATTTAGCATGCACGTGAGAAGACTGACTTCCGGGCACAAAAGTGATCTTAATTTTCTGCAGCCAAGAAAGTTGATAAAAATATGGAACATTTTTCTCTGGAATTGTTTTATCTTTGTATTCTGCATCTGCTGTCTAAAGCACACCATTCATAATGCTCTGTATACTCTACGGTGGGAGATTCCTGAAAAACTTGTTTCATCTCTTGAAGTACATCATATTTGCGTTACGTAATCGCCTCGTGCATGCACGTGCCAACCATTGACATGACGTCATTGACTAACACGTGCAGTGAGAAAAAACTGATGCGGTTCTCTTTGCATATACAGGATGTGTCAACTTGCCATCACATACAGGATGTGTCAACTTGCCATCACATAAAGGATGTGCCAACTTGCCATTACATATAGGACATGGCAACTTGCCATCACATATAGGACATGGCAAGTTGCCATCAAATACAAGATGTGTCAACTTGCCATCACATACAGGATGTGTCAACTTGCCATTACATATAAATTTTGTTCTTTCAATATTCCATATCTTGTTAACTTTATTACAACAATTTGAACATCTTTGCAGATTGGCAAAACTGAAATGATTGTGCCTCTTGCCATATCAGTATTTGCGTTCTACATAAATCATATTGACATTTTTTGGCAGAATGGAAGAATGCCTCAAATGCCAATGGACAGCTGTTGAAAGAAGTGCATTATACAGCAACAAGAAGGCGCCAGATCAGCATTCAGAAAATATAAGAGATCCAGTATGTATGCCATTATGTATATAAAATTGATACTGTTTAGCATGATACTATTTTTTTCATATGAGCTAAAATGAGGTTAACAGCTTATTTCAAGTGTGGGACCAAGGGTGTATCGTGAGATGTGGTTCGAAACCATGCTTCAACTGGGCACACCCATTACCTCACATGAAATCCATAGGATCATACCATGAACATTTTTGGAGGGCAACAATTGGTATAGCCTTGTGCCACAGCACAGATGGGAGCACCATTGTATCCATGCATAAATCTGGAACATATATGATTCTCGGCTAATAATACACTTGCAAAAATGATTTGAATATGTCTGAAATCATGGGAACATGAGAAAGGAATGAACTTTCCAGATTTATGCATTTCTTTTCTTTTCAGTTTGTCATCAAATTTATAGTTATAATTAATATTATAATAACTTTGTCTTATTTTGCATAATAGAGTTTATAGTTACTTTGATATCAACAGTGTAACATTTGCAGCCAAGTTTGAAACCAGTTTAATCTCTTGTCTAAGATGAAACATGAAATAAGCTAATTTACAGTCACATTTGCATTCATAACACTTCCTTGTCCAAAGATGAATCATGAAATATGTAACCAGTGAAAAAGAAACAACGTAATTTGAAATAATTAACCAAATGGTGTATAATTTTCTGTTCGTTATGAAATATTGCTGAAATGATTATCATTGTACAATAAATGAAAAGACATGTTTATCTTTTGCAGACATTGCAGCTGATGGGTTTGTCCCCAGGTGAACACAGCAACAAGTATGCTGAACTGTGTGGCAAGAAAAGAAAGTACTACCAGGATTACACTACCAGGCCATCCTCAAAGGGCAGACGACTCCAACTGAAAAAGGAAAGATCCACCACCCAAGGATCCTATGAAGTCTTAGAAGGAGACAGCTACCAGCAGGGTGTGTTTTCTATGTAACTTATCTCACTGAAATATCTACTATAGCTATATAATGCTGATTTCTGTTCACACTATAGTTTGCAGTGATAGTAGGTAATCAACAGTGTATGTTGCTCTGTGTTTGTATTGCTGTGTACATCTCTGATACAAAGCAGTGTTTTACAAGTTGTATATTTTCTGTAATTTATAATGTAATGTTTTTTTTAACAGAAATAGGAGAGAAAACTGCTGGAAGTGAAGACATTGAACAACTTCCATCTGCTGTGGTCAAACCAACATTTGGAGCTGTGAAGGGGCTGGCCCCATCTAATGCAAAAGTTCTAGTCTTTGATCTGGAGACAACTGGCCTTGGTAAGCTAAAAAAATCGTATTTACTATATTTTTTAATTTGAGGTGTAAGTCATTTATGTAGATTTGTCTCTGAGAGATGTATTGCTTTACTATTGTCAATAATGCTTATACAACAATATTTCTTTCATGTAAATATAAATTTGGAAAATTAGTTTATAATGAATAACATTGTACACACATTTTACACAGAACAATAAATGATCATAATATTTATTTCAGATAATGAATAATCTTTAAATAAATTTATTTTTCAGGTCCAAATTGTCACATAACACAGACTGCACTTGGAGAAGCGGAGGGAAACAGATCATGTCAGAGTTATGTACTCCCAAAGATTGACATTGAAGAAGAGGCCTCAAACATCACAAAATTCACAAGATAACATTCAGTGGTGGGGTTTTGAAGGTCAATGGAAAGGCGGTTGTAGCTCTAAAAATCACTGAAGCTCTAGACCAAATGATTACCTGGATTCAGGAGACAGCAGGAGCCAGAAAAGTCCTCTTTGCTGTGCATAACTGTAGACGATTTGACTCTAAAGTCATTGTGAATGCTCTGAGAAAGGTCAACAAATTTGACCTATTCAGCAAATGTGTAGTGGGCTTTACAGACACAATGAAAATATTTGGAAAGTTGGTAGGAAAGTCATGCTCACTCAAACAGAGTGATTTATATGAAAGGGCTTTCCCTTCAGATTCATACAATGCTCATGATGCAATGGGAGACATCAGAGCACTTATTCAGCTGCTGCTGCGTCACAAAGTAAACTTTCCTGATTTCCAAAAGTTTTCCTTTCCAGTAAATTCTGTATATTTCCAGCAGGACTTTGACAAGGAACGTAAACGTCTGGTCCCAACATTGCACCCCCTTATAGCAGTTGGTGTAAAATCCACCACAGCAGAAAACATTGCCAGGTCAGGCTTAGGATTGGCTCATCTACAGCACATCTACAACAGAGGCAAAGAGGATGGCCTTCGGTATGTCCTTTCTGCCAAAAATTCTGAAGGTGGACCTAGGGTTCTAAATCAAGGCAAATTACTTGATCAGCTAGTAGTCAAGCTTGTGAACTACTTTGAAAAACATTAAGCATAAAACAGTTATGCAAGTTATAAAGTGAAATGTCTCTAGTCTAGGTCTGCATTATATTCTCTGTTGTTTGTTTACTGTCTTACTGTACATGACATGTACAATATTGTAATTTTTATGCCAAATGCACGGGTCTGTATATACACAGTGACTAGAAGTAATTTAGAGTCATTAGGAATACTATGAAACCAAATATATTTGGTTCAAATTATTTTTATATATATACCAGATTCAGAATATAGTTTATATTACATAACATGCCATTATAATGTCACTCATATTGTGTCCATGTTATGTCATTCCAGTTTAGTATGTATATTATTACCAAATTATTACCAAGTACTGGAATGTCAACTTCATGATGAACACTTTATTACATCACATGCTAATACAATGTCAGTATAATGTCATTATCATATGATACCAACGCAGTATTATACATACTCTGATTGTAAATTAGTTCAAACTGAAAAAAATAATCAATATTATTCATTTGATAAATGTTACGGTGCCCAATACAAGCTGCTACCAGTTTACTGAGTTTACCTGCAATTTGTTACATCAAATGCTGTTATAATGTCAATATAATGTCACAATCATGTAATACCATGAAAGAACAGTAAAAAAACTATAATGTCATTTCAGACTGAACATTATGCAAATGTTTTCATTTGATAAATGTTATAGTGCCTGGCGCAAGCTGCGGCCAGTTCTACTGAGTGTACCTGAAATTTGTAACATCATATACTGTTAAAATGTTAATATCATAAATATGCAATATCATGCTAGCACAGTATATGAAATCTAACTGTAAATGAATTCAGACTGAATATTATGCAATTTTCTTCATTTGATAAGCGTTACAGTGCCCACAGATAGCTGCGGCCAGTTCTGCCGAATGCACCCGTAATACGCATAACGCGTATTTTTAGATGATAAAAATCTCTAAGACTAGCTGGATAAGTTTACTTTTTCTGTGCTAAATTAACAAATAACATTACTTTGAACACATTTAAGCCAAAAAAACATAATTCTGTCTCAGTTTTTCATTGTGGATTATAGACCTTATGTAAAAGATATCTCATGGTTGTGAAAAATTTTTATGGTTGTAAAAAAATATCTTATGGTTGTAAAAAATATATCATTTATGGGAAAAGTATACTACTTATGTAAAAAATATCTTATGCATGTGAAAACCTTTCTGTCAAAAAGGGAAGACATGACTCAAAGGCTGCATGGAATCCCCCTTAAAGGCTGAGTTTTGTTTGTTTGGGGTTTTACATCACTCTTTGTTAAAATCTTGTTTTTTTTCACACCACTGAATGGGAATACATCAAAGGCAGCATGGAATTCAGCCTGGGGGCTGGGCTTTACAGACAGACTTGATTTTTTTTTTCTGTTTATGAAAGACATTTATCATCAGATGTTTTCAACCTCTGTAATTACCAACTCCCCATTGTAAGACGGGCTGAGACCTAACTGCATTAACAATCCACTGAAAATAAAATCATGTAAACTGTAATTTATGACTGATAAATAAAACATTAATTCAACATGCAAGTCATTTTGTTTTGTATTTTTGTATTATATTGTATCAAATAATTTAGTTTTTCATATGTGATGAAATGGTAAAAATAAAGTTTACAGTAATGGGGACTTGCATACTGATAGTGATGACTTCTTCGTAACGCATAAGCCCAGTAGCCACGTCAAGGCCAGTCATCTTTTACTGGGTTTTTTTTGTTTCCCAGAAAAACCAAATTAGTGGGTTTTGTTTGTTTGTTTGGGGTTTTACATCACTTTCAATATTATTTCAGTTATTTCGTGATGAGACCCACTTGTAGTACATTTACGATGTAAAAATACATATCCTATTAAATTAAAAGCATTAATGACATGAATCAATATTTAAACACTACAATATTTGAACTATAAGGTATGATTAAGGTATATTTCTTTCAAAATAGTATTTTGTCCAAATTTTCCTTGATACCAAATTAAATGTTTTTCATTGGGAAGAAAATTCCCTGTGATCCTAGTGAAACAGATTTTGTCATTTTGATTTGTATAATTTGGAAACAAAAAGGAAGATTTGCAATCAGATATTTGAGGGGAGGTGAAAACATTCATATTTAGAAAATCTGTTTCACTAGGATCACAATAAATATTGTTAAGATCACTTTTACAAAGTTGTTTGGAAAACCGCTTTATTATGGTCCCACATTCTGCAGAACTTTTTCCCTTTAACATTTTGACATAACAAAATAAATTTTGGAGCAGTGACATATTACGACACTTTTTATGAGTTAAAAAAGTATGAAGCTTTCAATATAATCAAATAAATTCCATTGTGATTTTCAAATAATAAATCAATAATCTTATTACAAAAATGAACATAAAATATTATTTCTTGACTTGAAAGTTTTCATGAAAAAGGAACTCTTTTTGACAGTTGAGCATTTTTCCGTACTTTTTTAAAAATCTTCCATTTTGGCGTAAAAAGAAAATCTGCCACCAGAGGACACTCACTATCAACACCCATAAATACCCTTAAGGGGAAAATGCCCCGTTATTTTGATAGACATAACGTGTTAAAAAAACTTTTTTCGGTTGCGCGGAGGCTAAGATTTCCAAAGTGCACAACTTTTTGTGACATCACAAAGGGGGGTTCCCCAAAATAGCGTTACGGAGGTCCCGTTAACGTTATGCTCAAATTGTCCACCGTACGGTTCTGCTCAGATACCACTCAGATTGGCTACGATTTAGTGCACAGATGTGTTCCAAGCGCCCAGAATGACATCATTAGGCACCCAAATAAGTTGTGAGCGTTCAGAATGACGCGATTTTTTACCAGATTGGTTTAGATTTACTGCACAGATTGATTCAGATTTGTTTGTTTGGGGTTTTACATCACTTTCAACATTATTTCAGTCATTTTGTGATGAGACCTACTTGTAGCAAATATAGTGCTGCCTCACTGAATTGTCATGTCGCAGGTCCTTGACATGACAACCCACCCGGTCACAGATTTACAAGGACAACGGGTTAACCCTTTGGCACGGGCCTCAGTTCATATGGGAAATTGTATCATGAGTTCAATCTCGGCATGGCCGGGGATTGAACCCACAACCTTTGGATCACCACAGAGGAACTGGTGCTAATAAGCTGGCGCTCTAACCAACTGTGCCACGGCCCGTGGCCCGATTGGTTCAGAGCTCTCCCACCCCTGATATTAGCTGCTACTGCTGAGTCCGACAATGATTTGTTTATATTAGCAGTAATAAGAGGCAAATTGGGTCTAACCTTAATGCTCACCGTCATCATGGTAGGTAGATTGTCCTGGACTGTGTTACAACTTCTAAACACAGACACATACTCTGTGCAGTGCCCTCGGTACAAGGGAAGCAGACAGAATTTTGATTGATTACACTTACATTTTAGCTTTATGATTTTAGCATTCCCTCAGATTTGATTTTGTTTCTTTGGGGTTTTACTTCACTTTCACATTGACATGAATGTTCAGGTTAAACAAAAAATGCCTCGCATAATATTCAGCTTTAATATAATGAAATTTTTTACACAGCAAAAACACAATCACTTTATTTGACTGTAAATTATTTGACTTTATTTCACAAACTTGACTAAGCTATACACTTAGAAAGAAAGAGAGGGAAGGTATTATTCTTCAAAGTTAAACACATTAATTAAGCAAGAACAGAAAAGGTTATACTTTTTTTATTTCAAATAAATCAGCTTTTTGTTTCTTGAAGAGTTGCATGACGAAAGTCCCAAATGAGGATTGTGAAAGCATTTCTTTTTTTCAAATTGTAAAGGATCACACAGCCTATATGTCACTCTGATGACTGATAGCTTCTACATCATATAGCACTTCAAGAAGACATCCAACACTCCATGCTTGGGCCTCACAGCTATGATTGCACACCTGTGAAAGAATATGAAAAAAAATCATTTTTACAAAAGGTGTCCACTATTCTTCCTTAGTTTTCATTCTTCATTGCACTCAGCACAAGTGATAGATGTTCTCAACTCACTCCACCAAATTCGAGTGGAAAGAAAGACCAGACAAATGAGCTGTCATAATGTAATATAAGCCATAAAAGTGGCTGAAAATGATAGAATCTATCACATTTATTTTAAAACCATGTCTAAATATTATTACAAATATGAATAAACAACTATCATCTTTGCATCTTTAAACTATCATCTTCGTATCTATGAACTTCTTTGCTAAATATGTTCCCAATATATCACATTGCTGACAACTGTAATCTGTCACATAAGTAGCTCTGTCAAAACATTCATTTGAAGCTGTCCCACGATAGCTTTGTAGATGGCTTTCACAGGTGCATCCCATCAAATAAACTGAAATATAATGATGATGATATATGGCACATGACGTTTTGTGAAGAGAAGCTCCGAAGATTTTGAAAAAATGGTCAGTTCAAATTATTGCAATTAACACAACTTCCAACATAAAGTTTTGTTTGTTTATTTGGGTTTTACATCACTTTAAACATTATATCATTCATTTCGTGACGAGACCTACTTGTAGCAGTTATCCCAGGTAACACAGAACGTAGAAACATTGTGAGCATGTAGAAATAAGGTTAAGTTGTCTTTCTACATTAATTCAATGTGCTGAGCATGTTGTCTTGCAACGTTTTTTTAACAACGTGCTCACAACATGGTGAGCACATAGAAGAAAACTTGTGGTGATTGGATTGGCCAATAGGTGGCTGCAGTACTAAAGAAAATGGCAACCTGCAACAGCTTAGTTGTTAGGAAATTCAAAGTTACAGTGAATTTATTGGATAAAACATAGTGTTTTGAATGACTAAAATATAATAAAAAAATAAATGATCATGTATTTTGTTGTTTTAGAAATTTATTGTTATTATCTACTGCAATATATAGCCATATAATTTTAGACAATGTCAAAAAATCAGCATAACATGCCAGTTGATATGCTAGAAGAGGTTGCTAATGCGATAATTGTTTGTTTTTGTTTTTTTGGGGTTTTACATCACTTTCAACATTATTTCAGTTATTTCGTGATGAGACCTACTTGTAGCAGATATAGTGCTGCCTCACTGAATTGTCATGTCGCAGGTCCTTGACATGACAACCCACCCAGTCACAGATTTACAAGGACAACGGGTTAACCCTTTGGCACAGGCCTCAGCTCATGTGGGAAATCTAATGCGATAATCCAAACTGAGTAACTGGATTTGGCCAAAGATAGTGCCACATGCTTGCAACATGCTGAGCTTACATTGTTTTATCACATGTTCAAAACATAATTTCAGTTTACAACATGCTCACAATGTGCTCACAACATAGAAAAAAACGTGCTCACAACGTAGAAAAAACGTGCTCAGCACATGCTTACAACGTAGAACAACATGCTCACAACGTTATCTGGTGTTCACAGATCTACGTCCATAAGTCATGTTACAACGTGCTCAGCACCAAAACACAACGTGCTCACAAAGTAGAAAAAACATAAAATTGTTAGCTGAGATAGTGCTGCCTCACTGAATTGTCATGTCGCAGGTCCTTGACATGACAATCCACCTGGTCACAGATTTACAAGGACAATGGGATAACCCTTCAGCTCATGTGTGAAATGGTATCATGATTTCAATCTCAGCACGGCCAGGGATCGAACCCACAACCTTTGGATCACCACAGATTTGTATATTTGTTTGGGATTTTACATCACTTTCAAAATTATCTAGCACTCTAGCCAACTGCGCCACGGCCCGTGGCTTTGTTGATTCTTGGCCCAATTAGTCCACAGAATTTCTTTTTTACCTTCGGATTCTTGATACCTGTGACCTTCAAGATCATCTTTATATATAACAAGAACATTTTTCTACAAAGTCAGACACAATAGAAATCGTCCAATCACAGCCATTATCGAACTTGTCTGAGATATTGATATATACAATGTGCCTGTACAATGTGCATGTACAATAAAACAATCTGAGCAATCCCTTTATCACGCTAATACTATATGTGGATATACGATTTGGATGAAAGCACCCAAATTTAAGTCCTTCTCTTTGACTTTCTTGTGGCAGGGGACAAAATATGTATTGTAGTACATATAAAATTATTGTAATTCCTTTATATTCAAAATATCCTCAACAGATATATTGTCGGGTTGGCCACAATCAAGGTCTCAATGTACACTTGACAGTGTTACAATGCAATGAAATATTTTTCGACATCACCAAACATTCATGATGCAACTTATGATAACAAGCTGAATCATACCTTTAAAATAAAAAAAGAAGCACAAATTGGTGTATTACTTCCAAGACAGTAAATATTTTAACGTCCTAAATTTATCAAAAATCAACTGTTATGAATGTGCATTATGTGTTCTACCTTTCTGTCAGGGTAAATTTCACAATTAATATAAAGGTTACATTGCACAAATAAGTTATATTTTGACTAATTATTTCTCTAGTTTTTTAAAATTATCTGGTGTATGGTATCATTACAAATTGCATATTCCATGATACCTCAGAAAAATATGTGTTTTGTTACGGAATTTCTGGTTATGCCATATGATGTTTTGAGGTGAATTTCAACAAAAATGCGTAGAGTACGTACCCCCATGTGAATTGGTAGTTCCAGAAAAGACAACTAATTCATATTATACAGTCATATTGAGCTAATGTTGAGTATTATTAGTGAGATAATTATTGAAAGCAGTGAGATAATTATTGAAAGCATGCTCCCAAAACCTGAAAATGAGATGTGAAGTCTGTTTTGTAATGTATGTACCCCCTTGTAGAGTACGTACCCCCTTGTTTACAGAGGTGTTAGTGTTGGTCTTGATAGAATTTAAATCATTCATGTTGTTTGTAAAGTGATGAGATGTCAAGTGGACAACTCTATTTAACAAAACAACAGTTTTAGAAATTGTTTGATAATTACGTGCTGGCTCTCTGCACAAAATTTCTTACAATAATTTTGATTATATTCAACTATCATTAGCCAGACCAAGTGAAATATTCTGAGTATTCTGAATGACATTTGTGGATTAGGACTGTAACCAAGGGTTAGAATCCTCATTCGTCCAATATCAATAGTTAATTTTGAATAAGTATGTAAAAAGTAGACAAAAATGGTTTGATAATTATTTCATTGTAAATGAGTATCATAAAAGTCTGTATAGTCTACTCCATAAACTTACTAAAATGTAATTGCTTCTGGGGTACGTACACTACAACACTTGAGTAATATTTACTAAATACTGCTCACACTAGGCGGCTCATAACAATTAAGTCCATCAAGTACAAAAGTATATGGACTTCTTACCCAAAGAACATAGCCAAAATGAGTAAATTAAACAAGAATACAATTTAAACATAGGCATCAGAGATGCATCAACCCTCAGCCCTGGTAACTCATTGCACAACATTCGCTCCACACAATATTTGTGAACAAAACGTCAGGCAAATTGATGCAGGGGTAAAAAAATGCATAAAATCTACTTCCTTTGATAGCTTAGGTGTGTCAAGTATCATGAAACTGTCATCATTTACTCTAGAATTATTGAGATGGGCTGGTGACCTTGAAAAGCAGGTTAAGGTTACCGTCCATCAAACTCGTCCGAGGTTTTCACCAGATGCTTATGTGTGGTAAGTTTCATAAAGCTACCATCATTTGTTCTCGAGTTATCGCGATGACAAGGATGATTTCACATAATTGTCCCTGTGACCTTGAAAAGTAGGTGAAGTTCATGTTCCATAGAAAAATTCTGAGGTCTTCACCAGATGCTTATGGGTGTCAAATCTCATAAAGCTGCCATCATTTGTCCTTGAGTTATTGCGATTCTTGGGATTTCACATAATTGTCCCTGTGACCTTGTAAAATAGGTCAAGGTCGCTGTCCATCGAACTCGTCCGAGGTTTTCACCAGATGCTTATGTGTGTCAAGTTTCATGAAGCTGCCATCATTTGTTCTCGAGTTATCGTGATGACACGGATTTTCGCTACAGACAGACATACAGACATACATACCCACGCCAGGAGTACTGCAATACCCTCAGCCTAATTACATCAGGGGCTGAGGGTAAAAAGGTACAGCACACAATGCACATCCATAACAGTTAAATTTAATAAGTATAGGACATTAAAATATTTATTGTTTTGGAAATGGTACACTGATTCATGTTTTTTTTAAATTATTTTTTGTTATCCAAAAGGCATTATTCAGCTTGTTGTCATAAGCAACATCTTAAATGTTTGGTGACCTAAATAATATCTTATTAACGTATTTACTCTTGTATAGGACGAGGTTTTTGTACAAAAACCCTTAGTTAATGTTTGGGGGGGTCGTCTTATACACGAGAGCAACCTGTGGCCAAGGATTTACGCCCAAAAATTACGGCACAACAAGTTTTCATTATGAACATTCTTATTTTCGAAATAACGAATATTGGACAAAGCAGATCGATTTAACAGTCTTATACTCGAGTATTTACGGTAAAATGTATATACGATGTTCATATTTTTAAAAAAAATGGATATCGGACGTAGCGGATCGTTTTTAATTGCGTTTTAAATGATAAATAAAGGTATTTACCCAATATTATCATAAATTCGCTTTGCAGGTCAAGAACAGAACAAAACCATCCATTCATTTAACATGCATTACGTAATACTAGCATGAAAGCATTTCTGTCAAAACGAGAAGACACGACTCAAAGCAGTAGAAACAATGGCGAAATGCAAAACTGTGAACGCTGATTATTGGAATCAGTGAAAACAAAGTGAAAAACAAAGCTTTTAATAGACATCGGACATAGCGGATCGATTTTAATTGCGTTTTAAATGATAAATAAAGGTATTTACCCAGTATTATCACAATGATTTACAGCTGATCGAGTGCTATAAACGATAATAATTAAAAGCGATATAATAAATGTCATTGGCTTTATAATACACAAAGAAATATTTTACCACTTCAATAATGGATGGTCTTGTTCTGTTCCCCACCTGCAAAGCGTATTTTGTGATAATATTGGGTATATACATTTATTTATCATTTAAAACGCAATTAAAATCGATCCGCTACGGATATGAAAGTTCGATTTGACATGTTGGCCGCTCCACTTTTGTCTCATGGGCACCCAGACACAAAGATCAAGGACGTCACGTACATCGAATTACGTTTTACTTCGTGGAGAAATTCTCGACCTGCGAAGCATAATTTGTGATAATATTGGGTAAATACCTTTATTTATCATTTAAAACGCAATTAAAATCGATACCGTCCATATTGTCCATATTGCATATAATGGAATGGTGGTTTTGTTCTGTTCTCGAACAATTTGTGATAATATTGGGTAAATACCTTCATTTATCATTTAAAATGCAATTAAAATCGATACCGTCCATATTGTCCATATTCAGCTGAAGCTTGAATGGTAGCAGAGCCGATATCTCAAGAAAAACCAACTCGTCTTATATTCGGAATTTTTTTTTTTTCAAAGCAAAATAACCTCAATTTTAGGGGGTCGTCTTATACACGAGTCGTCCTTTACACAAGTAAATAAGGTACATTGTAATACTGTCAAGTGTACATTCAGACCTTGATTAAGCCCAACCCAACACTGTAACAGACTTATTTGATCCTCAAGATATCTAAGTATTAAAAATTATGGGATGTCAATTGCAAATTTTTGTTGTGAAAATCAGTGTTGTTTCTGTGTAAGTTTATGCGTAGTTTATGCGTAGTACGTACCCCAGGTAATGTATCAATTTTTTCAAAACAATAAGAAGTAAAATACTGCAGTTGCATATTATATCTTTCAAAAATATTCTTTCTTTATCTGCAGTTGATATGCATAATGAATCAAGATTCATTTGAAGTTAATTCATTGTCATAATCTTTGCTCGGAGCAGTACTGGATATATTTAAAATTTTGGTTGTCCAAATTTAGTTTTAACTTGGTTTGAACATTATATACAAAATTTATTAATATAACCCGTGTGGGCATTGTATTTTATATTTCTTTGATATAAATATGAACCTTGTAGGTTCAATCTTGAAATCTTAAAGGTGCAACATGTTACCATGGTTACCACCAATCCATTGAAACATAATGTAAAATCCTTGATTTTATATACAAGATATGTTTTACATTTTTATGATATCTATTAACTACATTATTAACTGGATATATTTTATAACAAATATTGTATTACTAAAATCACTGGATATTTTCCTTTAAAACACATCTTATATCCCATCCTGTATTTCAAGATTATCTCTGTTTTATTTCTTTTATTGCCCTTCCATTGTCTTCACTTCGGCAGAGCAGTTACTTTCATTGCTTTGCTTCTATTTTTTCAGTAAAAGGTGAGAAAATAGGGTCTTACCCTGTTCTAAACAGCTGTGCCACGACACTCTCACTGATTTTTTATATCCATGTAACTTATCTGAATCTATTTTAAACAAAGCCTTGACCTTTGGCTTCTCAGCCTCTCTCAGAGGGAGGTCATCCCCCATGATATTATGAATATTCTGAATGACATTTGTGGATTAGGACTGTAACCAAGGGTTAGAATCCTCATCTCATCACCTGACAGACCCATCTGAGAAGGGGCATTTATAATCAAGGCTGGTTGGAACTTGGACTCAGAAACCTGACTGGCAAGAGGCATAGTTGCCTCAGACTGCAAGGTAACTGCTGAAGATGGGGTTTGGTGTCACCTCCCCCTGAGCTTCCTGCAATATGGACGGGATATACTGCCTCTGTCTCTAATAGACGAAGTAGAGGAGGGAGATCATCTATGCCCAACTCTCATCTACCGCCTATATCTAGACAGAGATCTGGACAGAGACTTCCTGCGAGGCTCTCGGTCAGAATGACCTAGATCTAGACCAAGACAAGACTGCCTCCTCGGAGGAGACTCAACCTGTTTACAAGGCTCATTTTCAGTCTGCAAACTCAGTTAATCTGAGATTATCTCCCTGCCCTGGTCAGGTAAAGGGATAATGCCCAGCGTTTCTTCAGTTGTGGTTGGTTTTTTATGTTGCTTATCAGCTTGTTTTCCAGCAGACCCCTTGTGAGGGTCCTGCTTGGAAATATTGCCTGTGACTTCCACCATGTTTTCCCCCCAAAGGCAACAAAAGATAAGACAACACTGTGCCTTTCATCACACACAACCTTGTGTTTGGACAATTAGTCACACACATTATGTTAACAAACCTTGAAAATGTATATGCAAATTCTGTAAGGTTAGTTAATTACCTCTACATCCCAACCAATGCCTGTGCTTAAATGAGAAAGAGCTGTACTGAAAAACACTCAAAACAGACTACCCATGGGCAACCCAACTGATTTCCAGCCAGAAACAACTGACCTGAACTTGAAAGTGACCTTGAACCATGTACCAAAGTAAAAAGCCACTCAATAACAAGACAAACAGAAGTACCAAAACAGTAACAAAAATACCAAAACAATATAAATATTATGATGAGGAGCACCAAAGACAATTCATTAGAAATACACTAGAATATAAATGAATATACGGCTGGATGCCCAATTTTTATGTCAGAATTTCTACAGTGACAAATCTCTCCAAACTGCTCATAGCATTGATATTACATGAAATGAGGTTTTCAACAGTGCAAACTAAACAAATTAGCAAGATTTAAGAAAAACAGACAAAAACATATTTTTTTAAATGTCAATACTTATGCGGAGCATAAATAAAGACATCCGACAAGGTCAAGGTCAACAGGGAAGAGGATCATTACAGGGTGGATTAACAGGAATATGCACTATTTTGAAAATTGGCTCCTGTGACCTTGAAGATGGCTCAAATTCACCCAATATCAAACTTACATAAGCCCATCATAGGTAGATCACATATGCAGATATTGCATTCAGAAGGGAAGTTGCTCCTGTGGTGGTCATGACCTTGACCTTGATCCAATGCTGACTGAATTAATATAAATCTAAATGAACTGAAAAAAGTTGGAATTGCACTTGTTGCTTCAGAAATTCTTAGCATGAGATGGAGAATCATCTGTTATCCAAATAGCATATCAATGCAACTATGGAGACAGTGCAACCTTCAAACCTTTGCTTTTGCTTCCAATGTCTGTCCCCCTTTCAATTCTTAACCATAGACCAATGGCTTTAGGGCTGTGTTGATAATTGCTTTTTTATAATCAGGGATGGGAGAGCTCTATTAGTCATTGGTAAGCAGAGTTTGCTGTAACAACCCCTCTTCCACCACTTGTGGTATCTAAGTGAAGATACTTTTGTCTTCAGTCTGTTGAAAGTTTTTTTTGACCAGGAGAGAAAGGAAGTGCCAAGAGCTCTACTTCAGCTGCCCAGGAGGATGCCACCATAAGGCAAACCAAACATGCCTACCAAACACATGGTACCAGCGCTATGAACAGACTTGTCTGGTATCAGCGCTATACAATTTTTATTATTATTATTATTATTATTATTATTATTATTATTATTATTATTATTATTATTACAAGTGAACCGACAATAATATGAAAAGAAACATCATAATGAAATAGTGACCATATATTGACAAAGTGAAATACAGTGACCGGCAACTGTCCGATACCGGCAGATTAAACTCGGACATTTTTAACTTGGTCAAATATCGAGTAAAACTGTGCTGTACTAATTGCAATTGAGCTGAATATTGTGCCTCACGTGTCATCTTGTAATTCCTATTCCTTTCAAAACGTTAGAAGTGTTTATTTGTTTTCACGGCACGAGTGATGTTGTCACTGTCAAATGACGTCAGAAGTGCAGGGGTGGGAGAGCTCTGAACCAATCTGGGTGGTACTCGAAACATATCTGGGTGGTATGACGTCATACCATTGTTCTGAACCGATTCTGAACCAATCTGGGCGGTTCTGTTATATAACGACTTTTTATATCTCATAAAAAGCATCAAAATCACATAATAATCACCACAACATTTAACAAATTTCGTTACAGTTGAGTGTATAACAGTGTCTTGTTCATGATAGTGTAAATATCATGATATATTTATAACGTTTGTACAGTAATATTTGTGCCCCCAAGTCAGGAATTACCCCTTGTTATGCAATCTTAAACTGGGGCAATTTCCTGTGTTAAAATTACGTAAAAATCTTGTTAAAAATCAATTTCAGATGATCATATACGTATATATATAACTGATGAGCCTGTTATTTTCTTTAACATTTGTGTATGAGAGTCGATATATAAAGATTAAAGAACGCAACTTTTTCATTCTCGCCATTGTCCAACATACAACAACAGTCAAATACCACTCAGATTGGCTGCGATTTAGTGCACAGATTGTTGCGAGCGCCCAGAATGATGTCATTTAGCGCCCAGATCAGTTGTGAGCGACCAGAATGACGCGATTTAACCAGATTGGTTCAGATTTACTGCACAGATTGGTTCAGAGCTCTCCCACCCCTGAAGTGAACTTCTCCGTATAAGTCAATGGAAACTTGGACAATCTGCAGGTTTCCTGAATGTGTGAATTTCCCGATAACTCTGTACATATTGAACATGTATCAATTTTATTATACACTCATATGTAGTTAACGGTCTACTATCGATGTGAGTAGTTTTTACTCAGTTTTGAAAGATTCTGTGAAAATGAGGAGTGAAAAACATGAAAGTGTCCGGATTTGGCTGCCTGTCACTGTAGTTTCTTTCCACTGCACATCGTATGTACAAATGACCACAGTTTCGTCAATTGGAGTAGAAAGATGATTTAACCTGGAGTGAAGTCTTCTTGACATTGCGAGCAAGGTAAACACAGGATAAACATGATGACGTCATACAGAAATGTGTCATCATAGTGACGTCAGACAGGCAAATGTTGTCATAGTGACATCAGACAAGTGTCAACATAGTGACGTCATGGTAACATCATAAATTATGTTGATGTGATCATGTAAAATACTGCTGTTACCTTTATGTAAGTTCCTCCCTCTGTACTACTTGAAATACCAGTTTTTGGCTATTTTGACTTATAATAAAAGGAATGTATGCTATGTCCCTTCCGCCTTTCTTAATATCTCAATTTTTTCTTTCAAATGAGCCCAAGATCAAGCTGATTGGTGCAGCGGATGCTGAGTATGAGTTAATTAATGACTCTATCATTCCTATTCATATTATTGATAATTATTATTATTATTATTTTTATTATTATTATTATTATTATTATTATTATTATTATTATTATTATTATTATTATTATTATTATTATTTTTATTATTATTATTACCAGATCCACAACTCAATTCATTTGTTGGAAGAGGGTAATGGAAGTTGCAGGAACTACTTGGACACATCTGCCAGTATAACAATGGGAAGATCATCTTGATTACAAACATACTAGGTCATATGTGATTGGCTTGACTATTATGAATAATGGTGCTGAAATATATATATATAAGCCCCTCATAGGTAGATGACATGTGCATATGTACAAAGAGCACATCCTCATTGGTGTAAATAGCCACAAAAGTATTCCATGACCTCCAAAAGTAGCACTTGCTAGATTCAACTGATTGACTAACACTGATGTCAATAGTTGGAGACACTTCAAAGTTTGCTTACATTCCTCAAAGGAATACTTCAAATCTCTGAAACAAACTTATTTCAGTGTGCCCCATGTGTGTGTCAATCTGTCTATATCCTCTGAAGTAGGATATTTAATTTACTCAACGAGAGCTTCCCAAGATTGATTCTGTATTCTTTACTCTTTATTTAAAATAAAATATTTAAAAAAAATAAAGATGACCTTGAAGGTTGCGGTGGGAGAGGATCCCAAAGTAAAAATTTTTACCTCAACTGACACTTACTGGCCAATGGGAGCTAAATTGTGAATTGCTCTAATGTGCACATCTGAGTTAATCTTATGATGTTTCCTTTATAATCATGTTCTTATCCATGTGATTTGCAAAAAATCTAACTACAGCTGTATTCAGTGGTGTGAAAAACAATAAATTCCAATTTTACTTGAACCAAATATTAGCTTTCATAGTATTATTACATTTCAAAGTGCTTCTGAGAATATTCTCCCATGTGTTCATAGTAGCCAATGTGTTGTTATGGAATTATGGAATTTTTTACTTGGGTGGAATATCTTGAAATCTTGAATCATTGAAAGTGATACTAAACATAGGTATGGAGTTCTATTTCTTGAATATGAAATTTTGCCAAATAAAAATGTTTTGTGTTCTTTTCAAAAATTTCTTTGACTCATGACTACAAATTCAAACATAAACAAGCAAACAGTTACATTTGAATCTGCTGCTCTGATTAATATACAGTGTAACCTCACAAGGTTCCCCTGGCAAGTTGATGACAGTCACCTCATCTTCTAGGTAAAAATTATTGTAAATTACATTATTTGTTATTGTAAACTCATTAGGGGAAATTGGGACACTTAATACAGAAGGTCACAACTCTATGGAATGTGTTTCTACATGAAATAATGTACAAATATAAAAACCATAGCAAGATAAGTAACATAGGCATCAGAGATGCATCAACCATCAGCCCTGATTACTAACTGTACAAAATTCACTCTGCACAATATTTGTGAACAAAACATCACTGCACCAAGGCAACTTGATACAGGGGTAATAAAAACATAATAGTGCACATCTACATCCTTTGATAGCTTATGTGTGTCAAGTATGAAACTGTCATCATTTACTCCAGAATTAGTGAGATGATTGGCCTGTTACCTTGAAAAGTAGGTGAAGGTCACCATCCATCAAACTAATCTGGGATCTTCACCAGATGCTTATGTGTGTCAAATCTCATAAAACTGCCATCAGTGGTTCTTGAGTTATTGTGATGCTTAGGATTTCACATAATTGTCCCTGTGACTATGAAAAGTAGATAAAGGTCATGCTCCATCAAAACGAAGTCTGAGGTCTTCACCAGATACTTATGTGTGTCAAGTCTCATAAAGCTCCCATAATTTGTTCTCAGGTTATTACAGTGATGGGAATTTCATGACACAATTGTCTGTGACCTTGATATACATATATGCATGCATGCAAACACACACGTACATACATACATTAGCACGCACTCACACACACGAACCTATCAACACTATAATACATTCAGCTCTGATGAATCAGGGCTTAGTGTAAAAATGCTGTATATTTGTGGCTACATTATATCTTATTATTACTTACTGCACCATCTCTGTTGGTAAGTTCCGGCAATGATCTCCAAACTGAATTGTGTATGTGTACATTGTGATTGGACAAAGTACTTTTAATAAACTTGATGGTCCTTAACAAAAGACCCGGTTGTTCATCATCAAGCTGTCCAGCATAATACAGTTTTGCTCTCAGGAAGTATCCCAATGGCCACAGCCATTCCTGCAATTCAATTGTTGACAATGTACATTTATGATGTTGTTTTCATTAAATATATCATTATATTTCTCATTACAAATCGATCAAATCACTCACTGGCCCTTGGTGATAATTAAAACCCTGTGCTCTCTTGGGATCTGCTGAGACATCATCATTTATGTAGTCTCCATTGTAGGCCCAGTCACTAAATGAAATAATGATAATGGATAATTAAGTATGATATTGATGAAAAAAGCTTTTCACTTGATGCAACAAAACATCCATGCATTGTCAATTAATCGTTTCATGCAACAAAATAATGTGACATGATTTATGTAACACTTAAATATCCTCTATGAAATAGGTCAAACATACTACAAAATGTAAGAGACTGAGAAAGTAAAAATGAATCCTCAGGGCTTGGTACAGGTCTCCTTAGATGAGGGTATATACATGGTTTTAGTGCACTTGAAGTCTGGTGATTGGCTCAGTTACATATTCTAAGCCAAATTTAATTCACGCATATGCCAAGATCCACTGATATTACTATATTTTTACACTCAAGAGAGCATAATCAATAAAAGTAACAAAATTGAAGACCAAGACCTTTACCAAAAGCCAATAAAAAAATCATACAAACAAATAACTTTTATATGCACTCCACATATCCATAATATCAAATTCTGGATCAGCTTCCCCATATTTTGTAGAAGATGTGACCTATTTGGCCTTTAAATAGGTCAATGTGACCTGGTTGCCAGAATTATTCTAAATGTATGAATAAACATATTGTATAGGATAAATGTGATGGCAATAAATGATATCTATAGTGTTTTGAAAATATTTCAAATTAGGATAATGAGAAATGAGTCCAGAGGAACTGGTGCTAATAAGCTGGTGCTTTAACCAACTGAGCCAGGGCCCATGACCCGTCATGACCTTGACCTTGACCCATGTTCATAAAAAGTTAAGCCTAAATTTCCCAGGCTCACATATCATCATGCTATACTATCTCCACCTTATCTCCATAAATGATTGAGGAAATAAAGGGTGGTGGTGGCAGACGCAGTGGAAACATTAAGTCAGGTTGTAATGACTAAATTTAACACAAAGCAAGTCTTGACTAACATTCAAGATAGAGTAAGAAAATGAGACTTATTCCTTTCAAAAATATTTGTTTTGATTCCAATGCTACTATCAACAATGAACCAACAATTTTTACTTTTTGTATGATACTTATGACTATAAAAATGCGAGTGCCTTTACACTGCCCACTTTCCAAATCCATTGGCAGTTAAACACATGATCTTACTTATACCCCAGTCACATTTGCACCGATTTCAGAAAAGATGCCCAGCCGATGGGTATTTTTTACAAAATCGGCCAGCAGTTCAGATTGCCATGAGGACACCTGGAGATCATCAGCCACAACTGGGCATTTTTATGACGTTGTACGGGTCATCGGGAACTTTTAGCTGCAACATGAAAGTTGCCGGCATTTCACCAATGTCTTATCAGCAAATATCATCATAAAGTACAAGGCAGGGTCCCGGCAGTGTCCCGCAGGCACATCGGCAGACAATCTTAGGGCTGCCGGTGGCATCGTGCGGTGAAAATAGGATTTTTTTTATTTCATGTGTTCACAGGTCATCGTCAGATGATCCAACAGGCTCCCTATGATATAATATAGATTTCTTTATGATGTCCTTTAGACGTCTGTCAAATGATATAGACCTCTTTAGGATATCCTACAGACGTCTGTGGCATCTAATCTGACACATGCCATGAAAATATGACCACTCTGCCACAGCATATCTCAGATTACCACTGATGAACTCCCGGACCTTGTGAAGTCGGCCGATTCTTACTTCCCGGCTGGCGCCCGGTGTAAATGTGACTGGGATATTAGTCAGTGGCTAATTTTAGCACTCATGATTCATAAATATGTCAGGGGGTCAGTCATCTGTTGTTAGACAACAAACTGTATATCTGTAACTAAGACAAGTGACATTTGAAGTCTGTGACCTTGAAAAATAGGTCAAGGTCCTGTTTGTGAATATCAATTGTTGGCCTCGATTAGAAGAATGTGTGGAAGACGTGTTGATAACATATAACATTTTGAAGTCTGTGACATTGAAAAACAGGGCCCTGCCTTGTACTTTAAGATCATATTTTAGGCCTTCATGGAATGTGTGCAGGGTAAATATTTTGAGCCTGAAAATAAAATAGCTGTTCAGAAATAAATTTGCCTTCTATTTGTACAATTAAGGCAGATCACCAAAACAAAAAGAGGAGAAGATGAAGAAATATATTTGTTACTTTAAAATGGATAGTTGCTGTGACCTCATCAAGTTGCTCATCAAAAATTGCTCATTTAACAATTAGATTTAAAGAAATTTATTTTATTTGGATGCCCACCTAAAAAAATTTAAAGCTTTCAAGCTTCTATTTGTATACTGTATTCAGTCATAAATAATAAAACTTTGTGAAAGGTAAAATATTTCAAATTGATTTCACAAGCTGGCATTTGCCACAAATCATTTGTGTATGTACACAGGTTAACAACATGAAATCCTAACAAGAAGGTTGCTTTGTTGTCTAGGACATATTTTGATAAAAGTATTTACCTTTTGATATATGTCACAAACGGTACTGTAATAATTTGTGGTGTCAACAATAATAGTATACATGGCTACAGTCAGATTCCTTGATAGTATATACATTGCAATGGTTGATATCTGACCAAATGATGTAGGTCTATTCCTCTGTACTGCAGGCTGTCAAGTGCACTTGCACTCTGCTCTAATTCATAGACACTGTTAAATGTCAAGACCCCTGCCGCATCCCTGTGCCAGTTACCTGAACTCAGATAACAACAAAGTCTACTGTGACAAGAGATAACCCAAACACACAATTTCCTATGCATGTATATCACAGTTCTAGGACATTCCCCACCTGGACATTCCCCACCCGGACATTCCCCACCCGGACATTCCCCACCTAGGACATTCCCCACCAGAACATTCCCCACCCAGACATTTCCCACCCACTTAGTGTATGACTCTTTTTACATAGAAATCTTAACTACTTAGTAGCTTAAGTTGAGCTATATATTGTATCTTATAACTTGATATTTCATTTTGCAATTAAACTTAATTAAATTGAATAAAGGTATTTTCTTTATTCCCAATTTTGTGGTGACACAGTTGTAGCAGATTACAACAACCAGACCAACATGAACTTTCTAAGGGCTGTTGCCCTTAACTTCACATGGTGAAGTGTAAAAGACTGTGAGTGGGTGAAATGAGAAGTGTATGTGTGCAGGTGTATTGTGTGTTTAATAAATGTATGTGCCTGTATGTGTATGTAAATATAAATGTATTTGATTAATTGTAAATGAAAAAAACCCTCAAAATTGTGAAAAAGTAAAAAAAGTGTTAAACAGACAAGTAGGTATACAAGTTTATTGTAAACAAAATATGTATAAAACATGTAAAAACTTAATGTCTTCTTTGATGTATTTATTTACATGTGGAAATATTTAACAGTTGCGTATATGTATAATGTCACTGTATGGGGGCTGAGGGGTGGGAATGATGGTGGGTGGGAAATGTCCGGGTGGGGAATGTCCTGGTGGGGAATGTCCTAGGTGGGGAATGTCCGGGTAGGGAATGTCCTTATACCGTATATCACATGGGTCACTAGTAACTTCAAGAGGGATTGTTATCTGTGTATATAGTGTGTGCCCCTGACATAAATACTGCAATTCAAACAAGGTCAGCCCTAATGGATGCACAATCTTTTTACCATCTTTGTTTCAAGTTTCATAATTGTTTACCTTGGATCCAGAGTTTTCATTCCAAGGGGTCCAAGCAAATGCTTTTCTGCTGTGTCTAGAGCTTTCCAAGCATTGTGTGGCATAACCAACTCCGGAGCAACCACCAGGGCTATGGTAAAGTTTGGTCTCAGTTGATAGTCAGCCCAAGGTTGTGACGCTCCATGAGAATCCTTATAAATATGTCTCTTGTTGATCATCTCAGGTTTCATGTCCTTCTCAACTGCCACATCATCGACCCAGAAATATTGCTCAAAATTTCTTTGGATTAATGAGGACCACTCCTCAAATGTTACCTTGATCTTCTCCTCTGAAAACAAAGAAAACCAGACAACAGTTAAGTCGTACTTGACACCTCCCTTTAGTGACTTATCAATGATAAGATGTGTTCCCCTCAACAGAAGCGTAATGTACAATGAAGCCAATAACAATCCGGGAAGAAAAAACAATACAGGTCAACTATTCAGCTATGTAACGAACCAATTAATTTGCATGCTTAATGCCATGGGAACAGTGTGTCCTGAAATTCTTTCTTTTCTGCAAAATGTTCTCCGCATCTGGGACAAGAATTAAAACAGGTATTCCTTCAATGCATAATATCAATACCTCATAACATTTTTATCAAAAACATAGGCATCATAGATGCATCAACCCTCAGCTCTGGTAACTTGCTGCACAACATTTGTGAACAAAACATCACTGCACCAAGGCAAATTGATGCAGGGGTAAAAAATAACATAATAGTGCACATCTACTTCCTTTGATAACTTGTATGTGTCAAGTATCATGAAACTGTCCTCATTTACTCTAGAATTATTGAGATGATGGGTCTGTGACCTTGAAAAGTGGGTGAAGGTCACCGTCCATCAAACTCATCTGGGGTCTTCACCAGATGCTTATGTGTGTCAAATCTCATAAATCTGCCATAATTTGTTCTTAAGTTATCGTGATGCTTGGGATTTCACATAATTGTCCCTATGACCTTGAAAAGAAGGTGAATGTCATGTTTCATAGAAAAAGATTCTGGAGTCTTCACCAGTTGCGTATGTGTGTCAAATCCCATAAAGCTCCCATCATTTGTTCTTGAGTTATTGCGATTCTTGGGGTTTCACATAATTGTCCCTGTGACCTTGAAAAGTAGGTCAAGGTCATGTTCCATAACAAAAGTGTGAGTTTCCACCAGATGTTGATGTGTGTCAAGTCTCAAAAAGCTGCCATCATTTGTTCTCGAGTTATAGCATTGATAGGGATTTCACATAATTGTCCCTGTGACCTTGAAAAGTAGGTGAAGGTCATGTTTAAAAAAAAAATTCTGAGGACTTCAACAGATGCTTATGTGTGTCAAATCTCAAAGCTGCCATCACTTGTTCTTGAGTTATTGCAATTCTTGGGATTTCACATAATTGTCCCTGTGACCTTGAAAAATAGGTCAAGGTTGCTGTCCATCGAACTCGTCTGAGGTTTTCACCAGATGCTTATGTGTGTCAAGTTGCCATAATTTATTCTCGAGTTATTGCAACGTTGGAGATTTCACACAATTGTCCCTGTACCCTTGAAATGTAGGTAAAGGTCACCATTCATTGAACTCTTTTGGGGTCTTTACCAGATGCTTGTGTGTGTTAAGTTGCCATCATTTATTCTCCAGTTATTGCAATGTTGGGGATTTCACACAATTGTCCCTGTACCCTTGAAATGTAGGTGACGGTCATGTTCCATAAAAAAATTTGAGGTCTTCACCAGATGCTTATGTATGCTTATGTATGTCTACAAAATCTCATAAAGCTGCTATCATTGTTCTAGAGTTATCATGGTGCTTGTGATTTTACATAATTGTCCCTGTGACCTTGAAAAGTAGGTGAAAGTCATATTTCATTAAAAAAAAAAGTTTGAGGTCTTCACCAGATGCTTATGTGTGTCAAGATATATTAATTGTCTCTGTGACCTTGAAAAGTAGGTGAAGGTCATGCTCCATCAAAAAACGCCTGAGGTCTTCACCAGGGCAGGATTGTATCAACAGGGTTCGGGTCCAAATAGGGGGTCCAAATCGGTGTTAAACCTCAATATAGACCCCAATGTATTGTATCAACAAGGTTAACACCAAAATTGGTGTTCACAGATTTCAGGGTTGGACCCTAAAATGCAACACCAAAATTTAGGGGGTTCAAATTGGCCATAAAAATAGACTAACTTTACAAAATAATAAATATACTTTATCTTTACCGATCAATATAAAAATTTGTTTGTTTTAGGATAAAATATGCACAAAATAAGTAAATTTCAAAAGAAATGATGAAAGGCTTTTATATTTTTAACAGCTCAAAAGTTGTGACAAAATTCTGATTCAAACATGGATATGAACAATACAAACGCTTCCGTGCAGCCTCATGACGTTATATAAATACCCGTCTGGGCCCCACAGTAAATAGGTCAAAGTGTCATCATGAAAGTGTCAACAAAGTCAGTGTTTTTTATGATTTGAGCTACATATTGCTGTCTTTCTGACTGAAATCGGCTTGTTTTCCATAAAAAAACTGACATAAAACTCAAGAACTGTGTCATGAAAGAAGGTAAAGATGACAAATATTACAAAAATAAATATGAATCAATAGGGTCCAAATTGGTGTTCCAAGAACCCCAACCCTGAAATTGTTCTTTTGGCGGTGGAACTTGTTCATACAATACTCTGGGGTCCAACACCGATTTCTGGGTTTTTGAACACCGATTTGGACCCCCAATTTGGAACCTGTTGATACAATCCAGCTCAGATGCTTATGTGTGTCAAGTCTCATAAAGCTGATAACATTTGTTCTTGAGTGATAGCAATGATGGGGATTTCACATAATTGTCCCTGTGACCTTGAAAAGTAGGTCATATTTCATAAAAACAGTCCGAGGTCTTCACCACATGCTTTTGTGTCAAATCTCATTTGTTCTTTGAGTTTTTGCGATTCTTGGGATTTCATATAATTGTCCTTGTGACTTTGAAAAATAGGTCAACGTCACCATCCATCGAACTCTTCTCAGGTGTTTACCAGATGCTTATGTGTGTCAAGTTTCATGAAGCTGCCATCATTTGTTCTCGAGTTAGGTGAAGTCTCATGAAGATGCCATCATTTGTTCTCGAGTTATCGTGATGACAAGGATGATCCATTCATCCATCCAGGAGCACGACAATACACTTATTCTGTGGTATGGTAAGTGATAAGGATGGGATCTACCGTATTTACTCGTGTATAAGACGAGGTTTTTGTCGACAAATCCTTAGTTAATGTTAGGGGGATCGTCTTATACACGAGAGCAACCTGTAGACGAGGATTTACGCCCAAAAATTACGGCACTACGAGTTTTCATTACGAACATTCTTATTTTCGAAATAACGAATATCGGACATAGCGGATTGATTTAAGTCTTATACACGAGTATATATGGTAAAACGTAAATACGATGTTCATATTTTCGAAATAACGAATATCAGACGTAGCAGATTGATTTTAATTGCGTTACTAAATGATAAATAAAGGTATTTACCCAATATTATTTCGAAACACTTTGTTTTGACTTTGTTCTCACTGATTCCAATTATCAGCGTTCACAGTTTTGCGTTTCGTCATTGTCTCCACTGCTTTGAGTCGTGTCTTCCCTGTTGACAGAAATGCTTTCACACGTGGATCAATTTTAATTGCGTTTTAAATGATAAATAAAGGTATACATAATATTATCACAAACTACGCTTTGCAGGTCGAGAACAGAACAAAACCATCCATTATTGCGCAATATATTATCAATCGTTTTCACGCTAAAAACAAGAGCCTCTTCCCGTCACTTCCGCCTTTAAAAATTGCGACCACGTGTTGCGTTGAGTCGTGTCTTCCCTTCTTGACAGAAATGCCTTCACACGTGGATCGATTTTAATTGCGTTTTAAATGATAAATAAAGGTATTCAGCCAATATTATCACAAATTATGCTTCGCAGGTCGAGAATTTATCCATGAAGTAAAACGTAAATATCATGTACGTGACGTTGCGTTAATTCACGTCCGCAACACGAGGAGAAGCCAGGGATTTCAATGCGTGTTAAGTAGCCTCTGATTATTTTCGCGCCAAAAAAAAAAAAGAGCTTGTCCCCGTCACTCCCGCTTTTTAAAATGACGACCTCGTATTGCGTAATGCATGTTAAATGAATGAATGGTTTTGTTCTGTTCTCGACCTGCAAAGCGTATTTTGTGTTTAAATTGTGTATATACATTTATTTATCATTTAAAACGCAATTCTCTGGCAAATCTGCAAAGTCAATGATCACATGGCTTGTGAGTCACGTGGCCAATCGATCCGCTACGTCACGGACATCGTATTTACGTTTTACTTTTACTTCTATGTCTATTAAAATTAAAATTATTATTTAGATATATCGCACAATTCAATTCTGATGTCTTCCCATTCAGTGGTGTGAATATTAGTAAAATTTCACTGATACCAATTATCAGCATTCACAGTTTTCCATTTCGTCATTGTTTCCACTGCTTTGAGTCGTGTCTTCCCTTGTTGACAGAAATGCTTTCACACGTGGATCGATTTTAATTGCGTTTTAAATGGATTGATGGTTTTGTTCTGTTTTCGAAATAATGTTGGGTAAATACCTTTATTTATCATTTAAAACACAATTAAAATAAATTTGCTACGTCTGATATTCGTTATTTCGAAAATATGAACATCGTAATTAAAATCGATCTCCGTGTGAAAGCATTTCTGCCAAAAAGGGAAGACACGCCTCAAAGCAGTGGAAACAAAGACGAAATGCAAAACTGTGAACGCTGATAATTGGAATCAATGAGAACAAGGTCAAAACAAAGTGTTTCGAAATAATATTGGGTAAATACCTTTATTTATCATTTAAAACGCAATTAAAATCGATCCGTTACGTCACTCCCGCTTTTTAAAATGACGACCTCGTATTGCGTAATGCATGTTAAATGAATGGATGGTTTTGTTCTGTTCTTGACCTGCAAAGCGAATTTGTGATAATATTGGGTAAATACCTTTATTTATCATTTAAAACGCAATTAAAATCGATCCGCTACGTCTGATGTCCGTTATTTCAAAAATACGAACATCGTATTTACGTTTTACTGTATATACTCGTGTATCAGACCGCTAAGATCTTATATCGTAAGCATATTTATGTTCCACTTTTAAAATGACCGCCAAGCTTCAGCTGAAGCTTGAATGGTAGCAGAGCCGATATGTCAAGAAAAACCAACTCGTCTTATATTCTGAAATTGTTTTTTTCAAGCAATATAACCTCAATTTTGGGGGTTTGTCTTATACACGAGTCGTCTTATACACGAGTAAATACGGTAATCACTTTTCTATTTACTCTCAGTTGCCAAGGAATGATCCTTTGCCCAATAGATCCAAGGATCATTCTGATATGTCCCATAATTTTAAATCAGCTTAATATAACTTATTTTCATCCTTATATAATGTGAAAACAATAGTTCAAACAAGACAATTTGTGAATGGCATAAAACTGAAGTCAGCACAGTATCTAATGTATACAAGATTATCCAACTCACATATGCTAATCTCTTTGTGTGCTATCAGGAGATCAAAGTAACTTTGTTGCATAAAATAATTATTAACATTATCAATATATTGTATAGGATACAAGCAGCGGCAAAAAATTATATTTTGTGCAATGCCAAATATAGTAGTCATGGGATTTTGCACATTTGCTCCTGTGACCTTGAAAATGCATAAAAGACATTGAATTTTTTTCTGCTCTCCGAAGTATGACTGTTGAATGAAGCATGATTTTCAAATAATGCTACTCTTCCAAGATGTATCTTCCA
This sequence comes from Amphiduros pacificus, assembly GCA_949316495.1. Lineage (NCBI taxonomy): Eukaryota > Metazoa > Annelida > Polychaeta > Phyllodocida > Hesionidae > Amphiduros > Amphiduros pacificus. The sequence goes on along the minus strand of OX439000.1, from coordinate 20,628,172 downwards.
ACCAATAATGAAAACTCTTCTCTCCACAAGCTACTAAATAAAGTTCATGGCTCTAAATATTTACAGACGGACAAACAGATGAGATAATTGATCAACTGATCTGCTGCAATTATCATGGGCTCCACAAGAATCAGCAAGGGTTTTTGGAGGGAGGAGGTTGGCATCGGCTCAATCACGTGGAGCAGTTGTCAATTTTACAGACTGGGAAAGGCACTTGGTAAAAAGATTACATCTGAACAGAAAATAACAAATGAAGAACGTAAAGGCTCTTAAAAATATATAGAACTGATAGACTGTACTCAACAAAAACCAGGTGAATTTGCAATGTTTCCAACTCCATAAATATATACTACTCAATATGTATTTATACAAAAGATTCAAACTGATTAAAAGATGATTACTCAAAAGTCTTTGTCACATTCAACATAGCACTTATTTCTGTATAGACAGGCCTGGGTTATTCAATTTGCTACCCATACAGTGATTAGGATGGGCAAACCAAATTTCAAACAAACTTTTAAACAGCGCAATAACAGCAAAGGTAGTGAGAAGATGGAACAACTATAAATTACAACCAATGCAATACACAGTAATATTGGACAGGTGTTTCAAGTTATTTTAATAATTATAAATTTCCCTTACCTTTTTGGTTTCTTTTGACACCATCATAGGGATAGTTACCCTCAGCATGTTGGTCAGCAAGCCACCTGGTTGCAGATTTACATAATCCCACCAACTCAACTCCAGATCCATCTCTGTCCAAAATATTTTTTGTAAATATATCTTTTGCACTTTTTGCAGTCAAATATTCATTCAAGTTTGCAAAAGTAAGTTTTAACAAGCAGCTTAAAGCTAGAGGCAAGCAGTATGGACTGTATTTTTAGTTGTTCCCTGTTGCTAATATCCCAAAAGTATGATGTCACTATTTCTTTGATATATGACCAATGTACTTTTGTGACGTCAGTGCTCCCTCCACTACATAAAAGAGTGCACAAAGATCAATTTTTTTGTTTTGTTTGTTTGGGGTTTTACATCACTTTCAACATTATCTCATGGGCATGGGCTTAAGCTCATGTGTGAAATTACATCATGAATTCAATCTCGACATTGCCAGGTATTGAACCCATGACCTTTGGATCACCACAGAGGAACTGGTGCTAATAAACTGGCACCTTAACCAACTGCACCATGGCCGTGGCCTCTGTATGATATGTTGGCAATATATGTTATGTGCAGTGTAAATATCACATTTAGATGATTTTGAAAATTGTCTTCTTTGACCTTGAAAATAGCTCACGGTCACCCAATATCAGACTTGTCCAAGCCCTTCGTAGGGTAGATCACATCCGGTATTTAAAATATTCACATTGAATCTATTTCTAATCTGCTCTGATTTGGGACCAGATTCTCAAAATTTTGGAAGTCGTGACTTATATGTCCTTTAAATAGGTCAATGCTACCTAACATTATTCTAAAAATTATGAAGAAATATATTGTGCAAGATAAATATAGTGGAAATAAATATCATTTGTAGCGTTTTCCAAAATATCACAAATAGCCAATTTTGAAAATAGCCCAAGGTCACCCAATATCAAACTCGTCCAAGCCCATCATAGGTAGATCATATTTGCCAAATCATATCAATGTTGCTGCATTCTTGAAAACAGAGCATTCAAGTGGAGTTGCTCCTGTGCTGGCCATGACCTTGACCTTGACCTAAGGTCAAAAAAGTGCACCAAAATAATTACCATGGATATTTACAAATATCTACATAATATCAAGATCTACCGTAAATGACCGTATATAAGACGAGGTTTTCGTACCCAAACCCTTAGTTAATGTTTGGGGTGCCGTCTTATACACGAGGGCAACCTTTGGACGGGGATTTACGGCAAGAATAATATGCTAACACAACACGAGATCACCATTTTGAAAGGCGGAAGTGATCGTTTCGAAATAACGAATATCGGACGTAGCGGATCGATTTTAATTGTGTTTTAAATGATAAATAATGAAAATGCTTTGTTTTGAAGCTAAGATCAAGAAATTCTCGACCTGAGAAGCGTAATTGTGATAATATTAAGTAAATACCTTTATTTATCATGTCCGATATCCGTTATTTCGAAAATACTACCATCGTATTTACGTTTAACCGTAAATACTCGTGTATACGACGGTTAAGATCTTGTATCGCAAGCATATTTACGTTTCACTTTTAAAATGGCCGTCGAGCTTGAATGGTAGCAGAGCCAATATCTCAAGAAAAACCAACTCGTCTTATATTCGGAAATTGGTCTTTTCAAGCAAAATAACCTCAATTTTGGGGGGTCGTCTTATACACGAGTCGTCTTGGACACAAGTAAATACGGTAATCTTATTTGACTTGTAAAGGATCAGATTCTCAATATTTTGGAAGTTGTGACCAATATAGCCCTTAAAATAGTCAATGTGACCTAGTAACATAAATTATACAAAAAATATGAACAAATATATTGTGTAAGATATAGTGAGTGGAAATAAATGATTTTTGCAGTGAATGGCCTCCTAAGCTGCCACAAGCAGCTCTGATATTGTGTAAGATAAATGTAGTGAGATGCTATTTGTAGAGTTTTGCAAAATATCACAAAGCACTCACAAGCGAAGTTACTCTTGTGCTGATCATCTAGTCCGTATGTCCACAGTGTGCCTTTTATTGCAACTGTGTATGATGTTAAGGATCACTGCCCTTCTTACGCATAATTGCCTAGCAATCAAATATCAAAGCAACAAATGTCAACTCCCTATATGTCCCCTGATAACATGACCTAATGTAACCAGCTGCAGCCAAAGATCAAAGACGCAATGCCATATGTCCCTGATATTACACTACCTCAAATAACAATGTGCAACATCATGGTGTTGACAAACCAATTGATCTTAAACATATTTGAGGAGTCAGAAAGGTCAGAGAAAGGTAAGCATTTAACTTCTTTTAGATATTGATGTGAATGTCTCTGTAAAGTTTCGAAGCAATCAGAATATGCCAGTTTTAACAAACATTTTCAGATACACGGATAGTGAAAAATCATTCTATTTTTTCAATACCTAATAAGAGCAATTGAGTACATGAGGTATCTCTTTGGTAACTCTATTGGTTGATACTAAATTTCAACAGAAATTAAAGGAGGTCACCAAGTCAGTATGGAACTTGTGTGAAATATTGGTGTGAAAAATATCTCTGTAAATAAAATTTGTAAAAGAAATCAGGTTTTATAGCATTAACAAATATGATTTCAAGCAGATGTGAGGAAAAAGACCTGCAGATGAGACTTGTTAGAAAGTCCCACTCCAACTTTAGTGGTTGGGGACATTTTGTTACACCTAACAATTATGATAATAAATAGGACAACATTTCCCCAAATTAATTACCTTGGTGTTGCTGGCTTGCCCAGGTTTCCTGCATAGTTTGAGCTTCCCATTTTGTCCATCCATGTCCCACAGTTGTGTATGTTACCACCAAAGACAAATCCTGTTGACCAGTTAACTCCTATTTCGATGTTAAAGCCTAATAAACAGAAGCATAAAAGTAGAAGACAAGCCAAATGTCAAGGTAATACAGTGCTGAGCAGGATATTTGATAACATCCCCTCGTGTCTGATGACACCTGGCTAACAATTTTAAGCATGCAAGTGGACAGGTAATTTTAACATCAATTAAAAAAATTGTATGTGAAATATTTTCAAATTCATGGAGGGAAAAATTTCATATTGCTGAGCGTCAAGACATTTTTAAACTTCTGGCTAACACTGGAAATATATGGGTATTTTTATGTTTTTAGAAAAATACGGGACATGAAGCACTGGCCTCTCTGCTTATGGTAAGAGTGGAGAGTGGTGATTTAGGGCTGTTGTGTAGGAGAGGGCCAATTATGCAATCCACCTCACGGAATAGGTTGAGACAATGTCATGCAAATTGTGACTCTACCTCGCCATGCAGATTAGTTTGGTTTTTTTTTGTTTGTTTGGGGCTTTACATCACTTTCAACATTATTTCAGTCATTTTGTGATGAGACCTACTTGTAGCAGATATAGTGCTGCCTCACTGAATTTTCATGTCGCAGGTCCTTGACATGACAACCCACCCGGTCACAGATTTACAAGGACAACGGGTTAACCCTTTAGGCACGGGCCTCAGCTCATGTGGGAAATTGTAGCCATGCAGATTAGATATGTATATATTGTAGGGTGTTTCATTTTTCGGACTTTTTTTCCGATCAAGCTGCTCATTAAAAAGAAATGATCTCTGATATGTAGTAAACCCACAGAATAAATTTAAGACCAATCGATCAACTTTTAGACCCCCCCCCTACCACCTTGTATGTTTGACCTCGGAAATCAGTGCTCGATGGCCATTTTCTGGTTAAAATTCAAGTCTCATTGCCTCATAATTTCATTTTATTCAACTCAGGTAGTGTCTGTGTCACACAAATGTAGTTTTAAAGGTTACTTAATATTTCAAGATCATTCCCATTTAATTTGGGTCAAAATCATTCAAATTCAAGACATTAATTCTGAAAAATATACATTTTCAAATTAATTTCACACTCATATCGGATAAATTTTTCACATTATTTCCACATTAACTTCAAATTGAGAATTATATTATAGTATGAAAGTTCACAGATTTGTCTCCATTTCATTTTTAGCTCTGCTGAGACTCACAGAGCTTTAGGAGTGGGGAAAATGTCTGTCTGTCCGTCCGTCTGTCAAAATTTCTTTGAAAGTCTTCTTCTCCAAAACTACCAGTAATATATGTTTAAAATTTTATACAGAGGTAGACATTGAGGCAAAGATTCAGATTCCTTCAAATCTTAGTGATCTCACCATTTACCTTAGTGCAGTGACCTGGAGGTTAGAAATTTTATACTTAGCATATTTCAGCAACCACTTAAAAGTGAATAAACATATGTCGATGGCTTTAGGGCTATGATTATCATTGCTTTTTTGTAATGTTTGTGAACATTTCTTCCTAACAGATCATTTAAAACCAATTCAAGAGCAGAAGATGATATTGACCAATCAAAATGCATGTTACATATCAAATTTGGCTCCAACTTGTTATCTCAATTCTCATTGGCTAGTATTTCTCCTTGACAACATTTTGGGCTAAGATTATAGAAATTCAAGACATTAATTCGGAAAAATATACATTTTCAAATCAATTTCACACTCATATCGGATACATATGTTCACATTATGTCCACAATAACTTCAAATTGAGAATTATATGTTAGTGTGAAAATTCACAGAATTGTCTCCATCTCATTTTTTAGGAATTATGGAATTTTAAGTCTGTGTGAAGAAGAGACATGGACAATGAGACCTCTGTGAGCTCCCTTCTTTGCAGAGTTAGCTTAATCCTGGATGTCCTTCACTCCCATTTCTGCTGCATCTTTGACAAATGCCACTACTTTTACAATAGCTGCAATTTGTCTGTATTCCTCATCATCTTGCCAGTGCTCTGGTGGTAAATGGAGCTATCTTCCATCCATTCCTAGGAGTTCAAACAGGAGCCATGCCTGTGACCCAATTGGGGAGTAGTGAGACATTTCCTTGGGAAGACTGGTTTTTCTGGAATGAATAGAGCAGGACTAGGCATAGCTTGAAGTTGTGTGGCAATGACAGTCTTCATCCCATCATTCAATGATCTGTCAAACAAGACAAATACCACCAGAGATACCAAAAATGACTTAGCATAGAGTTCTTGACCACGACAGCTATGGATGATGCATCAACTGCCTAAAATATATGACATAACATGGTGTAAGAGAAATTGGGAGAAACATTTATATCTAATGTTAAAATGGATATGCAAAAGATAAATTTCAAACTGTGAATTAATAGCCTCAGAATTATATCACATCTCATAGTCACACATATCCTCCCACAGCTGGAGATCTAAATTCGGAGCTGGAGCAACCAAGTGTACCTGAAGAAACTAAGGCCCATGAAACAGGGCAATGTGCTGGTCTAAACTATTATTGCCAACCAGTATTTCAGGTGTGATGAGATCTGGTCATGTTTCATCAGCCAGTTTTGCCATATTCATGATATACAATGCTGAGGCAAGAAATCAGGCATGATGAAGAGAATGTGGAGCTCTCTTGGCAAATTTGTCTATGCCTTGATCTTATTCAACAAAAGGTCTCATTACACCTGCAATACTGGCTGACTTTGATAGGATGGCCCAGTACATTTCCCTGTTCCATGGACCTTGGTTTCTTTAGGCATGCTGGGCTGCTCCAGGTCCACATTTTAATCTGTGGCTGTAAGATATGTGTGACTATCAGATGTGATATGATTCTGAGGCTATTAATTCACAGTTTAAAATTTATCTTTCACATATCCATTTTAACATTAAGCATAAATTGTTCTCCAAATTCTCTTACACCATGTTATGTCATATATTTTAGGCAGTTGATGCATCATCCATAGCTTTAGTGGTCAAGAACTCTATGCTAAGTCATTTGTGGTATCTGACTGAGTAGTATTTGTCTTGTTTGACAGATCATTGAATGATGGGATGAAGACTGCAATTATCACACAACTTCTAGCTATGCCTAGCCCTCTCTATTCATTCCAGAAAACCATTCTTCCCAAAGAAACATGCTTTAACAGGGAAATATCTCACTACTCCCAGATTGGGTCACAATCATGGCTCCTGTTTGAACTCCTGAGTGGATGGAAGATGGCTCCATTTACCACCAGAGCACTGGCAAGATGATGAGGAATACAAACAAATGGCAGCTATAGTTAAAGTAGTGGCATTTGTCAAAGACGTAGCAGAAATGGGAGTGAAGGACAAATTTTAAACATATATTACTGGTAGTTTTGGAGAAGAAGACTTTCAAAGAAATTTTGACAGACGGACGGACAGACAGACATTTTCCCCACTCCTAAAGCTCTGTGAGTCTCAGCAGAGCTAAAAATGAAATGGAGACAAATCTGTGAACTTTCATACTATAATATAATTCTCAATTTGAAGTTAATGTGGAAATAATGTGAAAAATTTATCCGATATGAGTGTGAAATTAATTTGAAAATGTATATTTTTCAGAATTAATGTCTTGAATTTGAATGATTTTGACCCAAATTAAATGGGAATGATCTTGAAATATTAAGTAACCTTTAAAACTACATTTGTGTGACACAGACACTACCTGAGTTGAATAAAATGAAATTATGAGGCAATGAGACTTGAATTTTAACCAGAAGATGGCCACCGAGCACTGATTTCCGAGGTCAAACATACAAGGTGGTAGGGGGGGGGGTCTAAAAGTTGAGCGATTGGTCTTAAATTTTTTCTGTGGGTTTACTACATATCAGAGATCATTTCTTTTAATGAGCAGCTTGATCGGAAAAAAAGTCCGAAAAATGAAACACCCTAATATATTGTTTACATAAATCAGATATAACAAGGGGCCGAAACCAACATTTCTAGTTTGTCTGGGCTCTCATTATAAATTGTACTCAATAAAAAGTTTTAAATTCAGTTAAAAGTCAAATTTAAAATCTTTACATTTAACATCATTTACAAGTTCAAAACAGTGTTTGTTAATAGATCTTATATTTTGGTGAAATAAGGAGCCTTTAGGGTGAGTGAAATAACTTTTCATAGCTATAGTAGTCACAATTAATGGAATTAAGTAGATTGGCATTTACAGAGTTTTTCAGTTCATTTCAAAGATTGTTTTCATCCAGAAACGTTTTCAGTCTATTGTTAATTGTTGATGTCTCATCAATTACCCTCCATAGCAGGGCTTCCCTATCATATCAGTCCCTGTCACCAAAGTTGTAAATGTGCGTAAAGTATCAAGCCCAAGTCATCAGTATTCAGAAAAATCTGGCTGTCAACTTATTGGTGAAAGAAAATATATAGATTTGTTTTGTTCTGGCAGTTGTTCTGATTGTTCAGTACATGTGCCAGACACCTGGTTACAGTTTATGACCTAATGTTCTTATGTTGGTCATTTCCGACTTGATGATATTTATGTGAGCAAGGCAAGTGCATGGGAAATGCAGCAACCGTCAGCCCTGATAACTTTCAAAGATACTCAAAGGTTGTGTTCTTACCTTTTTCATTAAACAAATTATTTGCAAAAACAGCTGTGACAAAGAATGGACAGTGTCATAAACACATTCAAGAAAATGGAAATATATGGAAATATGGAGCGTGTGAAGCTGCAGACTTACAGTCTCACAGGTGTTTGTTATCTCAGAAATTAATATGTAAATAGTACTCACAGCTTGCTTCACTTGCAATACTCATGCATACATATCAAAGAAAACACACATCCCTTGTAATATATGCCACAAACATCTGTTTAATATTTCTCAATTTCACGTGATGTTACATTGTAAATAACTCTTCATGATGCATCAATGTGTAAGATCTGACACCTAAAAGCTGAGTGAGGGTCATAAATGGGTCACAGTATGGTGCCCAGTTGCACATCCCAGCCTCTTGTAACTTAATTGGTTAATTACCCTATAGGCATGTGGTCAAGTGGCAGAACTACAGGGCTCATCACTGATTATAAGAGATTGTCATTTTCCTTATGAACTTTCATATTTTCAAAATAATTGATATTGGCTATAGCAGAATGATTTTAATGGCATTTTAAATGATAAATAAAGGTATTTACCCAATATTTTCACAAATTACGCTTTGCAGGCAGAGAACAGAACAATATAAATATCTTATGTGTGTGAAAGCATTTCTGTCAAAACTATGAACGCTGTGAAATTGAGTTGGTATGTTTAGGATTTTATGTCCAAAACATAAGTATAACTGCTAGCAACTCGCTTCAGAGGTACTTGGCTCATTCAATATATATAAATATATATATATATTTTGCAACACATACAACCTGCTGACCACCACTGTGTCTGGGGACTGTTTATTATTGTATTAGTGTATATATATGCAAACTCCACCAGAGGGTGACATGGTGAACCTATCAGGTAATAGTTTGCTTGTGCCTCTGGTGGACAGTGTGGTATATATGATGTCCCAATGTCCTGTATCATTAATTATTCATGAGGCAGTGTAATGCCTCTACATTATGACTAAACTACAGCTGATAATTGCCATCAGTGAACTTTTACTAATTTTCACACCGCTGAATGGGAAGACATCAAAGGCTTTATAGAATTGAATTATGCAATATAATTAAATAATAATTTTAATTTTAATAGACATAGAAGTAAAAGTGAAACGTAAATACGTTCAATTAATATTTCAATGCAAGTTCAACGATCATTTTCGAGTCAAAAACAAGAGCCTCTCCCCGTCACTTCCGCCTTTCAAAATGGTGATCTCATGTTGTGTAAGCATATTTAAGTATGTTAAAATCACATTTTCTCCGACTTGTGGATGATTTTCACTCATTAATGCCTCAGTCACATTTGCACCAGGCGCCGGCGGGGAAGTTAGAATCGGCCGACTTCACAATCTGCCGGGCGCCGGGGAGTTTATCACCAACAATCTGAGAGATGCCGTAGCTGTGGTCACATTATTAAAGGGCACCACACGGCACGTGCAAAACTGAATAGCACAGACGTCTGTAGGATATCTTTACGACGTCTGTTTCATGACACAGACGTCTGCAGGATGTCTTTAAGATGTCTGGGTAGGCTTAAAAAAAAAATTTAATCCTATTTTCACCACACGATGCCACCGGCAACCCTAAGATAATCTGCCGATGTCCCTGCAGGACACTGCCGGGACCCTGCTGTGTACTTTAAGATGATATTTGCTGATAAGACATCGGGGAAACCCGGCAAATTCTATGTTCCAGATAAAAGTTCCCGATGACCCGCCCGACGTCATAAAAATGCCCAATTGTGGCCGATGATCTCCCGGTGCCTGTGCGGCAATCTGAACTGCCTGCTGATTTTGTAAAAAATACCCATCGGCCGGGCATCTTTACTGAAATCGGCGCAAATGTTACTGAGGCATAAATGAAGACAGACTACTGTCTACACGTGGTAGAATATTTCTTTGTGTATTATAAGCCAAAGATATCAATTATATCGCTTTTAATTTTTATCATTTATAGAACTCGATCGGCCGTAAATCACCGTGATAATATTGGGTAAATACCTTTATTTATCATTTAAAACACAATTAATTGATCTGCTATGTCCGATATCTGCTATTTCGAAAATATGAAAGTCCTTAATGAAAACGCTTTGTTTTGACACTAAGGTCAAGGACGTGGAGAAATTTGTAGTGCCATAATTTTTTGGCATAAATCACCACCCACAGTATGCTGTCATGTATAATATGACCCCCCAAACATTAACTAAATGTTTGTGTACGAAAACCTCGTCTTATACATGAGTAAATACGGTACATACTAACATACTAACATACATGCATACAGACATACATGACAGTCTAATGACACCATTTTCCAATAATTCATGATCTGTGGCCAGTATTAGCCACACGTCTAGCAGAGGAAGGTAGAGGATTAACTACCTATATTTACCAGTGTAAAATAAATTGTATTTCCTTGATAATGAGAATGAGGAACTGTGGCTATAACTAAATGTCACTTAATCTTACGGGTTGGACACAATCAAGGTCACTAGAGGCAGTCACTTTACATGAAAAATCAAACCTGTGACCTACATTTCCAACTTATTTTTTTATTAAAATGCAAGGTCTCCTTGTTCTAAATCCAAAATCTTTTTGCACAAGGACATACCATTGAAATTTTATGGCTGCTTAACATATGCGTGTTGCAGGGGGTATGTACTCTACAAACTGTATACACTGATTTTGGATAATTAAGAAATCTTATCCAAATTAGTAATATTAATGAAACAAATATATTTAGCAAATAATTAAATATAGTGTATATAATGTTCAAACATAGTTAAAACTAAATTTGGACAACTAAAATTTTAAATATATAGAGAAAAAATGTTGAGATGGAGAAATAACATAACTCATCTGGGGTCTTCAGCAGATGCTTATATGTGTCAATTCTCATGAAGCTGCCATTATTTGTTCTTGAGTTATTGCAATGACGTGGATTTGACATAATTGTCCCTGTGACCTTGAAAAGTAGGTCAAGGTCACCATTCATCAAACTCTTTTGGGGCCTTTACCAGATTATGTGTGTCAAATCTCATAAAGCTGCCATCATTTGTTCTCGAGTTATCACAATGATAGGGATTTCACATACCGTAAATTCTCGTGTATTAGCCGAGGTTTTCGTACCCAAACCCTCAGTTAATGTTTGGGGGGCCGTCTTATACACGAGGGCAACCTGTGGACGGGGATTTACGGCAAGAATAATATGCTTACGCAACACGAGATCGCCATTTTGAAAAGCTGAACGTGACGGGGGAGGCTCTTGTACATCGTATTTACGTTTTACTACGTGGAGAAATTCTTGACCTGCGAAGCATATTTTGTGATAATATTGGGTAAATACCTTTATTTATCATGGAAGGATAAATACGTCTTCATTATTTATCATTTAAAACACAATTAAAATCAATCCACTACATCTGACATGATGTCTGTTATTTCATCGTTTTAAAGTAAAACGTAAATTCGATGTGCGGAACACGGTAAATTAGATGTGCGGCAACACGAAGAGAAGCCAGGGATCCATCATTGCGCAATATATTAATATTTCAATGCGAGTTGATAGACTCCCAATTGTTTTTGCGCCAAAGATAAGAGCTTTATTCAGCGCTATATAAATTTAAGAGCTTTATTCAGCGCTATATAAATTTTATTATTATTACTTATTATTAGCTTGTCCCCGTCACTCCCGCTTTTCAAAATGACGACCACATTGTTGCGTAATGCATGTGATAAATGAATGGATGGTTTTGTTCTGTTTTTGACCTGCAAAGCAAATTTGTGATAATATTGGATAAATACCTTTATTTATCATTTAAAACGCAATTCTCTGGCAAATCTGCAAAGTCAATGATCACATGACTTGTGAGTCACGTGGCCAATCGATCCGCTACGTATTTACGTTTTACTTTTACTCCTATGTCTATTAAAATTTCCACTGCTTTGAGTCGTGTCTTCTCTTTTTGACAGAAATGATTTGGATCGATTTTAATTGCGTTTTAAATGGATTGATGGTTTTGTTCTGTTCTCATTTTGTGATAATATTGGGTAAATACCTTTATTTATCAATTAAAACGCAATTAAAATGTTATTTCGAAAATATGAACATCATATTTACGTTTTACCGTATATACTTGTGTATAAGACCGTTAAGATCTTGTATTGTAAGCATATTTACGTTTCACTTTTAAAATGGCCGCCAAGTGTCAGCTGAAGCTTGAATGGTAGCAGAGCCGATATCTTGAGAAAAACCAACTCGTCTTATATTCGTAAATTGGTTTTTTCAAGCAAAATAACCTCAATTTTGGGGGTTCGTCTTATACACAAGTCGTCTTATACACAAGTAAATACGGTAATCTTATTTGACTTGTAAAGGATCAGATTCTCAATATTTTGGAAGTTGTGACCAATATAGCCCTTAAAATAGTCAATGTGACCTAGTAACATAAATCATACAAAAAATATGAACAAATATATTGTGTAAGATATAGTGAGCAGAAATAAATGATTTTTGCAGTGAATGGCCACCTTAGCTGCCACAAGCAGCTCTGATATTGTGTAAGATAAATGTAGTGAGATGCTATTTGTAGAGTTATGCAAAATATCACAAATAGCTGATTTTGAAAATTGTCTCCTGTGAGCTTGAAAAAAGCTCAAGGTCACCCAAAATAAAGCACTCACAAGCGAAGTTACTCTTGTGCTGATCATCTAGTCAGTATGTCCACAGCGTGCCTTTTATTGCAACTGTGTATGAAGTTAAGGATCACTGCCCTTCTTACGCATAATTGCCTAGCAATCAAATATCAAAGCAACAAATGTCAACTCCCTATATGTCCCCTGATAACATGACCTAATGTAACCAGCTGCAGCCAAAGATCAAAGACGCAATGCCATATGTCCCTGATATTACACTACCTCAAATAACAATGTGCAACATCATGGTGTTGACAAACCAATTGATCTTAAACATATTTGAGGAGTCAGAAAGGTCAGAGAAAGGTAAGCATTTATCTTCTCTTAGATATTGATGTGAATGTCTCTGTAAAGTTTCGAAGCAATCAGAATATGCCAGTTTTAACAAACATTTTATTCCAACAAACTCCTATACACGAGTAAATACTGTAATTGTCCCTGTGACCTTGAAAAGTAGGTGAAGGTCATGTTCCATACAAAAATGTCTGAGGTCTTCACCAGGTGCTTATGAGTGTCAAATCTCATAAAGCTGCAATCATTTGTTCTTGAGTTATTGTGATTCTTGGGATTTCACATAATTGTCCCTGTGACCTTGAAAAATAGGTCAAGGTCGCCGTCCATCGAACTCGTCCGAGGTTTTCAACAGATGAATATGTGTGTCAAGTTTCATGAAGCTGCCATCATTTGTTTTGAGTTATCGCGATGACAAGGATGTTCGCTACAGACAGACAGACAGACAGACAGACAGACATACAGACATACATACCCACGCCAGGAGTACTGCAATACCCTCAGCCTGATTACATCAGGGGCTGAGGGTAAAAATGAGATGTCTTGTCTGTTTGTACTGAACGTACCCCATCATAGCATAGCGTTGGTCTTGATAGAATTTTAAATCATTTATGTTGTTTGTAAAGTGATGAGATGTCAAGTGGACAACTCTGTTGAAACATAGGCATCAGAGATGCATCAACCCTCAGCCCTGGTAACTTACTGTACGAGATTTGCTCCGCTCAACATTTGTGAGGAAAATGTCACTGCACCAACAAAGAATTCTGATGTCTTTACCATATGCTTATGTGTGTAAAATCTCATAAAGCTGCCATCATTTGTTCTTGAGTTATTGTGATTCTTGTGATTTCACATAATTGTCCTGGTGACCTTGAAAAGTAGGTGAAGGTCATGTTTCATCGAAAAGATTCTGAAGTCTTCACCAGATGCTTATGTGTGTCAAATCTTGTAAAGCTGCCATCATTTGTTCTAGAGTTATTGCGATTCTTGGAATTCACATAATTGTCCCTGTGACCTTGAACAATAGGTCAAGGTCGCCGTCCATCGAACTCGTCCAAGGTTTTCACCAGATGCTTATGTGTGTCAAGTTTCATGACGCTGCCATCATTTGTTCTTAATTTATCGTATTGACAAGGATTTCACATAATTGTCCCTGTGACCTTGAAAAGTAGGTGATGGTCATGTTCTATAGAAAAAATTCTGAGGTCTTCACCAGATGCTTATGTGTGTCAAATTTCATAAAGCTGCCATCATTTGTTCTTGAGTTATTGTGAATCTTGGGATTTCACATAATTGTCCCTGTGACCTTGAAAAATAGGTCAAGGTCGCTGTCCACCTGTCTCGTCTGAGGTTTTCACCAGATGCTTATGTGTGTCAAGTTTCATGAAGCTGCCATCAATTGTTCTTGATTTATCGTATTGACAAGGATTTCACATAATTATCCCTGTGACCTTGAAAAGTAGGTGAAGGTCATGTTTCATAGAAAAAATCCTGAGGTCTTCACCAGATGTTTATGTGTGTCAAATTTCATAAAGCTGCCATCATTTGTTCTTGAGTTATTACGAATCTTGGGATTTCACATAATTGTCCCTGTGACCTTGAAAAATAGGTCAAGGTCGCTGTCCGAGGTTTTTATCAGATGCTTATGTGTGTCAAGTTTCATGAAGCTGCCATCATTTGTTCTTGAGTTATCTTGATGACAAGGATGTTCGCTACATACATACATACACACACACACACACACACACACACACACATACCCACGCCAGGAGCTGTGGGTAAAAAACAGGTTTGATAATTATGTTTTGGCTTTTAACACAAAATTTCTAAAGATATGAAACAGGATGTTGCCTCCATTTTTTAAATTGTATTCTTGTTTAATTTACTCATTTTGGCAATGTTCTTTGAATAAGAAGTCCACAAACTTTTGTACTTGATGGATTCCTTGCTCTATTCAGTTCATAAATTGTTATGAGCCACCTAGTCCAAGGGTGATCAGTATTTGGTAAATATTACTCAAATGTTGTAGTGTACGTACCCCAGAAGCAATTACATTTTAGTAAGTTCATGGAGTAGACTATACAGACTTTTATGATACTCATTTTACAATGAAATAATTATCAAACCATTTGTATTTTCTTTCTATATACTTATTCAAAATTAACTTCAAAGTTTCACTTGGTCTGGCTTATGAATTTGGTAGAAAGTCAAATATTATCAAAATTATTGTAAGAAATTTTGTGTAGAGAGCAAATACATAATTATTAAACAATTTCTAAAACTGTTGTTTTGTTAAACAGAGTTGTCCACTTGGCATCTCATCACTTTACATACAACATAAATGATTTAAAACTCTATCAAGACCAACACTAACACCTCTATGAACAAGGGGGTATGTACTCTACAAGGGGGTACATACAGTACAAAACAGACTTCACATCTCATTTTCAGGTTTTGGGAGCATGCTTTCAACCAATAATTATCTCACTAATAATACTCAACATTAGCTCAATATGACTGTATAATATGAATTAGTTGTCTTTTCTGGAACTACCAATTCACATGGGGGTACGTACTCTACGCATTTTTGTTGAAATTCTCCTCAAAACATCATATGGCATAATATTCACATAATAATGATTTGACTATCTTAAATTATTTATTCGTTTATTCCTTCATATGATATTGTCAAATGAAGGTATTTATTAATCCATTTGTGTTATTAATATTAGAAATGTAGACAGTCTTTTATTATTGGGTTTTAAACCAGAAATTCTGTAACAAAACACATTTTTCTGAGGTATCGTGGAATATGCAATTTGCGGTGATACCATACACCAGACAATCTAAAAAAAACTAGAGAAATAATTAGTCAAAATGTGACTTATTTTTGCATTGTAACCTTTTCATTAATTGTGAAATTTACCTTGACAGAAAGGTATAACACATAATGCACATTCGTAACAGTTGATTTTTCATAAATTTAGGATGTTATAATATTCACTGTGTTGGAAGTAATACACTGATTCGTGATTTCTTTTTTTTATTTAAAAGGTATCATTCAGCTTGTTATCATAAGTTGCATCTTGAATGTTTGGTGATGTCAAAAAATATTTGATTGCATTGTAACACTGTCAAATGTCACTGTCACATTCAGACCTTGATTGTGACCAACCCGTATATTTTATGCTATGCTGATGCTCTGCACGTCATGACTTTGACCTTTACATATAGCCTTCAGTGAGTCACAAGAAATGATTACAGTTAAAAGAAAACAAGCCACACCAATAATGAGTTTCTTACCTTCGTCAGTCATATGGTTGTCAATTGTTTGTCCTGCATTTCTTTCTCTATATTTGCACCCCTCTGCATGCCTCTGTAGGGCCTCCTGAATTACATCATGCAGTGGTTGTTCCTGAAAAAATAAAGTAAGAGAGAAAATAGTTTAATGCTAATGTTGAGGCAGCAGGGTGCTGAATATTTTGGTCTCATTTTGTATTGATAGATCCAGACAAGATAATAATATTGTAAAACCATTTGATCACAAAGTTTAGGTTATACGTTAGGAAAGAATGCTTAAAAATCTGATTTCATGAAAGTTTTAACATGTTGAAAACAATGTGCCCTTGATGGAAAGACATAGAAAATACACAAGCAACAGACTGGCCCCATATGCTCCCGATTGTTGCTTTTCAAAATGACGAGATAAACAGCTGCTCCTGTTATGGAAGATAAAGTTGCCAAGCTGATGCTGACCAACCTACTAGCCTACTATTGAAGAATGGAAATTTTCATCACATGATCAGCAACCTGTCTATCTGACCGACTAACCGACTTTTGGAATATGGAAATTTCCACATGATCAGCTGTTGGTGGTGGCCTGACCAAGCTACTGACCTACCTTTTCATGAATGCTGAAATAGCCAGTGACAAAGGAAGTATTCTAGATGATTAGCTGCCTGCTGCTGGTTATGAAAGTTGATACCACTATGCAGCAGTTGCTTGCCAATCTTCACCTATGATCTAATGCAGGTGTTTATGGGATGTAGGTGTGGTAAGATGTTTGAAACTTTAAATGTATTAAATGACAAGCTAAATGTATTAACTGACAAGATAAATTAAAAAGAAAAGGTTTTTGGTGAATATCAAAATTTTGGTGACATCAGGTCAAGGTCAAGGTCATGTATGAGGTCATCTGAATGTAGGTCTACATGGTATTTGAGCCTCTATCTTTATTAGCTGAAAAGATGTAGAAGTGTTGTTGACAGACCCACACACTCTTACTTCTATGGTTATTTTGTTTGTTTGTTTGAGGTTTTCATCACTTTCAACATTATTTTAGTCATTTCGTGATGAGACATACTCGTAGCAGATATTGCGCTGCCTCACTGAAATGTCATGTCGCAGGTCCTTGACAGGAAAACCCACCCGGTCACAGATTTACAAGGACAAAGGGTTAACCCTTTGGCACGGACCTCAGATATTTGGCACAGCTTATGTGTGAAACGGTATCATGAATTCCATCTCGGCATGGCCTGGGATCGAACCCACAACCTTTGGATGACCAGAGGAACTGGTGCTAATAAGCTGGTGCTCAAACCAACTGGCCTACTTCTATGGTTGTCTA
This sequence comes from Amphiduros pacificus, assembly GCA_949316495.1. NCBI lineage: Eukaryota > Metazoa > Annelida > Polychaeta > Phyllodocida > Hesionidae > Amphiduros > Amphiduros pacificus. The sequence continues at coordinate 20,610,417 of OX439000.1, read as the reverse complement.
CTTTATTCTTTGCTATTACAAAATCACAACTACAATAGGGTTTCAGTCCAACGGTAGCTTGTGACAATTGGCTCAAGGGCATACACGTTAAAATGTCTGATGTTGAAGATAAATATTTGACGTTGCCTGGCTGAATGATGGTCATGGCTGAATGTTGGACATATTCATCATGATCAAAAACTTATGGTGAACACTGACAACACCTTGTGGTTGCCAGACATGCCCAATATTTAGTATCTCCAGTTCATCGTTCATGAGATTCGTTTGTTTGGGGTTTTGCATCACTTTCAACATTATCTCAGTCATTTTGTGATGATACCTACTTGTAGCAGATACAGTGCTGCCTCACAACCCACCCAGTCACAAATTTACAAGGACAGCGGGTTAACTCTTAAGGCACAGGCCAAAGCTCATGTATAAAATTGTATCATGATTTCAATGGGGATTGAATCCTTGACCTTTGATCACCACAGAGGAACTGGTGCTAATAAGCTGGTGCTCTAACCAACTGCGCCACGGCCCATGGCACTATCGTTCATGAGATATGGCTTGCACAATAACATAAAGGTCAAGGTTACAGCATATCAAGGTCAAAGGTCAAATCTGTAAAAATTGTATATGGTGCTTGACATAGTGTTGATATATAATAGATATGAAGTACTTTTAATTCACTTTTAATGGCTGAGATGATGCATGTACACAAATTTTGAATTCAAGGTTTAAGGTCACATGACTAAAAAAGTATGATGACGCATAGCTATGACCTAAGACATCAAAGAAGTCATCAGAGCTAAAAAGCCTGTATTTGGACCAGTAACCATTGGTGAAATACATATATTATTTTAACATGCAGCCTGTGTTTTAGCAAGAAAACCAGGTACTGCCTGGAGATATAACCCAAGACCAGAAAAGATCAAATCTCTATTATCCCTCAAGATTGCATGCATTCACTAGCTTGCTTTGTAGAGGCTGCTGCTTACAACTAAACAGTTTTCCATGATGTAAACTTTTCAATGGTATCAAACCTTGGAGACTCAAACAGAGGTCCCATCAAAACATTTCTATAATGTGTATCAAGTCCTAATTATGTGCCCGTTTTCTTACTGGCAGTTTCCCAAGTGTGAAATTCTTAATTAGGGTGGTGAACTACAGTTAAACCAAAACTGCCCAAAACTGCTGAGAGCTGACCTATGATTTGCTTTAGTTGCAGGCTCTCTTTTTAACACACTTGACATATACACAAAATATTCTGCAATTAATGTGATCAATGAGACAGAGAGGATGCCTCAAAATGACTGGTAGACTGATGGAGAAGACTTTCTCTGAGGTTGTGCTGTCCTGCTTGCATCCTCCTGTGAAAACCTTTCTTGTTAGCACCAGTAGACTGGATGTATTTGGTCTGTTTGCATCAGTCTGGGCAGCCTGTTTTGCACCTTATTGCTGATAAGGCCCACTTGTAAAAGTCTAGACTTTGAGGTGCTGAATGAAAAATCTGTCTCTCTGGCTGGGCCAGTAGTTTTTGATGTAGAGGCAGAACTCGTGGGAACTCCACTAGAAGATCCAACATGGCTGGAAACAAAGCTTGACTTGGCTGTGCTGGAGCTATCAGAGCTATCAAGCATTCTGAGGAACTTTTCTTGCTCATTATTTCCAGAAGTAAAATTTGAGGTGGAAAGGCACACGCTACCAATGAGTCCCAATCCAAACTCATGGCATCTACTAGCGAGGACCTGTCATCCAGAAACAGACTGACATACAGTCGCAAACAGATCCACTTGCAATATTGGCATTAGATCCAATATTTGCTGAAACTAGTCTCCTGAATCTGACCGTGGCAACTCGTTGAGTCCGCTTGGATGTTCCTCGCTCCTGGAATATGATCGTAAATGGATTCTTTGCATTTTGCAATATTAGAACAATTCTTGTGTCTGCAGTAATAATCTAAATGACCGAGTTTCGGCTTGGTATTTTATGCAAGATATACCCGTTGTGTTGTCTGAAAGTACTCACACACAACTATGTTGTATTCCCCCCAACCCCCAATGCAATGCTTTTGTAAAAATGTATGGTGCTATCGCCAACCTGAAACACATGGCTTTGAATGCATAGACCGTGCCAAGAATGCAAAAGAGCACATACTTTCTCCAATCCTGATGTACTGGGATATGAAAGTACACATCTTTCATGTCCAGCGTTACATATTCCACCCTCTGAAGTTGTTGTCTGATGGAATGAATTGATTCCATCTTGAAATGTGGCATATGGAGAAATTTGTTCAGATTTTTCATATGATGGCTGACCTTAATCCTCATGTCTTTTTGGAACTGTTAATATGCAAGAGTGCCCCATATTGGTCTGAAACGGAGGCGACTTTTTGTTTTTAAAACAGACTTTCTCCTGTTGGACCGAGTGTTTGTGGAGCTTATTGTGCTCCACAGTAAACTTATGTCGATTAGTAATGGAGGAGGAGGAGGAGGAGGATGAGGATGAGGATGAGGATGAGGATGAGGATGAGGATGAGGAGGATTTCTTCATTCAATATCCCAATAAATGAGCAAAGCTCATATGTCGACCCACCATGGTGGCAAAGTTAAATGGGTGCATAAACAATGGTGTAATGAGGTAGCGATATGAGCTTTTGGTCCTTGTAAATGAATAAATCAATATTATTATTGACTGAATTAATAATAATAATAATAATAATAATAATAATAATAATAATAATAATAATAATAATAATAATAATAATAATAATAATAAATAGATATTTATATAGTGCCCATTCCACTCTGGTATACAACATTGACTGCATATGATCTGGTTCAATCTGGCTTTTGGCTAAAAGATAACAATGGGCCATAGCAATCTGTTCTTGAGAAAAACCACCAAGTACTGCTCAATTCCTCCAGTATTAGGGCAAAAATATATGACATACTGTGCAATATCGAAGTAATCCATCAAACAGTTCTCCTTTTATCAACCAGAAATTATAATGATACAAAATATCTCCTGTGACCTTGAGAAATAGGTGAAGGTCATCCTTAGCAAGGGATTTGGAGGATACATGGTACTTATGTCCAATATCAAAGCCAAAATACCAAATAGTTCTCAACAAATCATCCGGAAACCAGCAAGTTCTGCACAGACACAAAACTGCTCATGTGACCTCGAGAACTAGGTCAAGGTCAATCATATGCAATCCTATGCAAGGTATATAGGACTTACATAACCCTGTGCAAGATCAAAGTAATCCATTAAACGGTTCTCCTTTTATCATCGGGAAACCATAAATATATAAAATATCTCTTGTGACCTAGAGAGACTGATCAAGGTCATTCACCAGTAATCCCATACAAGGAAGTTGGGGGACACATAATCATGTGTGATATCAAAGCCAAATACCAAATAGTCCTCAATATATCATTCAGAAACCAGCAAGTACTGCAGAGACATAAAATTGCTACTGTGACCTTGAGATCTGGGTTAAGGTCAACCATATGCAATCCCATACAAGGTATATAGGACTTCCATAATCCTGTGCAATATCAAAGTAATCCATTAAACGGTTCTCCTTTTATCATCTGGAAACCATGATTATACAAAACATCTCATGTGACCTTGAACAATCAGTCAAGATCATTCATCAGCAATCCCATACAAGGGAGTTTGGGGACACATAATCATGTGTGATATAAAGCCAAATACCAAATAGTTCTCAACATATCATCAGGAAACCAGCAAGTACTGCAGAGACACAAAATTGCTACTGTGACCTTGAGATCTGGGTCAAGGTCAACCATATGCAATCCAATACAAGGTATATAGGATTTACATAATCCTGTGCAATATCAAAGTAATCCATTAAACGGTTCTCTTTTTATCATCCGGAAACCAAGATTATACAAAACATCTCCTGTGACCTTGAGAAATCGGTCAAGGTCATTCATCAGCAATCCCATACAAGGGAGTTGGGGGACACATAACCATGTGTGATATCAAAGCCAAATACCAAATAGTTCTCAACATATCATCCAGAAACCAGCAAGTACTGCAGAGACACAAAATTGCTCCTGTGACCTTGATAACTGGGTCAAGGTCAACCATATGCAATCCCATGCAAGATATTAAGGACTTACATAATCCTGTGCAATATCAAAGTAATCTGTCAAATGGTTCTCCTGTTATCATCCGGAAAGTCCGGACACGCGGAATCGCGGACGGAGCCCGATACAAGGTCTCCCCTCCCCCTACGGGGTGGGTCGACAAAAACATTTTATCTTTGAATTTCATTTTTCAAATTCAGTCGTGAAAAAAGAGAACATGAACTGACGAATTAATTATACAGGAAATTAACCTCTCTCTGAAAACAAAGGGATCAAGAAGCTGTCCAGTCTACAATAAAGTTAGTTGTCTGCTTATCTTGCTGGTCCAGTCCAAACAGGGATTGGTCTGACTTGCTGAACAAGGTTAAACTACCAACACACCCACTGATCCCATTATGGATTTAAATGCCCTTCAAAACTGGAGAAATAGAGTAGATACCTTGTTTAATGGACTACCATAAGTTCCACATTTCTTTCAGAAAAATACATAATTTAAAGATGTGATAAGAAACTTCCAAACTTACTTTTTTGCCAGGATCATCTGAATGTGATTCATCAGTAGGATACATTCTAAGCACTATGTCACTAAGAATGGCTGTACCATTTGGTGCCAGTTGTGTATAATCTTGAATAGCTTGCAGCCACCACCAGACAGCATCACGGCAGTTGTAACGTGCAGATAATCCACTTCCCAGAAGATTAGGAATGAGGCCATGTCTGAGGCATCCAGCATATGCGAGAATAATATTGCGTGCTTCAGAGAATCTTCCGGTAAGCAAAAGCAGACCACGCATTGAAATGAATGTGTCTCTTCCCCAGTTGCGAAAGATTCCACTTACAAAATGTGGCATTCCTACAAAAAATACAAAAAGAAAAAAAAAAAGAAAAAATTAATTTGTTAATTTTATTCAAGAATTAACCATATTAATGGAAACTGAAATGCAATGCAAAATAAAAAAAACAAAACATTTTTTTGAAGATTTAAAAAAATACTTGTTCACAACATAAATATACCAGTGGGTTTAAATGAAGCAAATGAAGCAAATGAATTTAAGAAGGAAATCATATGGAACAGTAAATATATTGGATGTCCTACTAGAATTGGTAGAAAGACAATTGAACCAGTCTTTTGGCAAGATTTATATAAAGCAGGTGTTGTCAGGGTCAATGACCTGTTTGATGAGTCAAATAATATGCTTGATTTCACCAGTTTTGTCAATAAATATGGCATCAGATGTAATATTTTATAGTACTATAGGTTAAGAAAAGCTATACCAGCAACCTGGATAATCGACATTGGGAGGTCAAATTTTCAAGTTATTCTGCCTATAAATATCTCTTTAAGATGTAATGATTCCACAAAAGATTTGCTTAAATCTAAAACGAAGGACTTCTACAGTACTTTTGTTAATGATAAATGTACAAGACCCACAGCTCTTGAAAAATGGGAAAATATTTACCCAGTACACGATGACTGGGAACACATTTTCATACTTCCATATATGTCGACTGGTTCGAAACATTTTCATACTTCCATATATGTCGACTGGTTATTCATCTCGTATTATCATGTGTGGTGACTGGAACTCAGACTTTGCTAGAAATTCTGGTCAGGTTAAACACTTGCGTGAATTTGTAAGCAGGTACAACCTTGAAATTGGATGGAACAGTCCTTGTGCAGTAAAAGATTTTACATATTGTCATGATGCACTTGGTCATAAATCATGTCTAGATCATTTCATTGTGTCAAAGAATGTTTTTGATGATGTTGCTTTTAATGGTACATGTGATAATGGTATCAATGTTTCTAAGCATGTGCCTGTGAAATGTATACTGAATAAGAGCCTTGACCAGCTCAGAGACCACTGTAGTGTAAAAGAGGCATTGCCTGATGTAAATAAGGTTGCCTGGCATAATGTAAATGACAATGATGTTTTTAACTACCAGAAGTGCTTGGACACTAAGCTGAATGGTGTTGATATGCCTTTTGAAATGTTATTATGTAGAAATGTTAACTGTAATGATATGTCTCATAAAAAGCAGATAGACGAGTTCTGTTGCACACTGGTTAAGTGCTGTACTGAGGCAAGCAATGAAACTCTGCCAAAGTGTGGGAGTCACAAGAAAGTGGTTCCATATTGGAATGAAAATATTGAGCCCTTGAGGCAGAAATCATTGTTTTGGCACTGGGTTTGGAAAGACTGTGGAAAGCCACATGATGGTACAGTGGCACAAATAATGAGGTCAACAAGGGCCAGGTATCATAGGGCTGTACGGGAGACAAAGAGATGTGATGATGAGTTGAGGCGTAATAGAATGGCTGAGGCTATGGCTGAGAATAAGAGGAGTTTTTGGAACGAGGTTAATAAAGTAGTGCCTAGTTCAAAAATAATGTCCAATGTTATTGATGGTGCTGATAACCCCAGTGATATTGCAGCCACTTTTGCTAATAAATATGAGAATTTGTATAAAAGTGTTCCCACAGATGAAAATGAAATGAATTGTATAAAAGAGAAACTTAATGATATGTTAATTACTGAAAACTCAGTTGATGAGTGCAATATTAACTATTGTGATATTGAATCTGCCATTAAAAAGCTCCACAAACAAAAGGGAGATGGTAACAAAGGTTTTTACTCAGACCATGTGATTTTATCTACTGATAAATTTAAAGTGCTTATTGCTATGTTGACTAATGCTATGTTAATTCATGGTTATAATGCTGATGATTTACTTGTATCAGTCATAACATCTATTCCTAAGAGTATGAGGTCTAGTCTCAGCACTAGTGAGAACTATAGAGGCATCTCTCTTTGTTGCTCATTATGCAAGGTAATTGACTATGTTTTTATTGCTAAATACTCTAGTCAACTAATGAGTTCAGATTTACAGTTTGCCTTCAAAGAAGAACATGATACTACTACTTGTACACATATGGTAAAGGAAACTGTGTCATATTTTAATAGTAAAGGTTCTAATGTATATGCATGTCTTTTGGATGCCAGCAAGGCATTTGACAAAGTTCATTTTGGTAAATTGTTTAATCTGTTAATAAAGAGGAATATACCTGCTGTAGTTATAAGACTATTGTTGGACAACTACACTCGACAAAAGATTTGTACTAAATGGAAGGATGAAAAGTCAGAATTTTTTACTGCCCAGAATGGCGTACGGCAGGGCGGGGTACTCTCTCCGCTTTTATTTACTGTGTATTTTGATGAAATGTTGTGTTGTTTAAAAAGTAAATCAATTGTTTTTAAAATTGGTCTATTTTATCTTGGAGTTTTTGCTTATGCTGATGATGTGATTTTACTGTGTCCAAGCCGTAATGGTCTGCAAGATATGTTTTTAATATGTGAACTATTTGGTAATGAATACAATGTAACTTTTAATCATAAGAAAACACAGTGTATTAGATTTAGTGTTGATAAAGACTTAAAATGTGGAGATGTGCATCTTAATGATAATGTGTTAACTTGGGAATCAAGTGTGAACCACTTAGGTAACAAGTTAAATCAACAGTTAAATGATGTGGATGATGTCCGAAAGAAAAAGGGACACTTTGATGGCAGTGTTAATAAGTTGTTGTCTAACTTCAGCAAAGTACAATCAACAGTGCTGTCAAAATTGTTTCAATGTTACTGTACAAGTTTTTATGGGTGTGCTTTATGGAAGCTTAGCTATGTATGCAAAAGTGATATATGTACTGAATGGAACAAGGCAGTTAGAAGGGTATGGAGGCTGCCATACACAGCTCATACTAATATGCTTGGGCCTCTTGGTGACCAATGCCATATTTCTGTGCAGTTTGCCATTCGTTTTATTAAATTCTTCGATAGATTGTGCCAGATGAAAAATGAAACTGTAAATTTTTTATCTAATGTGTCAATGTATAATAATGATAGCTATGTGAAAAAGAATATGCTTTTTATCAAATGGAGATATAATGTTGACCTTTTAAATAATGGTATAAATAACAAATGTATCAATGATATTATATGTGCTAGCCAGGTGCCTGATATTGTTCAGTATAATGTAAATTTCCTGAAAGAATTGTTATTAGTCAGAGAAGGCCGCCTGACAGTTGATGGCCTTGATAAAGATGAGTGTACACAGTTAATAATTGAAATATCTACATGTACATAGTTTTTATCTATGCTTTTTAATTTCTAGTCATATTTAATTTTTAATCCACAATTGTATTGTATGTATATATGGTACGAATAAATAATAAATAAATACATGTGCAAGGGAAACACAACTTCAGTCCTTACAATACAGAATTATAAATAGAATTTTGCCATGTAATAAATGGCTATATACATTATCCGTTGTGGAATCAGACTTGTGCCCAATGTGTAAGGTAACAGACGATATTGGCCATTTTTTTGTATTATTGTACACAAGTTAAACAATTTTGGAACTCATTAGAACTTTGGTGGAACAGAACCAGTTCACAAACTATTCAAATAACAGAAAAACATATTCTGTTTGGCTTCTTTTATGATCTGGAATATTTTAAGAATGTAAACTATGTTATGTTATTGGCAAAACAATATATCTACTTGCAAAAATGTGAAAAAAACTATTTATGTTTTTATAATTTTCTACACATTGTAAAATATAGATTAAATATAGAGAAATTTATTTGTACACAAAACAACTCACTACACAGTTTTGAAAACAGCTGGGGGGCAATTATGGAAAGCATCGGATAATATTATTTTATGTACTTTATATATGTACCAATGTACAAGACAATGAACTATGTGGTGTCTGTTACTGTTCCTGTATATGTTATGTGTTGTTACTGTTAAGATTATATAAAATGACAACAAAAATATCAATGATAAAAAAAAAAGAAACTAGACATGAAAAGAAAAAAAAATACCAGTGGGTTAAACTTCACATAAATGTTTGGCTCCACATCACATACATTTTTTTCATGTGTGCTGTTCGCTGTTTTGTTCTTGAAATTTTCAAACTCTGGTTAATCAAGACATTTTCTATTTTTTCATTGTAGTGATTATTGTGGGTTTAATTCCATTGACTCTCTAGAAGCAGGCAATGTCGGGTTAGAATCTGACCATATTCTAGATGGAATAGAATCTCAAAATAACAAAACATGTGATGTGTTAAAATGGTGCTTTAGACATTATCTTTAGACATCAACTTCAGTTTCTTTGCCTGGGGATGGTCGAGGATGTATGATAACGTTTGATCAGATCCTTTCCCAGTACTGTTAATTTCAGCCAATCTGCACATTACACATTGAATTTTTTCCATTTTATGCTCCACATACATACCAAATGATGGATAAATATTATAGGAGGCTGTTTGACCTTTTATCTAACCCTGTCAGTCTTGTATTTTGTATAAGTGTTCTGTGGAAAATTGGGAGCAAGCTGAAACAAATCACTGGAAATACAACTCATCAGACAATGTTGAAAATCTTTTGGACCAACTTGTAATAAAAATTATCATGTGAGTTTTTAACTTCACAGCATGTAATGAATCCAATTTGCAGGAATCTGTAGCACAAGAACACAAATGTGCTGTTTCAAAAGAGTATTGCAGGAAATGTATATGATTTTAAGTCCCTCAGCATTGAATGTGGTAGACTCAGATGGTTTCAGAAGGTTTTGAAAAACTAGATTGACCCAAAACTGATGTCAGCACAGTATTTATACATACAAGGTCATGCACTATCCAACTCACAAATGTCAATCTTTTTTGTGCTAAAAGGAGGTCAAAGTAACTTACCAAGTTACATAAATTATTTTCCAAAATATTAACATATTATATAGGATACATGTTGTGGAAATATGCAATATTTGGTATTATGTGAAATATGGTATTATATGATCTTTGCTTCTGTGACCTTGAAAATAACATGATACGTCAAAATCCTATTTAGCCCTTAAATAGGTCATTGTCACCTAGTTGCATTGATGACACCTCTGAGCCAACCCAAGTTCAATCACATATGGCAAGTTACATCGCTATTGCTGTATTCTTACAGTCAAGAAAGCATAACCAATAAAAGTAACAATATTGCTGGTCTTGGTCTTAACCTTGACCCATAGTCAAAAAATATCAACTGAAGAAATAATCTTTATATGTACTTTAATATCAGGTTCTGCATATTTTTGGAAGTTGTGACCTATTTGGCCTGTAAATCGGTCAATGTGACCTAGTTACATAAATTATTCTCAAAAATGTGAACAAACATATTGCTCAAGATAAATGTAGTGGCAATAAATGTTATGTGTTGTGTTTAGCCAAATATCACATTTGAATGATTTTGAAAATTGTCTTCTGTGACCTTGAGAATAGCTCATGGTCACCCAATACCAACCTTTTCTAAGCCCCTCATAGGTAGATCACATCTGTTAAGTCATATCAATGTTGCCATAATCTTGAAGAAAATATAGGATTCACAAACGAAGTTACTCTTGTGCTGGTCATGGCCTTGACCTTGACCGAAGGTCACAAGAAGTGCATCTAAATAAATTACCCATGGATGTATACAAATATTCACATAATATCAAGATCTAATCTTGTAAAGGATCAGATTCTCAACATTTTGGATGTGCCTGTGCAATGTGCCTGTGCAATATGAAAACAATCAGAGGACTTTATCATGCTAACTCTATATGCTAACGAACTAACAAATGAACGAACAGCACCCAAATTTAAGTACCCCCTCAACTAAAAACACTGAGGAACTACCACAATAGTGTCAAAAGTCTTCAACCAACCCTCATCAACAGATACATCCAAATGAGGTAACATGGTAATGGGCGGGTATATTGGCTTACCAGATCAAATTGTGAGCTATCATTTGACAAAATAACAAGCAATTTCTGCATGGTAGTAGGTCCAGTAGGTACAGCATCATTTTCAGTACCATTAAGATCCAACATCATCCCATCTAATATGGCTTCAAAGTATGACTGCACAAAGGAAACATGTTTTTTGGGATAAAATTAGCTCTTTCAAATGCATGTGGTGCCAAAAAAAATGAATGACGTCATCGTGGGGCAATTACCTACTTGCATAACTAATTAGTAAACAAACAACAATGCAACAAAAAAATCGATGTCATGATTTTCCATCTTAGAAAACATGGACTATAGAATGGTTATATGCATTGGAAAGAACATTAAAAATGTAACACTTTGGTGTAGAAATCATGACAATCAGACCAATATTAGCAAAGTTATGACAAGTTTTGTGAAAATTGAAAATGATTGCAGCTCGAGTTGCAGGTGAAATAAATCCCTCACGATGACGTCATAGGCACAAATTGCAATAATTGATGATAATTTATGGGGGTTGCAAGATTAGTTTTAAATGTTGATTTGTGTTTCCATGGTAATTAGTTTGTATTAACACATATATAATCATTTAATAATGTAATTTATTTTACTAGAAAGTATCTTTTTAACCCCCAACGGACTAGCCTATCTAAATTTTGTTGATTGGCAGGACTGACCATTTTTTTTCTGGACTAGTGTATCTACATATTTATTTGATAAAATTTAATTATGCTGGGGTCAAAAGTTCATGATTACATTGTAACAAAGTTGCAGCCTTTAAGAATGTTACAAATAACGTCATCAAGCCAGAATAATCGGGACGTCAACGTCCTTCCTGTCCGTTACCGGTGGTGGATGTTGCCGTCCTGCCTGTCCGCTATGGGTTAATTACTTCAGCTAGTTTTACATCTCTCATCTGCAGGGCATTCTTCATCTAACTAGTCACATGATTAGGTGCATTCTGACGTCAATAGATTCATGTATTATGATGCCACAAAGAAAAATTTGCAACAAGGTAGTTGTTAGGCAGTTGTTACCTAAGTTGTTAACTAAGCAACAAGAAACTGGGCATATCCAAGAAAGAGTAACCACGCCACAAAAATCCCAGTTTATCGTAAAAAGGTCAAATGTATAAACTTGTTTCAATTTGTTTCATAATTATGAAACAGAGACAATTGTATGATTGGAAAAATTCTTATGGAACAAATTGGCTCAAAGGATAATGACAGTGCGACCAATTGTGACCAAATATCTCCAATAGTATCCACAATCAGGTTCACAATGGTATCGAAAACATTGAATTAAGAAAAAATGATAATCCTGTCAATTATAGGGACAGGTGACGGGTTATTGTTACTGCTTGAGAGATTAATATATATTCTACTCAAGGCTCAGGGATACGATTATTAATCATGGAAAGAATTATAAAAATCCCACCATGCGTTATCAAGATTTTAATATTGTCGCACTAAAATGATAACTAGTTTATCATGGGAAAAGGGCAAGTTAAGCAGAAAATGAGATTTTAACAGTTCTCATTAGAGTAGATAACAAAATACTATAAGACCAATAAATGCTGGCCTTATCAACCTATTTCAAACTTATCTACCTTTTTCAAAGTGTTGGTACAGTCAGGCAAAACAGACAAATATTAAGCAAATATCAGTATTAATATTGGAAATAAATATGTATTTCCAGCCAGAAACAAAGCATTGCTTGGTCACAAACCAGGTCCAGGTCAAACACATGCACTTATTGAAAATGTTGGTCAATAGCAAAAATAGAGACTGTACAGTGCTGTTTGAGTAATAAGGATCTGATTGGCCTACTTAGTCATAATTGGCAGCATGCCAAAATGACCATTCCATTCCACATACCTATTACTGTAAAACAGCAAAGCAGTAATGGACACTAATAACATGTCCATATATATGGACAGTACACTACATCGCAGGTGCCCGTATGCCTTTGCCCGGAATTCCGGTCACACGTCTCTGGAACTTGTGGTTGTTGTTTAGGGTTTCCCTGTTCTATATTTATGTCAATCAATCAGAGCAATCCCCTCCATAATAGTGACATTATTCGCCCGCTGCATAAACCCATTGCAACGAGATGTCCTTGATAGTCCTAATATAGATTTGGACTGCCTAGTCTAAATCAGTAAGCATACGAAAACTATAAACCGACACATAATCTAATAGGTTGAAGTAAAAAGCCTTCCAATTGCTCTTTTGCAAGTGAAATTGTTGTTAATGATGCAAGAAGTGAGTCAATTTAATGGGCAGTTCTATTTCATGTGTGCTTATTTGTGTATATGGGGAGGGAAATACAGAAGAAATACTGAGATCATTAGATCATAACTAACTTTGAGAATTACTGTCACTTATTTGATAGGTACAATCATTAACTTTACCAGCAGCTAGAGAAGAGCAACACTGCACAATGGTTCCAGTTTGATCATCTTTTCTAGAGGGTGGTGGTGGAAGAAGGTTCTCTGAGAGAGATGGCAAAGGTGAAGTCTTCATGTAACTGCAGAACTGCAGAGAACCCATAGCAAGATTTCTTGTAAATGATGAACTTCTCATTACAAACCTGCAATATAAATAAGTAATTTACAAATATATCTCCCCTCAGGGATATATTCTGAATCACATAAATTTTGAGCAAATATTTATTAGTAATTGTATCATGTTCATCTTTTTTCCTTAAATTTCCTTTTTCCGTAATAGATATTTCTAGTTCATGGAGAGGCCCTTGCTTTTATATTACATCAAATGAGAAACCAGAACTAATAAAATGAAATGTAAGATTGAATTTAAGGTTAAAGTCATGTCTGAAAATATTAATTGTGGGCCTTTGTGTGGTAGAAATCTTGATGAGCTATGAATAACACAGTTCCACTGATTGGGACAAATGAATGTAGGAAAAAGTAAGAAACACATACATGTGCATGCACACACAGACACAGGACAGACAGAGGGCTTTCTGGTACTGGGCAACAGCAAAAACATGTAAAGTACACACACACACATATATATATATAATATATAATTTGCCTATTGTTCTGAGCAAAGGTGTCATAATTAAGTTGTCTTCTGCCCACCAATTGTCTCACATTTGTGTGGCTCTTGTATGCCCATATCAGGCCTTTCTAAATTACTGTCACTTAACATGTCTGACCAATCAGGGCACAAATGCCTGAAACTCGTGAATAACTGATGAATATTCAGAAAAAGTAGCTTCTGCTCCAAGATTCTATCAATATCTTAACCCCCGACTTGAGGACTATTCATCATTAACACGTGGACATGTAGATAACAATTGTATATCACATTTTACATAAATATCTTACTCATAAAATGAAAAAAAATCAATTAATTCATAAAATTACCTCTGACTGAGCAAGTATTATCACCTGCTGCTGTGCTGTGCTTTATGGTCTGAAAATGGTGTAATTTGTCTTCAGAATTTTCCAAAATAATGAAAGAAATAGTTCTGTTTCTTAAACAGTTACCAGCTGGCAGCACCAGATCAAGAAAGTTTAATGGAGATGTCAGTGATATCACATGATCAGCAGCATAACTAACTTGGTGACTGACTTTTGAACAATAGAAATTTCCATCGCACGATCAACGGCTGGTTGAGACCTACTTGATCATGAGTGCTAAAAATAGGCAGTGACTATAAGATGCTGCTGCTGCTGGTTATGAAAGTTAGTTCCACTATGCAGCAGTTGCTTGGCAACTTTCACCCATGATCTAATTAAAGGCGATCATGGGATGTAGTTGCGGTAAATATTTTGAGCAATTAATTGTATTTTTGTTATATTTTAAGTCACATTTCAGGTTACATTGACAATAAGGTCAAGGTGTGTGAAGTCATCCTAATGTAGGTCTTCATGGGATGTAGGTACTGTAAAAATGTTTACATCAAAATAATTTTCCATATCATACTTACTTAAAATGTATTGGTTATATACGTACTGCGACATTTTGGCCCATGCTACCTCCTCAAGAACCAAAAAGGTACCAGTTAAAATGGCATCAAAGTAGGAGGGTATCAGGAAGCGTGGTATCTTGGAAAGGGGCAACAACATCTCATCAAGCCATTCACCCAACTGAAATATAAAATGATTTTATGCTATATCTGTAACATGTATTCATTAAACTGAAATTTAATGTGAGCAACTGAATGTCTGGACAGACAGACATATACACACATGTCTAAAGAAGACCTAGATTGGGACGAGGTCAAAGAATAAGGGTGTGGGGGATACAAATCCAGGGTGCTCAAGTAGTGATGGAAACGGCCTGTGCATTGGACATGTGATTTTGAAAATGTAATTGTCCAAATAAAATTTAATCCTGTCAGAGATAAACCAAAAACTTAGAGAAAGTCTCAGAGCTTTGAAAGACCATTAATATTTAACATATCAAAATGTGGGGGATATAAATTTCAAATACTTTAACAAATAATTGTGTTAAATAAATCAGTGAGAAGTGGATATGAAGAAATAAAGAATAATTTTTAGAATTTTTTCACTTTTATCTTTATTTTTTATAATATGACAAATTCTCCACCTCCACCCCAAATATCAGATGGCCTGGCTATGGATTTTGCCAAATGTCATCTGCTGTAGATGTGTTTGATTATGAGAATTTAATGCATCTTGATGCATATGATAGATGAAGCTGATCTTTGTTTCCGAACAGATCAGCTCATGTGAAATTGTATCATGAATACAATCTTGGCATGGCCTGGGATTGAATCCACGACCTTTGGATCACCACTGAGGAAGCTGGTGCTCTAACCAACTGTGCCATGGCCCATGGCCCATGGCCCATACATTAATACAATAACTGATAATGGGTAAGCATAATGCATTATATATGGTTTTAAACTACATCATTTATTTATTGCCACTATGCCTTCAGAAAACTTCCATCTATTACTTGAAAAATATAAATACAGAATATCAAAACAAATCATTTAAAAACCTGTAAGTGCAAACCCTGCAAATCCCAGTGCATATTGAATGGCATTAGAAAAATAATTTAAATAAAAAAGTGATGTTTCTTGCTCTTAAAAACTGATAGTTTGGTCCAAGAATTTGTTTTTCTCTTAAAAATTAGATGCAAAATATTTTTATTGTAAAATATGTGGCTAACAAAAAAAAACTATGTTTGTGAAGCTATTTGAAAATATTTGAAATTCTTTTACTTACTGCCTTTGTTCCAGGGAAGAATTTCAGTCTGTTTGGTATGTAGTGACAAAGCCAGTTTCCATTCCTGAGGTTTTCACATAATGGATGACCAAGGTCATTCTCTGCTCGAATATTATTGAGGATTGACATCACTCCTATTTAAGAGAATTATTGAAATAGTGTGAATATGTTTATTACTTTTACTCAATTTCACATACTATCGGGTTGGCCACAATCAAGGTCTGAATGTACACTTGACAGTTACAATGTAATAAAATATTTTTTTATGTCACCAAACATTCAAGATATCACTTATCTACCCCCTCGTAGAGTTAGTGTTGGTCTTGATCGACTTTTAAATCATATATGTGGTTGTAAACAAACAATATTTTTTCTATATATATTTAAAATTTGTGTTTGAACATTATATACACTATATTAATTTATTTCCTTAATATTTGGTTCATTAATATAAATAATTTGGATAAGATTTCTGAATTATCCAAAATCAGTGTATACAGTTTGAAGAGTACATACCCCCTGCAACATGCATATATTAAGCAGCCATAAAATGTCAATGTTACGTCCTTGTGCAGAAAAATTTGGATTTAGGTTGAAATCTTGAATTTTAATAAAATATAAGTTGGAAATGCTGGTCACAGGTTTTATTTTTCATGTTGGGTGACTGCCTCCAGTGACCTTGATTGTGGCCAACCTGTTTATGTAAGAATGTGCCTGTTGGGGGTTTATTTAACAATAGATTTCATGTTTCATGTCAAACACTTGGTAACATTTGCATTGGGATAACTGCCTGAAACTACCTGGGGAGGATTTGGGGCCTGAAATGTCAGAGGTGCCCACTTTTGACCAATTAAATAAATTTCATGTTTACTTAACATAAAAACATAAAATACCATAACATTCATTATTACACAAGGATGAAAAAGTGTCCACTAGATGGTTTCCACAAGGACAAGGCAACTGACAGGCCTCATAAGCTCCCACAAGTATCTTGTCACAATGATGACACATATTAAAATGTTATTGCTCACAGTTAAAAAAATATCAAAAACTTTATTATGAGTATGAAATGTACACCTTTAGGAGACAAATATGTTACTGTGACTGAAATAGGTTTAAATGCTTAAATAATGCCTTCATAATGATGGTTTCCCAAAGGACAAGGCAACTGACAGGCCTCAGACACTCCCACAAGTATCTTGTCACAATGAGATGAACTAAAATGTTATTGCTCAAAAACTTTTTTAAATGTCAAAAACATTATTTTGAGCATGAAATGTACAGCTTTAGAAGACAAATATTTTGCTGTGATTGTTGCTGTGACTGAAATAGGTTTAAATGCTTAAATAATGCCTTCATAATAAACACAGAAACATTCCTCAACCAGCAGCAATTTATGATGTGGTCTTACTTATGCCTGTCACATTTGCACTGGGCGCTGGCCGGGAAGTAACAATCGGCTGACTTCACAGGGTCCCGGGTGCCGGGGAGTTTATCAGCAACAATCTGAGAGATGCCGTAGCTGTGGTCACATTATTAAAAGGCACCAAATGGCAGTGCAAGATTGAATGGCGAAGACGTCTGTAGGATATCCTAAAGACATCTAGATCATTTGATAGACGTCTGAAGGACATCCTACAGACATCTATGTGATATCGTAGGGAGCTCATTGGATCATCTGATGATGCTCTCACCACTCGCCGTTGGTCACCTCACATATTTTATTATTATTGGAATATTTGGACATAGTGTTGACAATAAAGGATTAAGATCATCCAGGACTTTGTCATCATTAAACATCTTTTATTGTTATAGATACCTCTATAACAATATCGTAGGGAGCCCATTGGATCATCTGATGATGGCCTGTGAACACATGAAATAAAAAAATCCTATTTTCTCCGCACAATGCCACCGGCAGCCCTAAGATAATCTGCCGTTGTGCCTGCGGGACACTGCTGGGATCTTGCCGTGTACTTTAAGATGAAATTTAGTGATAAGACATCGGTGAAACGCCAGCAACTTTTATGTTGCAGCTAAAAGTTCCTGATGACCCGTACAACATCTTAAAGATGCCCAATTGTCGCTGATGATCTCCCGGTGCCTGCACGGCAATCTGAACTGCCAGCCGATTTTGTAAAAATACCCATCGGCCGGGAACCTTTACTGAAATTGCTGCAATTGTGACTGAGGTATCGTGGCTATTTTAAAAAGTCTAGATTTTAAAGTACGTCAGTACACCAGTGCCTTCATAAAGGACACAGCTAAGTCAGCAGCTAATTTTGCCACTCAGGTTTTACTTTGGCTTTTTTGGACTTGAAAATAACTCAAGATCATCTTCTTTCCAACACATCTGAGCCAACCACAGTTCAATCACCTCTACAAAGTTACATTGACGCTGACATGTTTTTACAGCCAGGAGAGAGTAACCTATAAAACTACCAATATTCAGGCCTTGACCTTGAACCACAGTCAATGTCTATAACATTAAGTTCTGATCTCCTCCCATGTGTAAAGGATCAGTTTGAGTAAGATAAATGCTATATTGTTTCAAAATATCAAACATAGCTGATTTTAAAATTGGCTCCTGTTACCTGAAACATAACCCAGGGTCACCCAATACAGGAGTGAATGAGTTGCATAGTGGAAAATTTCGCAAATTTTGCTCATCCGCTTTTGGTTCGCATTTTGGTTCGATTTGATAATGGATATGAAATGGATACACAATTGATGCAGTGTGCACAGGTTGTGAGAAATGAGTGAGGTTTTCACATAATGGATGACCAAGGTCATTCTCTGCTCGAATATTATTGAGGATTGACATCACTCCTATTTAAGAGAATTATTGAAATAGTGTGAATATGTTTATAACTTTTACTCAATTTCACATACTATCGGGTTGGCCACAATCAAGGTCTGAATGTACACTTGACAGTTACAATGTAATAAAATATTTTTTTATGTCACCAAACATTCAAGATATCACTTATCTACCCCCTCGTAGAGTTAGTGTTGGTCTTGATCGACTTTTAAATCATATATGTGGTTGTAAACAAACAATATTTTTTCTATATATATTTAAAATTTGTGTTTGAACATTATATACACTATATTAATTTATTTCCTTAATATTTGGTTCATTAATATAAATAATTTGGATAAGATTTCTGAATTATCCAAAATCAGTGTATACAGTTTGAAGAGTACATACCCCCTGCAACATGCATATATTAAGCAGCCATAAAATGTCAATGTTACGTCCTTGTGCAGAAAAATTTGGATTTAGGTTGAAATCTTGAATTTTAATAAAATATAAGTTGGAAATGCTGGTCACAGGTTTTATTTTTCATGTTGGGTGACTGCCTCCAGTGACCTTGATTGTGGCCAACCTGTTTATGTAAGAATGTGCCTGTTGGGGGTTTATTTAACAATAGATTTCATGTTTCATGTCAAACACTTGGTAACATTTGCATTGGGATAACTGCCTGAAACTACCTGGGGAGGATTTGGGGCCTGAAATGTCAGAGGTGCCCACTTTTGACCAATTAAATAAATTTCATGTTTACTTAACATAAAAACATAAAATACCATAACATTCATTATTACACAAGGATGAAAAAGTGTCCACTAGATGGTTTCCACAAGGACAAGGCAACTGACAGGCCTCATAAGCTCCCACAAGTATCTTGTCACAATGATGACACATATTAAAATGTTATTGCTCACAGTTAAAAAAATATCAAAAACTTTATTATGAGTATGAAATGTACACCTTTAGGAGACAAATATGTTACTGTGACTGAAATAGGTTTAAATGCTTAAATAATGCCTTCATAATGATGGTTTCCCAAAGGACAAGGCAACTGACAGGCCTCAGACACTCCCACAAGTATCTTGTCACAATGAGATGAACTAAAATGTTATTGCTCAAAAACTTTTTTAAATGTCAAAAACATTATTTTGAGCATGAAATGTACAGCTTTAGAAGACAAATATTTTGCTGTGATTGTTGCTGTGACTGAAATAGGTTTAAATGCTTAAATAATGCCTTCATAATAAACACAGAAACATTCCTCAACCAGCAGCAATTTATGATGTGGTCTTACTTATGCCTGTCACATTTGCACTGGGCGCTGGCCGGGAAGTAACAATCGGCTGACTTCACAGGGTCCCGGGTGCCGGGGAGTTTATCAGCAACAATCTGAGAGATGCCGTAGCTGTGGTCACATTATTAAAAGGCACCAAATGGCAGTGCAAGATTGAATGGCGAAGACGTCTGTAGGATATCCTAAAGACATCTAGATCATTTGATAGACGTCTGAAGGACATCCTACAGACATCTATGTGATATCGTAGGGAGCTCATTGGATCATCTGATGATGCTCTCACCACTCGCCGTTGGTCACCTCACATATTTTATTATTATTGGAATATTTGGACATAGTGTTGACAATAAAGGATTAAGATCATCCAGGACTTTGTCATCATTAAACATCTTTTATTGTTATAGATACCTCTATAACAATATCGTAGGGAGCCCATTGGATCATCTGATGATGGCCTGTGAACACATGAAATAAAAAAATCCTATTTTCTCCGCACAATGCCACCGGCAGCCCTAAGATAATCTGCCGTTGTGCCTGCGGGACACTGCTGGGATCTTGCCGTGTACTTTAAGATGAAATTTAGTGATAAGACATCGGTGAAACGCCAGCAACTTTTATGTTGCAGCTAAAAGTTCCTGATGACCCGTACAACATCTTAAAGATGCCCAATTGTCGCTGATGATCTCCCGGTGCCTGCACGGCAATCTGAACTGCCAGCCGATTTTGTAAAAATACCCATCGGCCGGGAACCTTTACTGAAATTGCTGCAATTGTGACTGAGGTATCGTGGCTATTTTAAAAAGTCTAGATTTTAAAGTACGTCAGTACACCAGTGCCTTCATAAAGGACACAGCTAAGTCAGCAGCTAATTTTGCCACTCAGGTTTTACTTTGGCTTTTTTGGACTTGAAAATAACTCAAGATCATCTTCTTTCCAACACATCTGAGCCAACCACAGTTCAATCACCTCTACAAAGTTACATTGACGCTGACATGTTTTTACAGCCAGGAGAGAGTAACCTATAAAACTACCAATATTCAGGCCTTGACCTTGAACCACAGTCAATGTCTATAACATTAAGTTCTGATCTCCTCCCATGTGTAAAGGATCAGTTTGAGTAAGATAAATGCTATATTGTTTCAAAATATCAAACATAGCTGATTTTAAAATTGGCTCCTGTTACCTGAAACATAACCCAGGGTCACCCAATACAGGAGTGAATGAGTTGCATAGTGGAAAATTTCGCAAATTTTGCTCATTCGCTTTTGGTTCGCATTTTGGTTCGATTTGATAATGGATATGAAATGGATACACAATTGATGCAGTGTGCACAGGTTGTGAGAAATGAGTGGACGGGCCAAAGTGAACAGAGCGGATGAGCACTGATGCAAAATGAACATACAGATGGGAAACAAAGAGAAAGCACTAATACAAATGAATGAAGGAGAAATGAAGAGAGTAGATTATATCAATCTGGGCATTACTCTAGAAATTTCGGTATAAATTTACAATGCCTGGACCATTGGCACAAGGGAAAGGATCCCCTGCAGAAGGTGGGAGAGGCCATGACACAGGGAGATGCAGGGGTAAATGTGGTCCTCCGCTGGCCCATACAACTTGCAAAGTTGGAGCAAGAGGAGCAGGACAAAACAGATACACATCATTAGTCATCTTCTGAAAGTAGGCCAAAGCTCCAGCAATACATTTTGTTTGGGGTTTGTTTAGGATTTTTACATCACTTTCAACATTATTTCAGTCATTTCATGATGAGACCTACTTGTAGTAGTGCTGCTTCAATGAATTGTCATGTTGCAGGTCCTTGACATGACCCACCCAGTAAGATTTACAAGGACAATGGGTTAACCTTTCAGGCATGGGCCTCAGCTCATATGGGAAATTGTATCATGAGTTCAATCTTGGCATGGCTGGGGATCGAAATCATGATCCTTGGATCACCATTGAGGAACTAGTGCTAATTAGCTGGTACTCTAACCACGAGCGCCACTACATGTGGCCTCCAGTAATACATGGTAAGGATACAAATGTTTTATTGTGAAGTACATGGAATGATGTTTTGGTGAAATTTTTGTTTGATATGTAGCAGTCATTGATCAGGAGCTCCCCTGTGGGTGCGGGGATTAAAGAATAGCCCACAGCATGTCGTAAAAGGCGACTAAAGGGGCATCCTGTTAGCCGTGGGATGCGACCCGTATCGGGTGGATATGGAATCCTGACGGGCTGAGCACTGGGCTGGTTTGGCAGTAATACCGGTCCAGTTGCAACACGCCTGTCTTGAATCCAGATGTTCACTAGACGGGCAGATCAGATTAGGCCTGGGTCTGATTTAACCGGCTTGTGGTATATTTCCTTTAATGTATTCTGGCTATTTTATTTTTATTAGTGACAATTTCAATGTTTAAAATTTAAGAATAATTGATGAATTTTTTATTTATATTTCCTGAAAGGAGATTACTGCTGATTGGGTCAATCGAGGGATATAAATAAAATCCGATGGGTGGAGTTTTTATTCTTAGAGTATGTCATGTTGGGTATCCTCATGGCGTCAGGGCTTGGAGTTACCGGCCCAGAAAGGCGTCCCCTTGTTGGGCTCCGTGGTGGGTAGGGGACCTAACTGATGAAATTTAAAATAACACACATGGCGCAAAACAAACAAAAACGACCTAGGAATGACATAGATAGTGATGACGACTCAAATAAAACAGAAAAATGGCCTAGATTTTTAATTGGGGAAAGTTCCGATGCTGAACATACCCTGGCAAAAATGTCCAATGCAAAGGGGATTCAAGGCATTGCCGGGGTGCCGAAAACAGTTAAAAAAATGGGAACGTGTTTATTAATTGAAGTTGAGAGGAAGAGCCATGCGGACAATCTTTTAAGATGCCGAATGTTGGCCACAGTTCCAGTTTTGATAACGGCTCATAAGACCCTCAATAATAAAAAAGGAGTGATAAGATGCCCAGATCTGGCGGGAGTTTCTGAAGAGGAAATAGTGGATGAACTAAAAGATCAAGATGAGGTCCAATGCAAACGAATTTTTATTAAAAAGGATGGAACCAAAGTTCCAATCAATACATTTATTCTGACATTTGAAGCAGCGCAGCTTCCAACATCTATTAAAGTTGGCTATCTAAACGTCCGAGTTGATGTTTTTATTCCAAACCCTCTGCGCTGCTTCAAGTGTCAGAGGTAATCTAACTTGCCCAAAATGTACAGCCCAGCATAGTGGAGAAGAGTGTTCTTCGGAAACCATGAAATGTGTGAATTGCCAAGGCAATCATGCATCGTATTCGCGGAATTGTCCTTCCTTTTTAAAAGAAAAGGAAATTCAGCGAATACGTCACACTGAAAACATTTCTTTTCCTGAGGCACGTAAACGTGTAGAAACTTTTAACAATTCCAAAACATCCTATGCTACCACCTTAAAAACCAAAGAGACAAAAACAATAGCAATACAGACAGAAATAATCTGGCCAATCAATGAAAAGAATTATTCCTATTTTTCAAATACCTCCAAATCTTCAGGAACATCCACTCAAACCCAAACACCCACTACCCCAGCAATAAATGTACCAACAGTTCAATCCACTAAAACCTCTTCACAAACTCCCTCCACATCATCCAGTAAAAATGTAAATAGCAATAGACCAGTTAAGAAATCAGACAAAAAAGAAACCAAAGATCAAAGCAAAACTAAAATAAATAGAACTAAATCCTTAGAAAGGATGGACACAGGTGATCCTTCCGATATACATTTTACACCTGTCCACTTAAAACATAATCATAAACCTAAATGATTATGTTAAATCCTATATTAATACTCTTATTTTTAATATGGCTATCAGCAGTATCATACAATGGAACTGTAGAGGATTTGAGGCAAACAGGCCAGAACTGGAGTTATTAGCCCAAAAATATAATGCATCGGTTATTTGTTTACAAGAAACTAAATTCAAAGATAATTCCACAACGTTTCAGGGATATGTACTGTATAATAAAGTCGGTTCAATTGACATTATGGACCGAGCACATGGCGGAGTTTCTATTTTTGTTAAATCCTGTATACCCCAAAGTAAAGTAACATTAAATACTAATTTACAAGCTTCTGCTGTTAGGGTTACCTTGCACAATACATTGACAATATGTTCAGTATATTTACCACCAAGTGAACCAATTAATATTACAGATTTAAATAACCTAATAACTCAGCTGCCACAACCATATATGCTAGTTGGTGACTTTAATGCTCACAACTATCTTTGGGGTGGCAGAAATAATACTGATGCCAAAGGACGTATAATAGAAGATTTCTTAAATAACAATAGTTTGTGCCTTTGGAATAATGATTCTCCAACCTATTTACATCCCGCTACAGGCTCTTTAACATCAATAGATCTCTCCATGTGCGCTCCAAATTTATTTTTAGACTATTCCTGGGAAGTAGAGGAAGATCAATGGGGTAGTGATCATTACCCCATTATTTTAAATAACCATTTTCCTCCACCAGACGAACGAATCCCTAAGTGGAAATTTCATCAAGCCGATTGGGCAAAATTTCAGACATCCTGTTTTAATAAAATAACTCCAGAAATTGTTAACAATGTAGATGATCCTCTTCAAGTTTTTACAGATACATTGTATGATATTGCTGATGGATGTATTCCCAAATCAAAGCCAAATTCTAAAATTAAAGAAAAATCCTGGTTTAATGATGAGTGCAAAAAAGCTGTCAAGGAGCGAAAAAAAGCTCTAAAAATATTTAATCGACAGCCAACTCAATATAATTTGCACCAATTTTGTATAAAAAGAGCTATTATTAAAATAAGCAAAAGAAAAAGTTGGAAAGATTACGTTTCTAAATTAAATACACGTTCACCAATTAAAAAATGCCGGGATATGGTGCGTAAAATTACTGGGAAGGGAGGTGGAGCAAGGATCAACCATCTAAATCATAATGGCCAACTAATTACAAATCCCACTGAAATAGGTAACACAATAGGTCAAACCATTTCCAAGAATTCCTCATCTGATAATTATTCTACAAAATTCCAACAAATAAAAAATAGAAAAGAAAGAAACCAACTAAATTTCATACCTAATAACTTGGAACAATATAATAAGCCATTCACAATATCATATTTAAAACTTGCTTTAGATAAATCCCATGATACCGCTCCTGGACCTGATCATATACACTATCAAATCCTCAAACACCTCCCTGACCAAACACTTGGGCATCTTTTGGATATTTTTAATAATATTTGGGAAAGTGGTAATTTTCCTCCTTCATGGAGTGAAGCCACTATCATTCCTATTCCCAAACCTGGCAAAGACTCGTCAGATTCAAATAATTATCGTCCCATTGCGTTAACAAGTTGTATTTGTAAATCAATGGAACGAATGATTAATGAGCGTTTAGTTTGGTTTTTAGAAACTGCGGCTTATATTTCAGTTGCACAGAGTGGCTTTAGAAAAAGTACTATTGACCATCTGGTACGTTTAGAAACGTTTATAAGAGAGGGTTTTATAAAAGGCGAACATGTGGTTAGTATATTTTTTGATTTAGAGAAAGCTTACGACACCACATGGAAATATGGAATAATGAGTGATTTATATGATATGGGATTAAGGGGTCGTTTACCCCCTTTTATTCAAAATTTTCTATCGAACAGACATTTCAAAGTTCGAGTGAGTGCATCACTTTCTGATGCTTTTGATCAGGAAATGGGTGTTCCACAGGGTAGTATATTATCAGTCACCCTTTTTATTATTAAAATTAACAGCATTGTTGATTGTATGAGGCCTGGAGCAGATTGCTCACTTTTTGTTGATGATTTCAACTTAAGCTACAGGTCAGCAAGCATGCATACAATAGAACGACAGCTCCAACAACACCTAAATAGATTACAAGAATGGGCTGATAACAATGGATTTAAGTTTTCTTTGAAAAAAACTGTATGTATGCACTTTTGTAAAAAGTGGAAGGCTCACCCAGATCCTGATCTACACCTTGGCCAAATTGAATCCCTGTTGTTGAAGAAACCAAGTTTCTTGGACTTATATTTGATAGAAAACTATCTTTTATCCCTCATATTAAATATGTAAAAAAGAAATGCCAGAAGGCATTAGATTTATTACGGGTTCTCGCCCATACCAATTGGGGAGGGGACCGTAATGTTTTATTACAATTATATAGAGCACTGGTATGTTCCAAACTTGATTATGGGTGTATGGTATATGGATCAGCATGTCCATCGTATATTAAAATGCTTGATCCTGTACAAAATCAAGGGTTAAGACTATGCCTTGGTGCATTTCGTACCTCGCCTGCAGATAGCTTGGCAGTAGAGGCAGATGAACTTGATTTAAGAAGAGAAAAGCTTGCCCTTCAGTATGCTGCAAAAATTGCTGCTTGTCCAGACAATCCTGTACATGAAGCTATATTCAATCCAAATTATGTTGATCTTTTTGAAAATAAACCAACTACAATACCGACTTTTGGCATTCGCATTAAAGAATCTTTACAATCTTTAAATTTAAATCTGAATCACGTAGCTAAATTTCAATATCCAGAAACACCTCCATGGACCTATGCAACTTTAAATATTAATCTAGCCATGTCAGAATTAAAGAAATGCTCAACAGATCCATCCCTTTATATAAATAGATATAAAGAAATTAAATCTATTTTCACTGGATATCAGTGTATATACACTGATGGATCATTTGAAGATGAGAAGGCTCCTGCAGTTGCTGTTAAGGGCAATCATATTTATTCAGAACGTCTGCCAAATAAATCATCGATTTTTTCTGCAGAACTACATGCTTTGTACCTTGCTTTGGATCATGTGGAGACTTCTCCACATCAAACATTTTTAATTTTTTCTGATTCTTTGTCTTGTTTACAAGCATTGAAAGCAAAGGATTGGAAAAATCCCTTTATTTACAAAATTCTCGAACGGTATCATAGACTTTGTACATATGAAAATAAAGAAATTTGTTTTTATTGGATCCCCAGTCATATTGGAATCCATGGAAATGAGGCTGCTGACCAAGCTGCCAAAGCAGCATTGGACAAACGCCCAATAGATTTACTTTTTCCATATGCAGAGTTTAAGAAATATATTACTGTTTTTTTACGTTCTAAATGGCAGTTGCGCTGGAACGAAGCTGTTTTTAATCAATTACATGAAATTAAGCCCGTTCTAGGCAAAACTAAAGGTGCTATTAGAATTAACCGTAGGGAAGAGTCAGTTTTAACCCGTATAAGAATAGGACATAGTCATTTGACGCACTGTTATCTGCTTAAAGGTGAAGATCAACCTGAATGTATTGGTTGTCAAAAGGCTTTGACTATTAAACATATTTTAATTGAGTGTATCGATTTTGATATTATACGAACTCAATATTTTAATGTACAAGGTTTACATACGTTATTTGATACTGTAGATACTTCTGTGATAGTATCGTTTTTAACTCACATAGGACATTATAATCAGTTTTAAGGGCAGAGCTTTTGTTTATTTATGTCATCGACTTATTTATCAAGAACTGCAAAACATCATACTGATAAAGTCTTTTAAACAAATTATACATTTTTATAATATATGATTGATATTATATAATTGCTGTTGATAAATTCTTGTGTTATCTACATATTGAATTAACATTTACATTTTGTTTCTAGTCAATATTACGTTTCTGTTTTTACTGTTTTGGCACTGAATGACCTTATTGTGTCGATGTGCCGTTAAGAAACCATTCATTCATTCATTCATTTGATCAGGAGACATAAAACGAACTTATGTTTTCATATTATACTAAATAACATGCCAAACATAAGGTCAGTTATAACCCTAGCATGTGGAAAGATCCAGAATAATTTAGTTCTGGAGTTTTCCTTCACATAGGCATGTTGATATCAACTTTTCTTTTTTTTTGTATCACGGATGGTTCCCTTTTTGACAATCATTGCCGACAGGTCCAACAGCAGCACTGACAGAGGTTTTTATAGCCTCCTGGAAGGCAGGCAGAGTGAAACACTCAAGAATCTGACTCTTGATGCTGTTGATGTTGCCTGAAGTGGCTGGATCAGCCATATTGTTTTCATTGAGCTGAGAAGCTCTGTTCTGTGTCAACTTTCCTTCTGCAGAATGCGTTTCTCAGCAACTTTATGCAGTCTATGGACATTGTTGCTTAATTAGGCACACCTTCTGGTTGCATATCACCAATTTGATGCCAATAAAAAGAGAAAATATGAGGAGAATAAGGTGAACCCTTCTGCACAGAGTTGTCCCTAGCAACCAACCAGCATTACCAAACAGCTCTGCAATTGGTTGGCTTTAAGACATGGTCGTGCACAATGACAATACTGTACACATGTACATGCTCATTTCCAATGTTCAAAAGCAAATTAGAATGGAATTTATAGTTGGGGTTTATTGGAAATATCTGGTTGGAAAAGTATATCAATGCCATATCAGTTTATTTCTTTGTGGTTTTTACATCACTTTCAAAATTATTTCAATTATTTCATGATGAGACCTGATATATCAACTATCACCATAAGAAAAAAATCAGGATTTTGCCCTCCCCACCAACCGAAAATCAATGCTCTATTGATTTTCACTTGTTAATTGTTGTGCTCACTTTTTAGTCATAACAGTGATTCCAATTGGCCATGTATCTACATGCACAAATATCTGACTCCATGTTTATTGGCTGCTAAAAAGCAGTTTGTGCTTGGTTTGGTCTCCTTAAACTGTCAATCCTGGTCTATACTTACACAAACCCAGGATCTGCTGAGGAGAGAAACTTCCCCTTTGTACCTATTACATTTTACCGTTTGCAGTTGGTAAAACATAATTTATTCCATGCATGGGTGATATTGAAGTGATGTGAGATGAGTAAGGAATATTTCCAGTGTAATGCAATTTTTCCAGTGTTATATCAGGAAGCATGTGTCTTTCAGGCCATATTATATCCATTTAACGTGGCAAGATTGCTCACCCAATATTGAACTTTTCTAAGCCTCTCATTGGTATATTGCTGTAATCTTGAAAATAGGGCATTCAAAATGTTGCTCTTGTGCTATTCATGACCTTGATCTTGACACAAAGGTCACAAAAAGCGCATCTAAAGACATCCAATGAATATATACAACTATTTACATAATATCAAGATCTAATCTTCCCTGATTTGTCAGGGATCAGATTCTTTATATTTTCGAAGTTGTAACCTATATGACCTTTATATAGGTCAATATGACCTAGTTACAAAATATGTTACATAAAATATGAACAAATATATTATGCAAGATAATAGTGGGAATAAATACTATTTGTAGTATTTTGTGAACATTACAGATTTTGAAAATTGGCTCCTGTGATCTTGAAAACAGCTCAAGGTCACCCAATATCAATCTTGTCCAAGCCCCTTATAGATAGATCATATCTGCCATGTCATATCAATATTGCTGTAACCTTTAAGTTTCTGAAAATAAGAGCATTCACAAGCAAAATTCATGACCTTATCCTCGAATCAAGTTCACAAATGTACAGCCCCCAAAATTTCCCAGGCCAAGATATTTTCATGTTAAAGTATTTAGTCCTTATATCCAAGAATGACTGAATGAGGAAGAGAATCAAGTGTGGGGGCAGACATGGATGCTGCGGAAACATAGCAAGAATTTAAAGACAGCCTGAGCTGACTTAATTATTGAAATTTGACATACCCTGCAGTCCACAATATGTTAAATCTCCATAGCCTGGTATGTGGTAAGCTCCAGAACCTGTCCCATCCCCAACTTCTTCCTGGTGACATCGGAACAGTGCACGGTTCAAATCATCAAAACTCATCCTTGAAACAATATCTTCCAAATCATTGACACATATTTGCTGCAGATTGCGGCCACTGTAGGTATGCATGCGGTAACCAAATTGCTGTAAACCCTGACGTAAAGCCATGACTGCAGCCTTTGTGTCTTGATGCTGAGAAACTCTGAAACATGTAAAGAATGTTGGCTTTAGTATTTGCTTTGGATAGACATATAATGTTACATATACAAATAAATTGAGGAATATGGAGGTTCACACATATTAACGTACAATGGACAGGACTAGAGAAGTAAAATATATTGCATTCACTTGGCCATAATTGTATTGATTTACTTTTATGAATGGTATCATTTATAAATGTCAGAGCATGGCAGTGTGAGGTCAACATTTTCATGTCCAGATACTTGCAAGTCTCACCCCTTAAAGGGTCCTTGACCTAAACAAATATCACAAGACAAAAACAGTTTACAGCAAAAGCAAGGTGGGAAGTTGTGAATGAAATAATCCGAATGTGGCAGTAGAGCTCACAAAGTGATGATCAGTGGTGGATGCAGACCTCAGGTGCCTGCATTTCTGCCCCATACAGCAGTGAAGGTCAGACCCACAGATTTCTCACATCATGCAAAGACATTGCTGCACTTCAAGACAAAGGCCCTAGCAAATCAAAGAGACAATGCTTGCCAATGAACTAAGACTGTATCCCTTAAAAATGATGCAAAGCTCTTTTTAGCATGAATGAAGTTCTGTTTTAGAAGCTCCTGTCACTTCCTCAAGTTGGTGACCATAACATTAGCGAGCAGTATCTGATTATCTTGCATTTAATCAAAGCACCTTGAGATACTTAACTCATCACTCCAGGTGTATAAATTGGTTGGAGCAGATACAATATTTTGTATTTTAGTTTTTCAAAGAGGTGTCTGACCCATCCTGCCTGCTATGATAAAGAAACATCCATTTGATGGGCCCCAGATGCTCCAACCAGTTGCTCGTCAAAATGACGAGATATATTGAAATGCCACAGTTAATGACCACATTATAAATATGTCAAAAACCCCACTGCTGCGCCCAATCTCCGTCATGGTCCGAAAGCTGTCAATATCCACAACTTTTGACAGAGATCGGGCACGTGACAGCTTTGGGGCGACTATTGACAGTCCCGGGGCCGTCATGGAAATATCAAAGAATATCCACTGGATATTGACGCCGATTGGGCAATGGTAGGGTACCCACAAATAGCATTTCCGTCAATTTGAACTTTGACCCAGACGGGTCCTCTCTCAGCAAGATTATAACACATCATGCATATTGGCGCACTAAATTACGCAAGCAAAGAAAAATGGTGGAGTCAGTTAAAAAATTCCACAGTGTTAACAAATAGTGTTTTAGCATTTACACATTCAAATCTTATTGTGCCAGCAAAGGTGTTAAACACACCCATAACTTTAAATCAATGGATCATGGTTGAGTCAAGGTGTTAAAAGCATGAAGTGCAATTACGAGGTCGGCAAGTGGTTATCACTGTTCAAAACGTTATGAAATTACATTTCTAAGGTAGTTCAAATATTTTTCTCAACATATTCCCCCCAATATTCTTTCCTAGTTCAATTTTATATGTCTCAAGTCATTGATTTTGACCGATGCGTATATTTGCGTGAAAATCCGCTTTGTATATTACTCTAAAAGATAGATATTTTAAATGGGTCACAAATATCATTTCCGGTAATTTGAACTTTGACCCTGGATATTTCTTGACCTAATTGGATATTCGCCGTGACGCCTTTGGGACATGACGGCGATTGGGCAAAACACCCACTAAAGGCAAGAATTCTACACGTTTTGACATGTCAAATATGTTACTGTAACTGAAATACATTTATAACATATTACAAAATGATAAATCAACACACACACAAACAGAGCCCAGATTTTGTATTGCCCCTCAGGCTTTGGGGACTAATAAATTAGGCATCAGAATTGCTGGTACACTCAGCCATGAATGACATTCTCAAGTCATCTCACCCTCTGAACTCTTACAGAGGGCAGAAACTGAACGATTTTGATGAAGATGCATGGCATGATACTGAGGCTGTCAATGTGACGGAAAAAAGACGAGATGCAAAGTTCTCCCAGAATCCTCACCATAAGGAATTCCTGCTGAGTACAGGAAGTAGAGGACTGATGGAAGCTAATTCACACCGACTTTGGGGATGTGGCATTCCAATGAAGGTCAAAAATAGAATTAAAGACTGTAACCAGCAGGCTGGCTGTAACAAGTTTGGTAAGACTCTTCAGAGAATCAGAAATACTCTGCCAGGGATTAAGTCTGAGACAAAATGCCATCTAGACAATATGATGTAAGATATAATTATGAATATATATACAACATTAACCAAATGTGAAATTAAGAGAAACAGAGAAATCATCTGTCAGTGAGAATTTTTGTTACATATTGAAGTATAATATTTGCATATTTATATGTACAATTTCATTGCTTTCTGCTCATGTTATATCCACCTCCTATTTTTGTGAATCTATATTTCAGTCAGGCGTACATATCACTTATCATATTTAACAGTATATCTTTGCATGATCTGTATATCATATCAGATAGATTTGTGATTATAAATTTAAGAAGTATTACAATGACAGCAGATTTCTATGAAAAATATGTCAATAGATAATTTATCTTAAACACTATGATGGCCTTGGAAGTAATTCTTTTGTAAATATCATTCATGCTGAAAATCAGCCTGACATTTTATATCACTCTCCATATCATGACTTCAATACAATGACCAAAACCCTTGAAAATAAAGGAAACACATTTAGCCTTTTTAACACTCATATTCAACCTATAAATGCAAAATTCTGTGAATTGCAAATATTCGTTCAAACATTCAGACTCTTAAGGAGATTGACATACCGGTAAGCTTCAGTGCAATTTGTTTACAAGAGTGCTGGCTCTCAGAAAATGATAATTCTCATTTTGAATTAGATGATTATGAATTAAGGAAAATCTTGTCGTTCCAAAGGAGGACTAATCATCCTACATAAGAATTTTGACTATGAAAAATGGAAACTCATTTAATATATGATATATAGGAAGGTCAATTTATAGGCTTTGATTTGGAAATACACCCATCAGCAATATCATACAATGTATCTATAAAAACTTGAAGAGGATCATCTAAATTTCTGTTATTTTATTAAAACAGGATGTTTGAAATTTTGCCCAATCGGCTTATGAAATATCCACTTAGGGATTTGTTCGTCTGGTGGAGGAAAATGGTTATTTAAAATAATAGGGTAATGATCACTACCCCACTGATCTTCCTCTACTTCCCAGGAATAGTCTAAAAACTATTGTTATTTAAAAAATATTCTATTATACATCCTTTGGCATCAGTATTGTTTCTGCCACCCCAAAGATAGTTGTGAGCATTAAAGTCACCAACTAATATATGTAGCTGTGGCAGCTGGTTTATCAAATTATTTAAATCTGTAATATTAATTGGTTCACTTGGTGGTAAATATATTGAACATATAGTTATGTATTATGCAGGGTAACCCTGACTGCAGAAGCTTGCAAATTAGTATTTAATGTTACAGGATTTAACAAAAATAGAAACTCCGCCATGTGCTTGGTCCATCATGTCAATTGAACCAACTTTATTATAAATCACATATCCCTTAAATGTTGTGGAATGATCTTTGAATTTAGTTTCTTGTAAACAAAATACTGATGCATTATATTTTTCGGTTAATAACTCCAGTTCTGACCTCTTTGCCTCAAATACTCTACAGTTCCATAGTATGATACTGCTAAAAGCCATATTAAAAATAATGAAAATAAATATAGGATTTAACATAATCATTTGTTAAGTTTACGATTATGCTTTGAGTGAACAGGTGTAAAATGTATATCGGAAGGATCACCTGTATCCATCCTTTCTAAGGATTTAGTTCTATTTATTTTACATTTGTCTTGATCTTTGGTTTCTTTTTTGTCTGATTTATTAACTGGTCTATTGCTATATACGTTTTTAATACTAGATGATGTGGAAGGAGTTTGTGAAGAGGGTTTAGTGGATGCAACTGTTGGTACATTTATTACTGGGGAAGTGGATGTTTGAGTTTGAGTGGATGCTCCTGAAGATTTTGAGGTTTATGAAAAATAGGAATAGTTCTTTTCATTGATTGGCCAGGTAATTTGTCTGAATTGCTATCGATTTTGTCTCTTTAGTTTGTAAGGTAGTAGTGTAGCATAGGACGTTTTGAGAGGGTATAAAACATGGCTGCCAGCTGAAGTAACTCAGAAGACTGTGGGGGAATATTGATCAATTTAGTCTGTTTTTAAGCACTGTGGATTATTCTTTAATAGCACAAAAGGAAATATATACACCAGACAACTGCAGGAATAGAAAG
Organism: Amphiduros pacificus; assembly: GCA_949316495.1. Classification (NCBI taxonomy): domain Eukaryota; kingdom Metazoa; phylum Annelida; class Polychaeta; order Phyllodocida; family Hesionidae; genus Amphiduros; species Amphiduros pacificus. Next base: position 20,575,884 of record OX439000.1, on the reverse strand, counting down.
ATGTCACTACCAAATGCTAAAAGACTATTTACAGAACTTTCTTCTGACCAGCCAAGCCCAAGCATGAGTGACATGTATTCACTGTTGCATGAAGTGCTGCAAGGCTATGGCTTGGACTCTGTAAAGGCTGAATTGGGCACACTAAAAAAAGAAATCACAGAAATAAGAAAAAGTATGGATTACACATCCAAGTTATGTGAAGAAAACAAGAGACAATCAGAACAGAATAAACAGGAAATAGATACCCTAAAGAATGAAATGGCAACTCTGAGATATGAACTGGCCACTGAAAGAGAAGAAAGGCTAAAAATGGCTAGCCAGAGCAGGACAAACTTAAGGTTTTCCGATCATCAACCTTATTTTGTATCTCTGGATAACATTTACGTGAAAGAAACTCCAATAAAGTACATCACAGTCACTAAAAATGAACCAACCTCTATAGAAAATTTCCAATCAGAAGTAGACAAGTCTCTAGAGGAAATAGCTTTAAACACAAACCCCACTCATGATCCTAATATAAATCATAACATCCTTTCTGATATAATACAAAAAGCTAGAAATAAACATATGCCAACAAAAACAAATTTAAAAAGTCTAAGCATAAAAAATCTCCATGGATTACATTTAGCATCATAAACTCAATAGACTATATGGATAACTTATACAAAAACTGAAAATGACTGATCCAGAATCTCCAGTATATACATTACATAAAGATAATTTTAAAGTCTATCATAAAATCTTGAAGAAGAGCATACGTCTGGCTCAGATTCTATATTATGAAAATATTTTTCAAATATATCAGTCTGACATTTAAAGTACCTGGAAAGTAATAAACAACTTACTGGACAGGACCAAAAAGAAAAAGTCATTTCCAAGTTTTTTCATGGATGATGATGATAATTTATTTATCTAGTCCATAAAACATGAATCAGAAAGTTGCCAAGACAGGCTAATGCCTAACTAAGCTGGCAACCCTTTACAAATACATTCCTTTGTTATGTTGGAAAATTAGTATATAACAGACACATATTGGTTGATTAACAATGGTGGTAAAAATGTGAAATGGTGTTTTTACGACCCTTTCAGCAACTATGGCCATATCAGGTCGACTTTCGAGCCTTTTACCCAGTGTGAAAGTAACACTGCCGGCAGTGGGAGTTGAACCCACCACCTCCCGTCCTCCACTTAACAATGGTGGTGATAGAGGCAGGTTCATAAGATGTAGTGATGATAAAAGCTTTGTAATAACAATAATGTGATGATTGCGGGGAGTTGTATAATAAAAAAATATATATATATATTAATATATTAAACCTATTTCTCATTGGTCAGGGGCAGTTACACATAAAACTTCAAGTAGTGATTTTTTACAACTTTGGTGAATGACTTGTATGTGGGTTTCTTAGTAATGATTGCAGGTAACTCGTTATAAAATATTGCCCCTTTAACTTTAAGGGTGTCTTTGCCCATATTGGTGCGAGTCCTGGGAACATCAAGTTTCTGTTTGTTAGAGGTATTATGGTTATGAACCTCATTTCTTTTGATGAAATAGTGGTGAAAGATGTCCGGTAGCATATGATTGAGTGACTTATATACTGTTTGAACCAGTCGCATTTTGAAGATATCACTAACTTTGAGAGAATTTAGACATTTGTGGACATGTGCAGTTGGTGTATCCCACCTCATGTCATACAGTTTTTTCAATATCTTATTTTGCATTATTTGCACTTTTTTTAATAATTTTACCTGAAGCATGACCATAAACCTCAATTCCATACTGTATGCGAGAATGAACATGGGCATAAAAGAGCTGTTCCTTACAGTGCTTAGGGTACTTGTTTCTTTATCAGCTTAAAAGAGCTTGCATACTTTCTGAGTGTCATTACAAGGAATGGATGGTGAAAGAATAATTGTAGATAAACTTGATATAGCAAATATATTCAACAATTTTTATGTAGAAATTGGCCCAAAATTGGCCCAGAATATCGATATGCCAGCTAACAATGCATAACCCACAGAAGTAAGAAAAACAGGGGTTTTTATATGGCGCCTTTAAATCGGAAATAACAGAAACCACTAACAACTCCATTCCGGAGGTGCACTATCTGTGTAGGGACAGCACCTTGGGATAACGCAGTCAGTCCCCATCCAACTGATGAGAATCAGATCGAATCAGATCGAATTAGAACGAATCAGATCGAAACCGTTGTTGGCATTGGCTAGGGACTCTGATCGTTGTCTAGCTTTTTCTTGAGGATCCTTGTCTTTTACACGATATTGTTAATCAAACTAAAAACATATTTTTAAAGATGGAGAAAAAACAGTTACCTAAAAATTAACTATTGCAAACAAGTTCAATGAACTCTTTGCTCATATCGTACCTGATTTCGGCAACAAAATTATGTCTATCTGGTATTAGTTATCATATTTCGGAAAGACAGATACATCCATACATTCAAATTTAGTATTATTGAAGAAACTGTCAGTGCGATGATAGATACATTAGCTCCCAAAACCAGTTTTGGATTTGATAGACTTTCTACTAAATAATTAAATCAATAAAGAATGTTCTGATAAAACCTTAAACATTGATAATAAATCAATGGATAACTGGTACTTTTCCTGATAAACTCAAGATTGTTCAAATATGCCATCGATACAAGAGGAATGATGAACAGTCATTCACAAATTATCACCAAATATCTCTATTGCCAGCACTGTCAAAATTATTTCAAAAAGTTATTATCTTTAAACAGTTATAGATTTTTTTCAGAGGCCAATGTGGTTTTAGAACTGAACAAAGCACATAATTTGCTGCACTTGTTGACAGATCTTTGTTAGATATGGTGAAAAAATAAAGACCTATAAATAATTGATTTATCTAAAGCTTTTGATACTCTTAACCATGATATATTATAATACAAATTACACTACTATGGTTTGAATCTCTTTGTAAAAGTGACAATTTGGCAGTACAAGACATTTTTATGAAACAGAAAATGTACATACCGTATTTACTCGTGTATAAGTCGAGGTTTTTGTCCACAAATCCTTAGTTAATGTTTGGGGGGTCGTCTTATACACGAGAGCAACCTGTGGACGAGGATTTGCGCCCCAAAATTACGGCACTAGGAATTTTCATTACGAACATTCTTATTTTCGAAATAACGAATATCGGACATAGCCGATCGATTTAACAGTCTTATACTCGAGTAATTACGGTAAAAGGTAAATACGATGTTCATATTTTCGAAATAACGAATATCAGACGTAGCAGATTGATTTTAATTGCGTTTTAAATGATAAATAAAGGTATTTACCCAATATTATTGCTTTGAGTCGTGTCTTCCCTGTTGACAGAAGTGCTTGCACACGTGGGTCGATTTTAATTGCGTTTTAAATGATAAATAATGAAAACGCTTTGTTATTCTCAACCTGAGAAGCGTAATTGTGATAATATTAAGTGAATACCTTTATTTATCATTTAAAACGCAATTAAAATCGATCCACGTGTGAGAGCATTTCTGTCAATTTCTCAAGATCGCCATTTTGAAAGGCGGGAGAGGGGTAAATACGTCCGATGTCTATTATTTCGAAACGCTTTGTTCTGACTTTGTTTTCACTGATTCCAATTATCAGTTTTGCAATTCGTCTTTGTTTCCACTGCTTTGAGCCGTGTCTTCCCGTTTGGACAGAAATGCTTTCACGCTAGTATAGCGTATTGCATTTAAATGATAAATAAAGGTATTTACCCAATATTATCACGATGATTTACAGCCGATCGAGTGCTATAAACGATAATAATTAAAAACGATATAATGAACATCTTTGGCTTTATAATACACAAAGAAATATTCTACCACGTGTTAGTTTTGACGCTGAGATCAAGGTCGTCACGTACATCGATTGGCCACGTGACTCGCAAGTCATGTGATCATTGACTTTGCAGATTTGCCAGAGAATTGCGTTTTAAATGATAAATAAAAGTGTTTACCCAATATTAACACAAAATACGCTTTGCATGTCGAGAACAGAACAAAACCATTCATCCATTTAACATGCATTACGCAATACGAGGTCGTCATTTTAAAAAGCGGGAGTGACGGGGACAAGCTCTTAATTTTAGCGCGAAAACAAATGGGAGTGTATCAACTCGCATTGAAATATTAATATATTGGGCAACGATGGATCCCTGGCTTCTCTTCGTGTTGCCGCACATCAAATTTACCGTGTACCGCACATCGAATTTACGTTGAAATAACAGAAATGCTTTCACACGTGGATCGATTTAATTGCGTTTTAAATGATATATAAAGGTATTTACTTAATATTATCACAATTACGCTTCTAAGGTCGAGAATAACAAAGCGTTTTCATTATTTTTACATTAAAACGCAATTAAAATCGATCCACGTGTGAAAGCATTTCTGTCAAAAAGGGAAGACACGACTCAAAGCAGTGGAGACAATGACGAAACGCAAAACTGTGAACGCTGATAATTGGAATCAGTGAGAGCAAAGTCAAAACAAAGTGTTTCAAAATAATATTGGGTAAATACCTTTATTTATCATTTAAAACGCAATTAAAATCGACCCGCTACGTCTGATATCAGTTATTTCGAAAATACGAACATCGTATTTACGTTTTACCGTATTTACTTGTGTATAAGACCGCTAAGATCTTATATCGTAAGCATATTTAAGTTTCACTTTTAAAATGACCGCCAAGCTTCAGCTGAAGCTTGAATGGTAGCAGAGCCGATATGTCAAGAAAAACCAACTCGTCTTATATTCGGAAATTGTTTTTTTTCAAGAAAAATAACCTCAATTTTGGGGGGTCGTCTTATACACGAGTCGACTTATACACTAGTAAATACGGTACCAAATAATGGTGAGAAATGTATCATTCAGTTAGCATCAAAGGATATTTAGTCAATTTATTCAACAATCTCTTAACTTAATGAAAAGTGCTCTCTCAAATAGACATCAATGGAATAAAATCAAATATGATGATTATGGAAACTGGTAACCCACAACGTTCAATATTATTAGGACCATTGTTATACATAATATATATTAATAATATCTTCAATGCAAGTAAGCTTTAATATAATAATAATAATAATGATAATAATAATAATAATAATAATAATAATAATAATAATAATAATAATAATAAAATTTATATGGCACTGATGCCAGACTATTCTGTTCATAATGCTTTTTGAGTTTGTAATTTATGCAAATGACAACTTTATCCAGCACACTGAAAATAATATTTTTAAAAATCAGAAGATTTTGACATAAGTGCAATAGTTAATCAGGAATTGCATTCATTTGTAATTGGTTAAAAAGCAACAAATTATCACTTTACTAAATATATGCTCTTTCATTTAAAAAAAAGAACAGTAGATGATCTACAATTGCAGATTGACAACATATCCATTGAGAGAATAAGTAGGTTTTAAAATTTCATCGGTTTAACTATTAATGATAATTTAACCTGGAAAGATCATATTTTAGCATGGGGCTAAAACTGTGACAGAGTTCTCAAACCTAAGAAACAATATGTCAGGATAATAAGCTTGAGCAAATATAACTCTCATACTGTATCCATTTTTAAAATTTGCTAAATCCATACTGTATCCATTTTTAAAATTGGCTAAAGGTCAATGACATCTTGAAATTACAGGAATTAAAATTTTACTTTAAATTTCATCATGGAATATTACCTCATTATCTGTTTAAACTGCCATTACAATACAATCTAGATATACATAACTGCCAGTAACCATAAATGAAATGCCAGGTTGCATCTTAGACAAAGTCAACACTCATAGCTTGCAGGGTTTTTCAAAATATGTAAAAAGTTTTATCCTAAATAATTATCAAATAGAATGTACAATTGAAAATTATTATGTATGCTCAAATGAAAGGTCACCAACAACCTGAACAGATACTATATATGATTTGTCACCAATCACAATGCATTATTAAAATTATATGTAATGTGTGTATGTTTTAGTATTTTCGAGATCCTAATTACATTAAATCTCATTTTATTATTCATTTTATCACACCAAACTCTCACTTAATAAATGATCTCAAGGAATTATATGTAACTTATAAATAAGTCTAATGTCTCAAATGTATGGATGTATCATTGTAGAAGCTTGCAAAACCAAGGAGAATTTAATTACCATCTCTGGGTGGCCTCCACAGCAGCAACAAGTATTTTGTTATGAGTGGGGGGTCTCCCGACCCAATGTTGATAAAATGACATGGTACTAGTTAACAGAGATTTTTATATTTGTAATTGGGCCGAATAAATAATTTCCTAGTTCCGAGTTCCTAAGACACTTACAAGAATGATAAACACAAACTCAGCTCTTATAAATCTGAGTGTAAAAATGTAATCTAAAATGAAATTTGTTTTTGGATCTTTACTAACATTAGAACAAGATTACTTAGTTCAGCATGCTTAAATTATGCCTTGAAAATGAACATAGCAAACCATCCACAACCAGCGACAATCATGTCATATTGTTTAGTCAGTGATGTGGTAAGAATTGAAGCCAGTGACCTTGAAAAAACAGGTCAAGGTCATAATTGAGGCTGTTCTCTTTAGGCCTTCATGAGATGCATGTGTGGTTAAAATTTGGAGTCTGTAATTGGAAAAACTGTATTCAAAGTGTTATTGGGAGGTTTGGGAAACTCTGAATGTGATTAGAGTTGTCTGTGGAATTAATGCCTACTGGGGCCCAAATTTTGTGGGTATGCATCAAACAATGTTTGCTCTCATCCCAGAGAATCCTGGTTTTGTCAGAGTCTGGTGTACCTTTGATATTTCCAAAATCTGGATGCCTATATCATTCTGGGAGTGACCTCTATGGGTGAAATGGATGCCCAGATTGGTTGGGCCTTTTTGTTATGCAGATTTTGAGGCAATAAATTCTCATACAGGTTCAGTGTCATAAGTCCAAAAAGTGTGAGGGGTCCCTGTTTGAGGGTAATGCACTGGGTCTGTCCTGTACTTTTGAAGAGTGGTCAATGCAACTATTTGGAGTTTCATTGATGGGGGTGGCATAATTGACATACTTATCCTTGTGACCTTGAAAAATGGTCATAGATGATGGTCATAGTCCATCAAACCAGTCAAACCGGTCTGAGGTGTTCATCAGGTGCTTATGTGTGTCAAGTGTCCTGAAGCTGCCATAATTTGTTCATGAATGATTATGATGATAGGGATTTGACATAATTGTCCCTGTGACCTTGAAAAGTTGAAGATCATGGTCCATCAAACCACTCAAATTAGTCTGAGGTCTTCATCAGATGCTTTTCAGAAGTGTCATGAAACTGTCATTTGTTCTTGCATTATTGCATCAGATGCTTATGTGTCATTTGCTCATGAATTTTCGCGATGAAGATTTGACATAATTATCCGTGTGACCTTAAAAAATTGATGGTCAAACCTGTCAAACCTGTCTGAGGTCTTCATCAGGTGCTTATGTGTGTCAAGTGTCATGGAGCTACCATCATTTGTTCTAGTTTTATTGCAATAGCAGAGATTTGACATAATTGTCCCTGTGACCTTGAAAAATAGGTGAAGGCCATGGTCCATCAAACCAGATGTTTATGAGGTGTTCACCAGATGTTTATGTGTGTCAAGTGTCATGAAACTGCAATCATTTTTTTAGATTTATCATGATTGGGATTTCACATTATTGTCCCTGTGATCTTGAAAAGTAGGTGAAGATCATGCTCCATCAAAAGAATATGTCTTCATGAGATGTGTATCATCTAGTCTCATGCAGCTTTCATCATTTATTCTTGTGTAATTGCAATGGTGGGATTTGACGTAACAGTCCCAATGGTATTAACTCACATTTCAAAAACAATAGTTTTTTTTCATCAGTATTAAAAAGTAGGTGAAGGTCATGGTACATCAAACCAGTCTGAGGTGTACACCAGATGCTGATGTGTGTCAAGTTTCATGAAGCTGTCATCATTTGTTTTGGAGTTATCACGTAATTGTCCTTGTGACCTTGAAAAGTTGGTTAAGGTCACATACACACACACACACACACACACACACACACACACACACACACACACACACACAGAAGTCAATCTATAAATGCATATCAAAGAATGGAATTACCTGAATGCTATAATGCTCCCTGGTGGAAAGTTGACAAAATGCAGGTTCAATGATTTCATGTCATCTGTCTTCGTTATCCTCACCATGTTGCTTTTATTGATCTGGAGATGTTCTCTCATCTCTAAGGAATAATCATCGAGCCCATTGATATAAAACTCATCCTTCTTGAAAATGATATCCTTTGTGTGTTGTACGATTCTTCCTTCCACAATAATTTCACTAATTTGCCCTAGAAGATGGAAAGAAAACTATACTGGTGATGAAAAGTAGAAGTACAATTACTAAATATCTATTATCATTCTCAATACACTTGGTGGTATATGTTTTCAGAAACTACCGTATTTACTCGTATATAAGACGACTCGTGTATAAGATGACCCCCCAAAATTGAGGTTATTTTGCTAGTAAAGACCAAATTCTGAATATAAGACGAGTTGTTTTTTTTCTCGAGACCATGCTACCATTCAAGATTGGCAGCCATTTTAAAAGTGAAACATAAATATGCTTACGCAACAAGATCTTAATACACGAGTATTTAAGGTAAAATGTAAATACGATGTTCGTATTTTCGAAATAACGGATATCGGACGTAGCTTATCGATTTTAATTGCATTTGAAATGTGAGTTAATACTCTCAAATTGTTTTCGCGCCAAAAATAAGAGCTTGTCCCCGTCACTCCCGCTTTTTAAAATGACAACCTCATATTGCATAATGCATGTTAAATGAATGGATGGTTTTGTTCTGTTCTCAGCCTGCAAAGCGTAATGTGTGATAGTATTGGGTAAATTACCTCTATTCATCATTTAAAATGCAATTAAAATCGATCCGCTATGTCCAATATTCGTTATTTAAAAAATACGAAAGTTCGTTATCAAAACGCTTTGTTAAGAAAGTTAAGAAATTCTCGACCTGCGAAGCGTAAGTTGTGATAATATTGGGAAAAATATCTGTATATCACTGTCCACATGTTGCCCTCATGTATAAGACGGCCCCCCCAAACATTAACTAAGGGTTTGGGTATGAAAACCTAGGCTAATATACGAGTATGTATGGTAGATATTTTGTGTTTGTGGCACAAAGCTTAAGTCGACACAACATTCAACACAAGATCATACAATACCCAGCTCACAGTTAAAGATCATATAATATCCAGCTCACTAATATATGTTTGGGCTATAATTATTCTGCAACAAAATATCAATATATTGTATAGGGTCAGTGTGGTGGCAATATTATTTTTGATGCTAAGATGCGATATGAGGTGGTCTTTGCATGTTGGCTTGTGTTATATGAAGTTAATTATTCAGAGACCAGAGAGTATTGAACTGTGCTATCCGGCATCCGAAGCTTTGCCAGGTGACATGATTTTGACTCCAATCTTGTACATATATTGTGATCCATTGCCACTTTTCCGTCTTGACTTTGAATATTTGAGTAAAGATGTCAAGATGTTTCTACAGGCTGGTCCCACCAGCACAGTATGTAAAAAATTGCTCTTTGCCTTTCAGGCCCATGTGAAGAGGAGTTCCAGGGGTTCTCCCTCTTTGTCATAATGTAATCATTGGATTCTTATTATTTTTAAAGCCAAGCAGTGCATTGCATGTATTTTGCTAACTCTCTTTGCTAGTGCCAATTAGAAAACAGTTTCCATGATGTAAACGTATCCAACCTGGGATGCTAAAACTGAGGTTCCTGAGGTCCCCACTCAGGTGCATGTTTTCTCACTGGTGGTTTCCCCAGTGTGAAATTCTTGACTGGGGCCGCAAGGATTGGGTGGTCACCTTCAGTGGAACAAAGCGGCCAAAACTGCCGAGTGAAAATATGAACATCGTAACATCAGCGCTATGAACAGACTTTGTCTGGTATCAGCGCTATACAAAATTTATTATTATTATTATTATTATTATTTACATTTTACCGTAAATACTCGTGTATAAAACCATTAAGATCTTGTTGCGTAGGCATATTTATGTTTCACTTTTTAAATGGCTGCCAAACTTGAATGGTAGCAGTGCCGATGTCTCGAGAAAAAAATGACTCGTCTTATATTCGGAAATTCACTGGGGGGATACTGGATTCGTTAACTGCAGTTACCGAATCAAAATGGCAGACCCGGCACCAGGTGAGAAATCTCAGCAGCTTGTTTTGAGGGGTATATTGCATACTGTGCCACTGTTCTGTGTTCCTTGTTAGAGATAAAAGCAATATAATAATATCTCATGCAACAGTAGGCAGGACAATGGCTTAAATGTCTGATTTGGGCCATGGTGTTTTGTCTTGAGATTCGGTAACTATGATCAGTGTATGTCTGAAAATTCGGTAACCGGGGTGTCATGATTCGGTAACTGCGCTATGGGCCCTCACTTATCAGATGCTTATTGAATACAATCATCATTGTTTATCACTGAAAGAGACTTGATCTTAGAATATGGGCTTACTCCAAATCTGAGCATCTCATTTTCTTGGATTGTTATTTTGCTTTAAACACATATTAAGCACTTTACTATCCCAAAATAATTTCAGGTCATGAGAGCGTATGTAGATATATTAACCAGCAGATTCATGCATTCAGCATAATCGATATGCATGCCATTAAATTGTGGGGCAGAGAAGTGTACAACATATAACATATGGTTCACAAGTTTATTTTGTTTCATTTGACACATATTTAAGTAGCTAATCATGGATGCCAAGTATTTAAGATACATCTTGATAATTTAATCTATTATTTCCTGTACCACACCATTTCAATTAAGTTGTATTTGAATGATCACTTGTTGTATGTTGTCACAAGCTTTAATGCTTTGATATTACCAGACCACCATGGAATCTTTGCATCAAGTAGATGGTATGTATACATGTAGATACTACTAGGATAGCCTCAGTTGGAGCTGTATGGGATTGATCAACTTGAGACTACATCTACATCTATAAGTTTACTCCGCAAAACCAAATGGCATCCCGCCAAGAGAGCACGGTTGCACTAAGGGGTGCTGCTGGTACACACCAGTTGCTTGTTGCCAACCTTTATGCTCTGGTAAGGGAGTTTCTGAAGGATGCCGAGCTACCTGGTTCCAATGTAGTTAATTGAGGGGGAAGATTATTCCAGTCAGTCACTGTCCTTGGAAAATAGCTGTATTTATAAGGGTCACAGCTTGTCGCAATTTCGATATAGTGATTTCCATGTAGGAACTGATTTCATTTTGACATGTTCTGGAAGTTTCAAAGCTATTTCACCATGTATAGCCTTGTACAATAAAACTAGCCTTTGGGTCCTTCATCTCCCTGCTAGTGAATCCCATGTTATATTTGTTTGGAGCTCAACTCTCAGGTAGGGATGATGTTCAACATGTTGCAAGTTGTGACCATTTAATGTATATTTTCTTGTATGAAGAGCTTGGCTTTTTTCGTGCTGCTCAGGGTGTAGCATTTCTGAGCATTGAAGTCCATTTGCCACTCACTTGACTATTCCTCCAGCATATTTAGGTCTTCTTGCAGTTTTACTGCATCATCGTCATTTTCAACTATTCTGTGTAGGAGGCTCTCATCAGCAAAGAGCCTTATGTTTGAATATTTTAGCTTCTCTCCAATGTCATTAATGTAGAGTAGAAATAGTAATGGTCCAAGTACTGTACCCTGAGGCACTCCAGATTTAAAAAGGACAGGATCAGATTCATCACCGTCAATAACTACCATCTGATCACTGTTTGTAAGCCAATTTTTTATCCATGAACTGACTTGCCCTGAGATTCCGTAATGCTCGAGCTTGTGATTCAGCCGTTCTTGGCAGACTGTGTCAAAGGCTTTACTAAAGTCGAGAATGAGCATGTCAACATTTTGCCCATCATTTCTAGCCTTGAGTATATTCTATAAGGTTGAGATTAACTGAGTTTCACACGAGTGGCCTGTCCTGAATCCATGCTGAAAATTTACCAGGATATTGTAAAGTTCGCAGTGATTCATCATGTGTCTGACAATTATATGCTCCAAAATCTTACAGGGGACAGATGTCAAAGAAACTGGCCTGTAGTTTGCGGCACAACTTTCATTTCCTTTTTTTAAGACTGCAACTATATTTGCTGTGCGCCATGCTTTTGGGACTTTTCCTTTGATGAGTGAGTCTTGGAATATTTTTTTGAGGATTGGAGCTATTTCATGTGAACATTCTTTCAAGACTATTGTGGGTATTTGATCCGGGCCATTGGCTTTTTTTGGATCACCTTTGTCAGGAATATTTTCCGTGTTTTCAGTAGAAAAAACAGATTTGTACTGACGTGAAAGAACTGACGTAATAGGAATGTGTTTATTGATGGACTCCATAAGCTTATCTGTGAACTTATTGTTCAGAGTTTCAACTGGGAGATTTGAATCCTTAACTTCATCTTAAAAAAAGACATGCATGTCTTGTTTTATTGCATTCATGTCTCCTTTTTATAAGCAAACCTTGTGTATTCAATTACAGCATTGAAACAGACTTTTGACAAGGAATATTAATTGTTTATTCAATTTCGGCATTGAAACAGACTTTTGACAAGGAATATTAATTGTGAATTATCTTGACTTGATAAAACTCCATCAGCAATGGACTTGATAACACACATGAAGTTCTCCTTTCTACCCTGCCGATCCATAAGATCAAGGACTTTCATTGATTTGTCAGTCATAAATTTGTAAACTTCAGACTCTTTCAAATAATCCCCTGCTTAGAAATATACCTTTTGTCCTTTTTCTTTTTCAGGTGCATTATAATCAACAGTTTGTTCAGAACTAATAACTTCTCTTGATCTTCAGAATTTTTTTTGTACCATTTGTTTCAATATATGGTTCACAGTTCTGCCCATATTTATTGATTAATGCCTCAGTCACATTTGCGCCGATTTCAGTTAAGATGCCCGGCCGATGGGTATTTTTTACAAAATCGGCCGGCAGTTCAGATTGCCGTGCGTGCACCGGGAGATCATCGGCCATAATTGGGCATCTTTAAGACGTCGGGCGGGTCATCGGGAACTTTTATCTGGAACATAAAAGTTGCCGGCGTTTCCCCGATGTCTTATCAGTAAATATCATCTTAAAGTACAAGGCAGGGTCCCGGCAGTGTCCCGCAGGGACATCGGCAGATTATCTTAGGGCTGCCGGTGGCATCGTGCGGTGAAAATAGGGTTATTTTTATTTGATGTGTTCACAGGCCATCGTCAGATGATCTGACGGGCTCCCTACGATGCCACATAGACGTCTTTAGGACGTCCTTCAGACGTCTGGCAAATGTGACAGACGTCTTTAGGATATCTCACAGACGTCTGTCAATGAGAAAGACGTCTTTAGGATATCCTGCAGACGTCTTTGACATCTCATCTAGCAAGTGTCGTGCGGCACCCGTGTATAATGTGACCACAGCTACGGCATATCTGAGATTGTTGCTGATAAACTCCCCGGCGCCCGGCAGACTGTGAAGTCGGCCGATTGTTACTTCCCGGCCGGCGCCCGGTGCAAATGTGACTGAGGCATAAGGCATTGATTGTTTGGCCAAAGTGAACAGATCTATATATTTTGGTTTAGTGGTTTCATCTAATTCTTCGTTCCGAATGCTAAAAGGCAAATTCTGGTGGCTGGATTTAGCATGGTGGAATATATTTAGTTCTGTTTTACCAGTTTTTGTGCAATGGTAACACATAAAGGCTGAAAAAGTGAGCATGTCATATTATAGTTACAGTTACAATGAACATTGCAACCACTGGATTGCAACACTCTGAGAGTCTCTGGGTGTGTATTCCATATCCTATAATTATACATAACTGCAGTCATTATACAGAGTATATTGTTCTGGTAACTTTACTATTATTGTTTCCTTATAAGTACACATTAACATTGATATTTTGTTGGCATACACATATGGCAGTTACCAAATCATTCAACAGTTACCGAATCATCCACATGGAGAAGACTACAGTTACCGAATCATGCATGTACAGTTACCGAATCATGAATGAAACTACATTCCCTCTTTTTCACATTACTAGTAAAGCTATGTGAATCATTTTGATCATACTGTATTTATATACTATACTGAAGCACTTGGTCAGTGTAGCAGTTATCAATAACCCCAGGAAAGATGAAATACAAGCTGCTGAAATTTCTCACCTGGTGCAGAGTCTGCCATTTTGATTCGGTAACTGCAGTTACCGAATCCAGTATCCCCCCAGTGATATTCGGAAATTGGTCTTTTCAAGCAAAATAACCTCAATTTTGGGGGGTCGTCTTATATATGAGTCGTCTTATATACGAGTAAATATGGTATGTGAAAAATATACTGTTTATTACACAGGTACATTTGTGTAAGAATACATGCAGATTTATATATCAGTATATCACCTTGTATCACTGTGATGGCACATATTTTGAATCAAAATATTTTGAATCAAAATGTTGATGATGAAAAGATGACATAATTTATACATCTCTCACCTTATTTAGACTTCAAACTTTAGACTCTCATCAGTGGGTGGGCCATGCTCAATTTATTGGTAACTTTCTCAGTACTTGCATAAGCTCCCTGTGCTTCTCTAATAACCTTTTCAGTTCTCACTGCTCAAGTTTCAACATTTGTAATTCACCAGGTGTCTGTTGTGTCATTAACAATGCATGCTGGGATAGGTTTAAAGATGTGACAGTGGATATGATACCATTCTATGTGCTGTGAAGGGACTACCGTATTTACTCGTGTATAAGTCGACTCGTGTATAAGACGACCCCCCAAAATTGAGGTTATTTTTCTTGAAAAAAAAACAATTTCCGAATATAAGACGAGTTGGATTTTCTTGAGATATCGGCTCTGCTACCATTCAAGCTTCAGCTGAAGCTTGGCGGTCATTTTAAAAGTGAAACTTAAATATGCTTACGATATAAGATCTTAGCAGTCTTATACACGAGTAAATACGGTAAAACGTAAATACGATGTTCGTATTTTCGAAATAACGGATATCAGACGTAGCGGGTCGATTTTAATTGCGTTTTAAATGATAAATAAAGGTATTTACCCAATATTATTTCGAAACACTTCGTTTTGACTTTGTTCTCACTGATTCCAATTATCAAGGACGTCACGTACATCGTGTTACGTTTTCGATGTGCGGAACACGGTAAATTTGATGTGCGGCAACACGAAGAGAAGCCAGGGATCCATCGTTGCGCAATATATTAAATTTTTCAACGCGAGTTGATACACTCCATTTGTTTTCGCGCCAAAAATAAGAGCTTGTCCCCGTCACTCCCGCTTTTTAAAATGACGACCTCGTATTGCATAATGCATTTAAATGGATGAATGGTTTTGTTCTGTTCTCGACCTGCAAGGCATATTTTGTGTTAATGTTGGGTATATACTTTTATTTATCATTTAAAACGCAATTAAAATCGATCCACGTGTGAAGGCATTTGTCAAGAAGGGAAGACACGACTCAACGCAACACGTGGTCGCAATTTTGAAAGGCGGAAGTGACGGGAAGTGGCTCTTGTTTTTAGCGCGAAAACGATTGTTAATATATTGCACAATAATGGATGGTTTTGTTCTGTTCTCGACCTGCAAAACGTAATTTGTGATAATATTATGTATATACCTTTATTTATCATTTAGCAGTAGTCCGCCTGTCCGATATTTGCTTTCACGCTAGTATTGCGTAATGCATGTTAAATGAATGGATGGTTTTGTTCTGTTCTTGACCTGCAAAGCGAATTTGTGATAATATTGGGTAAATACCTTTATATATCATTTAAAACATATTATTTCGAAATGCTTTGTTTTGACTTTGTTCTCACTGATTTCAATTATCAGCGTTCACAGTTTTGCATTTCGTCTTTGTTTCCACTGCTTTGAGTCGTGTCTTCCCTGTTGACAGAAATGCTTTCACACGTGGATCGATTTTAATTGCGTTTTAAATGGATTGATGGTTTTGTTCTGTTCTCGAACAATTTGTGATAATATTGGGTAAATACCTTTATTTATCATTTAAAACGCAAGCGATATAATGAATATCATTGGCTTTTTAATACACAAAGAAATATTCTCCCACGTGTTGGTTTTGACGCAAAGATTAAGGACGTCACGTACATCGTATTACGTTCTACATCGTGCAGAAATTCTTGCGAAAAATAATTTGTGATAATATTGGGTAAATACCTTTATATATCATTTAAAACATATTATTTCAAAATGCTTTGTTTTGACTTTGTTTTTACTGATTTCAATTATCAGCGTTCACAGTTTTGCATCTCGTCATTGTTTCCACTGCTTTGAGTCGTGTCTTCCCTTGTTGACAGATATGCTTTCACACGTGGATCGATTTTAATTGCGTTTTAAATGGATTGATGGTTTTGTTCTGTTCTCGAACAATCTGTGATAATATTGGGTAAATACCTTTATTTATCATTTAAAACGCAATCAAAAAGGGAAGACACGACTCAAAGCAGTGGAGACAATGACGAAACGCAAAACTGAACGCTGATAATTGGAATCAGTGAGAACAAAGTCAAAACAAAGCGTTTTGAAATAATAGACCAATAATATTGGGTAAATACCTTTATTTATCATTTAAAACACAATTAAAATCAATCTGCTACGTCTGATATTCGTTATTTCGAAAATATGAACATCGTATTTACGTTTTACCGTATTTACGTTTTACCGTAAATACTCGAGTATAAGACTGCTCTCGTGTATAAGACGACCCCCTAAACATTAACTAAGAGTTTTTGGAAAAAAACCTCGTCTTATACACGAGTATATACGGTACATCAAATAATATTGTAACAAATACATGTACACACAAAAAATCAGTTTTGGAATATTAAAAATAACAGAACAACAGTTGTGGATGGAATTAACTGATTAAAGCAAAATGATGAGTCAATCAACATTTTGTTACAAATCTGAGCCAAGTTCCTTCATGCATGACAGATTATCAAACACCAGGGCTGTATTGTATCAACAGGTTCACAACATCACCAATATTGGGTTCAAAGTTGGATTCAATAATTAGTTCAAAATATTTTTGAGCCGAAGTATTGTATCCAGCAGTTCTTGGTCAATGAACCCGATTTCAGTTTTTAGATCATTTGAACCCAAAATTAGGTTCATTTTGAACAAAACAACTTCTGCACAACAACTTCAGATTTGGTTGGTTTTTATGATTTTTACATCATTCAACATTCAATTTTCAATTCCTATGCATTTTTGTCAGAAAACAAACAATATTTTGGGAGTTGTATTCTAATATTTGCTCCAATCACTGAATTGTGAGTTTGTTTACATTACTCAATTTTCATATTAAGTGAGAATAGTTGGCATTTCCTTTTTATTAATATTTCAAATAACATAATTGGAAAAATATTTCAAAAGCGTATCAAGCACTTTAAAGCTGAGGCACAAAATATTTTACCAGAATAAAATCTATGGCTTTACCTTCAATACATAATGGTTTTATGTATCCAGTGTTTGATTCACTGCTATCTTTGGAGAAAGCTGTCCTGGAAACAAGAATAACTGAACGATGACTCACTGGGTCGTGGCGTGTTATTGACACTATATCTTGGTCCACTTGATCTACAAAAACCTACAACCAAAACACATTGATTAATCATAATCTCATAATAACAATCCAAGTATTTGTTCTATCCTCGAAGTTTATCTTCGAGTTAGTCAATGTAAGATAATGCTGGCAGAAAACACTGTTTGCACTCCAGTTATTCCACTTTATTTCTGCCACATACTTTTCATGCACTTCTATTCTGGGACACATAATCTGGAGATGGCAACACCAGTCAACTTTCAAGACTAACAGAACACCCTTTTTAAACCTCGGTCATTTAATCCTAAGCTCTTTTGAAACCATCCATTTGTTAACCTCAGACCCCCTTGTATTTTTTAGTGTTTTACTCTGAAAATCTGACATTTCCCTATTACTGCTCACATGGCCGGGTCTACAATTCAGAATATGGCCTTGCAAATTTTCATAGTAAATTATTACATCATGGTTGAAACAAGTTTCAAAATGACTGCAATTGAAGCACTGTCTGCACTTTGAAGAAAAAAAATATATGAACTTTTCTTCTTATTTCCTATGATCAGCATAAGGGATGAAAGTGTCATGGCTGCCATAAAAGCATGTTTTAATTATTTGTAATTGTCAAAAGCTTGTAAATTCGGATTTAAATAACTTTTCATGGTATGATATGTTTCCGAAAATCAATCTGCAAATATAGCATTTTATAGGAGGGGCAGGCACTTTCACACATATTTGGCAACCCCAATTGTTGCTGAAAACAAATCCCTCTCAGACATTGAAATAATACAGTCAAATTAAACCCCAATATGAAGATTTCATCTTTAAAATCATCATCTTTAAAGTCATTATCATTATTCTTAATATTTTCTACATTTCCAAAAAATAATTCAATTCTGTATGTTCTGATGTGCATATCGCTCAAACAGGACCCCAATATGAAGATTTCGTCATTGTTTTCTGTACAAAATCATTACTTTTTATATTATATATGTTTGCCAAACAATCCTATTACCAAAGTTGATTTTCTAAGTACAGAAATGACTTCAGGAAAACATGGTGTACCATAATGGGGCTGTCACACTATGACGTTTTAAACGTTTGGGGAACGAGTTGGCAACCTTGACCAAACAGTGAGCTCGTTAATGAAATTCTGACCTCGTTAGGGGAAGGTTGGTCACAGTGAGTGATGTTGGGAAACATTCGACAGCAAAAAAAGTTTTGGGGATGCGTCCAGGTTGTTCCTGGCTTGTTCTTAGGATGTTCCATGGACGTTGTTGAAAATTGGATATGTTTTACTATTCTAGTGAATGGGCCAGGAATGAGAAAGAAAAACAAATTTGTCATTAGTTTTCTTGTAAAATGCAGTGGTACTCAGTCAGCTCGTTCCCTGATCATTCTGATCATGTTTAACACAAACTTCTATGTAACGTCACAACTGCGCTAATCATTTGAGCACCACGTCAAGATAAAATTCCTCACTCGCTCAAACAAGAAAGCATTCATCCCGTTGGCATTTTCTTTGGTGTATTTTTTTTTACACAACATCTGGATTTTTACAAACCTCTCTTCATTCCACACATTATGTTACTGTGTGACAGCACCATAAGTGAATTATCAACTTAGAGTAAAACTAATAGGAATTTCCCAGAGAAATTCAGATATAATGGCCAAAATATCACTGACAAACTTGAAATAGCCAACAATTTTAATTCACATTTTGTAAACATAGGCCCGAATCTGGCTGAAAACATTAAAACTAATAGTTAAAAATATTTAGGATTAGATGGCATCTCAACAGAATTGTTAAAATCTATCAAACATATTCTACTGGAGCCATTAACACTTATTATCAATCAAATACTGAATACTGGAACTTTTCCTGATGATATAAAAATAGCTTAAGTCATACTATTATTTAAGAAGGATGATGCTTTTCTGTTCACAAATTACTGCCCAATTTCACTTCTCAAAATATTTGAAAGGGTCAGTAATAACTAGTTCTCTGAATATTTTCAGGAAAAAAAGCTCTTTTATAAGAGTCAATATGGCTTTCGGTCTGAACATTCAACAGAACTAGCAGCTTTAGAATTATTTAACAAGAAATCGTGTGTTATTGACACAATATCTTGGTCCAATTGATCTACAAAAACCTACAACCAAAACACATTGATTAATCATATTCTCAGAATAACAATTACAACAAATGGATCAAGACCAAATCCCATTCAATGGTTTTTTTTATCTTAAGGTATATAACATACTCAATCATTCAATTACAGTAGAAAAGCTAACATATTATGGAATCTGTGGAAAATCACAATACCTATAAACAGTTAACTCAACAATAGAAAACCATATGTGTCATATGATGGCACAAACTCCAATGTCCAGATTATTAAAACTGGAGTCTCCCAGGGATCCATTCTGGGCCCTGTCCTGTTCATCATATATATGAATGATATTGCAAATATTAGCAATCTTTTTACAACAATTATATATGCAGATGACACAACACTTTCAAGTACTCTGAGTGCCTGCAACGCCAAAGCTAAACAATTTTGATATAAATTACACAAATACTGAGCTGGAAAAAATAAGTGAATGGTTGAGATTGAACACATTATTGCTAAATGCAAAAAATCTAAATATATAGCATTTCACAGAACCCAAAGGAAGGTTCCATTAATTAGATTAACAATTGATGAAGTTGAAGTTGAAAAAGTCAAACAATTCAATTTCCTTGGCATTATATTAAATGAATACATGAACTGGAATACAAAAACAATAGGCATCCTTAATAAATTAAAACACTATATTCTAACAGATATACTGTGTACTATAAACAATTCACTAATTCAATCCTGTCTTAATTATGGCAGTCTGCTTTGGAGATATGACAAAAAGAGACTAATCAAGATACAAAAACGAGCATTACGTGTCACATCACTGAGCAAATACAATGCACATAATGAACCACTTTTCAAAATGCACAAAATTCTTAAATTGCCTGACAACATAGAATTGAACAAACTAAAATTCCTTCAATTACACCTCATGTTTGGGTATCTTAAAGGGATAAAGCAGTGAATTTTGAAAAATACGTCCAAGTATCATAAATTAACGATATTTGCCTTTCATATCCATATATTGTTTTGGTTGATGCACTCGAGTAAGTGTCTGTAAAACCTATTTGAACAGGAACCTAATTTATATATATAGCCCCCTTTTGAGAGCACACTTCTTTCTTGGCATCATTTTTATGTGGAGTGTGATCATAGAAGCACTGAAAGGTAAATGATGTCATAAGAGTATGGCAATATGCTTATGACGTCATGAAAGGTATTTGAAAAGTGCCAGAATGACCTCAAACAGTGCTACCCTACTTTAAGCCTCATCTGAGGTCAAAGAAAATTCACACTTACCCCTGTTTACCTGTCACATGCAGCGTATTGCTCAGACAGACCTCTGCTGGGAGTGCAACTACTGTCTCATAGCAACATATCTTATTACTCATGTTAAACTTCAACATGTCATGAAGTTCGTATGTAGATATGCTTTTTACACAAGAAATTACAGATTTAGTGCTTAATACCTTTAATTGGAAATGTAATTTTTCAGTACCAGAAGGCAGCTTTTTTAACTCCTGTGAGACCATATTCCACATCTGTATTGTTGAATGACTGTTGCAGACAAAGCCAGTAAAGCAAAATAAAGTTGAGAGGTTACACTCCTGCGAGACACGAGGCACAAAGCCCATTCCGCTGAAGTTAGCCAAGGGGTCAAAGCTTTCTTTAAAATCATATTTTCAAAAGGTTTGGTACAAATGTAAACCCAATGTTTTGTTAAAGAAAGTACACATCCTTTCATTGATTAGCATGAAGACCCAAAGAACATTTTGGTTAGGCGTAAAATCTTGAAGTGATCCATTTAGCTTCTAACTCACCTGGTTGTAGGCAGCAGAACCCTTATTGCCCTCTGCCAATTCTCTATGTAGCATATTCAATGTTTTTTTGGCTGCCACGATTCCAACTGCTGTGTTTATGAAGCCAGTTTCGGCCTTTGATTTATCAGTCCATGATTTATAAAATCGGTGTTCAGTGACAACATTGACCTGAAAGTAAATAAAAAATATGTTTCTAGTAAACATTGATAAAAGAAAGTTATGTCTTATACTCACAGGTGATTTAAATTACCCTCCTCACACCCATACAAGAAGACAGAATAAATTTGAGAGATGTTCATCTGGTCTCACAACCCTTTAAGAATGATATATCCATTCCAAAGTTATGAAAAGTGTGACCTTGATTTAATTGGAAACTAAGCCAATGTTATGAAATGGTAAATGTTAAACTTGGTAAAAAAGCGAGGATCTTCAAGATTTATTTGGACGACAATCACAGTCCCTGCCCAATACAAACGCTGGGTTTGATAATTTTTATCTCTTTAAGTTGGATGGAGACTGACAGAGTTATCCTGAATCTTGCTTATATTGAATAATGAGGAAGTGCCAGCACCTCCACATGAGCATCTGTAGTGCATTTTGTGTTTTTATTTTGTTCAGTTCCATTGTGGAAGAGCTAATTTAAAAACTCCTTATTTATAAATTCAGGTCATTTATATATGAAAACATTATACTCAATGCTGTGAAACTTTATCTGAAATGTTTTGGGAATTAAACGACATTATCTTATGAAAAAATTTCCTGCTCAAGTTGTAAAAATTGTGTGGTATACAGTAGTTGTGTGACATTCAGGGAGGTGTCCTTGAATTGATAACATTTTAAAATAGCAAATAAAAAAAAACATAGGCATCAGAGATGCATCAACCCTCAGCCCTGGTAACTCATTGCACAACATTCGCTCCACACAATATTTGTGAACAAAACGTCACTGCACCAAGGCAAATTGATGCAGGGGTAAAAAACCCATAAAATCTACTTCCTTTGATAGCTTAGGTGTGTCAAGTATCATGAAACTGTCATCATTTACTCTAGAATTATTGATATGGGCCTGTGACCTTGAAAAGCAGGTTAAGGTCACCGTCCATCAAACTCATCTGGATTCTTCCCAGATTCTTATGTGTGTCAATTTTCATGAAGCTGCCATCATTTGTTCTTAAGTTATCACGATGACAAGGATGATTCACATAATTGTCCCTGTGACCTTGAAATCAGGTGAAGGTCATGTTCCATCAAGAGAAGTCTGAGGTCTTCACCAGATGCTTGTGTGTGTCAAATCTCATAAAGCTGCCATCATTCATTCTTGAGTTATTGCGATTCTTGGGATTTCACATAATTGTCCCTGTGACCTTGAAAAATAGGTCAAGGTCGCCGTCCACCGAACTAGTCCGAGGTTTTCACCAGATGCTTATGCGTGTAAAGTTTCATGAAGCTGCCATCATTTGTTCTTGAGTTATCACGATGACAAGGATGATTTCACATAATTATCCCTGTGACCTTGAAAAGTAGGTAAAGGTCATGTTTCAAAGAAAAAATTCTGAGGTCTTCACCAGATGCTTGTGTGTGTCAAATCTCATAAAGCTGCCATAATTCGTTCTTGAGTTATTGCGATTCTTGGGATTTCACATAATTGTCCGTGACCTTGAAAAATAGGTCAAGGTCGCCATCCATCGATCTCATTCGAGGTTTTCACCAGATGCTTTTGTGTGTCAAGTTTCATGAAGCTGCCATCATTTGTTCTTGAGTTATCGCGATGACAAGATGATTTCACATAATTGTCCCTGTGACCTTGAAAAGTAGGTGAAGGTCATGTTTCATAGAAAAAATTCTGAGGTCTTCACCAGATACTTATGTGTGTCAAATCTCATAAAGCTACCATTATTCGTTCTTGAGTTATTGTGATTCTTGTGATTTCACATAATTGTCCCTGTGACCTTGAAAAATAGGTCAAGGTCGCCATCCATCGAACTCGTCCGAGGTTTTCACCAGATGCATATGTGTGTCAAGTTTCATGAAGCTGCCATCATTTGTTCTTGAGTTATCGCAATGACAAGATGATTTCACATAATTGTCCCTGTGACCTTGAAAAGTAGGTGAAGGTCATGTTTCATAGAAAAAATTCTGAGGTCTTCACCAGATACTTATGTGTGTCAAATCTCATAAAGCTATCATTATTCGTTCTTGAGTTATTGTGATTCTTGGGATTTCACATAATTGTTCCTGTGACCTTGAAAAATAGGTCAAGGTCGCCGTCCATCGAACTCGTGAGAGGTTTTCACCAGATGCATATGTGTGTCAAGTTTCATGAAGCTGCCATCATTTGTTCTTGAGTTATCGCGATGACAAGGATGTTCGCTACAGACATACATACATACATACATACAGACATACATACATACATACATACCCACGCCAGGAGTACTACAATACCCTCAGCCTGATTACATCAGGGGCTGAGGGTAAAAAGGATGAAAACAACAAGATAATGTCATTAAATTCCCAAAACATTTCAGATAAATTTTCACAGCATTATTTTCCGATTTGTGTGTTCATTCACAAAACTTTCCTGTTTAATTGTCATTGCTTTTCAAGCATTCGTGAAGCCTGACTTTCAGACTCATTTTCTTTACTTAACATAAATGTTTATACCCTAAACAGTGCTTTTATGTAGTAGTACCCAAAATATTCCCTGTTAACAACTTTCTGTCGCACTTGAAAGTTGACCAGTTGTCTGCTGAAACCTACACCAGCAATTGAACACTTTGTCTACCAGCTTTGCTTAGCTGGTCTGTGATCTTGTGTACACACCTAATGAGTTACCAGTTGGGCACCTGTTCAGTTTGGGAAACAGGGTGGAGATGTTTTGTACAATTTATTGCCAGGAGTATACTTCAGAACAACATAATATTTTAATATTATTTGAATCAATGAAATAACTGTCATGATTGTGACAAATATTTTATGGTTGTGACAAATATCTTATATGGTTGTGAAAGATATATCATTTATGGGAAAAGTATACTATTTATTTGAAAAGTATCTTATGCATGTGAAAACCTTTCTGTCAAAAAGGGAAGACATGACTCAAAGGCTGCATGGAATCCCCCTTAACTTAAAGGCCGAGATATGGATCACTGGTTTGACCTTAAATCACAATGACTTTGAATGGCAAAACTGTGAATGCTGATAAATGGTATCAGTGAAATTTATTATTTGACCCTCTTTGATGAAATTTGGGGTTTTTCACACCACTGAATGGGAAGACATCAAAGGCTGCATGGATTCCACCTTAAAGGCTGGGCTGTATAGAATATTTTTTATAACTTTTTTTTGCAAACATATATAATATAAAAAATGACGATTTTTCTTCATTTATAACTTCATAAATATTCATCCGTTTTTGATAATTTTACCACCAAAGGAAAGCCACTATCATCATGATAAGTGTTATCTTCCAATTCATTCTCTAAATAGTGAAAAAAATGGCCAAAAATGTGTTGCTCCAATTTTGACAATTGGTAAACAACACCTCTTACAGAGCCCGCTGACAGTTCAAAGGTCAAGGTCACACAACACACTTCCTGTACAGTACTGGCAGTACTTGGTGGTCACAAAAAATCATAATTCTCAGAGCAGATGTTCTTTTGTGGATTTCAGACAGATAGCCTGTATGTGTGTCAATTTTAAGATCATATATTGTTTTCAGATACCTTAAACTACTGTAAAATCGCCTGGAGCCTTCCAGGTTTCATGAATACTTTTAAGGTAGTTCACCCAGAGTGAGCTCGGGTTTTGCATTTACCAATGTTTGCCAAAGTTTTCCGACCTCATTCTTATTTCCACACTCCCATAGTGTCGCCATAATCCCGAACCCCCTTCTCCACCATCACTGCCACATGTGCCTTTTTGTCAAAATTTGGTCCCATATGCCAAAATATATTTTTGGTTAATTATTTTGGCTTTACAAATTTGTCAAAATTCGTTTTGACTATTTCTGAAAAATGGTACCAATAAAGGCAGTATTTTTAATGTTATACTCTGTGTTTGCTCGCAACAAGACTTTTGTAAATCAGGACTTTTTCCTGACTTTTTCCCAACATTTCATGCCCATTTCCAGACCTAACAATATTTTTAGAAGGGCATCCAAACACATAGAATTCAATTGATTTTTTTGCAAATGTATAAATAATTTGTAAAATAATAACTTAACACAGAAAACAAACATGTCCATAATAGTCCGCCCCTGTTTCATAAGTGTTATGTATCCAAAAGACAGAGAAAATGTGATTTTAACAATGCTAAAGCATGCATACGCAATACGAGGCAGCCATTTTGAAAAGTAGAAGTGTCAGGGAGAAGCTTTTATTTTTGGCGCGAAAATGATTGTAGCACGACCACAGTGTATTCACTGGCATTGAAATATTGCGCAATGATGGATCCCCGACACTACGTATTTATGTTGTATTTTTAAGATAGCCACCAAACTTGAATGGTAGCAGTGCCGATGTCTCAAGAAAATTGCTGAGTAATTCTATTCTGTTTTGCGGTGTAATCTTTTTAATTTTCCCGACTTTGTGCATGATTTCCCGACTGCTTGGGAGCCCTGTAGAGGTCAAGATGACACTGTGAAGGATGAAAACTAGGCCCTTCGAAATAAGGGCCCTATTTCTAAGCCTTAGCCTAGAAAACTCAACCTTCAATATTATATACCGGAGGTCATATAATATAGTGCATATCCCCGCTAATCCGCCCCGTTACATCCACAGATCCAAAACAACAAAACGAGAAAACAAGATGAGTGAAAGCCATAACTGCACATGCTCGCTGCCCCACTTCTGCTCACAAGTTCAATACGACATCCTCTTTCCTGTGTACCCTGGCCTTGCCATCCAACTTAAAAGCAGGGAGGAAGGGTGGGATCCTAAGCCTAGAGTTTTCTAGGCTAAGGCTTAGAAATAGGGCCCTTATTTCAAAGGGCCTAGATTACGCCGTGCCTAGAAAACTCTACCTTTGATATTATATACTGGAGGTGGTATAATATAGTGCAGACTTTGCAATGGCCAGTAGGGAAGTTGAGGATGCATTATGGACTGAATCAAAAGAAAAAAAATACCTTTTTCTTAGCCAAGGAAATTATGTTCTAGACTAACCCTAGAGTGTCTTTCTGGAGGCGACAATTGGATGGAGTCTTCTCGATCTACCAAACTGTCTTTCCACATCATGAGGATAGTGTGATGTGAATATTGTTGTTCTTGACCATGACCCTGCTTGCAAGATATCACTGACTGACAGACCAGCGGCAAATGCCCATGAGGAAGACACCTTTCACACATTGTGTCCCCTAATTTTGTTTGGCTTATTTTGAGTCTTTACATGAATGCAATATACAATTTTTCAACCATGAGGAAATTAATTTGTTGCATACTTCACTATTGCCTTGACACTTTACAAAAAACCTGGAGTCTGAACAGTAACCTTTGGTGAAATTTATATAGTACTTTAACATGCGGACTGGACATAGTAGCCTGTTTGGGGAATCTTTTCCCAAAAAAAAGTCATGTTTCGAAATAAAAAAGGATTTTACATCGGTATGGAGCGCTGTTTTAGCAAAAAAAAACAGGTACTGCCCGGAGATACAATACATCACCGGAAAAAAAATCAAATCTCTTTTATCCCTCAAGGTTCCATGTATTTCGCTAGCTCTCTTTGTAGAGGCTAGTGCAAACAAGAAGTAAACATTTTCTATTGGATAGTATCAAACCTGGGAGACTCAAACTGAGGTCCCAGCAAAAATTCTAAAACATGTATCAAATCCCACTCAGGTGCACACTTTCTCACTGGCGGTTTCCCCAGTGTGAAATCTTAACAAAAGCTGCAAGGACTGGGTAGTCATCTACAGTGAAACCATCAAAAGTACCTAAAACTGCTGAGAGAGCTGATTTGCTATAGTTGCAGGCTCTCTCTTTAACACAATGAACAAATCTACAAAATATTCTGCAATCAATGGAATGGAGACAGACTCCAGAGATTGCTATTGTCTATCAAGCCAACTAGAGAATGCCTCGAACTCACTCTGGTAGACTGATAGAGAAGAGTTTCTCTGAGGTTGTGCTGCCCTGTGTGCAACCTCCTGACAAAATCCCTCCTGTACAAGTTTATTGCTGATAAGACCCACATGTGAAGGTCTAGAGTTTGTGGTGCCTAATGAAAAGTCTGTCTCCCTGGCTGTGCCAGTAGTTTTCGATGTAGAGGCAGAACTAGTGGGAACTCCACTAGAAGATCCAACATGGCTGGAAACGATGCTTGACTTTGCCACGCTGGAGCTAACAGAGCTATCATGCATTCTGAGGAACTTATTTTCCTCATCATTTCTGGAAGAAGAATTTGAGGTTGAGGTGGAAAGGCATACACAACCGAGTCCCAATTCAGACTCATGGCATCTACTGCCCAAGACCTGGCATCCAGAAATGGATTGACATACAGTGGCAACTGTTTGTTGCGGTATGTCGCAAACAGATCCACTTGCAATATCAATATTTGCTGTCTCCTGAACCTGACCTTGGCGACTCAGATAGTCTGCTAGGACATTCCAGGTTCCCAGAATGTAAGTTGCTCTTAACTGGAATAATTATCGCGTCTGCAGGAATTTATGTAACACATCCAACTCTCCCAGATGACCCCCCAACCTGTCACACTGACATCTGTCAGAATGGTCAGATCTGCTTCCTGGGGATGTAATAACTTCCCTTGGCACAATATTTGTGGATCCTCCTAGAACTCTAAATGAGTGAATAAAATAGTTCCAATGTAATCACCATCCATAGTGTGTCCTTGTGTGCTTGCCAAAAACACTTCAGGTAAAATTGTAGGGGTCTGAGATGCAGACATCCAAGAGGAATAATAGGTCTGCATTGAAATTCAGAAGGCATAAAAATGCTAGTAAACTTCTGGACGTGACTCTCGGATTCACTCTCAGGTATTTGCTCCACAGAGCAATCTTCTTTAGTGGTTGCTCTGTGGGGAATACAAGTCCTTGAACTAAGTTGAAGATGACACTGAGGTATTTGAATGTCTGTCTCTGGGTCATTGATCACTATTCCTAAGTATTGAGCTAGTGCTAATACTGTTTGGGTCTGATCTCTGAGCAGATCTGGAGACTTGGACCTTTTGAGCCAGTCGTCCAGATACAGGTGGTTCAATATTGCTAGCCGATGTAGATATGTCGCCATGGCCATCAGGACCTTGGTAAAATGTATGGTGCTGTTGACAGCCCAAAACACATGGCCTTGAATGCATAGACCATGTCGAGAATGCAAAAGCGTAGGCACTTTCTGTAATCCTGATGTACTGGGATATGAAAATATGCATCTTTCATGTTCATCATTACCACATATTCCCCCCTCTGAAGTTGCTCTCTGATGGAATGAACAGATTCCATCTTGAAATGTGGAATATATATATATATGACAGGTCTTAATCCTCCTGTCATTTTTGTAACTCTGAACATGTGAAAGTAAAACCCTGCCATCAAATCTGGGTCTTTTATGTCGAGGACTGTCCCTTAAAAGGTTCTGAACCTCGTTTGTTTTGGGTTTTTTTGGTTTTACATCACTTTCAACATTATTTCATTAATTTCGTGATGGGACCTACTTGTACCAGATAAAGTGCTTTCTCACTAAATTGTCATGTCGCAGGTCCTTGACATGACAACCCACCCGGTCACAGATTTACAAGGACAACGGATCAACCCTTTAGGCATGGGCCTCAGCTCATATGGGAAATTGTATCATGAGTTCAATCTCGGCATGGCCGGGGCTGAACCTCGTTTAAGAGACCTTTTCTCTTCGCCACATTTCTTTTGGCAACAGAATCTCCTTGGGTATTCTGGTCAGAGGGGGTAATGTGATGAAATCCATTTTTAGACATTGTAATATTACATTTCTTACCTAATGTTCAACAAGATCTGGAACATGCTTGGACAAAATGTGCCAATCTACCTCCCACAAACAGAGTCTGTTTGTGGGAGATGGGGAAAATCTACCTCTTCAGGAAGTCTTAGGAGGTGGTACAGCAAATCTTGAGTCCCTACCTCGCCCCCTTGAGATGTCATTGCCTCTGCCCCTGGGTCGGTTGCTACTCTGACGAGGACCTCTTGCTCCCCTGAGTGACTATTGTTTACCTTGGGGACCTTTCTGCTCCTTATTGGCTTGAAACTGAGGCGATTGTTTGTCCTTAAAATTGACTTTCCTCTGTTGGCCTGTGTGTTTGTGGAGCTTATTATGCTCTGCAGTAAAGTTCTGCAATTTGGGTAATACATTTCCAAACAAAGAAGTTATCCCTTTCTGTGGCAACAAAGGCAGATTCAACAGCCAAAGACGAGCTGCAGAAGGTGCCAGATGTGGGATGGCATTAATAAATGTTTGTCTCCTGGCAAGCATAGACTGCGCAATTGCTGTGGAGGAAAACTCAGTTGCATGTTGAACTGACCAGAAAGGGCTGGCATACATGGCCTTTTTCGCTTGCAAGTTCTCCGCTGAGGATATTCCAGCCTCATCCACTCTATGGATAGCCCCTATAAGCACATCCATAGCATTAATGGAGAGCAATGCTTTCCTGCATTTATACCTGGTGGTAGCGCACTGGGATCAGACAGATCTGCATCTGCTTTCCCCCACATTGTCTCATGCTGAATGCCAAATGCACTCTGCATCAATGTAGAGTGTGGGAATAGTACTGATATTTTATGCCCTGGTAAATTGTCTGAATCTAATTCAGACGAAGTCTTGACCTTTGGCTTCTCGGCCTCTCTTGTGGGGAGGTCATCCCCAATGATATTATGAACGTTCTGAATGATATTTGCAAATTCAGACTTCAAACTAGGATTAAAATCCTCCATCTCATCATCCCATTGAGATCCAGCCTTAGATATTAACTTGAGAATCCTAACTGATTCTCAGACCGGAGCTCTGACAGACCTGTCTGTTTGTTTGTTTGCGTGAAATGGTATCATGATTTCAATCTGCCAGGGATCGAACCAACGACATTTGGATCACCACAGAGGAACTGGTGCTAATAAGCTGGCGCTCTTAGCAACTGTTCCACTGCCTGGGAACCAGACCTGTCTGAGAAGGGGCATTCATAATTAAGGCTGGTTGAAAATCTGTCTCAGCTTGCAAACATAGTTGTTTTGAGACTATTTCCCTGCAGACAAAGCCCAATCTGTATGTATAAAACTTCTAGTGACAAATCTAGCAAAACATCCAGCCGGCTGCTCGTAGGACTGAAATTACAAGACATTATGCTTATAACTGTGCGAAATTAAACAAATAAGCAAGATTTAATCAAAATGGAAGATGTAAAAACATTAAATAATGTCAATACTTGTGCGAATATGTCCAACAAGGTCGGAGGTACGCAGAGAAAGAGGATGTCGTAGTGAACTCGTGAGTGGAAGTGGGGCCACGTGCATGTGCGGTCATGGCTTCCACTCATCTTGTTTTCTTTGGATCTGTGGACGCCACGGGGTGGATTAACAGGGATATGCACTCTATTAAACTACCTCTGGTATATAATGTCAAAGGTAGAGTTTTCTAAGCATGGCGTAAGAAATTGATCAAACTCCTAATATTTTCATGAAATTCTCCTTCATTTCAATGAAAGCAAATCAACTTTTAAAAACATTTCTGTTTAAATATATATTGGCAACATGTTATTTTAGTGCTCGTGAACTAAATTAAAGATAAAACAAATATTGCACGCTTACATGATCAGGAAAGACATGCAATGCATATTTTGTCAGCATCTGTTGAAGTGGGGAATAAATGTAACAGTGTTGTAATTGATACTTATATTACTTACATGGTGTGGAACCAATTCATCAAACCCTCGATTGCTGCCTGTAGCACAACAAGCCATGGCAACCATGGCTGCACTCGGTAAAATGTCATATGCACTTCTCTTCTGAAAAAATAAAGAATAATGAATGTCCCTTGGGAAAATAATTACCAATTTCAACATCAAGTTTCTTATATAATCTTTCACAACTTCTTTAATATAACGATAGGTTAAAACAAATTTTACATTCATGCAGGAAACTGTTTTCGCCTTATCTGAAATATTTTACAAAGACAAAGAACAAAATAAATGGGGTCTCAATGCTTATTGAAGAGCTATTCACCTTTTAAGTAATGCAATGACACTAATACAATTGCTTTTTCTTCAGCAACACATAATCCCAAATTAATATAACTTGATTTAAAGTAGGTGTATTTCTACACAAATGGCCCAATGCATGCCAATTTCCCCAAAGACAGTCATTTTCTGCTTCCCACAGTGTTTGAGTGGTGGTATGAAGACATGGTATTGAATAACTTTTGGATCTCCTAGTTCAATATTGTACAAACCCATCTTCAACTTATTGTCTAACATAAAAAGTGGCACAGGTTCAAGTCCTTTATTAATGTCTCAGTAGGTGATTTAAAAAAAATAAATTTAGGCATCAGAGATGTGTCAACCCTCAGTCCTAGTAAACTACTGTAAAACATTCTCTCCGCACAATATTTGTGATCAAAACGTCCCTGCACCAAGGCAAATTGATGCAGGGGTAAAAAAAAACCATAATAGTGCACATCTACTTCCTTTGATAGCTTATGTGTGTCAAGTATTATGAAACTGTCATCATTGACTCTAGAATTATTGAGATGATGGGCCTGTGACCTTGAAAAGTAGGTGATGGTCACCGTCCATCAAACTCATCTGGGTTGGATTGTATCAACAGATTGTACCAAATCGGTGGTCCAAATCGGTGTTCAAAACCCCAGAAATTGGTGTTGGATCCCAAAGTATTGTATGAACAAGTTCCACTTCCAAAAGAATGATTTCAGGGTTGGGGTTCTTGAACACCGATTTGGACTCCCAAAATTTGCATCGATTCACTTTTATTTTCATGATAATTGTCATCTTTGCATACTTGGTGTTGCATTTCAGGGTCCAACAGAGAAATCTGTGAACACCAATTTTGGTGTCAACCTTGTTGATAAAATACATTAGGGTCCATTTTGAGGTTCAACCCCGATTTAAACCCCGTATTTGGACCCTGAGCCTGCTGATACAATCCAGCATTGGGGTCTTTACCAGATGCTGTCATCATTTGTTCTTGATTTATTGCAATGATGTGGATTTGACATAATTGTCCCTGTGACCTTGAAAAGTAGGTAAAAGTCATGTTCCATAAAAAAGTCTGAGGTATTTACCAGATGCTTATTTGTGTCAAATCTCATAAAGCAGCCATCATTTGTTATTGAGTTGTGGCGATGCTTAAGATTTCACATAATGTGTCATCTCATTGTGTTTCTCAGATCTAGCAGGGCTAGATATAAATCAGATTTGTCCATTCTGGATTTTAAATTCATTCTCATGCCTGTTTGCACTGATTTCTCCACAAATCCATTTGATTGGGGATATCTTTGTGATGCCGAATTATGATTGATATCATAGAATGGACTGAATTCTGAACAATCATACTAGGGACCATTGTTGGACACAATGGTTTCAGGGATACCATATCTAGCACAGTGTTCCTTGGTACACCTGATAATCTTCCCACTGTTGGGGCTTTTCCAAACTCATTAATTTAAAAGAACTCAGAGTAGTAATCAAAGGTTATGAAGCATTGGTCACCCTCAACCTCAAATAAATCTGAGGATACCATGGTAGAGCTGGAACTTCGTGAGGTATCAATGGCGCCTTCTGCTGTTTATGTCTCATTTCTAAGCAGATTGGATACTTGCTTACAACATCTTCTATCTGACCATTCATACTGGGCCAGAATAATACATCTTTGGCTCGCTTCTTACACAGTACTATACCTCAATGAGCTTGGTGTATTATCTTGAGCATGTCACTTCTCATTGATTAAGGGATAACTACTATGTCTCCATGAAAGAAAACTCCATCATACACTGCTAACTCATCACTATAGTAACAGTATAAGCTGACACTGTCACTAAGCTATTCACCCATTCTGTTGGTTCAGAATACTTCTCAGTGATTCAAAGTGCTTCCAGTCTAACTCTTGCTTTACCTTGTCTCTTATAGCTACATGTAAAGTTCTCGGTGGATGGACTACTGACTTAAGCTTAATATCATAGGTATACTGTACACATCCTATACATTCAAATACATCACAGTACTCATTCATGACATCTTCAACTCTCAAGACTGCAATCTGTTACCTCCAAATGATCTGATTGTCACATTGCTTGGCTGTAGTGGATGTTGTATTCCAAGTGAATATTATGTAGCACTAATGATAACATTACACTGAGCTCCTGTGTCAATTTTCAGAGTAATAACTTTGTTATTTACAGTCAAATCTACCATCCAGTCAGATTTAGCAGATAGCTTATTTCCAGAGTCAGAGTCTATTGTATCAACAATGAGCATGTCATCCATTTGATCAGTAACAATATCAACATAGTTAGTATACAACATATTTTGTGCTGGTACATGGTCTGGCTGATATGCCAATAATCATACTCATAGTCATAATCGTAATTCACAGAATGACCTCTAGCATTAAATGGCTGACTTCTGCCTCTGTTTGAGGGCTGGTTTTGGTTGAATCCTGGTGGTGTGTTCTTTATGCTACGTCAACACACTTTAGCGAAATGATTCATTGGGATGCTTTCACAATTTTAACCTGCGGAGGCTGGGTTGGAATTGAAAAACCCAGAACCTGATTTAGGGAAATATTCTATCTCCATTGGTACCCTAATTTAGGACTGACTTAAATTTTGATATCCTGATTGATACCTGGTCAAAATAACCACGATACCAAGTGGACCGCAATATTGAACTGACACATTGGACCGCACTCAAGCAGCTGAATTTGGATATTTTATCAATGTAAATCATCTAAAAGTGTCATCTGCCAATCTTAATATTAATAAGCTACTTTCCGTCGTAATTAGACCTACTCTCTGGCATTTAATTCTGTGAATATTCTCATTTTTCACCCAGGCCCAACATTAGAACTACGCATTCAAGTTTGGCGGCCATTTTAATCTTCCAAAACATAAATAAGATGCATTTCTAAGCAAAGTTAAGGCTCACATATTCTCTTGTAGGTAATGTACATTGATAAATTGCCCAGATTGAGCAGCTTGACCGCGGTTCAATATGACAGTTCAATAGCGCGGCCCACTTGGTATCGCGGTTATTTTGACCATAATTCTCCTGATTTAGGGATGATGCAATAAATGATACCCTGACTTTGGGGTGATGCAATAAGAAAATGATACCCTGTTTTTTTTTGGTCGGCCTTAATTTGCGGAGGCCGGCCACTTGGGGTGAGATTGGTTCTCAACTTGGCTCTGTCAGATGGTCTCATTTGCTTTAGTCTCATTCACTCCCCAGTGTAAGAATTGTCTCAGACCTCCACACTCTCTGGTCTGGAATCATGTAATATGCTCCCCCCACACAGCATGCAGAAACTTATGATGTAAGGAGCTCACTCGCTTGATTGTCACCATGATAATCATCAGGATACTATAATTGTATGATATTAGCTTTGAAATAATACACCCCCATTTTTTTCTAACAATTTAAGTTATACTTTTTGTGGAACATTCTTCCTCCTGACACGCAGCATAGAAATCTCGTGATCATCTGACCTAGAGAGGGCCACTCTGACACTTGATACCATCTACTCACTCTCCATGCCACGGTGTCCATGCAGTGGACAAAACCTCTCTTGAACCTTTCAGTATCATCATGGACTAAATGGTATCATGCATCACATCTTAAAATACACCAAGAGGTGAAAAGTTGTAAAAAGTACCCCACAGAGAACAGAGAGAGGTGATGACCACATCACAGGAATGATTTGAGAGAACTATGTGTCCAAGCTTGATTGCCACCTTGGACCGGATTACCCCTGCCTCCCAAACTCTGACCTAGATAAAGTTATGGGTTCCAGCTAAACATGTTTAGTCCTCAAGATGGCATTTTACACCCATTGTTGTACTTCAGTAGGGAAGTACATTGTGAACTGATAATTCTAGTACCTGATTCATTTCCATTCACCAAACAGAAGTGATTTTATTTAGAACAATTCAAATGTCAACAATTCAACCAATTGAGAACCCTATTTAAACCAGAATAAATTATTCTCCAAATTATGAACATATTGTACAGGATACATATAATTACATATGTTAACATAATATCATGATCTTATCTTCTTTGATTTGTAAAGGATTAGAATCTGAATATTTTGGAAGTTGTGACCTATAGGGCATTTAAGTAGGTCATTGTGACCTAGTTACATTCTTTTTTCTAAAAATTATAAACAAAGATATTGTGTAAGATAAATGTAGGGAGAATACATATTTGTAGTGTTTTGCAGAATATCACAAATAGTCGATTTTGAAAATCGGCTCCTGTGACCTTGAAAATTACCAATATTAAACTTATTCAAGCCCCTAATAGGTTGATCACATCTACCATGTTATATCAATATTGCTGTATTTTGTAAGAAAATAGAGCATTCACAAGCGAAGTTGTTCCTGTGCTGGCCATGACCTTGACCCAAGTATCTAGTCCTTATGTCCAAGCGTAAAGGAATGATGAAGAAAACAAAGTGTGGTGGCGGACGCGGCAGTAGACATGGCAGCTGACGCGGTGCCGGCAGACACGGTGCCGACAGACGTGGTGGAAACGGATCAAGTACATAATGTCAGCTTGTGCTGACTTTATTGATAATTTAACACTGTTTTCTTACACTTGTACAGCAGTTTTAAACATAGGCATCAGAGATGCATCAACCCTCAGCCCTGGTAACTCATTGCACAACATTCGCTCCACACAATATTTGTGAACAAAACGTCACTGCACCAAGGCAAATTGATGCAGGGGTAAAAAAACCCATAAAATCTACTTCCTTTGATAGCTTAGGTGTGTCAAGTATCATGAAACTGTCATCATTTACTATAGAATTATTGAGATGGGCCGGTGACCTTGAAAAGCAGGTTAAGGTCACCGTCCATCAAACTCATCTGGAGTCTTCCCAGATGCTTATGTGTGTCAATTTTCATGAAGCTGCCATTATTTGTTCTTAAGTTATTGCAATGACGTGGATTTGACCTGATTGTCCCTGTGACCTTGACAAGTAGGGGAAGGTCATGTTCCATCAAGAGAAGCCTGAGGTCTTCACCAGATGCTTATGTGTGTCAAGTCTCATAAAGCTGCCATCATTTGTTCTTGAGTTATCACGATGACAAGGATGATTTCACATAATTGTCCCTGTGACCTTGAAAAGTAGGTGAAGGTCATGTTCTCTCAAGAGAAGTCTGAGGTCTTCACCATATGCTTGTGTGTGTCAAATCTCATAAAGCTGCCATCATTCGTTCTTGAGTTATTGCGATTCTTGGGATTTCACATAATTGTCCCTGTGACCTTGAAAAATAGGTCAAGGTCGCCGTCCGCCAAACTAGTCCGAGGTTTTCACCCGATGCTTATGCGTGTAAAGTTTCATGAAGCTGCCATCATTTGTTCTTGAGAAATCATGATGACAAGGATGATTTCACATAATTGTCCCTGTGACCTTGAAAAGTAGGTGGAGGTCATGTTTCATAGAAAAAAATTCTGAGATCTTCACCAGATGCTTATGTGTGTCAAATCTCATAAAGCTGCCATTATTCGTTCTTGATTTATTGCGATTCTTGGGACTTCACATAATTGTCTGTGACCTTGAAAAATAGGTCAAGGTCGCCGTCCACCAAACTCGTCCGAGGTTTTCACCAGATGCTTTTGTGTGTCAAGTTTCATGAAGCTGCCATCATTTGTTCTCGTGTTATCGCGATGACAAGGATGATTTCACATAATTGTCCATGTGACCTTGAAAAGTAGGTGAAGGTCATGTTTTATAGAAACAATTCTGAGGTCTTCACCAGATGCTTATGGGTGTCAAATCTCATAAAGCTGCCATCATTTGTTCTTGAGTTATGCGATTCTTGGGATTTCACATAATTGTCCCTGTGACCTTGAAAAATAGGTCAAGGTCGCTGTCCATCGAACTCGTCCGAGGTTTTCACCAGATGCTTATGTATGTCAAGTTTCATGAAGCTGCCATCATTTGTTCTCAAGTTATCGCGATGACAAGGATGTTCGCTACATACATACATACATACATACATACATACATACATACATACATACATACATACATACATACATACATACATACATACATACATACATACATACATACATACATACATACATACATACATACATACATACATACATACATACATACATACATACATACATACATACATACATACATACATACATACATACATACATACATACATACATACATACATACATACATACATACATACATACATACATACATACATACATACATACATACATACATACATACATACATACATACATACATACATACATACATACATACATACATACATACATACATACATACATACATACATACATACATACATACATACATACATACATACATACATACATACATACATACATACATACATACATACATACATACATACATACATACATACATACATACATACATACATACATACATACATACATACATACATACATACATACATACATACATACATACATACATACATACATACATACATACATACATACATACATACATACATACATACATACATACATACATACATACATACATACATACATACATACATACATACATACATACATACATACATACATACATACATACATACATACATACATACATACATACATACATACATACATACATACATACATACATACATACATACATACATACATACATACATACATACATACATACATACATACATACATACATACATACATACATACATACATACATACATACATACATACATACATACATACATACATACATACATACATACATACATACATACATACATACATACATACATACATACATACATACATACATACATACATACATACATACATACATACATACATACATACATACATACATACATACATACATACATACATACATACATACATACATACATACATACATACATACATACATACATACATACATACATACATACATACATACATACATACATACATACATACATACATACATACATATCTACGTATCTAATATCATCATTTGCCCAGCTGTGCCTGGGTTGCTGATCATACTGTACGTGATCTTGTCTGAACCTGTGGCAGTGTCTCTACCTTTCTTCCTAGCATTGAAAAG
This sequence comes from Amphiduros pacificus, assembly GCA_949316495.1. Taxonomy (NCBI): domain Eukaryota; kingdom Metazoa; phylum Annelida; class Polychaeta; order Phyllodocida; family Hesionidae; genus Amphiduros; species Amphiduros pacificus. Next base: position 20,536,876 of record OX439000.1, on the reverse strand, counting down.
TTCTTGTATTGTGAAGGGAATGTCTGCTCTGTGTGTTGCCTGGCATGCTTCACTAATGATTTTGTCCCTGCCACTAAGCAATTCGTTTTGTTTGAGCCTAATGCTTCGTGACCCTGCTGGCAAACATGGCCCTGCTGGCAAACATGGCTGTAAGTCTTTCTGATTCCATGCTGGGATTGGGATGGTCTGGAATGGGCGAGATTTTCTTGCCACTAGAAATTTTCAATTTCTTCCAGAGCTCAGTGAGAGATGTGTGCTCATTGAAAGATTCGCACCACTCTTCCCATTTACTACGCATGGCACCCCTGCTCAGACAGGCTCATGCATCCATAGATATTGTTCGGCCCCCGGGAGCAACAGTGTACTACACTGATGGCTCAGTTTAGGAAGATGGCAGGTCAGGCTCTGGTTATTGTCAGGAAGGTAGACAGGAATTATGGAGAAATAGTGACAATTGCTCAACCCTGCAGACTGAGCTCATTGCCATTTCATGTCAAGCAAGAGAGTGGTACCATAGTGATCACTGGTTAGGGTGGGGTGTACTCCCCATTTAGCAAGTTGGGTAAGGGCTGAGGACACGAAGGTAAGGTCTAAACAGTGTCCTCTAATGTGAGTGGGCGTACCATCATTTAGCAGGGACAATTCATCAGTGTCAATGAGGAAGGCATTGATGTGATGGCCATTATGATTGTAATATTTGGAATACAAAATGGGGTGATGGGCATTGAAATCACCTAACACAGCAATGGATTGTGAGCTTGCAACTCTTGCCAGTTTGGTGAGATCTATTTTGCCCTGGTAGAATGGGTTGGGATTGGAGTATATATTATATATAAGGACAGGACCTGTGGAGAGGGTGATCTCTATGGCTAGCACTTCTATACCTGTCCCACAGTTAAGAGGATCACTTATCTTTTTGGATGGAATTTTGTTTCTAACGTATATTGCGAGACCTTTCCTATTATTTTCACTTTTTTCAGTGTAGGGTGTGTATCCATTGATTTTGGGTGGAGAATCTTTCTTGTCTAAGGTTTCCTGGAGGGTAATGATGTCTGGATCATCTGTCCCAATGCAGGCTTTGAGGGTGGCAATTTTGGATTTTAGTGAGAAGCAGTTCCAGTTAATGATTTTCAGATTCTGACTTACTTCTGTGAATTCAACTTGGCCAAAATTTCTATGAGGAGATTTACTATTGATTTAGATATGTCTCTGGCCTCTTGAGTAACTGTGGCTAATTGTGACAGGGCTTGAACAAGGGAGGCATTCTCAGTATTAACAGGAACCGCACACAGCGGTAAAGGATTGTGTGCGGCTGATGATGTGGGAGGGATGCTTTGAGTCAGTGGAACGTCAGTCCTATCATTTTCTGGTAAGGGAGAGTCGGATGTCGGGAGGGAAACTGTCATCATGCTGGGCCCTGGGGTGGGTTCAGGGGTGGGGGTCGGGTTCACACGAGAGTTCACAGTTGGGGGGTTCTTGATTTGGGGTTGGGGTGGGGGTGGGGGTGGGTGTAGGGGGCGTGTGGGGGTAGTGTTTTTTGTGGACTTCTTGGCAGGGTTTTTGACCTGCTGGCCTGGCTTGGCCTTTTTGGTTGGCCGTTGGGCAAGCTGGGGGCAGGCAGGGGGGCAGGGGGTGAGGTCCTAGAAGGAGGGTGGGTGGGAATGGTCATCAGGGGGCGCACTTGTTGAGGTTTTGGCTTGTTTTACGCATAAATTCTGTTTAGCCTCTCAGGACATCTTTTGTTCCAAGCATGATGCTTTTTGTTACAGTTTGGACAACAAGGAGCAACCTGTTCTTTATTTCTGAGTTTGACAAGGCACTGTTCGGTGTCGTGTTTTTTGCTACAGATGCCACAGACTGCTGTGGCATCTGTAGCAAAAGGTAGTTCATATCTGCCAAGTTATCTCAATATTGCTGTAATTACATACATATATAAAAAAAGCATGAACGTGATCAGAGAGGAAGGGTGATGAGATTTGCTGTGAGTTGCTGTGTGAGAGTTGCTGTGTGAGGTATGGGCTGCAGTAAAATTTGCCACTGATTTTTTTTTGCAAGTTTATACGATGTCTTGAGCAATATGTATATGAGGTAAAGAATAGTTTTCACTTATTTTATGGCAAAATTATGTTAGATGTGAAATATTGTCCACAATATGCCTATATTTCTGTATTAGAGCTTTGTTTTCAACCATTGGTAAATTGACCTAATTATTGACCTAATTATTGAGGCCCTGCTAGGTTTTGCACAAAGGGGCCTATATGGGTGAAATGCAGATATTTTTAGCCAGCACGATTGAGAGATAGCTGCACAAGTGAGAGACAGCTACATAAGGGAGATGACTGCAAAGTGAGAGATAGTTACAGCAGTGAGAGATAGTTACAGCAGTGAGAGATAGCTGCACAAATGAGAGACAGTTACATAAGTGAGATAGCTGCACATGTAAGAGACAGCTGCATCAGTGAGATAGCTGTACAAGGGAGAGACAGCTGCATAAGTGAGAGATAATTACAACAGCGAGAGACAGTTACAGCAGAGATAGCTGTACAAGTGAGAGACAGCTGCATAAGTGAGAAATAGCTGCACATGTGAGACAGCTGCATCAGTGAGAGATTGTTGTACAAGGGAGGGACAGCTGCATAGGTGAGAGATGGTTACAAAAGTGAGACAGTTATAACACAGATAGATAACTGAACAAGTGAGAGACAGATGCATAAGTGAGATAACTGCAAAGTGAGCGATAGTTACAACAGTGAGATATAGCTGCACAAGTGAGGGGTAGTTACAGCAGAGATAGATAGCTGCACAAATGAGAAACAGCTGCATAAGTGTGAGATAGCTGCACATGTAAGAGACAGGGGTGGGAGAGCTCTGAACTGTGCAGGGGTAAAAGAGCTCTAAACAATACAGGAGTGAAATCACAGCATTGCTGGATGGTATGACATCATACCATTGTTCTGAACCAATTCTGAACCAATCTAGATGATTCTGTTATAAAACAAATTCTTGAAATCTTAAAAAAAACATTAAAATTGCATCAAAATCATCACAAATTTAACAAATTTTGTTAGCGTTGAATGTGGTGCAATGTTTTAATTGTGATGGTGTAAATGTCACAGAAAACCTGTAATGCTTTTCCAGTAATATTTTTGGAATTACTCCTCATTATGCAATCTTCTGCAATCTTATGCAATCAATACAGCTGTCTGAACAAAATGAATTCTATTTCAGTTAGCATTTTTTCCTCGCCAATCAGTTCACGGCCAGATTTTTATCAAAATACTGATGACTTGTGGTTGATTCTGTGAACACCTTTATATCTTTGGTGGCAGGGATTGACATGATAGAGTAGTCTACTATGGAGGGTAGCTGTTTGCATGAGTGTGAATGTCTACCCTGATTTTAGTCACTCCTCATACCTTGCCCAAACATAATCCCTGGCGAAAATGTGTTGAAATCAATGCATGCAGAACCAATGCTATCTAAAGGACAAGTCTGCAAGTTTGCTTACTCAATATTTTTGGACCAACATTTGAACATAAACATTGACTGCACAGATCAGCATGTTATTTTTTCAAAACAACATTATTTCACATTATTGATGGGCAGTCACTCTGTTATGTTGCATTGGCTGCCATTTTGTCGGAAAGTGAAGTCAATATTGGCAAGTCATGTGTTGCCTGTATGTGTAAGGCAAGCTTTAATGGAGTCAGTGGTGAGTCATTCTACATTACTTGTGTCATCTTTGTAACTGTTTTTCAGTAACCCCATCATTAATCATTAAAATGAAAACGTTCAGTTAAGTGTGACTGTTCACTTAAGCATGGATTATTGAACAAACTCCTGCAGATACATGCAGATACATGCAGATACATGCAGATACATTATGATACATATTTCCATATGTTTCAAGCTAAAGTAAAAGATTGGTCAAAACTTTTCAAGGACAGAGGGAAAATGATATCTTTCTCTTACAAGCAGGTGTTTTAGGTAAGATTAACACCTAATTTTACCACAGACATTTGAATTCTTGAGACAGATATTGTCTACTGTTAAATAATACCCAATGCTTATTAAAATGGAAAATTTCAGCACAACAAATTTACCTCAATAGGACTTGGATTGTCGTGTGTTTGATCAAAGAAGATAGCATGCGCCATGGAAGGCATGAGTGGTCTGGCTGGTGGCTGGATGAAGGCTCCCACTGGCTGACCTCCATAGCGATGCACCAACCTGCCCTGCTCATGGCTGTCCCATGCACTAAGTGATTCTGAAATATACAAAAATTTGTTAATTTCTGTAACCTAAAATTTTGCTGACTGCCAGCTCTTATTCTTCAAGAAAACTGAGAGTCTGAAAATATCAACCTTTTCTGATGCATCAATTAATTTTTCATATTTCTGACTGATAAATGATACCATAAGTTGTGAATAAGCAGCTGATCAATTTTTACAGAGATGAAAACATTACATTAAGGATTCAAAGAAAGTATTGGAAAGTTTTGAGCATTTACTCCTGACAGGACTGGCCCACATATTGTGACATCACATAATTTGAAAATAAAAAGGAAATTTGGCAATCAGATATGTGAAGGGAGGTGAAAAAAAATTGATATTTTTGAAATGGTCAAGTGTGTGCTTACATGTATTTTTCTCTTAATGTTTTTGAAAAATAGAAAATCTGCTTCACTAGGATCACAGTAAATATTGTTAAGATCACTTTTACAAAGTTGTTTGGAAATCCACTTTATTATGGTCCCACAATCTGCAGAACTTTTTCCCTTTAACATTTTGACATTACAAAATAAATGTCATTTCATGACTGAAAAAGTTTTTTTGAAAAGGAAACTCTTTTTGACAGTTGAGCATTTTCCCCATACTTTTTGGAAAACGTTCCATTTTGGCGTAAAAAGAAAGTACCATATTTACTCGTGTATTAGACGAGGTTTTCATACCCAATTAGACGAGGTTTTCATACCCAATTAGACGAGGTTTTCATACCCAATACCCAATTAGTTAATGTTTGGGGGGTCGTCTAATACATAAGGGCAACCTGTGGACAGTGATTTATGGCAAGAATAATTGGCTTTATTGGCATGAAAAGTAAATAAACTTCACTCATACTGTCCAGATGTCCAGACTCCCCCAACGCCGACATAATTCATATTTTTGGCTTATAATACACATAGAAATATTTTACCACGTCTCAACAGTAGTCTGCCTTCATTTAATAAGTGTAAATTATGCAAAAGTCGGAGAAAATGTCAGTTTAACAATGCTTAAATATGCTTACGCAACACTAGGTCACCATTTTGAAAAGCGGAAGTGACTGGGAGAAGCTCTTATTTTTGGCATGAAAACAATTGGAGTGCCACCACAGTGAATTAAATCACATCCATTATTTCAAAAATATAAAATGCTTTGTTTTTATGCTAAGGTCAAGGTCACTTGAAAAATAGCCGCCAAACTTGAATTGCGTTTTAAATGATAAATAAAGGTATTTACTCAATATTATCACAATTTCGACACGCATATGCAACACGAGGTTGTCATTTTGAAAAGCGGGAGTGACGGGCACAAGCTCTTATTTTTGGCGCGAAAACGATTGGAGCCTCTTTAAATCGCATTGAAATATCAATATATTGTGCAATGATGAATCTCTGGCTTCTCGTGTTGCAGACGTCACAAACATCGTATCTACATTTTACTTTTAATTCTGTGTCTATTAAAATTAAAATATTATTTCATTATATCACACATTTCAATTCTATACAGCCTTTGATATCTTCCCTTTCAGTGGTGTGAAAATTAGTAAAATTTCACTGATACCAATCAACATTCACAGTATAGCTCTTCAAAGGCATTTCGCTTTGAGTCATGTCTTCCCTGTCCGCATGTTTGTATTTTCGAAATAACGGATATCAGACGTAGCGGATGTAGTGGACCCAATATTATCACACATTACGTTTTGCAGGCCGAGAACAGAACAAAACCATCTATCCATTTAACATGCATTACGCAATACAAGGTCGTCATTTTAAAAAGCAGCAGTGATGGGGACAAGCTCTTATTTTTGGCGCGAAAACAATTTGAGCGTATTAACTCGCATTGAAATATTAATATATTGCGCAATGATGGATCCCTGGCTTCTCTTCGTGTTGCACATTTATACGTTAAGGTCAAGGATGTCACGGACATTGTATTTACCTTTTATTTCTATGACTATTAAAATTGAAATATTAATATATATAAATATTTATAATTTAAAACGCAATTAAAATTGATCCGCGTGTGATAGCATTTCTGTCAAAAAACTTTTATAACTTTATTTATCATTTACCTTTATTTATCATTTAAAAAGCAATTAAAATCAATCTGCTACGTCTGATATCCGTTATGCTTTTCAAAATGACGACCTTGTGTTGCGTAATGCATGTTAAATGTATGAATGGTTTTGTTCTGTTCTCGACCTGCGAAGCATATTTTGTGATAAAATTGGGTAAATACCTTTATTTATCATTTAAAACGCAATTAAAATCAATCTGCTGCATCCGATATCCATTATGTTATGTTTGATGTTTTTCAAAATGACAACCTCGTGTTGTGTAATGCATGTTAAATGGATGGATGGTTTTGTTCTGTTCTGTTCTCGGCCTGCTATGCGTAAGTTATGATAATATTGGGTAAATACCTTTATATCACCGTCCACAGGTTGCCCTCGTGTATAAGACGGTCCCCCAAACATTACGGTAACTAAGGGTTTAGATACGAAAACCTTGGCTAATATACAAGTATGTACAGTAAGTCTTTCCCTCTCTGCTGCAAGCTGTCAAGTGCGCTCTGCTCTTTCATCTAATTCATAAACCCTGTTAAATATCACCACCCCTGCCCCATTCCTATGCCAGCGGCCTGAATACAGATAACATAATCTATTATGTGGCTTGTATAACACCACACATATTGTCATTTCTTCCTAGATTGTTATTGGCTTCATTGTACATTACATTTCCATGGAGGGGAACACACTGTATGAGTTGCTTTGCTTTTGCTCAATACATAAGCAGCAAAGACAGATGTGTAAGTGATAAGGATCAGATTGCCCTGCTTAGCCACATGTTAATTTTATTTCATCCAAACAAGGTGAAGGCTGTTGTCAGAGACATGAGAGAAAAACAAGATACCTTGTGACAAATGTCAAAATCGGTACTGTAATAATCTGTGGTGTCACCAATAAGAGTATGCATGGCTACAGCCAGATTCCTTTATATCATATAAACTGATTGGGAAGGAAACATTAGTATAAAAGATAATGTCCACACATTGTCACAAAGCAATGGGAATATCTGTCTCATAATAAGACATTACAGGAAATAAACACAGGCATCAGAGATGCATCAACCCTCAGCCCTGGTAACTTACTGTACAACATTCACTCCGCACAATATTTATGAACAAAATGTCACTGCACCAAGGCAAACTGATGAAGGGGTAAAACAACATAATAGTGCACATCTACTCCCTTTGATAGCTTATGTGTGTCAAGTATCATGAAGCTGTCATCATTTACTCTAGAATTATTGAGATGATGGGCCTGTGACCTTGAAAACTAGGTGAAGATAACTGTCCATCAAACTCATCTGGGGTTTTCACCAGATGCTTATGTGTCAATTCTCATGAAGCTGCCATCATTTGTTCCCGAGTTACTGCAAGGACATAATTGTCCTTGTGACCTTGAAAACTAGAAGAATCTCACGATTCATCGAACTTGTATTTTACCCTTTATATATAGTTTTTAGAAAGATAAATCTGTTTCTTTCAGTGGAATATCCATTTTCTCGGGGAGTAATCAGGCAGAGCCACAAACAAAATGGCCATTTTGTTTACAGTTTGAATTCATTTGGTCATTTATATTTTTGATTGAACAAACCAAGGAAAAATGTTCAAAAGTTAAGACATGAACTCTAATACTCAGGACAGCTTTACATTCAATCATAAAGATGCTATCATACCAACGAGACAAGAAGTCTTGTTGATCATACTTATCACAATAGTTACAGACTGACAGTTCTAGCCAATAAAAGTAGTTTTGGCAATCCAGATATGAATCAATGAACATTTAAAGTGAGCCAAACATTACAGCACAGTACAAAAATAGATTGGTATAATGTAACCTCAAAACTTTGCCTTGGGGGCCTCTCCATTCAATTAAGGTCTATAATCTACAATCAGTTTGAAGCATCTGGAGAGAACTTCGTGTGGTCTCTATTTATGTAACTGCCTCCGGTTCTGGGGGATTCCAGGATGAGAGTGAGGCTATGATGCCAATGGGGGGTATTTCCCATACAGCACACATGGCAGACAAACTTGTTTGCATGAGATTTTTAAATACCCAACTCTTTTAGTGATAATTCATATTTTATGCCATGATTATATCTAAAATGTCCCAAAAAAGCTTGATTATTCTTTGGATGGCATTAAATAAAGAAAATATAAATACTTGATATAAGTCACCAGCTGCAAAAACAGAGTCGAACCCGTTTTAACGGTTCAATTTAAATAATAAAAAATTAACAAAGAGGTTTTTATCGTACATGAATGCTAAATTTACAAATAACATTACTTTGAACACATTTAAGCCAAAAAAACATAAGTCTGTCCCAGTTTTTCATTGTGGATTATATCTCCCTTAAATGTAAAGTTTGGCTCACTTTTAGGCGAAAGTAATGGGACATATTTGATTAAAATGTGACTATGGCATATGCTGCAGTGCCTTCCAAATCACTGTATACGCATTGCAATGGTTGATATCTGACCTAATGACTAAGTTATTATACTGTTTAGTGCATTTGCACTCTACTGTTTGATATAATAGAGACAGTATAGAGACAGACAGAAACAAGGAGGCTGCCCATTGTAATGTCCCCACAAAACAAAATTGCCAGGGGTCAAAGAGGTTTTTATCGTACATGAATGCACTGGAGCTAAATGCTACATACCTCTTATAAGTGAGGAGAGACCAAGTCTATTGATGAAGACACCGTCCATGAACTCACTGCTGGTAAAAAGTTCTGCGATCACATATAGATCGGGCCGAATTTTTCTGGCCTCATCCAGGAGGTACTGAAATGACAACAAAAGGCTACAATAGGAATTCAAACAAGTTCAAATAAGGAGACTTTCACTTCTACAACACATTTGAATAATTCAGGGAAGATATGGATTGGCATACTATGGTACTGCAATGTTAGCAAAATTACTGATGTTATGATTTTTTATTTAAGTATGGGAGCATTGCATTTTGTAAATTTGACAATTTTATACCAAAATCTTCCCACTTTTGTCATATTTTGTGTTTAATTGGCAAGCTTCATGTGACTAGATACCCTGTGAGAAATATCACAATCGGTACTGTAATAATCTGTGGTATCAACACTAATATTATACATGGCTAAAGCTACTCTTGGCGAGGTAGGGTCACATACTACATCTGCACCAATAGCCATGAAAATGTCCCTACTTTTTCCACAGGGTTATCTGCATAATCCACAGACAAGTGCGCAGTTGGTGGGCTGTGCACATGCACACACTCAATGCTTACCCTCTTTCAGACTGCCACAACCACAAACAGGTTACTCTTGAATATTTACAAATGGTTACATAATATCAAGATATAATTTTCTCTGATTTGTAAAGGATCAGATTCTCAACATTTTGGAAGTTGTCACCTATAGGGCCTATAAATAGGTCATGTGACCTGGGTACATAAATCATTCTGAAAATTATGAACAAATGTACAAGATACATATGTTGGAAAAAAATGTTATTTGTGGTGTTTTGCAAAATATCACAAATAGCCGAATTTGAAAATCGCTTCCTGCGACCTTGAAAATAGCCCAAGTTCATCCAATATCCAAGCCCCTCATAGGTTGATCACATCTATGAAGTCATATCAACATTGCTGTATTTTGTCAGAAAATTGAGCATTCACAAGCGAAGTTGCTCCTATGCTGGTCATGACCTTGACCCAATGTCACAAAAACTTAAGCCCCAAACATTTCCCAGGCCTACATATTATAGGATCTAGTCCTTATGTCCAAGCGTAAAGGAATGATGAAGAAAACAAAGTGCAACAGCAGCTTATGTGGTAGTGGACATGGTGGAAACAGAACGAGTACATAAAGTCAGCTTGTGCTGACATTATGGTTGAAATAATATTGAAAATGGTGTAAAACGAATGTCACAATCAGTGAAGTAATAATCTGTGGTGTCAATAATAATAGTATACATGGCTTGAGCCAGGTTCCTTAATACTAAATGCATTGCACTGTTTAATATCTGACCTAAGGATGTAGGTCTGTGCACTTGCAGTCTGCTCTCTCATTTAATTCATAGACCCTGTAATTATCAAGACCCCTGCCTTTCCCGTGCCAGTTGTGTCCTTGAGCATAAGCATGTACAAGAGTTAACCATTTGCAGAGATGCTTAGGTGGGGAATTTATTTTTCACAATTTCATGCCATATGTGGCAGAGGTAGTATGTGACTCTTCCTTGGAATGCACAGTATGACAAAATATGTTTGTACTCATACCAAATGTGTCATGGCCTATGGCCTTTATCTGGCCTTTATCCTATTTTAAGTGTACAAAAAGGTCAGGATCAAAGGAGAGCATCAAACTCATTTTAGAGTTTTATCACAGTTTTATTGTGCTTACAAGTCAATTTGGTGTTGACTTACAATTTACATAACTGGTCAACAAGGTCATGGAAAAGAAAATTAAGCAGCAAACTCATCCCAGATACTGAAGTGGAGGATGTCCTTGTTAAGTTTCTTAGCAATCATTTCATATGAAAATCTCCAAACCAAAGATATAGAACCTCATGGAAGTCCATTTTGAAGATTTTCTTGAGTACCCATTCATGCATTTATTGTTTGATCACACATGACACTGTTGATTTACGAAGTTAGAACACATCATGATGTATATTCATACCAAATATTCAGTGCCTCACCTTTACTGCAAGTGAAAAAAGTCCACATTTAAGTTTTTCTTCAGCGCTGATTCAAGCATGACATATGTCCATACCCAATATCAAATGTGAGAGAACATCATGCTTAATGCATTCATGAAACCACTGAGGTCACAGGCAATTTTACAGAGGCTAAGGGTATGCTTAAATGATGTGGCCACGAAACTGTGATTCAAGCAAGCTAACTGACTAAAATCAACCAAGATACACTGACCATGGTTATTGTGTTTTGTTGAAAGTGCCAAGTACTGCCTCCACTCTTTTGACCACCAGGTGGCCACATGTATACAATCATGCGACCTCGACTGTGGTCTGTAAGGGTGTTATGCCTGTACCATTGGACAATCATTAATGGACAAAAAGGGTTCTGTAAGCCAAATCATTCCATTGCCCCAATCTAAAGGTGAGAAAGGTGCCCCACTGTTAGCAAGACTTTACTAATTCCCCAGTCACATAAAACTTGCTGGCGTTTCCCCGATGTCTTATCAGCAAATATCATCCAAAACTTCACTGCAGGGTCCTGGCAGTGTCCCGCAGGCACATCGGCAGATTATCTTAGGGATACCGGTGGCATCGTATGGTGAAAATAGGATTTTTTTTATTTCATATGTTCACAGGCCACAGATTTCCTACAATATCATATAGATGTCTTTAGGATATCCTACAGCATCTAATCTGGCACATGCTGTGTGGCACCCGTGCAAATGTGACCACAGCCACGGCATATCTCAGATTACCACTAATAAATTCCCCGGCACCTGGGACCCTATGAAGTTGGCATATTCTTACTTCCCGGCCGGTGCAAATGTGACTGGGGTATAAGCAGGTGTTTGCACAAGATCACTGGTCAACTAAACAAAGTTTGTTGACAAAGTGTTCAATGGATGATTTGGATTTTAGCAGATTTTAAGAAATTTATGAAGGGGAAATATGATGGGTAATAACTTTTGATTGCTAAGTTTGGGGCATAAATATTTATATCTTGAAGGAAAAAGTGGTGCTTGAAAACCTCATTTCATGAATGCTTTAAGTTCTGCTTCAGTCCACATTCAGGTGTGGTATGTTCACTCAAGCATGATATTGTTATTTGCCAATGTTTGAACACATCATGATGTGCATGCATCCCAAATGTGGAGAGCCTAACACTTGCAGTAAGTTAAAAATTGTTCAAGTTTTTACACATCAGTGGCCTACCCAGCCACAATCAGCATTTTATTCTCACTTGCACTGCATGCAAACTCTTACCTCTGCTACATGGATGGGAGTGCTGTGGCAGTTGTCGAGCCTGATTCCGTGGAATATGGAAGCAGCAAAGCAAGCATACTGCCTCATATGTTCCCATAGATATGGACAATCTTCCACTTTCTCTCCATAACATAGCTTTACACTATCTCCCCATGGAATCAATTCCCTTCGAAGATATACATTTGAACCTGAAAATAAAAGATTTCATTTTCCTTTTGAATTTAATCTACCCTCCTTTGTCATGAAAATTTTAGTTGATTTTTCAGTCAACAGGAAGAGCATTCTCAGTAGATTTTGATTAGTTAAACTGTAATGTGTCATTTTATGTCTTTCTTAATTAAAGGGGTAGGAAACCTTCGCAAATAGTGGATTAGCAATTTACATTTCATCAATATGAACACATATATAACATGAAAAGAAGACTTTGAGATATCACGTTAGTACTTGAGTAATTTAGTAAATATTTTGAACTTTCAATCAAGTTGGTGGCAACCATCTTGTCAAGGGGATTATAGTAGTACCAGCCAATCACAAACAAGTCATAAATTAATTGCAAATTACAATAAATATGTAGTTAAATAAATCCAAAAATATATGTATCAGTATCATTGTTTACCACAAACACAGTACAAATTTCTATCTAGGTCATCTAGCCATTTTAAACTGGGGTTAAGAAAGCTGTACATTTCTGGCTGTATCATGCACAAGCCAAGTTGGCGACATGATGGTCATGGCAACAGAAATTGACCAATCACAGCCATTATCTAATCAGATCAGAGGAAGGTCCCCATGAGTGCATGTGTATAATATCTAAATGTCAAACGGTGAAACCGTTCTGGCTGTATCATGCACACAAGGTCCTCAGGAGTGCATGTATCATGCACGCATGTAATTCACGGACGTTTGGGTATGAAAACTCGAGTAATACGGTACTTCATACACCCTGTTAAATATGAAATACCCCTCCCCATCCTCATGCCAGTGGCTTGAATACAGATAACAGCATAATCTAATATGTACCTAATATGTTATTGAATTCATTGTACATTAAGTTTCCATGGAGGGGGACATACTTTGAAATGCTACTTAAATTCCATTTCTTTATAGTAGTAGTAGTAGTTTATTGACAATAACAATAGATTGGGTGAAACGATACATATAACTGAAAATCATACTGGTAAATTATTGTCCATGAAATATTGAATCAATCTTTAAGGTGAAATTAGTCTTTTCCTTCAAAAGTTTGTAATACTCTGGAACATAATAAACATATATCATAAATTAAATCATCATCTAATTTAAATACTTGTGGTAATGTCTGGCACTGTTTAATTAATTCATTATTTCTATGATGCAGGGTGATGGGGCATTTGAGGAGGACATGTTCCTCAGTCTGAACATCCTCACAGTCACACATTCTCCTTTCAGGGGGAATTCTGGCCCATCGGCCAGTCTCAATCCTTAGTCTGTGTGAAGACAGACGCAGTCTTGTACAGACAATTCTGAAAGGCTCTGGCATAGGCTCTCTGTTGTATATAGGGTATACAGACAGATCAGGATTCAACTGTTTATATGTAAGCCTCCTGGTTGAATCTGAATTGATAATACTCTGTTTAATTTTCTCCAATGATTCAGCACTAAAGTCATGATTTGGTCCAAGGTCTTGCAACTTTTTTATTATCACACCAGCTGGAGTTTTTGCCTGAATAGCCATGGATATAACCTGGTAGAGATATGTTTCTTCAAAGCCATTTCGAGCCATCAGCTTGTGCAGAAATGATGATTGTCCCTTCAATATATAGCCCTTTGCACTACACAAACCAATTTCAGAGAAAACAATATCACCGCAGGTTGTCATCCTCACTCCAAGCAGTTGTTTTAGTGTTGACATATAGAGAGTCTCTGCACTCTTTAAATTTCCAGTCAACCAGGTTTCACAACTGTAGAAAATTGCACTCTGGAGAGCACTGGTCCATACTTTCATTTTAACATTAAAAGGCACATCTCTGTTTTTTGCTAAAAATGAGGCAAGTTTCATTACATGGGCACTTTTCGATTTCAAATGTTGGTTCACTTGGTCAAAGATTGATCCTGTGCTGATTGGGCTGCCAAGGTACGCATACCAACCTGTGTGACTTATCACTACATCGTCTAGGATTAAACTGTCTTTATCATTGCTGTTGACACACATGAAGCAGGATTTAGATGGGTGCATCACCATACCCAGGTCATCAGTAGATTTTTTCAATAATTTTAACTTCTTCATCATTTGCTTCCTGGATGTTGCAACCACCACTGTATCATCCATTAATAAGAGGGTATGCAGATTTCCGAGCCATCCATCAGGGCCACACTGTCCTACAGCATCAATGGTGGATTCAATGAATGAAGTAAACAAAGGGCAGCTGGTGCTTGCTCCTTGTCGCACTCTAGCACTAGCAGTAAAGGTCTAATTGTCAATCTCACCGGCTGTGCCTGACAGTGTAGCTGCTAATGCCTTTAAAAACACTGATCCACATCCTTTGGCATCTAATGATTTCAATAATTTAATCCTCTCCACTTTATCATAGGCCTTCTGATAATCTATAAATGTTATGTACAGTTTATGTTTACATTTTCGGGCAGTGTCTATCAGAAGCCTGAGCGTCAGTAATTGCTCCTCACAGCCCCTTCCTTTCTGGGCACCAGCTTGCTCTATATACAGTGACCGGCGGCCAAATCCGGACACTTTCATGTTTTTCACTCCTGATTTTCACAAAATCTTTCAAAACTGAGTAAAAACTACTCACATCGATAGTAGATCGTTAACTACATATGCGTGTAGAATAAAATTGACACATGTTCAATATGAACAGAATTATCGGGAAATTCACGCATTCAGGAAACCTGCAGATTGTCCGAGTTTCCATTGAGTTATACAGTAATCTTGGTCACGTCACCACTTCTGACGTCATTTGACAGTGACACAAACATTCGTGGCGTGAAAACAAATAAACACTTTTAACGTTTTGAAAGGAATAGATTAACAAGATGACTTGTGAGGCACTATATTCAGCTCAATTGCAATTAGTACAGAACAGTTTTACTCGATATTTGAACGAGTTAAAAATGTCCGAGTTTAATCTGCCGGTTTCGGACAGTTGCCGGTCACTGTACAACAATCAATAACAGCAGCAGCTAAGTCAAAGGTCAGTTGCAGCACTGGTTCAAATAGCATCAATAGAAACTATAGAGTGCTGTATAAGGATCTGATTGCCCTACTTAGTCACAGTTGGCAGCAAGCCAATCTTACACTGGGACATTATTCTGCTTTGTCAAAATAAATCAATAAATAATTCAGAATGGCCAGGAAAAGGTTTTGTAAGATGTGAAAAGCATATGGCCTAAACTAAACATATAGATAGAACTTCTATATCGCATAATACAACTCATAATCTTATGGATGCTCAGATGCCTAATATATAAAGAAACCCAGTACCTTCCTTATATATGGCTCTGTTCTAGAACGTGAGACCCAAACTTGCATGATTTTTCGAATTTGGGAACGTGCACGAATTTCATAGGTTGTTTTATCCATAGGTGCCCCTTGGTCTCTTACATGCTTACATGGAAGGATAATGGATTTATTCCAGTGATTTAAAAAAAAAGTGGAAATAACACCAAAAGATGGATGCTTCATAAAAAAAGCAAATCTGAATTTAATTCAGATCTCAGCAAAATTAGAAATTAATATTTGATTTAATTCTCCTGGCTGGGAGTGGGGACAGGTTCAGTGTATAGAATTTACCATATAATGATACTTGGGATGAAATTGATTAGGTGTCAGAAACTGAAAACTGAAGATGAGTGCTTTTTTGACATGTCAAGAAAAGTCCAACTTTTTCAGGGGTGTAAAAATTGGAGTATTTATGCCATTGAAATATACATGACTGCCCTGGGCATGTTTAAAAATAAGGATATTTTGTAGAAATATGTTATTTGAAAAATAAGCAATATGTTCGATTCCTGGCCCAAATTATGGATGTTTTTTGACTTTAAGGGGAAAATGGTAGATTTTTATTGAATCTCATTTCATAAAGGTACCTTTCAATCAAAATCATGCCAGGAAGGTGTGCTTAACTGAAATATTCCTTGTAGCATAAAATTAAAGTATAATATTGTAATAATAAATGCCAATCATTGCAAATGTGTTCTTTTTTTTGCAAACAAAGGACACTTTTTGACATATTTTGGCCTAAAAACAATCATTAAACCTATTCTACACATTCTAGACCATTCAATTTATAGTCATGAACTTTAATGGAATATGTCCTATGATGCACATCTATAAGTTACAAAAAGCTAGTGTAGATGAGCAAAGTTGGGGTATGGACACTTTTTGACGCATCGTGAAAAAAGGGCACATAATATCCCAAATCCTCAACTGCTTGCACATATATGATAATATAGATGGGCAAATATAATTTCCTTGTTTGTATTCATATCAGCAATATTGTGCTTTTAATTTACTTTGATGATTTCCCTAGAACAATTTGGTTCAACCATATCAACTGCTGACATGATTTTTGGTCTACAAAATAAGATTGGTTCAAATAATGGCCTAGTCCAAATATTTGCACATTTTTTTCTGTTTTAGGTTGGTGATGGGCATGATGTATTGGTGTGGTGTGGCCTTGATTGTTGTGGCACTACTAGTGATTCATTGTGTGTAAACCACCTCTTGCTTGCAAGTGATTTTACTAGTATGATAGTACTGCTTTTAGTTTTAGTACCAAAACACTATCTTTGCTTGGTGCACATAGCCACTATATAATCTTATGATTTAATACTGAATATGCACTTGCTAGTAAGGGTGGGGTCCAAAGTCCCCAGCATTTGTCATTCATTGTTTTAGTCACCCAATGATTAGGAGAATGAATTTCAAATTGGACACTTTTGGACAAGGAGTCTCAAAATATGTGCAGATTTTTTGACCCTGGTCAAAAGTATACAAAAATCCATTCACAATCTAATGACCTTCAAGGTGACATTGACCACACCATATGAAAGTCAGATCACATCCCCTCACAAAAAAAAACCAAATGTTCACTATTTGTGGTGAAATAATGCCATAACAATCCTTTCAAAATATGCACATTTCCCTGGTGGACATCTCTTTGGACTGTCCATGAAGGGGCCACCCTATTTACCATTGTCTAGTTTTCTTTTGTGCCTTCTTCTTTCTTTTTTCACTACCCACTGCTACCAATATGGCTGCTCCCACCAAAAATACTGTCTACACCAAATGTTCCCCCCTATAATTTTCTGCTTGCCTCCTCCAACACCAATGTACACTTGCTGGACGTTTATGCTTTTTTTTGACTGAACATTGTTTCCTAAAATATGGAAAAAATTAGTTATTAATTTCAATGTTTTTGGTATTTTTTACAAGTTTTATCAGTTCTTATAAATGAAATATAAGTAGGATATCATAATTTGCCTCTGCCTACAAGTAAAATGGGCTTTTTGGAGGCAAGTGGACACTTCCAAAATGGAGGGAAAAATTTGGTTCACTGATCACTTTTTGACTGGATATAAATCTTGTAAAAAAGCAGGGTTAGCCTTGGAATTACCAAAAACTGGCTGGACAAAACTTTCATTGGACTCTTTGTGTGGATTTCATACCATCTAGACATCAGTAAGTCATTTTATTTCAAAGATTGAAGCTTTTTAAGAAGATGTGTTTTAACAGGATGTGCACAAAATGCACAAATTTTCCTTGACATTGAACTTCAATCTTCCAGTTTAGCAAGTTAATTATACTTTTTAGCACTTGAAATTATGATCCCAATGTTGCCATATTTATTAGTGACAAGATACTGAAAACCGTTTTTCGATATTGAAAAAAAAAATTTCACCGCGATTCATTCTTTACAGTAGTGTATGAAATGGTGGATGTCCCTCTGACCGGTCTCACGTTCTAGAACAGAGCCATATATAACACAGTTCCATTAGAGGGGACAAACGAACAAACAAAATAAAGGTAATAAACACACACACACACACACACACACAAATGCATAAGCACATGCACAAGCATGCCACAGGACAGACAGAATGATTTCTTAGAGGTACTGGAAGTTACTCTCCAGTACACCCAATAAGTCGAGGGTATTAAATATCTACACTGGGCTATGAATGCATTGAGATCCAAGACTGTAGTACTATTGATAATGACAAGTTTTTACCATCTTGATATATAGTTTGTGAAAAATTTAAACAAACCTGGTTCAGCAAAATTTCTGAGTGGATCATCCCCCATAACCCAGCCATTGTGCGCAAAACAAAAGCGCCCCTGGTCAGTGTACATTGTGGCTTCTTCTTCGTCAAGAGTCATCTTTCCATTTGGCAGTACAAAGTAGCTGAAATTGTAACATATTACATTAAACTTGAACTTTTGGAGAGGATGGGTGAAAAGTTTGCTCAAGCTTGTGCTGCATGTTGTCCATGTAGTACTGAAAAATATCACAGATGAGTGATGAAGATCACTATCTACATTGTCCAAGATATTGTTTTGGAATATATCTGTAAAGTTTTGTAGCATGTTGGAACACTGTCAAATGATACCTGAATATAGCTTTATAATTATATAACAGCCACAATTATAATTGTGACTATCATATATTGATTACATTGATTGTCAATAAAATTGAAGGAATAAACCATTTTTATAGATATCTATTGAATTATCTAAAGTGTGATGTTAATTCTAATATTAATTCTTTATAAAGTTTTGCATTTGGGATAATTGTGATATGATGGTTTGCAATGGCAATGGCAAGATTATGTAATGGCAAGGAAAATGTATCTGTGTCTGACACAGAGAGGTATTGAAATTACATTTTATCTTTTAATTGAAATTAAGATTATTAAAAAAGATTAATTATGGTAATAAGCTTGGTATTATGGGAACAAACGTTGCTTTATGAAAGACCAGATAAACAGTAGGGTCTTGCCTGTCACCTCATCTTGCTGACTCCATGTACCGTATTATCCCTAATTGCCGCCCCAGGGGCGGAAATATTGCCTCTGAGGGGGCTGCTAATATGTGACTGGCTGACATGCCAAGACTAGGGTTCAAAATTGACTGTTTTATAGATTCACAATAGATTTTTAGTAACTAAATGGTCGCATTTTATTGCACTTGAAGAATAGTTTGATGGTAAAAATAATTGTTCTGTACAGTATTATTAAATATATATCAGTCCAGACACAAAACAACTAAGCATATTAAGTATTGAAAATGACAATCGTTTATAATCAGTGTTGAGCCCTGTAGTTCCCACACTTGACCACATAACTATAGGGTAATTAACCAAGTAAGTTACAAGAGGCTGGGGTGTGCTACTGGGCACCATACTGTGACCCACATGTGACCCTCACTCATCATTCAGGTGTCAGATCTTACGCATTGATGCAACATAAGAAGGAATTTACAGTGTAACATCACCTGAAATTGAGAAATATTAAACAAGTGTTTGTGGAAAACATTACAAGGGGTGTGTGTTTTCTTTGATATGTTTGCATGCATATTGCAAGTGAAGTTGTGAGTACTGTTTACATATCAATTACTGAGACAGCAAATCCCTGTGGTTTTAAGTCTTCGGCTCTACTACCCCAGCCACCAAGGCCTGGTCTGCTGATAGGTTTCAGACTGGAGGGTGGCAGTAATTAGGTTAGAGGGCGGCTATTAGGGATAATACGGTATGTTTTCAATGTAGGGCAGAGTAATGATCAAGATTCTGAGATGCATTTCTTCCACGACTTCAAAACCATTAATATTTGTAGTCCAACCAATAATGTCTGTTCCATCAATCATTGTCACTAAATGACAAAGTGAAATAGTGACCATATCTTGACAAAGTCAAATGAATATTACATATACAAAATACCATAACTTCGTAGAAAGTTGCATGAGGCTACGAGATGCACACATCTTTGTATTGACTATTATACAAATACCATGTGTACTAATTGGAGGAGAAAGGCCTCTTGGTGTTGCGAGCAAGCTAAACACAGTTGTGTGAGGCTATGAGATGCACATTTCTTTCCACTGAATATCATATATACAAAAGACCACAGTTTCTAACCTGTTCTAAAACCATAATGACGTTGTGATCAAGGTCAACGCAGTTGCGTAAGGCCATGAGATGCACGAATTGTTTCAACTGAATACCATATACATGTATACAAAGACCATACCCTCATCAATAATTGGAGTAGAAATGTGGTTTTTCTTGCTCTAAAACTGTTTTGAAGTTGCGAGCAAGATAAACATAATGACGTCATACAGGAAAGTGTCATAATGATGTCAGACAGGAAAGTGTCATAATGACGTCAGACAGGAAAGTGCTGTCATAGTGACATCCCCCCATAATGACGTCATGGTAAGATCATAAATTATGTTAATATGATCATGTAGAATACTGCTTTTACCTTTGATAAAACTCCTCCCTCCATTCTGCTTTAGATACCAGTTTTTGGCTATTTTGACTAATAATATAAGGAATGTATGCTATGTCCCTTCAACCTTTCTTAATATTTCATCTTTTTCTTTCCAATGAGCCCAAGTTATTATTATTATTACAAGTGACCGACAATAATATGAAATGGCAGAGATGCAAATTAACTTGCAATGGAGAAAGAAGTCTTGGCGTTTTAAGCAAAGTAAACACAGTTGCATGAGGCTACAAGATGCACATCTCTTTCAAATGAATATTACATATACCGTTTCTTCAATAATTGCAGTAGAAAGATCATTTAACCTGGAGTGAAGTCGCCTTGACGTCGCGCACAGTTGCGTGAGGCTATGAGATGCATGATTCTTTCAACTGAATATTACATTACAAATACAAAAGACCACAGTTTCATCAATAATTGGAATAGAAAGATGATTTAACCTGCAATAAAAGAGCAAAGCTCATATGTCGACCCACCATGGTGGCAAAGTTAAATGGGTGCATAAACTATGGTGTAATGAGGTAGCAATATGAGATAATAATAATAATAATAATAATAATAATAAAAGATAACAATGGGCCATAGCAATCTGTTCTTGAGAAAAACCAAGTACTGCTCAATTCCTCCAGTATTAGGGCAAAAATATATGACATACTGTGCAATATCGAAGTAATCCATCATATAGTTCTCCTTTTATCAACCAGAAATTATCATTAATGATACAAAATATCTCCTGTGACCTTGAGAAATAGGTGAAGGTTATCCTTAGCAAGGGATTTGGAGGATACATACTAGTACTTATGTCCAATATCAAAGCCAAAATACCAAATAATTCTCAACAAATCATCCGGAAACCAGCAAGTACTGCACAGACACAAAACTGCTCATGTTACCTCGAGAATTAGGTTAAGGTCAATCATATGCAATCCTATGCAAGGTATATAGGACTTACATAACCCTGTGCAAGATCAAAGTAATCCATTAAACGGTTCTCCTTTTATCATCGGGAAACCATAATTATATAAAATATCTCTTGTGACCTAGAGAGACTGATCAAGGTCATTCACCAGTAATCCCATACAAGGGAGTTGGGGGACACATAATCATGTGTGATATCAAAGCCAAATACCAAATAGTCCTCAATATATCATTCAGAAACCAGCAAGTACTGCAGAGACACAAAATTGATCCTGTGACCTTGAGATCTGGGTCAAGGTCAACCATATGCAATCCCATACAAGGTATATAGGACTTCCATAATCCTGTGCAATATCAAAGTAATCCATTAAACGGTTCTCCTTCTATCATCCGGAAACCATGATTATACAAAACATCTCCTGTGACCTTGAACAATCAGTCAAGGTCATTCATCAGCAATCCCATACAAGGGAGTTGGGGGACACATAATCATGTGTGATATCAAAGCCAAATACCAAATAGTTCTCAACATATCATCCGGAAACCAGCAAGTACTGCAGAGACACAAAATTGATCCTGTGACCTTGAGATCTGGGTCAAGGTCAACCATATGCAATCCCATACAAGGTATATAGGACTTCCATAATCCTGTGCAATATCAAAGTAATCCATTAAACGGTTCTCCTTTTATCATCCGGAAACCATGATTATACAAAACATCTCCTGTGACCTTGAACAATCAGTCAAGGTCATTCATCAGCAATCCCATACAAGGGAGTTGGGGGACACATAATCATGTGTGATATCAAAGCCAAATACCAAATAGTTCTCAACATATCATCCGGAAACCAGCAAGTACTGCAGAGACACAAAATTGATCCTGTGACCTTGAGATCTGGGTCAAGGTCAACCATATGCAATCCCATACAAGGTCTATAGGATTTACATAATCCTGTGCAATATCAAAGTAATCCATTAAACGGTTCTCCTTTTATCATCCGGAAACCACGATTATACAAAACATCTCCTGTGACCTTGAGAAGTCGGTCAAGGTCATTCATCAGCAATTCCATACAAGGGAGTTGGGGGACACATAATCATGTGTGATATCAAAGCCAAATACCAAATAGTTCTCAACATATCATCCGAAAACCAGCAAGTACTGCAGAGACACAAAATTGCTCCTGTGACCTTGAGAACTGGGTCAAGGTCAACCATATGCAATCCCATGCAAGATATTAAGGACTTACATTATCCTGTGCAATATCAAAGTAATCCGTCAAATGGTTCTCCTGTTATCATCCGGAAACTTGTTATCATCCGGACAAGCGGACACGCGGAATCGCGGACACTCGGAATCGCCTACGGGGTGGGTCGACAATGAAGACCTTGCCCCCTTGAGATGTCAGAGCCTCTGCCCCAGGTTTGGTTGTTACTCCAATGGGAGCCTCTACCTCCCTGACGGACCATTGTTCATTCTTAGGAACTTTCTGCCCCAAATCCATCTGAAACTGAGGCTATTGTTTGTCCCACAATTGTCTTCTGTTGGATCGTGTGTTTGTGGAGCTTACACAGTTTGTGGAGCCACAGTGAACATCTGTAGTTTGTGAATTATGTTCCCAAACAAAGAAGGAGCTGTCCCTTTCTGTGGCAGCAAAGGCTGATTCACTAGCCAATGATTAGCCTCAGAAGGTGATAGATGTTGTGGAATGGCATTAATGAATGTTTGTCTCCTGGCCAACATAGACTGTGCAATCGCTGTGGAGGCGAACTCAGTTGGATGCTGAATTGACCACACAAAGTTGGTTTACATGGTCCCTTTGGCTGGTAAATCCTTCACAGAGGATATTCCAGCCTCATCCACAGATGGCTCCTAAGAGCACATCCATAGCATTAATGGAGAGCAATGCTTTCCTGCATTCTTTCTCCACTTGCTTACGGTCCTCCATTTGACTTGCAAAGTGGTTTCCTTTTTATCAGCATATGCTTGTAAGCTCTCACCTACTTCTAGTGGAGCAGGTTGAACCACATTGGACCAAGGCAAAGAGTACTATCCTTAGCAGATCCTGGTCTTATACCAGGCTCTGTAAGTAAAAGCAGTTGAACCACAGTTTTTGGAGACAAGTCTAATATATCAGGTCTCATCATGAAATCACTGAAATAATGTTGAAAATGATGTAAAACTCTGTCACTCTGAAAATCAGAATGGAGATGTAAGAGACTTTCTCACTCATGCTTGTATTCTTTTGTAGAGCAAGGGAGATTACTTTGTTCCCAAAATACCAAGATTGGTACCAAAACCAATAGAATTGTAATAAATATCATTATCCAAACCGTAT
Organism: Amphiduros pacificus; assembly: GCA_949316495.1. Taxonomy (NCBI): domain Eukaryota; kingdom Metazoa; phylum Annelida; class Polychaeta; order Phyllodocida; family Hesionidae; genus Amphiduros; species Amphiduros pacificus. Next base: position 20,512,851 of record OX439000.1, on the reverse strand, counting down.
TATCTCATAATGATGACGAAAGTAGGAGAGTGCATTGAGTGGTGGTAACAAAATATTTCAACTGTGATTGAACTCTGTCATCATTCATCGATTCCACATTATTTTTTAGCAGTTTGTAATTGTTTCAGTAATTGTTTCTTGAAAATATAAAATGTTGTTTCATTCTATGCTTGCAGAACTGACTAATGTGATCCTTAAATGAAAACCATGTCTTACATATCACCCATTCAATCATTTAACGTTAGGGGGAACAGGGACATTTTATACAGAGGATCACAGCTATATGGGATGTGTTGGTGATTGTTGCTATGATACCAAAGAGTAAGATGTCACTATTTCATTGATAAATAGCTATAGCACCATTATGACGTCATTGCTCCTTCAACTACTTGAAAAAGTGCACCATTATAACCCACCAAAGCCTACTATATATATAACATATATTGGTCCAGGTGGCATCAATATTTTTTAATACACATCATGTATTTATCTTTTATGACTAATCCATTAGCCAGTAGCTGCTGCATTAGACCTTATCACTGCCCAGTGATACAAAATTTCTCAAAATTTCCCACGATTTTTATGACAAAAATGACTAATGGTCTGCATTTTGAAATATCTAACTTTCTTCAAAGTCAAGTCAAAATTGCCAAATGGTGTCAAAAGTTTCCATATGTTTGAATTATTTTCACAAAAACAGGAACTACATGAGTCAGGCATTTTTCAAAATTCTGTCTATTTAAACTAAACATAGGCATCAGAGATGCATCAACCCTCAGCCCTGGTAACTCATTGCACAACATTCGCTCCACACAATATTTGTGAACAAAACGTCACTGCACCAAGGCAAATTGATGCAGGGGTAAAAAAAACATAAAATCTACTTCCTTTGATAGCTTAGGTGTGTCAAGTATCATGAAACTGTCATCATTTACTATAGAATTATTGAGATGATGGGCCAGTGACCTTGTAAAGCAGGTTAAGGTCACCGTCCATCAAACTCATCTGGGGTCTTCACCAGATGCTTATGTGTGTCAATTCTCATGAAGCTGCCATCATTTGTCCTTGAGTTATTGCGATTCTTGGGATTTCACATAATTGTCCCTGTGACCTTGAAAAATAGGTCAAGGTCGCTGTCCATCAAACTCGTCCGAGGTTCTCACCAGATGCTTATGTGTGTCAAGTTTCATGAAGCTGCCATCATTTGTTCTTGAGTTATCGCTATGACAAGGATGATTTCACATAATTGTCCGTGACCTTGAAAAGTAGGTGAAGGTCATGTTTCATAGGAAAATTCTGAGGTCTTCAACAGATTCTTATGTGTGTCAAATCTCATAAAGCTGCCATCATTTGTTCTTGAGCTATTGCGATTCTTGGGATTTCACATAATTGTCCCCGTGACCTTGAAAAATAGGTCAAGGTCGCCATCCATAAAACTTGTCCGAGGTTATGTGAATCAAGTTTCATGAAGCTGCCATCATTTGTTCTTGAGTTATCGCGATGACAAGGATGTTCGCTACATACCTACCTACCTACCTACCTACCTACCTACCTACATATATACATACCTACCTACCTACATACCTACATACCTACATACATACATACATAGATACATACGCCAGGAGTACTGCAATACCCTCAGCCTGATTACATCAGCGGATGAGGGTAAAAACGATTAGCTTGCACCACATAATTTTTGGAGGTTCAAATGTGGAAGACATGATCTTTTTGGCAGGAAAAAAGAGCTTTGGAAGAATCTTTTTCCCCTAACATTAAAAGATAAATATTTAGGAGAATTGACAATATCAGACATGGCTTTCTCCCATTTTACGCCACATGGCATGTTGGCACGGCGCGACATAAATACCAAGGTGGCAAAAAAAGTTTAGGTGTTTGTTTTACTATTTTCTACATGAAATCCCCTACGAGAAGGCCATTTGATTCTAATGACCTTTACCTAACTATGAATTGACAATCTTATTGTTTTTGTGGCCCCATGGTGCCACTATCTGTAGCGCCAAATAGGAGTGAGCCATCAGAGACAGCAGTTAATTCAACTTACTTATGCATGATTGGAGCTTTGGAGGTAACGGTTTTCAAGTTATCTCCATCAGGTGATACAAATCTCCAGCGAGCATTTGCTAAAACATTATTGACAGCTGCTTCCAGGTGATTTTGTATTATGTGAAACTGTGCTGCATTAAGACTCTCCAGACAGGCTTGGAACTCAGCACAACACTCTTCAACTTCCTTTTCTTGACCTCCATTGAGCCTGAAAGCAGAGAATTTAATTTTAAGATGTAGACAGTATAAATGGTTCAAGTTTGGTAATGATATCATATTTACTGGTGCATTAGACAAGGTTTTCATACCCAAACCATTCATTAATGTTTGGGGGGGTCGTCTTATACACAAGGGTTGATTTACCTCATCTCCGGGCGTAATAAACTTCGCTCATACTGTCCAAATACAAACTCCCCAAATGGCGATATAATTAAAATCTCATACACATAGAAATATTCTACCACGTGTCAACAGTAGTAAGCCTTCATTTAATAAGTGTAAATTACTCACAAATTGGAGAAAATGTCAGTTTAACAATGTTTAGGTCGCGATTCCGAAAAGCGAAAGTGACTGGGAGAAGCTCTTATTTTTGGCGAGAAAACAATTGGAGTCCCGCCACAGTGTATTCATTCCCATTGAAATATTAATATATTACGCAATGATGGATCCCTGATGGATGGTTTGTAAGTTTGTAATGAAAATGCTTTGTTTTGACGCTAAGGTCAAGGACGTCATGGACATCGTATTTACGTTTTACTTTTACTTCTATGTCTATTAAAATTAAAATTATTATTTAATTATATCGCACAATTCATTTCTATACAGCCTTTGATGTCTTCTCATTCAGTGGTGTGAAAATTAGTAAAACGCTTTGTTTTGATGCTAAGGTCAAGGACGTCACTGTGACCTAGTTATATTGATTACTCCTGAGCCAACCCCAGTTCAATCACATGTGGCAAGTTTCATCGATCTTGATTTATTCATAGTCAAGAGAGCATAATCGATAAAGAAAAACAATATTGTAGGTGTTGACATTGGCTGCGACCCAAAGTCACCTGAACAAATAATCTTATATGTACTTTACATATCCACAATATCAAGTTCTAAATCAGCTTCTGCATACTTTTGGAAGTTGTGACCTATTTGGCTGAGGTCAATGTGACCTAGTTACATAAAGTACTCATAAAAATGTGAACAAGCATATTGTGTGAGATAAATGTGGTGCCAAATATCACATTTAGATGTTTTTAAAACTGTCTTCACCCAATATCAAACGTCCAAGTCTCTCATAGGCAGATCAAATCAACCAAGTCATATCTATATTGCAGTAATCTTTTGTTCTAGTCATGACTTTGACCCAATGTCACAAAAGGTGCATTTAAATAAATTACATTGGACATTTACAAATATTCACATAATATCAAGATCTAATCTTTTCTGATTTGTAAAGGATCAGATTCTCAATATTTTGGAAGTTGTGACCTAAATGGCCTATAAACAGGTCAATGTGACCCAGTTATGTTAAATCAGTCTAAAAATTATGAATAACTAAATTGTATAAAATAAATGTTGTGAAAAATAAATGCTATTTGTAGTGTTCTGCAAAATATCACTCTGCCGATTTTAAAATTTGGCTCCTGTGACCTTCAAATAGCCAAGGTCATCCGACATCGAATTTATCAAAGCCCCTCACAAGTAGAACAAATCTACTATATCATATTGATGTTGCTGCAATCTTGAAACATAGGCATTGGAGATGCATTAACCCTCAGCCCTGGTAACTTACTGTACGATATTTGCTCCGCACAATATTTGTGAGCAAAATGTCACTGCACCAAGGCAAATTGATGAAGGGGTTAAAAAACATAATAGTGCACATCTACTCCCTTTGATAGCTTATGTGTGTCAAGTATCACAAAGCTGCCATCATTTACTCTAGAAATATTGAGAGGATGGGCATGTGACCTTGAAAAGTAGGTGAAGGTCACTGTCCATCTAACTCATCTGGGGTCATCACCACATGCATATGTGTCAATCCTCATGAAGCTGCTATCATTTGTTCTTAAATTATTGCAATGACATGGATTTGACATAATTCTCCCTGCGACATTGAAAAGAAGGTGAAGGTCACCATTCCTCGTGCTCATCTGGGGTCTTCACCAGATGCTTATGTGTGTCAAGTCTCATAAAACTGCCATCATTTGTTCTTGAATTATCACAATGATGAGGATTTCATGTAATTGTCCCTGTGACCTTGAAAAGTAGGTGAAGGTCATGTTCCATACAAAAATGGTCTTCAACAGATGCTTATGTGTGTCAAATCTCATAAAGCTGTCATGGTTTCATGAAGCTGCCATCATTTGTTCTCGAGTTATCACGATGACAAGGATGATTTCACATAATTGTCCATGTGACCTTGAAAAGTAGGTGAACGTCATGTTTCATAGAAAAAATTCTGAGCTTTTCACCAGATGCTTATGTGTGTCAAGTTTCATGAAGCTGCCATTATTTGTTCTCGAGTTATCGCGATGACAAGGATGTTCGCTACAGACATAAATACATACCCACGTCAGGATTACATCAGGGGCTGAGGATAAAAATAGAGCATTCACAAGCAAAACTGCTCTTGTGATGATCATGACCTTGACCCAAGGACATGAAAAGTGCACTTAAATATATTTCCATGAATATTTACCAATATTTACATAATTTCCAATCTTTTCCGATTGTAAAGGGGAAAAAATGGAAGTTGTGAGGAATATGGCCTTTCAGTAGGTCACTCTGACCTAGTTACATATTTTTCAAAATATTATGAACAAAGATATTGTGTAAAATAAATGTAGTGAGGATAAATGTTACCATATTTATGGTGTTAAGCAAAATATCACAAATAGCCGATTTTGAAAATCAGCGCCTGTGACCTTGAAAATAGCTCAAGATCACCCAATATTGAACTCATCCATGCCCCTCATAGGTAGATCACATCTAACAAGTTACATCAATATTGTCGTAATTTGCCAGAAAATAGAGCATTCACAAGCGAAGTTGCTCCTGTGCTGGTCATGACATTGACCTTGACCCAAGGTCACAAAAATTCCCAGGCCCACATATTACAGTGGAATAGTATCTAGTCCCTGCGTATGACCATAACTGACTTTTTCTCATGTTCATCTCTGCCATCAATGATAAAATGGTGCATTCAGGATCGGCCACAAGTCATAACTTGCCAAGCTGTGCACTGATTGGTGAAAGGATACATTCATAGAAATTCTGCTTTGTACTGATGGGTTGTGTCTCAGTCAGCCAAATGATCACAGGTTGTGACCTAAGGTGGTATATACCGATTGGATGATATTTTGGTGGGTGAAACTCATATGCATGACTGGACTTGGATTTTCGAACAACTTATGGGGCATTAAGGGCAGATTTAGCGACAGCATTGAATGACTAGCATTAAGAATCAATGTAATGCAGAGTGGAAATGTATATACATTGCCTTTTTTATCCCTTGGTAATTCTTCGATTTATCCAAATTGGGAATTTTATAGCAACTGGTTAAGTATCTCGATTGATATATCTCGATTGATATATCTCAATTTTCCAGAGCAGACTTTAGCAGATGATAATTTCAGCCAATGCACATTACATATTGAATTAGGCCCAATTCTTGTCATGTTATTCAATGGCAACCTTCTTGACAAATCTTTGATAGCTATTAGATTTGTCAAAAGGAAAATAGGTAGAATTGGTCCCCTACAAATACAGACATTTTACCTACCAACAGCTAAGAAATTTGGCCTATAGTTTCAGAGAATATCCCTCCTCCTAACTTCAGAAGCTCTGCTGGCATAATCAGCAGAGCTAAAAAGAAGTCCTGTTGTAAATCACTTTGTAGATTTTCAAAGTATCAAAATTATTTTTCACTCTGAAATCATTATAACCCAATATATGTACATATATTCTAATATTTTAGAACAATTACACATGTTTTTCTTTCCAAAGTCTTGTTTCCATACATATGTGTGTCACATTTTCATGATTTACTTGCAGGAAATTCAAATTTGGCACCAAATCTAAATTGCCATAAATAATGAACTGATGGCATTAAACGTATTGTATGTTGTCCAATATATAAATATATATATATATTAAAGCTGAGTCATACTGAAAGATCTAGATGGCAAAATACAAAAAATATGTATGAAATGAAAAGATGCAAATTAAGTCTAGTTTTAGAACTATTACATTATGGAGAGAGGAGGTTTACATACCATGGAACATATCTGCATAATATACTGCCATCTGATTTCTAATGTGTTGTAGATATGAATAAGCATACTCATCAAATGGTGACTCTATGTCACCATTGTGTGACATTCATTCAACTAATATACCAAATACGGACCTCCCTTATTTTTAGATTTAGAATATAATTTATTAAAATCCCCAACAAACCTGTTTCTGCCAAACAGATTAAGAGCAAGAGGGATATCAACCGTCGCTTTCAGACGCCTATAGTGAGGATCTGGTATTATCTGAAGCTGAGTACTTCCTCGGTCAGATTGTGCAACTGCATCTAAAATAAACAAAATAATATTTTAATTGCCAGCTTAAAGGTTAATGTAAATCTGGGTTATCTTTTTCAGAAGTAACTAAGGTACTCCACATTACATCAGTAGTGATGCTAGTCATTCAATCTTCTCGCTACCTCTACATCATTGCCTTATATTTAATATCATCCAACAATTTAGACAATCATCCAACAATTTAGACAATCAGTGAAAATGCGCTACATTCCTGATTTCATGCAAAATTCCTGATTTTATGCTTGATTCCTGAGACCATGTTAAATGCCCAATATTTGGAAGGGCTTAAGCCTGACTTTATGCTAATTAAACTCTGGGGCAGACTTATATTTTTGGAATTAACTCTAAATTTATAAAATCCCTTATTTCAGTCACCTCAGCCAAGATAACGGCCTGATATGAGCACTGTGTGCTCAAAAATAGGGAGATCTGATTTACAGCAATTCTATGAAAATGTATACCAGTACCTAAGTTAATGTAAAATCCTATCAGTTATGTCAAACCCATTAGAAACATAGGCATCAGAGATGCATCAACCTTCAGCCCTGTACAACATTCGCTCCGTACAATATTTGTGAACAAAACATCACTGCACCGAGGCAAATTGATGCAAGGGTAAAAAAAACATAATAGTGCACATCTACTTCCTTTGATAGCTTATGTGTGTCAAGTATCATGGGACTGTCATCATTTACTCTAGAATTATTGAGATGATGGGCCTGTGACCTTGAAAAGCAGGTGAAGGTCACCATCCATCAAACCCATCTGGGGTCTTCACCAGATGCTTATGTGTATCAATTCAGATGAAACTGCCATCATTTGTTCTTGAGTTATTGCAATGACGTGGATTTGATATAATTGTCCCTCTGACCTTGAAAAGTAGGTGAAGGTGGCCATTCATCAAACTCTTTTGGGGTCTTTACCAGATGCTTATGTGCGTCAAGTCTCATAAAGCTGCCATCATTTGTTCTCGAGTTATCACAATGATCAGGATTTCACATAATTGTCTGTGTGACCTTGAAAAGTAGGTGAAGGTCACAATCAATTAAAAAAAAAGTTTGAGGTCTTCACCAGATGCTTATGTGTGTCAAGTCTCATAAAGCTGCCGTCATTTGTTCTTGAGTTATTGCAATGATGGGGATTTCACATAATTGTTCCTGTGACCTTGTGAAGGTCACGTTCCATACAAAAATGTCTTAGGTCTTTACCAGATGCTTATGTGTGTCAAATCTCAGAAAGCTTCTATCATTTGTTCTTGAGTGATTGTGATTTTTGGGATTTCACATAATTGTCCCTGTGACCTTGAAAAGTATCTGAAGGTCATGTTTTATAGAAAAAAATATGAGGTCTTAACCAGATGCTTATTCGACGATGTCAAAACGGTGTTGAAATTAACCTGATCGTCGAACATCGTCGGACATCGTCCAAGGACGTTTTGGGACCGATTTAGCAACGACCGTCATCGTTTAGGAGAGTTTGTGACAACTCCATGATCGCTGAGGACCCCCTGAAGTTTTGAACTGTTCAAAATTTTCTGGCGGTCAGGAACGGTGAAGGAGATCGATATGGGATCGTCCTTATCGCTCTGCAACCGATCTGGTACCGATATGAACCCGACCGTCATCGTCTACTCATCGTCCATTACCGATGTGGCCTCGCTAAAAAGTTGTCGGACGATGGTACAGCATGTTGTGGACGGTTATGAACGTGTTTTGAATGGGTTTGAACGGTGTTAGGACTGTCTCAGGGCGATAGAGAAGCGTCTAAAATGGTTTCGTGAACGATGATTAAAGTGTTGGACGATGCCAGGGCGCTCATAAGCGGGATCAGGGCAGTAGTAAGACGTTGTCAGAGCGGTTAATTTAAATGTGGTGGCGCTGCTATGCCCTTGCCTATAAAAAGGGCATTTGTTCATCTGTCCTCAGTTTGAGTTCAGGTCTTCATGATGGAGGATGCAAGGAGAGCTAGATTGGAGTTACAGAGAGTACTAGTACTGGGTCGTATACATCTGCAGTACAGAGCCTTGCGTCAGTTGAGATTACATAGGAGGTATGGCAGAAGGGGGCACCATCGAAGGCCTTGGGTCCAGGGTTGGTTGTCTCAGGGCAGAAGAAGACAATTTGGATTATATGATCAGTTAATGCAGGAATTACGTGCTGAGGATCCAAGAACATTTAAGAACTTTTTAAGAATGCCCCCAGAAATGTATGATGAAATCCTGCAAAGCTGGGCTTGAAACTTGCTGTAACTCTGAGACATTTAGCATCTGGATCCAAATACACAAATATGAGGTTTGGCTGGCAGGTACCACACAACACCATTTCACTTCTGGTTAGAGAGGTAAGCTAAATACAAACATTTTTTTATATCAGTTTTCTTGTTTTATGTGGAAAATGTGATTGAATCATTTATTTTGGAAGTTTACAACTTCTCAGATAACCTCTGAGTTCTTTTAGTGCTGTGCTGCTCAACAGCCTAATACAATTTTTATTCCCTGCCATGGAATAATTAAAACTTAAAACATAGGCATCAGAGATGCATCAACCCTCAGCCCTGGTAACTCATTGCACAACATTCGCTCCACACAATATTTGTGAACAAAACGTCACTGCACCAAGGCAAATTGATGCAGGGGTAAAAAACGCATAAAATCTACTTCCTTTGATAGCTTAGGTGTGTCAAGTATCATGAAACTGTCATCATTTACTCTAGAATTATTGATATGGGCCTGTGACCTTGAAAAGCAGATTAAAGTCACCGTCCATCAAACTCATGTGGAGTCTTCCCAGATTCTTATGTGTCAATTTTCATGAAGCTGCCATCATTTGTTCTTAAGTTATCACGATGACAAGGATGATTTCACATAATTGTCCCTGTGACCTTGAAATCAGGTGAAGGTCATGTTCCATCAAGAGAAGTCTGAGGTCTTCACCAGATGCTTGTGTGTGTCAAATCTCATAAAGCTGCCATCATTCGTTCTTGAGTTATTGCGATTCTTGGGATTTCACATAATTGTCCCTGTGACCTTGAAAAATAGGTCAAGGTCGCCGTCCACCGAACTAGTCCGAGGTTTTCACCAGATGCTTATGCGTGTAAAGTTTCATGAAGCTGCCATCATTTGTTCTTGAGTTATCACGATGACAAGGATGATTTCACATAATTATCCCTGTGACCTTGAAAAGTGGGTGAAGGTCATGTTTCAAAGAAAATATTCTGAGGTCTTCACCAGATGCTTGTGTGTGTCAAATCTCATAAAGCTGCCATCATTCGTTCTTGAGTTATTGCGATTCTTGGGATTTCACGTAATTGTCCCTGTGACCTTGAAAAATAGGTCAAGGTCGCTGTCCACCAAACTAGTCTGAGGTTTTCACCAGATGCTTATGCGTGTAAAGTTTCATGAAGCTGCCATCATTTGTTCTTAAGTTATCACGATGACAAGGATGATTTCACATAATTGTCCCTGTGACCTTGAAATCAGGTGAAGGTCATGTTCCATCATGAGAAGTCTGAGGTCTTCACCAGATGCTTGTGTGTGTCAAATCTCATAAAGCTGCCATCATTCGTTCTTGAGTTATTGCGATTCTTGGGATTTCACATAATTGTCCCTGTGACCTTGAAAAATAGGTCAAGGTCGCCATCCACCAAACTAGTCCGAGGTTTTCACCAGATGCTTATGCGTGTAAAGTTTCATGAAGCTGCCATCATTTGTTCTTGAGTTATCATGATGACAAGGATGATTTCACATAATTATCCCTGTGACCTTGAAAAGTAGGTAAAGGTCATGTTTCAAAGAAAAAATTCTGAGGTCTTCACCAGATGCTTGTGTGTGTCAAATCTCATAAAGCTGCCATCATTCGTTCTTGAGTTATTGCGATTCTTGGGATTTCACATAATTGTCTGTGACCTTGAAAAATAGGTCAAGGTCGCCATCCATCGAACTCATTCGAGGTTTTCACCAGATGCATATGTGTGTCAAGTTTCATGAAGCTGCCATCATTTGTTCTCGAGTTATCGCGATGACAAGATGATTTCACATAATTGTCCCTGTGACCTTGAAAAGTAGGTGAAGGTCATGTTTCATAGAAAAAATTCTGAGGTCTTCACCAGATACTTATGTGTGTCAAATCTAATAAAGCTACCATTATTCGTGCTTGAGTTATTGTGATTCTTGGGATTTCACATAATTGTCCCTGTGACCTTGAAAAATAGGTCAAGGTCGCCGTCCATCGAACTCGTCCGAGGTTTTCACCAGATGCATATGTGTGTCAAGTTTCATGAAGCTGCCATCATTTGTTCTCGAGTTATCGCGATGACAAGATGATTTCACATAATTGTCCCTGTGACCTTGAAAAGTAGGTGAAGGTCATGTTTTATAGAAAAAATTCTGAGGTCTTCACCAGATACTTATGTGTGTCAAATCTCATAAAGCTACCATTATTCGTTCTTGAGTTATTGTGATTCTTGGGATTTCACATAATTGTTCCCGTGACCTTGAAAAATAGGTCAAGGTCGCCGTCCATCGAACTCGTCCGAGGTTTTCACCAGATGCATATGTGTGTCAAGTTTCATGAAGCTGCCATCATTTGTTCTTGAGTTATCGCGATGACAAGGATGTTCGCTACAGACATACATACATACATACATACATACAGACATACATACATACATACATACATACCCACGCCAGGAGTACTACAATACCCTCAGCCTGATTACATCAGGGGCTGAGGGTAAAAACATGCCCTCTAACATGTTCAGAGTTATAAAATAATATAATAACATTAAATGTTATAAGTTTGACTGGACCAAGGAGCAAGACTTAGACAATATTAAATATATAAACCATCTACACTGATTACAGTGTACAAAGATGGACTGAACTAGTAATAGAACAGTATTAAAAGGTTACATGTTGAAATTTATACAATAATATAATAACATAAAATGTTATAAGTTTGACTGGACCAAGGAGCAAGACTTAGATAATATTAAATATATACATGCCATCTACACTGATTACAGTGTACAAAGATGGACTGAACTAGTAATAGAACAGTATTAAAAGGTTACATGTTGAAATTGATACAATAATATAATGTTTTCCCAACTCAGCAGACACAATATAAATTAAAGTTAAGTATTGTCTGACATGTCTGAATTGTTTCTGACCAGTGAATTATCTCTGGAATGAACAGGTGTGGTCAAAGTAGACATGTTCAAATTACACTGTGAATAACTAGAAACAGATGGTGGTGATTGGACCATGGAACTTAAAGTCATCATTATCTCACCAGCTGTTATAGCTGGCAAATTTAAACTTGCACCAGGAGTGGCAGAGGTTGCAGACCCTTGTGAAGAATGTCCAGCTTGACTATGATAACTTTGCATATAACCCTGATTCTGAGAAGCCCACACAGATGCATGAGGAGGATTACTAGACCAGAGATGGGGTTCTGGTTGCCACTGAGATGATGAAGGAATGGCACTTGTAGGACCTCTGTAACTTGATGGTGGTGCTGATTCAGGCCTTGTTGGCACTTGCTGTGGATAAAATTGTGGCTGAGTAGATCCCCAATTATGGGAATATGAAGGCTGCTGAGTTGGGTAGTTTGGCTGAGATTGCTGTTGTTGTTGCTGATGTTGCTGCGTGTCAGCTTGAAGTCTCCTATACTCCATTTTGGAAATGAGAGTGTTTGTTGCTAATTTGAATTCATGAAACTCAGCTGCAGATGCTGATATGAAAAAGTTTTTTTAATAGTCAAAATAAGCAGCTACAGGGCTAGGTGTAGCTTTGGCTGCAGCAGACAACTGCTCATAATCTCTTAAACTTCTCTCAATTGCCAGCCTGATTCCATCTTCTTCCGGGTCCTTATCTTTGGAAGTCTTCTTCCTTTTCGCAGCTTGCTCAGATGGATCATCTGCAGACTCCAGGGCCACTTTGTCTGCTGCACATAACATTTCTGCTGTTTCCATATCGCCACCAGCTCTGGCTAAAGCAGCTTCAACCTGCAAGTATACAAAAGCAAAAACATGTGTAAGAAAACCACAGAGGATATGGAAGAACAGAAGAGGAGATGGGAAGAGGAGGAGGCCTTGCAGCTCAGAAACTCTCACCACCAGAGGGCACCACTGCAAATGCCAGACATGTAATAACACTATTTGCATTTTTCAAAAGATTTACCTTACAAACAATGTAATGGGATTGTATACTTACACTTTTTAATGGGGCCCTTCTGTGTGAAATGGACTGTGCATAAAATATTAACTGATTCATGATCCATCTTTCTCTGTCAGTATAATTCCTGGCCCCATCACCACTTTTGAATTTGTGCAGTTTGGTGTTACAGTCTCTTATGTCTTTCCACCATTTTGAAATGTGATCTGCAGTATATCCCAACTCTTGAGCCTTTGAGTTCCAGAGTCGGTCCTTCAGTGCTTTATTTTTGTAGTCTCTGTTGCCTTTCTTCCATAAACAGGGATGCTCCTTGATCCAGTCTATTAACATTTCTTCTTATTGGTCATCTTTTAATCTGTGTGAATTTCTCTTCTGTGATGCGTCTTCATCAGATTGCTGAGAAGTTTCCTGCTGAGAAGTTTCCTGCTGAGAAGTTTCCTGCTGAGAAGTTTCCTGCTGAGAAGTTTCCTGCTGAGAAGTTTCGTGCTGAGAAGTTTCCTGCTGAGGACTTGCCTGCCGAGGACTTGCCTGCCGAGGACTTGCCTGCAGAGGACTTGCCTGCAGAGGACTTGCCGGCCGAGGACTTGCCTGCAGAGGACTTGCCTGCAGAGGACTTGCCTGCAGAGGACTTGCCGACAGAGGACTTGCCTGCAGAGGACTTGCCTGCCGAGGACTTGCCTGCAGAGGACTTGCCGACAGAGGACTTGCCGACAGAGGACTTGCCGACAGAGGACTTGCCGGCCGAGGACTTGCCTGCAGAGGACTTGCCGGCCGAGGACTTGCCTGCAGAGGACTTGCCGGCCGAGGACTTTCCTGCTGAGGACTTGCCCGCCGAGGACTTGCCGACAGAGGACTTGCCGACAGAGGACTTGCCTGCAGAGGACTTGCCTGCTGCGTTGCCTGTGGTGTTTCATCAGATGAATCGCTGCTGTCATTTGACAACTCTGCACCTCCAAATCACAATTGAACAACATATATTAGATACAGTTATTGAAGAGCGTTTAGATGGACTGCATTTGTATATTTAAAAGAATTGACCATCATGAAACCATGTTATTAACATGCTAGCCATGTCATACAGTTTGCATTTTTCAAAACATTGACCATAAAGTTTCATTATACCATGTGATACCAATGCTAGCCATTTGCATTTTTCAAAAAATAACTGACGATCCTACAAGTGACAATATACAGTTTTTTTCATTTTTCTGCTCTGGTTTTTCTCTTGCTTTAAAATGAGGTTTGTCACACTATTTTGCCTACAGCTGTAATTGGCAGAACACACACCAGAGAAGAATAACGGCAGAAAAATGGAAATTAGATATGTACCTGTGACTGTTTCACTTTGTGGGGTGGAAACTTCTGAAACTTTCTCTCCAGCATAAAAAATAAGTGCTTGTAATCTCGGCCGGGTATGGCCTCTAGCAGTGCTCCTGCCTCTATTCCCCCGAGGGGATTTAGAAAGTCCACGACCCCTTCCTTTTGCTCTGGGAGGCATGATTTAAAAGTAATCCTAGAGTAAAAATGTGTCGATGTGTTCTCTTCAAGCTCCTTGTTCCAAATGATGCGACCGTTGGTTGGCGCAGACCTTTTTAAACGCTCTGGGCTCGTCACGTGATCGTTTCTAACCATCGCGCACTTAAACATCTTCACGCCCGAGCACCGCTGACAGCTCGTTTCACACGTTCACATCATTCTAGCACCGTCCTGACACTGTTCCACCCGACATGGAAAAGTTTGTTACCGTTTTACAATGTTTCCAAATTTTGTTCGTTTTACTCGCCATGAACACGCCCTAACTGTTTTAAACGTTCAGGACACGATATGGGACCGTCCATTTGTGGAGGTGCAATTTTTATTTTTTGGGCGGGTAATTTGAAATCTCCAGCGGTCTTCGAAATATTTCCAAAAATTGACAAAAATCTGACCGTTTTGACATCGTTCATGCAAGACCGTCTATATGTGACAGCAACATTATGTGTGTCAAATCTCATAAAACTGCCATCATTTGTTCTTGAGTTATTGCAATTCTTATTGCAATTCTTGGGATTTCTTGGGATTTCACATAATTGTCCCTGTGACCTTGAAAAATAGGTCAAGGCCGCCGTCCATCAAACTCATCCAAGGTGTTCACCAGATGCTTATGTGTGTCATGGAGTTTCATGAAGCTGCCATCATTTGTTCTCGAGTTATCGCGATGACAAGGATGTTTGCTACATACATACACACACACACACACACACACACATATACCCACACCAGGAGTACTGGATATAGTCTGCAATACCCTAAGCCTGATTACATCAGGGGCTGAGGGTATCAATGTAACCAAAACAATCACTTTTGGTTGCTGAGAATAATTTTCACAAGATTTCTGACAGAATATCATTTCTTTCATGGAACAAATATAGATATGGCCATACACGATAAGCATGACAGTGTCTGGATGGTCTCAATAATTTTTTTAAATTACCCATAGAGTCAGAAAATTAATTGACTATGCTGGTGAACACACTTTTCTTGTTCCAAATTTGGCTCATACTTGTCATTTAGATTGCACAATAAGTCCATGCTAAACTTCAGAATCAAGTTAAATTTTAAAATTCTGCACAAACATTGCACTGGTTCATATATGACCTTACAGTAATGACATGGCACTTTAAACTCTGTGCTGCAGTCTTTCATGCACACTGTCAACCAGAGCCACACACAAACTATTAAGTGATAGGTTCACATCACCCTCTCGTGGAGTGTCTTTCATGTGCACTTGCACTCTGTCCCATTCCCATGCCAGTGGTCTGAATACAGAAACCAACCAACAATCCCTCATGCCCTTGATATTATTGGGAACCTGTTGTAACTCACAAACAAAATAAACATCATTTCTGGAACATTTCAAGTTATACAAGTGTAAAAACATAGAATAAAAATATATGTTTGATTGATGTTCCAAATCATCTCTGTTTGCTGCAAAACATGTGCTGTAAATATTGTACTTTGTTGTCATTCTAATAAATTTTTAGTCATTCTAATCAGTTCAGAGCCATTCTAGTCAATTCTTAGCCATTTTAATCAATTCCAAGTTATTCTTAGCCATTATAATGAATTGTTTGCCATTCTAATCTGTTCGAGTCAACTCTAACATATTCTTATATATTCTCTTCTAATCTATTCTAATCAGTTTGATTCAACCTATGGGTTGAATGTAATATCAAAAATGTAATATCAAACATTACTTGATATTATCAACTTGTCATTTTCAGAAGGTGTTTTTCCAGATATCTTAATAATTGCTAGAGTAAATCAACTGTTCAAAATACATGACCAAACTCCATAAAAAGACCATGTTTGTGCACTTTTGGAAACAAGCACCAAACTTGGCATGGTTGTACATTGGATCATTGCGAATCATTCAGGATATAGAAACACTTTGGTAGCGCCCCCTGGTGGCCGGGGGCACCACCTGTACTTTTACACTTTCTCAATTTGAAGTACCCTCAGAAAAAAATCATAACTTCTTTAATGTTTGAGATATTTCTATTCTGATTAAAGATTTGGAATGTAGGAAATATTCCCTTACAATTATTTGTTAGGGATATACACGAGTAAATACGGTATTATTGGTCCTTTGTCAGAGGAATTGTCAAATATGTCAATATTATCTGTGACCTTTCATCAAACTCATCTGGGGTGTTCAACAGATGCTTATGTGTGTCGAGTCTTATAAAGCTGCCATCATTTGTTCTAGAGTTATTGAGATGTTTGGGATTTCACATACTGTATTTACTCGTGTATAAGACGACTCGTGTATCAGATGAACCCCCAAAATTGAGGTTATTTTGCTTGAAAAGAGCAATTTCCGAATATAAGACGAATTGGTTTTTCTCGAGATATCGGCTCTGCTACCATTCAAGCTTGGCGGCCATTTTAAAAGTGAAACGTAAATATGCTTACGATACAAGATTTTAATGGTCTTATACACGAGTACTTATGGTAAAATGTAAATATGATTTTCATATTTTCGAAATAACAAATATCGGATGTAGCGGATCGGTTTTAAATGATAAATAAAGGTATATACCCAATATTATCACAAAATACGCTTTGCAGGTCGAGAACAGAACAAAACCATCGATGTTGCGCAATATATTATAATATTTCAATGAGAGTTAACAATCGTTTTCGCGCCAAAAACAAGAGCTTCCTTCCGTCATTTCCGCCTTTCAAAATGGCGATCTCGTGTTGTGTAAGCATATTTAAGAAGCGTTGTTGAAGATATTCATTATATCGCTTTATATCGCTTTCGTTTATAGCACTCGATCGACCGTGATAATATTGGGTAAATACCTTTATTTATCATTTAAAATGCAATTAAAATCGATCCACTTGTGAAAGCACTTCTGTTAAAAAGGGAAGACACGACTCAAAGCAGTGAAAACAATGACGAAATGCAAAACTGTGAACGCTGATAATTGGAATCAGTGAAAACAAAGTCAAAACAAAGCGTTTCGAAATAATAGACATCGGACATAGCGGATCGATTTTAATTGCGTTTTAAATGATAAATAATGAAAATATATTTATCCGTCCATGATAAATAAAGGTATTTACCCAATATTAGGGTCAAAACAAAGCGTTTTCATTACGAACTTTCATATCCGTAGAGGATCGATTTTAATTGAGTTTTAAATGATATACAAAAGTATTAATAAAATATTATCACAAAGTGCACTTCGCAGGTCGAGAATTACTCAACGAAATAAAATGTAAATACGATGTACGCTACGAAAACAAGAGCCTCCCCCTGTCACCTCCGTTTTTCAAAATGGCAATCTTGTGTTGCGTAAGCATATTATTCTTGCCGAAAATCACTGTCCACAGGTTGCTCTCGTGTATGAGATGGCCCCCCAAACATTAACTAAGGGTCTGGGTATGAAAACCTCATCTAATATACGAGTAAGTATGGTAGTTGCTGCTGTGACCTTGAAAAGTAGGTGAAGGTCACCATTCATCAAACTCATCTGGGGTCTTCACCAGATGCGTCTGTGTGTCAAGTCTCATGAAGCTGCCATCATTCATGTTATTTGAGTTAAAGGGTGTGAGGGGATTCGATATAATTGTCCCTGTGACCTTGAAAAGTAGGTGATGGTCACCATCCATTGACCTCATCCAGGGTCTTCACCAGATGGTTATGTGTGTCAATTCTCATGATGCTGCCATCAATTGTTCTTGGGTTATTCAGGGTTTTCAAGCAACAGGACTTTTGGAAATCAGGACTTTTTCCCCCGACTTTTCATGCCCATTTCCAGACATAACAATATTTTTAGAAGGGCGTCCAAACAAATAGAATTCAATTGTTTTTTTTGCAAACGGAGAAGGTATTTGTAAAATAATGACTTAATACAGAAAACAATTTCCATAATAAAGCGCCCCAGTTTCATTAGTGTAATGTATCCAAAAATGGAGAAAATGTGACTTTAACAATGCTAAATCAAGCATACCCAATACAAGGCTTCCATTTTGAAAAGCAGAAGTGATGGGAAGAAGCTCTTATTTTTCGGTGTGATATCAATCAAAGCGCCACCACAGTGTATTCATTTGCATTGAAATATAGTGTACAAGGTATTTACGCTTTACTTTTAAAATGGCCATCAAACTTGAATGGTAGCAGTGCTGATGTCTCGAGAAAATTGCTGAATGATTCTATTCAGTTTTGTATCATAATCTTCTTAATTTTCATAAATTTGTGCCTGATTTTCCTGTTTGAATTCTCGCCTAGTTATTTTCGCACCATCGCCGTTTTCGACAGGTTCGCGCCTTTTTATTTTCATGAATTTTGGATTTCTAGTACATAATATTATCACAAATTACCCTTTTTGACGCAAATGACGTCCTGGCACGAATTAATGCGAAAATAAAAAGGTCGCGAAAATTTGTCTGTATACAGTATTACCCATTACATTTCACCTACATAATTTCAGAGCCATTTGCAAGTGGAGTCTTCTGCTAAAATCGAAATCAGCTATTGGACAATTTGTCAACAAACTATGTTTAGCTGCCCAGTGATCTAGTGAAAACACCTGTTTGTAAAGTTTTGCTAAGACTGGGGCACCTCCAGATTGGGACAAGTGATTTAGCTTACAGAGCCCTGTTTGTCCATTAATGTTTTACTAGACAACTGCAAATAAATCGTATAAAAATTTATTAGGTATCACTACAAACCCGAAGAAAATTGTATTACATGTATGTGCATATAGCATTACGTTATCTTCTTTGATATACCCATATATTCTCTTTTTCCTTACATAAAATGTAAATGATCTTATTTGTTATGATTATCTTGATTAGCTCGTTAAGCTTCTTAGCCTTTCTGGTAACCTCCTTTATTTTAATAATTGTACTATCCTATTTGCCACTGTTATTGCATTTATTGTAATTATGAAATATTTGAAATATACCTCATATCATACCTGTGTAGTTTTCATAAAAAGTGTAAAGAATTTTTTTGAACAATAAAGTTCTAAAAAAATACATATATTATGTCTATGAATATACATGTATTTGGACATTTGTCAATTTTTTTAAAATTCAAACTTGGTGCTAAAACATGGCTTCCATGTGCATGCAAATTGCTGAAGTTCAAATGGTTGAGATTGAAAGGATTCAGGACAGGTACTGACAGAATCAATGTGCTGAAAAATTGTGATTTTTGAAACATTATCCTCAAAGATTGAGATCGGAAAGTATAAAAAATAGCACTTACCTGTCATTGCATTCTGAAAGGATCTCACTGTATCTTCAATATGAATCATATAAAACTCATGGATACGTAGCTTGGGTAGAAGTCTATCCACAATTATATTTTGTAATGCCTGCAAGAAATTGCAAGTATTAAAGAATATGTATTGCTGATTGAGCATTTGGCATCAACTTTATGTTATTGGGAGAAAAAAATAATACTTAGCTGCCTTGTGATGAATGTCACAATTGGTACTGTAATAATCTGTGGTGTCAACAATAATAGTAAACATGGATAAAACCATGTTCCTTAATACTAAATACTCTGCACTGGTTGAAATCTGACCTAATGAAGGTATTTTCTTTCGTGCTGTCTTGTATAACACCACACTTATTTTCATTTCTTCCCAGATTGTTATTGGCTTCAATGTTCACACACAAGTTTCTATGGAAGGGGACACACTGTATGAGCTGCTACTTATATGCATTTACTTTATACAGCTTGTTACCTTCCAGTACCTCAAATATCATTGAAGCCTGTCTTGGATTGCTTGGTCACTATGTCAGCCTGTCATCTTAAATGAGATTATTACACGTTGTAAATGAAGTCTTGTTAATAAATCAGGGAATTGTTAAATTTATGTGTTAAATGTATGTTTCAATATACTATTTTTTTTAAAAATGTATTTCATTATTAATTATTGCCATTATTACCATCATGAAGTAACAAGTCTTGTTTCTAATAAGGAAACTATCAATTATTTGTGTATGTTCACTTCTAATATTTTAAATCCAACTTAAAAGCTTTTAATATAGGATGTTGTGCATAAAATGATCTTACTATGTCTACCAAAAATATATATTTTAAATTTCAGGCGAAATATCTGGATCCTGTACTACAGCATACATATGGGATCCTGTACTACATATATGGGATTTGGTGGACACAAATATGTGATTTCAGTGATTGGGATGGAAAAATTGGTATATGACACAATGTCCCCATTGTGTTTGGGGATCAATCAAACCGCGAATGCAGACAAAATTTGTTGATTTACCAAGCTTTTTAGACACTTTGCTGTGTGTGACTTAATTGTGACATATGGAATTTGACTGAGTTACCTCAAGAAAGGGGGCTGCCAAAATAAGCAATTATCTCCAAGCAGTCTGAGCTTGTTATTAATATTCACATAGACAAGATAAGCATTGATAAGAGCCAAACAAAGTGTGTCTCTAGAGTTTTGACAAATGGTGAGGCAGTAGATAGTTTAATTGTCCCAGCTAGAGATATTTATGTTCCTTTGATCAAGAAATATGTAAAACCGACTAAGATAGTAAGTGGGTGGGACTTATGAAAACAACTTGGGAAATTGATGATTGAGAAGTGTTCAATTGTAGAATTCTGAATGCTATTCCAGTCTCTCCATGGACCCTCACAGTATAAAAAAGATTTATAAGGGATGAGAACAGTCAAATATGGGATATAGTGGACACATACTGGCATGCCAATCACTTTTGTTAAACATATACCCTGGGTTGCTGATTCAATGAAAACACATGAACAGTGTAACTAGCAAACTTTCTGTACTCTGCAGTCCAGGTGCTTTTCACCCATTTATAAGATATGCAAAGTAACTGCACACCTCCTACAACTACAAAACACTGGGTGCTTCAGACTATCATTTCTCTGGTTGCCTACCGTTTTTGCTTTTACAAAATCACAACTATGATAAGATTCCAGTCCAACCGTAGCTTGTGACAATTGGCTCAAAGGTAGATGCGTTGAGATGTCTGATGTTGAAGATAAATTTCTGACATTGGCTGGCTGAATGTTCGACATGTTGTCTAATGTGGGTCAAAAACTTGGATGGACAGACAGACTAGTTGTGGAACCCCAACTTGCGCGAGCAGACCTCTGGGCCCGATTTTTGAAACAATCTCAAGCAAGAAATTTGTGCTTACATTTCAAGTCTGTGCTTACATCTCAAGTCATGCTCAAATCCGTTTTTTTAAACATTTTCAAGCAAGAATGTCTTGCTAACATTTCAAGTTTGTGCTTAAATCTCAAGCAAGGCCCATAGCTTGCTTGGATGCAGTTTTTCTTGCTTACATTTTGTACCGAAAATTGAAAAAGATGAAAACAGCTGCAAATGTTTTCAAAAATGTTTTCTTGCAAATCAAAATGGGTTAAAATGTGACAATATTGCATCCTGACGTCACAGAGGTACCCAGAACACCGGAAAAAAGGTTACAAACTGCCCCGTGTGGCCTCATGACGTTACAATGTAAATTCTGTCAGAGCCCCATTGTAACGAGTTCAGAGGGGTCAAATATCGGAGCAATGTAAACAAACTCCTAATTTAGTGACTTGGGCAAACTGTGAAGGTATTTTTGTCAAAAAATAGTATTTTACACAAAATAAATGTTATAGGAACACAAAAAGGGCATATTTAGAGCATAGCTTTATAAAAATCAACGAAACAAAACTGATGCGGTTCAGGATGAGAAGTGCTATTTTGTGCTTACGTAAGATCAGTCCCAAACTTGTTACAAAAATCGGATGATCTCAGATTTGAAGACCATAGTGTCGCGACCTCAGTGTGGACAGCCAACACACTCTACGCTTATTATTAAGACATGGTAAAAGGCATACACATCTAATCTAGCTTTCTTGTGAGTTTTGGATCCAAATTAATTCATTTGCAGAAGTCATTTGCAGAAGTTATCCCATCCACTGATCAGCCTTCGTAGGTGTTGGGAGTGTGAGTCAAGATTGGTTGCATCCTAAGTCGGTCATGAAGAGGTCCCAAGTGGGTTGCACGTGCAAAACTATATTCTGTCAGAAGTGCTAACCAACATGAAATAAATGCTTGTTTTTTAGCCCAGATAACTTTTGAACAAAGAATACTTGCTATTAACATATTTGGTAGGAGAACTCAAGAAGATGTGATTTGGCACTTGATTTATGTAAGTTTGCTGAACCCCCATCAGTAACTCCTTTAGCTTGATCACATGACACAAGATGACATACATATCGACAGGATTTATCTTCTGCTCAGAAATCTTTGTTATTTTCAGCTGGTATTAAGCTCACTTAATGTTTTGCAAAATATAAATATACCAGGTAATTAGTATTACATGCCAGAAAATCAACTTTTTTGTTTGTAAAGCCAAATCTGTTACGAGAAAACCACACTAGATGGGATGTGTGAATGGGGTGACACTAAAACGGTCAGGAGGACCAAATGCTGTTTCTCTTAAACTACAGACAGACAGACATTTTCCCCACTCCTAAAGCTCTTGGGCTTCATAGAAGTCTGCAGAGCTAAACTGACATTTTTAGAAACAAAGAAAAAAGACCAAAAAGGTTGTTTGTCCAACTTCTAAATCGAACTTCAACTTGCTGTATGCAAGTGAAAACCTTGGAGAAAAGATTACAGGATTTGGACCAGAGGATATTTAAGCATTATATTCTTTAACAACACCACATTGTTCATGGTTAATCTTTGGACCAATAATAAATAAATATTGCACATCCTAAAACTTACAGCCAGGTGTTCCTCAGATTGGATTTTTGATGGTAAACCTTTGTGCTCCCACATGCCTTCAGCCACTTCTAGTGTCAGGTGCCACAGCCCTCTGTCCAAGATGTAAGCAGGCTTAAGATGTGGGTTGTTCACAACATTATACACGCATTCTGGGTGATCTTTTATCCAAACTGTTTCATTTGCAGTATGGTTGAGCACCAGGTCAGTGAGGGACAATACTCCCCATTCCTTTGCCATCTTGTTTACTAGTATAGCAACATCCGTAAAGTCATAAACCTTATCGCCACTACTAAAGGCAGGATTGAGTTTGCTTTGACTGGCAAGAGAATAGCAAGAGTTTGATGCTCCAAGTTCTTGAAGAGGTGTAAAGTGGATCATATTGTAGCCACACTCTTTGGCTACCCTCAAACGGTCTTCCCATTCAGGAAAAGGTCCAAGCAGCTTAGACAAAACTGTTTGACATGTGATTGAATCTAATGGCATTTTCATGTCATGCAAACCTGATCGTAATACTGGTTCAACTAAGAAGTACCCAGATCCATCAGCCACTTTCTGGTTATCACTAAAAGCAAAAATAATAAATATATTGCTCATAATTGCAACACATCCTTATATTGGTCATAAAGTGCCACGGAAAGTAAGAATCATTAATTCAAAATTATGAAATACATTAAATTATGGGTGTAAGTGGTGAGTGTCCTCTGGTGGTAATTTTTCTGAGGGAACTACCGTATTTACTCAAATATAAGACGAGGTTTTCATACCCAAACCATTAGTTAATGTTTAGGGGGTCGTCTTGTACACAAGGACAACCTGTGGACAGTGATTTACGGCAAGAATAATTGACTTTATCGGCATGAAAAGTAAATAAACTTTGCACATACTGTCCAGATAAAACTCCCCCAACAGCGATATAATTAATATCCATGATCGTTTTCGCGCCAAAATTAAGAGCTTGCCCCCGTCACTTCCGCTTTTCAAAATAACATCCTTGTGTTGCGTATGCGTGTCGCAATTTGTGGTAATATTGAGTAAATACCTTTATTTATCATTTAAGACGCAATTAAAATCAATCTGCTGTGTCCGATATGTTTTGATGCTTTTCAAAATTGTGACCATGTATTGCGTAATGCATGTTATAAATGGATGGATGGTTTTGTTCTATTCTCGGTCTGCAAAGCATAATTTGTGATAATATTGGGTAAATAACCTTATTTATCATTTAAAACACCACTAAAATTGATCTGCTATATCCGATATTCGTTTTTTCGAAAATACGAACATCGTATTTACATTTTACCTTAAATACTTGTGTATAAGACCATTAAGATCTTGTTGCGTAAGCATATTTATGTTTCACTTTTTAAAATGGTCGCCAAACTTGAATGGTAGCAGTGCCAATGTCTCGAGAAAAAAAAACGACTCATCTTATATTCGGAAATTGGTCTTTTCAAGCAAAATAACCTCAATTTTGGGGGATCGTCTTATACACGAGTCATCTTATATATGAGTAAATACGGTAAATTACACGCCTGACCATTTGAAATTTTTTTTTTTTTCATCCCCCTTTCAATATATTTGATTGCCAAACTTTCGCTTTATTTCCAAATAATACAAATGAAAATGGTAAAATCTGTTTCAATGGGATCACAGTGAATTTTCTTGACTAAAATGAAATCAAAACAGTTAAAAGCAAGCCATTTCCTGTTGTGTAATATGCAGAATGAATATGCTTGTCTTCTTCATTTCTCATCAAAACTATTATCAAGGAAAATGAGGATGAAAATGCTATTTTGAAAGAAATATACTTTATATCATATCTTATAATTCATTATTGTTGTGTTTAAATGTTGATTAATGTCATCAATCCTTTGATTTTAATGGGGAACATATTTTTGCATTGTAAAGTTATCAATTCCCATATAGTACAATATTTTAGTTATTTTCTCCTCTGCCAATAGGGGACACTCACTATAAAGTCCCACAAATACACTTAATATTGGATGTGATAGTATTCAATTCTTGCAGTACTAGTTTCCATCTTTCCCCATTAGTTCCAATGTAGTTGATACATAGTTATCAAATGGCTATGGTCAGAACCATCATTACCTGTCATTTATGGTGAAGTAGTAGTTGAAAGAACCTGCACAGGTAATGGGTACTTCTGCATAACTGTCATAGAGTGCTTTGCTGTGGGAATAATTTTTCCAGGTAAGCTCTCTGAATTTATGTCGATCAGGACCAGCCTTGGAAGTCTGGGGGTGATTGACAAACAGACGCACATCTTTATCAGCCAAGGTTACTCCAAGCACAAAATGTAGGGTCCATCCTGGAAAGAGAAAATAGGGTATTCTCAATAATTCTGTTTATGTGACTGTTACTGTCCCTTGTTAATCTCTTATTAATGATGTGAGTGTTCAATCAGCCTGACATGACAAGAGGGCCTGAAACTTACCGGTAGTCAATATGTTTATAAATTTGAGCAATAATTTGTATACAATCCATAACCCATGTCCAATATATATCCTTGCCCTAATCTGTTACTATAAGGTCCTTTATGGTTTTAGGGTTTTTATGCTTTATTTGACTGTTACCATCCCTTGTGGACCTTTTTTATGCTGTGGTAGACCATAAAGGGACACTTTCCATTCCTAGAATTCTCCATAGAAGTCCCACCTATTGACTATCCTAATCAGAATTGCAAGGTCTTGATCAATGGAACCTGAATATCACCTGCTGGGACAATCAGGCCAGGGCCTATTCCTGTCCCATTCCTTGCCTACAATACCAGACACCAACTTTTGTGTGGCTTTTAATGTGGAAGCCTTCCCAAATTGCTTTCAATATGCTTGACAAAGTCACTTGACATACCTACACAATCAGAGCACAATTCAATCTACACCAGAGGGGGACCTGGTCAAAATAACCGTGATACTAAGTGGACCGTGCTATTGAACTGCCACATTGGACCGCAGTCAAGCTGCTGAATTTGGGCATTTTATCAATGTGGTTTCACAGGAGTTATAGGGGCTGCCCTATGGCACTGAAAAATTTCCACTTTGAGCCCCCTTAACATGCCCCTGTATGGGGTGTAATACATGTTTTTTGGGCCCAAATTATAAAATATGCATTCAAGTTTCTTTAGATAAAATTTTAAGTGGGGTTCACCGCCGAAAGTTTTTGCTATATGTTTTGAAAATCTTTTTTGGAAAAATGCAGTTTTATTTTTTTCCCAGTGGATTATCATCCCCAGGTATTACGCAGTAATTATAAATTTTATTGGTTAACATAAATATGTAACAAGGGTTTCCATGGCAACCGTTTTGTGGATGTTATGTTTTTTTACAGTGGGACTAGTTAGAACATCCTACCACAGCTGACCTAATAACTCCCATGAGACCATGTAAATTATCTACAAGTGTAAATGATCCACAAGTTGGGGAAAATATGAGTTTACGGCAGAAAATAGCTTATTAAGATTAAGATTGACAACTGACACTTGTAAATAATTTACATTGATAAAATATTCAGCAGCTTGATCACAGCAGCTTGATCACAGTCTAATGTGGCAGTTCAATAGCGCAGTCCACTTGGTGTCACGGTTATTTTCACCATAATTCCACCAGAGGCACCTCTGGTGGACAGAGTGAGCAAACAATTGCTTATAACTCATAAATAATTGATGAATATTGTTACAGCTGACTAATTGAGAATTAGTAAAATATATGCTTTTGGGGAAATGGCAGTCAAATGGCAGAAAATAAAACGGTACAAATTCCAGATATAAAATCAACCAATAATTTATTACACAAGACTGATATCACTAATTTAAATACAGTTTTGATTATGAAGTAGTAATGGATACAGTTATGTAGATGAAGTACAAACACAAAATACAACACTTCTTACAAGAACCCACCACTGCTCTATGAAAAACACTTGAACGTGAAAATAAAAGATAGTACTCACTCGTCAGGTTCAAGCTTGAAAATAGTTTGATTGAATTAGAATGACCCTGAGAAGAAGCATATGCTTAAAATGACCTCAAAAGAGTCTGGAAATGCCCTGAGACCTTTGTTGAAATGAGCCGTGAAGCACCCTAAGACTCATTATGTAATGGTGTACTGCCAAGAATGGCTTCCAATGAGTCCAGGAGTACCCAGAGACTGAATGAGTGAAGATGAACGGTTAAATGACATCCTTTTCAATGCAACCAACTTCTTTGTATCGTCTAGCTTATTCAGTTTGTATAACTGGCTTTAAAGCTTTAAATCTCTAAAGCTGCAATTGAGAAATAAACACATGTAATTGAATATTAAAGCAACGTGATAAGTGCTCTACTGAATCAGTTTGTTTGTTTGGGGTTTTACATCACTTTCAACATTATTTCAGTCATTTCGTGATGAGACCTACTGGTAACAGATATAGTGCTGCCTCACTGAATTATCATGTTGCAGGTCCTTGACATGACAACTCTCCCAGTCACAGATTTTCAAGGACAATGGGTTAACCCTTCAGGCACGAGCCTCAGCTCATATGAGAAATTGTATCATGATTTCTATCTTGGCATGGCCAGGGATCGAACCCACAAACTTTGGATCACCACAGAGGAATTGGTGCTAATAAGCTGGCGCTCTAAACAACTGCGCCACGGCTTGTGGCCTTCACTGAATCAGATCAGCATAAATATCAAGTGCAGTTAAAGCATTGGTGAAACCTGACTTTCAGACACATTTTCTTTACATAACATGAATGTTTATACCCTAAACAGTACTTTTATGTAGTATTACCCAAAATATTCCCTGTTAACAACTTTCTGTGGCATTTGAAAGTTGATCAGTTGTCTGCTGAAACCTACAACAGCAATTGAACACTCTGTCAACAAGCTTTGTTTAGCTGGTCTGTGTACTCGTGTAAACACCTAATGAGTTACCAGTTGGGCACCTGTCCAGCTTGGGAAACAATGTGAACAGAGAATTGTCAAATTCTGCAAAATCTTCTCGGACGTTTGGACTCATAACCTCAAAAATATTCATCCGTTTTTAATATTTCTACCACCAAAAGAAAGCCAAGACGTTACTCCATTGGTATGTGAAGTGTCAACGTTCGATATTATGTTTAAATATTTTTTTAAAATGGCCGAAAATGTGTTGTTCCGATTTTGTCAATGTACAATATGAACACAGAATTGTCAATTTTGGCAAAATCTTCTCGGACGTTTGGACTCATAACTTCAAAAATATTCATCCGTTTTTAATATTTCTACCACCAAAAGAAAGCCAAGACTTTACTCTATTGGTATGTGAAGTGTCAACGTTCGATATTATGTTTAAATATTTTTTTAAAATGGCCGAAAATGTGTTGTTCCGATTTTGTCAATGTACAATATGAACACAGAATTGTCAATTTCGGCAAAATCTTCTCAGACGTTTGGACTCATAACTTCAAAAATATTCATCCTTTTTTAATATTTCTACCATCAAAAGAAAGCCAAGACTTTACTCTATTGGTATGTGAAGTGTCAACGTTCGATGTTATGTTTAAATATTTAAAAAAAAATGGCCGAAAATGTGTTGTTCCGATTTTGTCAATGTACAATATGAACAACTTGGTAAACAACACCTCCTGTGACTTACGGAGCCCTCTGACAGTTCAAAGGTCAAGGTCACACAACACATTTCCGGTTTAGTACTGGCAGTACCCGGTGGTCACAAGAAATCATAATTCTCAGAGCAGATGTTATTTTGTGGATTTCAGACAGATAGCCTGTATGTATGTCAATTTTAAGATCATATATTGTTTTTAGATACTTTAAACCACTGTAAAATTGCCTGTAACTTTCCAGGTTTCACCAATGCTTTAAGTCTGTCACATTTGTCAGAAGTGCTTTGTATCATAGTGGCTTTATGACAATATCACGAGCAGCTACCACTTTGCAATCCTAATATGGATGAGGATAGTCACATGATAAAATAATGTTAGTTTCCAACCTCTATTAAACCTAGCCTCATTATTTATTTTCAAAACAAGTGATGAACACTTCATAAAAGGAACAACACATTGGAACATACCTTTGGCAGAGGAGGGAACAAATATAACACTGCGGTAGTTTAAAAAAAGGATAATTATTTATTAATATGTTAAGTGTGATACAACTAGATACCTTGTGACAAATGTCATAAAAGATACCGTAATATTCTGTGGTGTCTACAAAAAAGTATACATTCATTAATACTATATACATTGCACTGGGTGATATCTGACCTAATGACCTAGCTCTTTTACTCTACTGTGATCTGTCAAGTGCACTTGCACTCTGTTGTCTGATCTAATTTTAAAATATCAAGGCCTGTGTCCCACCCCACTCTCATGCTAGTGGCTTAAATACCAATAACAACAATTTTCTGCATAACCCAAACCACAGATGCCACTATGGTTTGGGGTATGCTGAAATGATATGTGCCCACAAAACTGTGATACAGCTAAGCTATCTTACTAATATCAACCAAAATACACATACCATGGTAATTGTATACCATGGTAATTTTGCCGAAAGTGCCAAGTACTGGCTATACTCTTTTGACTACCAGGTGGCTACATGTATACAGGTATGTGACCTCCATTGTGGTGTGTCGGGGTGTCAATTTGTTTGTTTGTTTGTTTGGGGTTTTACATCACTTTCAACATTATTTCAGTCGGGGTGTCAAATGGCACAGAAATTTATGTTGAGGAAATATGATGGGTAATAACTTTTTATGGCAAAGTTTGGGATATAAACATTTTTATTATGCAAGGAAAAAATGCTTGAAAACCTAATTTCATGAATGCTTTCATTGTACATCAGGTTTCTGCTGACAATCAACTGTATTGAGTAAAGCTAGCAACAATAGAATTACTATAGAGTGCTGTGTAAGTGATAATGATGTAATCTGAGTAAACAACACTCAATACCAGCAGTGGCAAGGTCAGATGTTATGTATAGCACTGATGGTTTTTGTGCAGGTCATTAGGTCTCACAGCTATGGCAATGTCAGCTTTGCCTGCAAGTAGCTGAAGTGAGTAATGATAGCAACAATAGTGAGACAATAGAGTAGCCACAGTTGCCTAGAAACTCAAAAGATCAGAGAATCATGCATCCTGATGTTACACAAGCTTACGTAACCAGTAAGGATCAAAGGACCAATCCTCCCAATGTCCCTGAATGAATGAATGAAATCTATGCAATATTAAATTGCAAGAGGGCCGTAGCCTGGAGAGGCGGCCCTGCAGTGTGATTGCTGTGAATTGCAATTATGTCTTTTCGTCATTGATTATTGCTATTGAAAAATGGACTATTGTTGTTGTGAGTTGGTTAACTGAAAGGTTTTTTTTTTAGACCATTCACACCGGGTTCCCCCAACTCTTTTCGATAAGTGCTACTGGGTTCTTTAACATGCTCTGGGATAAGGTCAGATACACGGGACCACGACGTTTTACACCCAATCCGAGCGGGCGAGCAATAACCTTGCTGGGGGACAATTTAACCAGGCATTGTCAAAGGGGGACCTACCCATAGTGAGTTTAGAGGTGGTTTTATGTTGTGTTCAGATTTTGTGTGTGGGTTGCATATATGAGAAGTTATGTAGAAATTTTGATTAAAAAGTAGTGAGGATTGCATTGTACCCAGTGGGGTGTCCAGAGGCAAAAGTGAACTTTTTTTGTTTACGCTTGTTTTGTTTGCTTTTGGATGACAGAATAATTCAAAAGATTCATATTATTATGTGTTCCATCTTATTATGTGTATAAACGCCTAATTATAGTTTATTTGAAATTGCTATGGGGTGGGTGGTGTGTGATTATCGGTGCAAATGGCCCAATTTGGGGCACTGAAAGCCAACTATGGGCAGGATATACACTGAATATCTCTGCAACCGCTGTTGGTCATTCTTGTGAAACCAAAGCAGGCAATCTGTGACCCAGGCCAGGCATTTTCACTATTATGGGTGCCATGTGTTAGTAATGTGTTAGGTTTATCTACCCTGGATGTCAATGTAGCGATGTAGGGTATACATTCCATCATTGCTGCCAGTGGTAGGATCAGGTTCGTTTCCGTTTTAATTAGTCAATGTGTCCTCGGGGAATCAGCTAGTGGCCACTGTGACCTGATCTCTTAAGTGACCATTGATTGACCATCCGCAGTCAGTCAGTCATGCGGGGCTGCCTACTTCATGGGTTCTAGTGGGATCTTTTCCAGTTCCTATCTGGGCACAGGATACTGAGTCAGGATATAATGCAGATCCACAAAGTTTAAGGCATTATAGACCACCTCAGCTGCAGCCTGGGTGTGGTCAGCGCCATCTTCCACATCATATACTCTATCGTCATATTGTCTAAGAGGCATTGTGTAAAAGCATTCTAACAGATAGTGCCACAGTGGTTTACTGGTGGGCCTACTGCAATGCTCGCAGGCTCTATCCATATCTCCTAACAATTCCCAAGTGCACTTGTAGCCTAGTCTAAATCTATGCATGGTGACCTGTAGGGATCTGTGGTTCTCAGCTAGTCTGGGGAGTGGCTTGTATCTAGTGGCTATGGCATACCATCTGGCAGTTCCTGAACCGGGTACACTGTATTTGTGCCTGAGATAGTGCCTTTCCTTTGAATCAGAGACAAAAAGTCGTCTGGTCTGGCTAAGAAAGGGGAGGACATGGGCTGATATCTTGGGATAGCTTGGAGCCTGCATTCGCAGCCTCGTCTGCCATATCATTACCCTCAAGTCCAATGTGACTGGGGATCCAGTGTAGCACAACAGCCCTATTGTCTGATTGTAACTTATACAGGGTAACATAAACTCCCGTGATGAGCTTAACATTGTCTAAAGGTGACCTTTCTCTAGTGCTTTGAGGGATGACTGTGAATCTGTGATTACTAGTACTGGACCTGTCTTGTTGTGAAGGGCATCTAGGAGGGCAAATGAAATGGCAATGAGCTCAGTTTACAGGGCTGAGCAATTGTCACTATTTCTCCATAATTCCTGTCTACCTTCCTGACAAAAACCAGAGCCTGACCTGCCATCTTCCTGAACTGAGCCATCAGTGTAGTACACTGTTGCTCCCTGGGGCCGAACAATATCTATGGATGCATGAGCCTGTCTGAGCATGTCTGCCCTATCTAGGTCTGATTTCTTGCTGGCCATAGGCATGTATGTAATGCTATACGGGAGTGGCTTCCAGGGTGGAGGGATGACATAGTTGGAGGCTGGAGTGTCTGCACCTTGTGTAATACTAGTCCATCTCTAAACCCTAGGACTAGGGAAGCAGCCCTGGTGGCCCAGTGATTTCTCCTGGAGGGCATTTTGCCACCATCACCGAGGGCTATCTTGGTACTTTTCCTTAGAGGTGTTACTACATGGGAGTGCATAACCTTGGCTAAGAAGCATGCTGTGGTCTGAGCTATTCTAACTCGGACAGCTGGGATGCCTGACTCAAGTTGTAAATTCTCAGTTTTAGTCCATAACGGGGCACCTAATATGAGCCTGAGGGCTTTGTTTTGTATGACCTCAACCTGCTGTAATGCACTATCTGAGGCAAATGCTAACAGTGGTGTGGCATAGTCTATTAGGCTACGTGAAGTGGCTAAATAGTAGAGTCTGAGAATCTCACTTTTAGGGCCTATCTTGATGGAAAAAAGGGCTCTCATGACGTCTATTCTCTTTTGGCATCTTTCCTTGAGGTAATTGACCTGACAGTGCATGTTAAAGGTGCTATCTATCCACACCCCCAGATACTGATACACAGGGACCCAATCCAGGGCATGGCCCTGTATTTGGAGCTGTGAGCTGGGTGTGTTCATTTTTATGCACATTGCTTTTGTTTTGGAGGCAGATATTTTGAGCCCTAAGCTTGTGCATTCTCTAGATAGGATGTCTAGCGAGTTCTGAGCTTTGAGGGTCAATCCCTTACCTGTGACTGTCAATACCAAGTCGTCAGCATAGCAAAGCAGCTGTACACCTGGGGGGAATTTGAGGGAAACTAATCTGCTCATGAGGATGTTGAATAGCGTGGGGGACAGGACACCACCTTGGGGTGTGCCATTCTCGTGAGCATGATAAGCACTATAAGTTCCCTGATAGCACACCCTACTTTTCCTGCCTGTGAGATAGGAAGCAACCCAGGCAAGTAGCTTGCCTTTGATGCCCTTGCTGGTTTAAGTGGCTAAAATTGCTTTTGGGCTGGCTAACTCAAACGCTTTCTCAAGGTCTAAAAAGATGGCAATGCTTTGACCTGTCGTGATGATGGAAAGCAGTGTGGCTATAATGTGGGTGGTGCTGACTGCCTTAATGTACCCGAAGATGTTGTGGTGAAAGGGCCCTAGTTCATACAGCAGCCGGTTTAGTACTAATCTCTCCATTGTATTGCATATGCAACTCGTGAGCGAGATTGGCCTAGGTTTGGTGGGTTCTTTGGGCTTGGGGATGGGCTGTATGTCAACAAGCTTCCACTTTGACGGGAGCTGGCCAGAAAGAGTGATTTTTTAGAAAGCAGATTTAAGATGGAGTCCAGATAAGTGTATTCCAGGAATGAATGAGATTGAAGAAATGAGATGTCTTGATTGAGTGTATAAACAGACTTACTAACACTGGTTTCAAGCTTGACTGAGCTCTCATCAGGGAGTTGTCTGGCATTCAGAACAAATTTGTATTCTGGACAGTTAATATCATGGGTAACCTCGTGAGATACCATTCTGTTGCTATTTTGTCTATTGTCATTTTTGGAGCACAAATACAGGCTGTTTTAATGCATGTGCTGAAAGGGTCTTAACAGGGATAGAATGTAAACTTTAATATGAGGGCCTAGTTGGTCTTTTTTTAAGGCTGAAGAGAACTCAATTTTACACATACTCACAATGCTTCTTTGGAATTCTTAAAAATTCTTCAAACTTAAGGAGATGTGATTGGAGAAATATTGTCTTACCTTTCTCCAGCCTGTAGAGAGTTGCTTCTTTTTTTTCACCCCTATTCAGAGTCAGTACTCTGAGTTGTCCTGTGAGACTTGCAGACATTCTAAAACATGTAAAACAAAGAGCAGTATAAAACAGGTGCTTCATCTAAACATTTCTTACACAATCATTTACACCACACTGTATAGAAATCTACCATATTTACTTGAATATAAGACTACTCGTGAATATAAGACTACTCGTGAATAAGACGAACCCCCCCCCCCCAAATTGATGGTATTTTGCTTGAAAAGACCAATTTCCAAATTAAGACGAGTCAGTTTTTCTTGAGACATCAGCACTGCTACCATTCAAGTTTGGTGGCCATTTTTAAAGTGAAACAAAAAAAGAGCTCTTATACACAAGGACAACCTGTGGACGGTGATTTACGGCAAAACGTAAATACGATGTCTGTGACGTCCTTGACCTTAGCGTAAAAACAAAGCATTTTCATTACGACCTTTCATATTTTCGAAATAATGGATATCGGACATAGCGGATCAATGGTAATGTTACGGGGAACAGGGACACTTTATACAAAGGATCACAGCTGTATGAAATGTGTTGTTGATTGTTGCTAAGTTACCAAAAGGTATGATGTCACTATTTCATTGATGAATAGTCACAGAACCAAACTCATCCGGGATCTTCACCTGATGCTTCTGTGTGTCAAGTCTCATGAAGCTGCCATCATTTGTTCTCAAGATAAAAGGGTGTTAGGGGATTTGATATAATTGTTCCTGTGACCTTGAGTAGTGGGTGAAGGTCACCATCCATCAAACTCGCCTGGGATTTTCACCAGTTGTTTGTGTGTCAAGTCTCATAAAGCTGCCAGAATTTCCGAAACACAGATGGTCCCTTTTTTGATGAGCACTGCCGATTGCTTGTCAAAAAAGGAACTATCTTTGTTATTCTGTGATCAGTACGATCATGGGGAACGTGTATTCATTTCCTGTGGTTTGTGATTCGTTTTTTTCTGTTGGCAGTATGGTACAAGCAATTGACGCCACTGTGGAGTGTTCGCCATGTGCATGTAATAGATTCCAATATGTACATGCATCCGTGTATTAATACATTCCTGAAAGAGGTAAACATAGAAAAAGAAGTATGTGATGTAATCAAAGCAGAACTTCAAAACGAGATCATGTTCACCCATTGGTGCATAAAAATATCACTTAGAATTGTTTGGAAATGCTTCCCAATCGACAGAGCATGGAATTCTGAGTATGTTTAGTTCAAATTTGGTGCAAATCGGACTATTTGAACAGAAATGACAAGCAAAAGTCTGATCGATGATTTGCGTTAGCACCTGAGTGATATTAGAGGAACTTACATAATCTTGCCTGAAAAGTAACAGCTTTGCATACAGTTGTGCAAAAAAATTTGTTGATATACCAAATTAAATTTTTTTAAAGATGAATAAAGATAATTTCCACTACCCCATCAATGATTGTTTCATTTTCTGTTTATTTTAATTTTTGTTCTGTTTGTTGTAAGATTTGTTTTGTTTGTTAGTTTTTTCTCATCCGTGTTACATGTGGAGCACCACTTTTTCTTGTTTCTTGAGTTATCACAATGACAAGCAAGTTCACACACACACACACACACACACATGCCAGAGGCACTGCAATACCCTCAGCCTGATTAAATCAGGGGCTGAGGGTAAAAATACTTTACTGTCTGCTAAATGCATTGCAATGCAACAATATTGCACCATGTCACAGAAGCATCTAAAACAATGGTAAAAGGTTACAAAATGCCCTATGTGGCCTCATGATGTTACAAAGAAAATTCCGTCAGTGCCCACTGTGTGGAGTTCAAACTTGTAATTCAGTGATTTGGGTCGAATATGGAGGTATTTTTGACAAAAAATAGTAGTTTTCATGAAACAAATGGTATAGGAACATAAAATGGACATAAAACTGATGCAGGTCACGATGAGAAGTGTCACTTGTGCTTACATAAGTTCTGTCTCAGATGTGTTTTAAAATCGGACGAACTCAGATTTGAAGACCATACTTACGCAAGTAAATATTAGATTTCAAGTTCTTGCTTCCATTTTCTTGCTTGAGATTGTTTCAAAAAGTTGGCCCTGTTGTATCATAGATCTGCTTCTCAAAAAAGATGCAAGGCCATACCTGATGATATATGCACACTTTGCTTTGCTACAAAAAATTGGGTTGCAATTTTTGAGTCAGGGAAAATTCTTTGTCACAATCAAGCAATAATATGTTTCACGGGGCAGGAATAGTGACTCATCACTGTTTTGATTATCCAAAATATTTAAGATTCGAGAACCTGGTCTTTTGTACCAAAACTTGTCATAGTCGCAGGTAGGTAGTGGCATAAGCTGGGCCATTCTGCTTTACACTTGGCAACTGCAGGTTCTCATCCAGTGGTGGAGGATGAACTACTCGATCTTGAATGTCTAATTAACCTGCATCTCCTGAATTCACTGCTGAAGCCTGTGAAAACAATTTTGTTGCTGTGAATAGCTTCATTGATTCCTCTTCTTGCTTAATTCTTACAGTTTGCATTACTTCCCATGTTGCCTAATTCGATGTCTTTACCACTGACAAAACATTTTGCTTTTAGTATATCAGATCGATGTCTAGCAAGCCACCTGGCAAATTCAGACTGGGTCAGTCATTCTGTATTAAAACTTGTTTGTCTATTCATGTTAAACTAAAAGGCTACCAACACCATGGGCGACCAAACAATCTACTGTTAGTGTAATTATATTTGTTATGTGCACTGTACAAGGACTTCCCATATACCATACATTCACACTTGCAGGATAAATATAGGCATCAGAGATACATCAACCCTCAGCCCTGGTAACTTACTGCACAACATTCCCTCCACACAATATTTGTGAACAAAACATCACTGCATCAAGGCAAATTGATGCAGGGGTAAAGAAAACATAATAGTGCACATCAACTTCCTTTGATAGCTTTGATAGCTTCCTTTGATCAGTCAGGATCGAGCTGCCCTTCAACGGCCGATTACATTTGCATTTTGCCTCGTTTTGAACTATGTATAAATTTGGTTGCTAAGTGTTTGTAAAAATGTGCGGACGCTTCAGAAAACAGCTTTGACTCGTCTGTACCATTGAAACCAGAATTGTCAAAATTTGCGTGCCTCAAAAGTGTAGCAGTGTTGATTGACAGCCTCCAACAAGGCAAGATCCGATCTGTCAAGTGCTCCTGTTTGACCCCAAATGAATTTTTAATGGTGAAAAGTCATCCAGTAGTAAATGATAGTGTAATAAACCTCTCAGTCTTGACAGATTTTCAAAATCTTTTTGCCTTTGTGAAATAAATTGAATGAAAAGAAAAGCCTTGTTCAGACGCTGATATTGAACGTCAGACGTCACATTTAAAAGAAAATGTTCCATTTGGCGGGAAAAGCAGGAGCTCGATCCTGACTGTTATGTTTGTCAAGTATCATGAAACTGTCATCATTTACTCTAGAATTATTGAGATGATGGGCCTGTGACCTTGAAAAGCAGGTGACGGTCACTGTCCATCAAACTCATCTGGGGTCTTCACCAGATGCTTATGTGTGTCAACTCTCATGAAGCTGCCATTATTTCTTCTTGAGTTATTGCAATGACCTGGATTTGACATACTTGTCCCTGTGACCTTGAAAAGTGGTGAAGGTCACATTCATCAAACTCTTTTGGGGTCTTTACCAGATGCTTATGTGTGTCAAGTCTCATAAATCTGCCATCATTTGTTCTCGAGTTATCACAGTGATTGGGATTTTACATAATTGTCCCTGTTACCTTGAAAAGTAAGTGAAGGTCATGTTCCATAAAAAAGTCTATGGTCTTCATCAGATGCTTGTGTGTCAAATCTCATAAAGCTGCCATCATTTGTTCTTGAAATATTGGGATTCTTGGGATTTCACATAATTGTACCTGTGACCTTGAAAAGTACCGTATTTACTCATGTATAAGACGAGGTTTTTTTCCAAAAACTCTTAGTTAATGTTTAGGGGGTCGTCTTATACACGAGAGCAGTCTTATACTCGAGTATTTACGGTAAAACGTAAATACGGTAAAACGTAAATACGATGTTCATATTTTCGAAATAACGAATATCAGACGTAGCAGATTGATTTTAATTGTGTTTTAAATGATAAATAAAGGTATTTACCCAATATTATTGGTCTATTATTTCAAAACGCTTTGTTTTGACTTTGTTCTCACTGATTCCAATTATCAGCGTTCAGTTTTGCGTTTCGTCATTGTCTCTGATTGCGTTTTAAATGATAAATAAAGGTATTTACCCAATATTATCACAAATTGTTCCAGAACAGAACAAAACCATCAATCCATTTAAAACGCAATTAAAATCGATCCACGTGTGAAAGCATTTCTGTCCAAGCGGGAAGACACGACTCAAAGCAGTGGAGACAATGACGAAACGCAAAACTGTGAACGCTGATAATTGGAATCAGTGAGAACAAAGTCGAAACAAAGCGTTAATTGCATTTCAAATGATCTGATAAATAAAGGGATTTACCCAATATTATCACAAATTATGCATTTCGTCATTGTTGGACAGAAATTCGATGTGCGGAACACGGTAAATTTGATGTGCGGCAACACGAAGAGAAGCCAGGGATCCATCGTTGCGCAATATATTAAATTTTTCAATGCGAGTTGATACACTCCATTTGTTTTCGCGCCAAAAATAAGAGCTTGTCCCCGTCACTCCCGCTTTTTAAAATGACGACCTCGTATTGCGTAATGCATTTAAATGGATGAATGGTTTTGTTCTGTTCTCGACCTGCAAGGCATATTTTGTGTTAATGTTAGGTATATACTTTTATTTATCATTTAAAACGCAATTAAAATTGATCCACGTGTGAAGGCATTTGTCAAGAAGGGAAGACACGACTCAACTCAACACGTGGTCGCAATTTTGAAAGGCGGAAGTGACGGGAAGAGGCTCTTGTTTGTAGCACGAAAACGATTGTTAACTCACATTGAAATATTAATATATTGTGCAATAACCTGCAAAGTGTAATTTGTGATAATATTATGTATATACCTTTATTTATCATTTAAAACGCAATTAAAATCGATCCACGTGTGCAAGCACTTCTGTCAACATGGAAGACACGACTCAAAGCAGTGGAGACAATGACGAAACGCAAAACTGTGAACGCTGATAATTGGAATCAGTGTTTCGAAATAATATTGGGTAAATACCTTTATTTATCATTTAAAACGTAATTAAAAGCAATCCGTTATGTCACTCCCGCTTACGACCTCGTATTGCGTAATGCATGTTAAATGATTGGATGGTTTTGTTCTGTTCTTGGCCTGCAAAGCGAATTTGTGATAATATTGAGTAAATACCTTTATTTATCATTTAAACGCAATTAAAATCGACCCGCTACGTCTGATATCCGTTATTTCGAAAATACGAACATCGTATTTACGTTTTACCGTATTTACTCGTGTATAAGACTGCTAAGATCTTATATCGTAAGCATATTTAAGTTTCACTTTTAAAATGACCGCCAAGCTTCAGCTGAAGCTTGAATGGTAGCAGAGCCGATATGTCAAGAAAAACCAACGTCTTATATTCGGAAATTGGTTTTTTTTTTTAGCAAAATAACCTCAATTTTGGGGGTTCGTCTTATACACGAGTCGTCTTATACACGAGTCGTCTTATACACAAGTAAATACAGTAGGTGAGGGTTCTGTTTGTTTGTTTGGGATTTTACATCACTTTCAACATTATTTCACTCATTTCTTGATGAGACCTACTTGTAGCAGATATAGTGCTGCCTCACTGAAGGTCATATTTCATTAAAAAAATTTGGAGGTCTTCACCAGATGCTTTTGTGTGTCAAATCTTATAAAGCTGCCATAATTCATTCTCGAGTTATAGCAATGATAGTGATGTTATAGCAATGATGTTCCATACAAAAATGTCTGAGGTCTTCACCAGATGCTTATGTGTGTCAAATCTCATAAAG
This sequence comes from Amphiduros pacificus, assembly GCA_949316495.1. Classification (NCBI taxonomy): domain Eukaryota; kingdom Metazoa; phylum Annelida; class Polychaeta; order Phyllodocida; family Hesionidae; genus Amphiduros; species Amphiduros pacificus. The sequence goes on along the minus strand of OX439000.1, from coordinate 20,472,760 downwards.
CTGCCATCCTTTGTTCTTGAGTTATTGCGATTCTTGGGATTTCACATAATTGTCCCTGTGACCTTGAAAAGTATGTGAAGGTCATGTTTCATAGCAAAAATTTGGAGGTCTTCACCAGATGCTTATGTGTGTCAAATCTTAAAAAGCTGCCATCATTTGTTCTGGAGTTATAGCAATGATAGTGATTTCACATAATTGTCCCTGTGACCTTGAAAAGTAGGCGAAGGTCATGTTCCATACAAAAATCATCACCAGATGATTAAGTGTGTCAAATCTCATAAATATGCCATCATTTGTTCTTGAGTTATTGCGATTTCACATAATTGTCCCTGTGACCTTGAAAAGTAGATAAAGGTCATGTTTCATATAAAAAATCCAAGGTCTTCACCAGATGCTTATGTGTGTCAAATTTCATAAAGCTGCCGTCATTTGTTCTTGAGTTATTGCAATTCTTGGGATTTCACAAAATTGTCCCTGTGACCTTGAAAAATAGGTCAAAGTCGCCGTCCATCGAACTCCTCCGAGGTTTTTGCAAGATGCTCATGTATGTAAAGTTTCATAGAGCTGCCATCATTTGTTCTCGAGTTATCGCGAGACAAGGAGACAAGATTGCTTTCACACATTTGTGAAAGTATAGATACCTTGACTGGACTGGTGAGCATGGATAACAAGGCAAGGATTGATTTTAAGATATCCGTACTGACGTGTATGTTGCAAAATGGCTTTCCCCCAAAATACCCATCTCAATTATTAAATTATAAAGAGTTAGGTATGGGACTACGATCAAATGATAAGAATGAATACATGGTACCTAGGACTAATTTAAAATCATATGGTGACAGAGCATTTATGGTATATGCCAAAAAATTGGTGTGCCCTGCCCCTCGAGGTGAAAAACTGTAAAACAGTAGACACTTTCAAGAAAAAACTTAATATTTTTCTATATAGAAAGCATTATCTTGGAGAAAGCGCTATGAGCAGACCTGGTCTGGTATAGCGCTATCTAAATCGTTATTATTATATTATTATTATTATTATTATTATTATTAAGGATGTTCGCTACACACACACACACATACATACATACCCATGCCAGGAGTACTGCAATACAGCATGGATAACAATGCGGTCAAATACAGTCAATTTAAGCAATCGTCCATAAAAACTAGATACTTTGTGATGAATGTCACAATCGGTACTGTAATAAGCTGTGGTGTCAACAGATCAAGGCAGATTCTTTCATACTAAATACATCGCACTGGTTGATATCTGACCTACTGTATTTACTTGTGTATAAGACGACTCGTGTATAAGATGACCCCCCAAAATTGAGGTTATTTTGCTTGAAAAAAAACAATTTCCGAATATTAGAGGAGTTGGTTTTTCTTGAGATATCGGCTCTGCTACCATTCAAGCTTCAGTATTACGCAATACGAGGTCATCATTTTAAAAAGTGGGAGTGACGTAGCGGATCGATTTTAATTGATACACGTGTGAAAGCATTTCTGTCGTAAACATGATAAAGGGAAGACACGACTCAAAGCAGTGGAAACAAAGAGGAAAGGCAAAACTGTGAACGCTGATAATTGGAATCAGTGAAATTTTATTAATTTTCACACCACTGAAAGGGAAGAGATCAAAGGCAGCATTGTGTGATATAATAATTATGCGATATAATAATTTTAATAGACATAGAAGTAAAAGTAAAACGTAAATATGATGTCCGTGACGTAGCGGATCGATTGGCCACGTGACTCACAAATCATGTGATCATTGACTTTGCAGATTTGCCAGAGAATTGCGTTTTAAATGATAAATAAAAGTATATACCAGCGTGAAAGCAAATATTGGACAGGCGGACTACTGTCTACACGTGGTTGAATATTCCTTTGTGTATTATAAGCCAAAGATATTAATCATATCGCTTTTAATTATTATCATTTATAATATTGGGTAAATACCTTTATTTATCATTTAAAATGCAATTAAAATTGATCCACGTGTGAAAGCATTTCTGTTAAAAAGGGAAGACACGACTCAAAGCAGTGGAGACAATGATGAAATGCAAAACTGTGAACGCTGATAATTGGTATCAGTGAAATTTTACTACCACTGAATGGTAAGACATCAAAGACATCATATGATAAAATAATAATTTTAATTTCAATAGACATAGAAGTAAAAGTAAAACGTAAATACGATGTACGTGATGTCCTTGATCTTAGCCTCAAAACAAAGCGTTTTGAAATAACGAACATAGCGGATCGATTTGAATTGCATTTTAAAAGATAAATAAAGGTATTTACCCAATATTATCACAAATTCGCTTTGCAGGTCAAGAACAGAACAAAACCTTCCATTCATTTAACATACATTACGCAATACTAGTGTGAAAGCAAATATCGGACAGGCAGACTACTGTCTACACGTGGTTGAATATTTCTTTGTGTATTATAAGTCAAAGATTTTAATTATATCGCTTTTAATTATCATCGTTTATAATATTGGGTACTAAATACCTTTATTTATCATTTAAAACGTAATTAAAATCGATCTGCTTGTGAAAGCATTTCTGCCAAAAAGGGAAGACACGACTCAAAGCAGTGGAAACAAAGACGAAATGCAAAACTGTGAACGCTGATAATTGGAATCAGTGAGAACAAAGTCAAAACAAAGCGTTTCGAAATAATATTGGGTAAATACCTTTATTTATCATTTAAAATGCAATTAAAATCAATCTGCTATGTCTGATATTCGTTATGTTTTGTTTTGACGTATTTACGTTTTACCGTAATTACTCGAGTATAAGACTGTTAAACCGATCCGCTATGTCCGATATTCGTTATTTCGAAAATAAGAATGTTCGTAATGAAAACTCATAGTGCCGTAATTTGTGGGCGTAAATCCTCTTCCACGGGTTGCTCTCGTGTATAAGACGACCCCCAAACATTAACTAAGTTTTGTAAAAAAACCTCGTCTTATACATGAGTAAATACGGTAATGATGTAGGCCGTTTTCCCCCCTGATGTTACAACCAATGGCGTTAACATTCAGGGGGACAGGGACACTTCATACAGAGGATCACAGCTATATGGAATGTGTTTTTATTAGTCACTTTTCAAATATGGGCAACAACTGACTAAATAGATAACATCTATTGAGAGCCTCTTAATGAATGTTATCAATGCGAGGGGAACACTGTATATTCATTCACACTGTATATTCATGCACACTGTATATTCATGCACACTGTATATTCATGCACACTGTATATTCATGCACACTGTATTTTCATACACTGTATATTCATACACTGTATATTCATACACTGTATATTCATACACACTGTATATTCATACATACTGTATATTCATACACACTGTATATTCATACACACTGTATATTCATACACACTGTGGAGATGTGTAAATACATTGAAATTCATAGACCAAAAAAAAGCAGTAACCATGGAAAAACAAACCAACATTTAAATCTCATCTTGCCACCCCTGCATAATATGATCATTTATTGCACTCACTGTCATCGTGGGGGATTTAATGCACATGCAACTCAAGCTGCAATCATAACTTTACTCATACTGGTCTGAATTTCATGCTTTTTACACAAAAATGTCACATTTTTATGTTCTTTCCAATGCACATAATCTATTCTAATACCAAATATGATAACATCACATTTTATTCAAATGTAAAAATAAAACTTGATTGGTATCTGATCATACCATCCGTGTTTTAAGTAATAATACAAATGTCTCAACATTTACTGCAACCCTGATATACAAATTTGTCACATACAGTATTTACTTCTATATAAGACGACACGTGTATAAGACGAACCCCCAAAATTGAGGTTATTTTGCTTGAAAAGACCAATTTTCGAATATAAGGCAAGTCGATTTTTTCGAGACATCAGAACTGCTACCATTCAAGTTTGGCAGCCATTTTAAAAGTGAAACATAAACATGCTTATGCAACAAGATCTTAATGGTCTTATACACGAGTATTTACGGTAAAACGTAAATATGATGTTCATATTTTCAAAATAATGGATATTGGACGTAGCAGATCAATTTTAATTGCATAAATGATAAATAAAGGTATTTATGATAAAATGATAAATAAAGGTATTGGCCACCCAGCCAGAATGGCTTATATGTCATTATTTTCCTCTGGATTATTAACAATTTCATTGAAAAGTCTTTTGCATCTTTCATCATAGCATTTGACAATAAATTTGGCAGTCTGTTTAATTACACTAGGTTATTCATAATTATATTAAATTCCTGGAATCATCCAGCTCTGTAAAATGTGGCACTATATTATTCATGAACGTATAATACATTTGTCTTTGATGGTGATATACCGTTTTTACTCGTATATAAGACAACTCGTGTATAAGACGACCCCCCAAATGGTAAAACGTAAATACGATGTTCATATTTTCGAAATAACGAATATTGGACATAGAGGATCAATTTTAATTGCGTTTTAAATGATAAATAAAGGTACCCAATATTAATACAAAATACGCTTTGCAGATCGAGAACAGAACAAAATCATCCATCCATTTATAACATGCATTACACAACACATGGTCGTAATTTTATAAAGCATCAAAAGAAAACATAACGTATATCGGACGTAGCAGATCGATTTTAATTGCGTTTTAAATGATAAATAAAGGTATTTATAACGCTTTGAGCAGACCTAGTCTGCTATAGCGCTATATAAATCGTTATTATTATTTACCCAATATTATCACAAATTAATCCATCCATTTAACATGCATTATGCAATACGGGGTCTTCATTTTAAAAAGCGGGAGTGACGGGGACAAGCTCTTATTTTTGGCGCGAAAACAATTGGAGTGTACCAACTTGCATTGCAATATTAATATATTGCGCAATGATGGATCCCTGGCTTCTCCTCGTGTTGCGGACGTGAATTACTGCGATGTCACATACATGGTATTTACGTTTTGCTTCGTGGAGAAATTCTCGACCTGCAAAGCATATTTTGTGATAATATTGGGTAAATACCTTTATTTATCATTTAAAACGCAATTAAAATAGATCCACGTGTGAAAGCATTTCTGTCAAAAAGGGAAGACACGACTCAAAGCAGTAGAAACAATGACGAAATGCAAAACTGTGAACGCTGATAATTGGTATCAGTGAAATTTTACTACCACTGAATGGCAAGACATCAAAGACATCATATGATAAAATAATAATTTTAATTTCAATAGACATAGAAGTAAAAGTAAAACGTAAATACGATGTACGTGATGTCCTTGATCTTAGCCTCAAAACAAAGCGTTTTGAAATAACAAACATAGCGGATCGATTTTAATTGCATTTTAAATGATAAATAAAGGTATTTACCCAATATTATCACAAATTCGCTTTGCAGGTCAAGAACAGAACAATTGGAATCAGTGAAAACATCAGTGAAAACAAAGTCAAAACAAAGTGTTTCGAAATAATAGACCTCGGACGTAGCAGATTGATTTTAATTGCGTTTTAAATGATAAATAATGAAGACATACTTATCTGTCCATGATAAATAAAGGTATTTACCCAATATTATCACAAAATTTGCTTCCCAGGTCAAGAATTTCTCCACAAAGTAATACGTAAAAACAATGTACAAGAGCCCCCCCCCCCCGTCACGTTCCACTTCTTAAAATGGCGATCTCGTGTTGCAGAAGCATATTATTCTTGCCATAAATCACCATCCACAGGTTGCCATCGTGTATAAGACGGCCCCCCAAACATTAACTGAGGGTTTGGGTATGAAAACCTCGTCTTATATACGGTCATTTACGGTATGTTACAATTCTATAAGAAAAGGGGTTCTGTTTCTGGCTCAGAGTTACACAGGAGGCATATGCACTACTCAGGTGTCAAAGGCTGAAGTGCACAGCACAGTGTTTTGATCCTCAGGGGCAGGATGCCACATCTTAAATGACTGAACAGAGAGTTTGGGTACGGCAAGAATAATATGCTTACGCAACACGAGATCGCCATTTTGAAAAGCGGAATGTGACGGGGGAGGCTCTTTTTACTCTATCATAATTTCATGATGTTCATATGTGGCTAAGCTTTCAATACACCAAATTGTAGAATTGATGCTTAATACCTCAAACAAAATATACTGTCTTTTATGAATGTTTCTCTTTGTATCTGGCATATAAATAATCAATTCTCTTGATACCATCAGTTTCAAAACTGTAATTTCAACCAGAGGAGCTGACAGCGAACAGAACATTAATCACAGTTAAAGGAAAAATACTTATGAAAATCACAATTAAAGACAACTTTAGGTATTTGTCATCCCTATCTATTTACTGTTTAGGCTAATGCACTCTAGAAATTGTCTGCAAAACAAGAACCTAATTTATATCCAATTATTTTATGGCATCATTTTTATGTGGAGTCTTATCAGAGTCGCTGAAAAGTAGTGTGACGTCATGAGAGTATAGTAATATGCATATGACACCATGAAAAGTATTCTCTTTGAAAAAAGTGCTTGAATAATGTCAAAGTGCTACCTTACTTTGAGCCTCATCTGTTAAATTGAAACATCAAAAGGGAAAATTATCATCTTTGACTAAATAAAATGCTATTTTTACATTTTTTCAACAAGTGATTAATTTCATCTCAAGTTACCATTTCTACATTTTTGTAATCTACTATATACAGAGATTACAGGGCAAAAATCTTCGATAAACTCCTTATATATTTTAAAGAAAAAACATTTAAAATTCACATATTGATGATAAATGTATTTGTCTTTCATGTCCATTAACATTTTTATTACTGCATCCCCATCAGTGGCTGTGAAATCTATTTGAACAAGACCCTAATTTATTGCCCCCTTATGGAGGCACACTTCTTTCTTGGCATAATTTTATTTGGAGTGTTATCATAGAGGCACTGAAAGGTAAAATGAAGTCATAAGAGGATGGCAATATGCTTATGACGTAATAAAAGGTATTGTCCTTTAAATAGTGCCAGAATGACGTCAAACAGTGCTACCTGACTTTGATGATGATGATGATGATGATAATTTATTTATCTAATCCATAAAACATGAATCAGAAAGTTGCCAAGACAGGCTAATGCCTAACTAAGCTGGCAACCCTTTACAAATACATTCTTATGTTATGTTGCAAAATTAGTATATAACAGATACATATTGGTTGATTAACAATGGTGGTGGTAGAGGCAGTTTCATAAGATGTTGTGATGATATAAGATATGTAATAACAATAATGTGATGATAGAGGGGAGTTGTATAATAAAAGATATATATATATTTTAATATATTAAACCTATTTCTCGTTGTTCAGGGGCAGTTACACATAAAACTTCAAGTAGTGATTTTTTACAGCTTTGGTGAATGACTTGTATGTGGGTTTCTTAGTAATGATTGCAGGTAACTCATTATAAAATTGGAGCCTCAAATAAGGTCAAACAAAGTTCAGGCTACCTGCGTAACATGCAGCTCATGGCTCAGACAGACCTCTGCTGGGAGTGCAACTTCTATGTCTCATAGCAACTTAACTTATAACTTTACGTAAAATTTGAATTTGTCATGATTCTCATTAGTGGATAAGCTTTCAATTCACCAAATTATAGGATTAATGCTTAATACCTGTAAGACATCAAGTTCTGAAGACCTAATTTCATTTTGTACAATTTGCGTCCCTGAAAAGGTACCCGCCATAAAGTAATGCCATATCTTTAAATTCATGAATGCTATTACCCTCAAAATTTTATAAAGAAAATCTTAGAGCCACTCTGAAAAAATGTCATGTTTTTTGGGACACGTCACATGGAATGAGTCTGAAAGGAATTTTGATGCATCGTCTATATTTGGCTATATTTGACTTTCTCCACTGTCAGGTTGAAAGTGCCCAAATGGTGTCAAAAATTTACATATATTTGATTTATGTTGTTCATCAAAAACACAAATTACTTGAGTTATAGGGCATTTTTTTAAATGTTGTCTATTCAAACTAAAAAGTGTCATTCTGGCTAAAAATACATACTTTAAATACAGAGATTGGTAGAGTAGTTATTCTCAAAAATATTTTCCAAGTTGACAACATATATTCTCTTGATGTTACCCAAAACAATTTTTTGTCCATTTTTAACTTCAATTTTCGATATAAAATATGTAAAATTGATTTCATGTTACAAGCTAAGTAAATATATAATCAGAAGAAAGACATGGGAGATGCACCAACCCTCAGCCCTGATAACTTACTATAAAACATTCATTTGTTTGAATGTTTATAGCGCTGCCCTTGATAAGCCTTGTCTCTGCAACATTCACTTGTAAATGTGGAATGTTAGAATAAATATGGTCAATAAGCATCTCATTATTTGTAGTTGGTTTTGTAACTAACTAAATATCATCATTAGTCCACCAACACAATGATCCAGTCATTAAGCATCTGGTGCTGGTTAATTATTGTGTCCATGTGAGTAAGCAACTGGGCTCTCAGAAGGTGGTGGCTTATATATCCCAATAATCCAGATATTGTTTACATTTTGATATAAAGAGCAAACGATAATTTCAATTTGATCAATGTTGGCAATAATTGGTGATGCACAAAGGAAACTTATATTAGGAGATTTCACATAATTGTCTCTGTGACCTTGGTATAGGTGACGGTCATTTTTTTTATTTGAGGTTTTACATCACTTTCAACAAGTATGCATGCATGCATAAATAATCACACACAAACACACACACACAATTTTGGCACTAGGGGGGCATTGCCATCCTCAGGGCAATCAACTTTTATTCAGTCAATGTGACACCTGAAGGACAGCATGCAGTAGGGCATCACATTGGTGGACTTCATCGATACAATAGGATACGTATTGATGATTTATCATTATTCGATACATTTCGATACTTATCGATATTACTGGACCGAAATAGAAGAATAATTGACTTTATCCGCATGAAAACTGTCTGGGTACAAGCTCCTCCAATGGCGATATATTTCATATCTTTGGCTTAAAATATGCACAGAAATATTCTACGACGTGTCAACAGTAGTCCGCCTCCAATTAATAAGTGTACATCTTGCTCAAATCGGAGAAAATGTGAATTTAATAATGCTTAAATATGCATACGCAACATGAGTTCACCATTTCGAAAACCGGAATTGACGGGGAGAAGGTCTTATTTTTGGCGCGAAACAAGTGTTCTACATCTACATCTATAAGTTTACTCGGCAAAACCAATTGGCATCCCACCGAGAATGCAAGATTGCACTAAGGGGAGCAGCTGGTACACACCAGCTATTTGTCGCCAACCTTTATACTCTGGCAAGGGAGTTACCACAGCGTATTCACTCCCGCTGAAATATTAATATATTGAGCAATGATGGATCCCTCAGTCTTCGTATTTACTTTTTAAAGATTCAAAAACGTATCGTCGATACTATCGATGCAAAAATCTGTGTTTTTATGAAGATATGAGGGTTCAATTTGATACAACTAATATATCGAAGCACCAGTATGACAATACCGGTTATCGTACCGATGTCTGTATACCAGTATCTCGATAATATCACGTACCGGTGTGAGACCCTAGCATGCAGTGATATCTGGTGGTAAAAGTCAGTGCTGTTTTTCAAACCAATATGGCGACCACACAAGGCTCTCAATGTATAGGGATCAATCAGGGATTTCAGATAAAATTTGTTGTTTTACCAAGCCTTTTAGGAAGTGACAATTGGCACACAAATTGGGTAAAGTAATGGGACAAAGATAATTTAAATGTGGCACATTGTGCAGTGCCTTCCTATTCCCTGAAAGCATTCCTGAAATGAGATTTTCAAGCGCCTTTTCCTTGCATAATATAAATGTTTATACCCCAATCTTTGTGATCAAATGTAAATTTGTGATCAAATGTTATTACCCATCATATTTCCCCGACATAAATTTCTGCTTCAATTGAAAGTGGATGAGTCTTCTGCTAAAATCCAAATCATCCAATGGACACTTTGTCAACAAACTTTGTTTAGTTGACCAGTGATCTTGTGTAAACACCTGCACCTGGGGCACCTTCAGATTGGGACAATAAAGTGATTTGGCTTACAGAGCCCTGTTTGTCCATTAAGGTTTGTCCATTGGTAAAGGCCTAATGCCCTGACAGACCACAATAGAGGTCACATGTGTGTATACATGTACCACCTGGTGGTAAAAAGAGTACAGCCAGTACTTGACACTTTCAGCAAAATGCAATAACCATGGTTGGTGTTCTTTGATTGATCTTAGTGAGATAGCTTGCTTGTATCAGTTTTGTGGCCACATATCATTCAAGAATACCTCTGTAAAATCGCCTGTGGCCTTTGTGATTTCATGAATCCTTGAAGCTATTGTTCAAATAATGCCTTATCAGAGAATACAATGCTTGATACCAACAGCTGCTGATTCAGAGGTTATTCACAGCACTGATGGTTCAAATGTAAGTCAAGAGATTTTCCAGCTAGGGCATACTAGCTTTGCATACAAGCAGCTGCATTTAGTGAAGATAGTAACAATATAGACTATAGAGCACTGTGTATGTGATAAGCTTATTTAACACGCAGGGGACAAATGAACAAAGATAAAGGGGTAACAAACACACACACTATTACAAATTACCGTATGTACTCATACATACATGAGGGCAACCTGTGAACGGTGATTTACGGCAAGAATAATTGATCAGCGTGAAAAGTAAATAAACTTTGTTCATAATGTCTAGATACAAACTCCCCCAACAGCGATATAATTAAAATCTGTGTCTTTTAATAGACGTAGAAATATTCTACCACATGTAAACTGTAGACCACCTTCATTAAATAAGTGAAAATTATCCAGAAGTCGGAGAAAATGTCAGTTTAACAATGCTTAAATATGCTTACGCAACACAAGATCACCATTTTGAAAAGTAGAAGTGATGGGGAGAGGCTCTTGTTTTTGGCGCAAAAACGATCATAGCCTGCCACAGTGTGTTTACTCGCACTGAGGGGCCCCCATAGGGTTTTAGGATTATTGGATTTTTGGCCTAAAAAAGAGGGATTATTGGATTTTTGGGGTGAAATATCTGGGATTTTTGGATTTTGAGGAAAGTGTTTAGTAATTTAGAAAGTGTTATGTAATTCATTGCCAAATAAATTTGTACTAAATGTAAACATATTTTAGGATTTTTTGTTTTATACTTTTGGATTTTTAGATTTGAGGGGAAAAATATTTAAGGATTTTTGGCTACAAAAGATAAGGATTTTTGGATTTTTAGGTAAAAAAAGGGGGATTATTGGGTTTTTCATACCCCCCCTATGGGGGCCCCCACTGAAATATTAATATATTGCGCAATGATGGATTCCTGATGGATGGTTTGACAGTTTGTAATGAAAATGCTTTGTTTTGACAATTAGGTCAAGGACGTCACTGACATTGTATTTATGTTTCACTTTTCCTTATATATCTATTAAAATTAAAATTATTATTTAATTATTCAATTCTATACGGTCTTTGATGTCTTCCCATTCAGTGGTGTGAAAATTAGTAAAATTTCACTGATGACAATTGTAATTGTATATGCGTTCACGCATGTTATTTCGAAAGCTTTGGTCAAGGCTAAGGTCAAGGACATCACGTACATCTTATTTACGTTTTACTTTGTGGAGCAATTCTCGACCTTCGAAGCATAATTTCTGTAAATACCTTTATTTATCGGTTAAAACACAATTAAAATTGATCTACATCCGATATCCATTATTTCGAAAATAAGCACACCATATTTACGTTTTACCGTAAATACTTGTGTATAAGACCGTTAAGACCTTGTTGCTTAAGCATATTTACATTTCACTTTTAAAATGGCTGCCAAGCTTGAATGGTAACTGTGCCAAAGTCTCGGGAAAAAGCGACTCATCCAATATTCGGAAATTGGTCTTTTCAAGCAAAATAACATCAATTTGGGGGGGGGGGGGGTCGTCTTATACACGAGTCGTCTTATATTCGAGTAAATACAGTAACACACACATGCACACACTAACACACAAACACAGAGTAGACAGTGATTTCTGAGAGGTACTGGACATTACTAAGTAGGGCTAATGATCATCAATTTTGTGTATTTTGGTCTTTGTCAATCACTATACTATCCAACAAAACATGGTCAATTAATTATATATGTGCTATAGTGGGGCATTATTACTAAATCTTATAAAGCGATGCTCAAACATTATATTCTTGCAAGATGTACAAATCAGAGTCATGATCAAAGTCTTTGTGCACTGACCCTTCTTCTATGCTTTAAGGATGAAAATTATCATATAAATAATCTGACCTATATAATTGGAGAGAGAAGCCAAATTGCTAAATATTGAGTTGTCAATGATGTAAATTGGACAAGAACTGACAGAGCCAATGTCACTTTAACATATGTGTATTGTAATGCAGGAGAGGTCACTGGGTGCAATTTTGAGAGCAATTTATTTGTAATATTCCTATCGATTTTTCTATACCAAAAAATCTGATGTTGTATAGGAGGCAGTGAACTGATGTCACTTTCGGTTGACAAGACAGCAACCACATTGACTATGTTGAAAACAAAGCAGTGCACACATACAGGAGTATGTGAAATCTTCAAAACTATAATTAACCTCTTGTTATATCATTCGCAATTACAGAGTTTCTAGCCTGACCTTGCCAGGGGATTGTAGAGCAGTCACATCTTGTTATGAATTATTCATGAGGAGCAGGCAGTTGTGCCCTGATTGGTCAGGCATTTCAAAGTGATTGGGGGAAGGCCTGACCTGGGCATGATAAGGGCCACAATGTAGACAAGTGGTGAGACAGCTTAATTATAACACCTTTTTCATCGCTACCAATAACCGCCGATTACAGTGACTATACCCAAAGACATAGTCAAAACAGACTTGAAATCCACTGTTTCCAGAAACATCATGCACTGCCCATCCATATACATCTACATCTATAAGTTTACTCGGCAAAACCAATTGGCATCCCGCCGAGAGTGCAAGATTGCACTAAGGGGTGCAGCTGGTACACACCAGCCCAACCTTTATACTCTGGTAAGGGAGTTTCTGAAGGATGCCGAGCTACCTGTTTCCAATGTAGTTAAATGAGGGGGAAGGTTGTTCCAGTCCGTCACTGTCCTTGGAAAATAGCTGTATTTATAAGGGTCACAGCTTGTTGCCATTTCGATATAGCGATTTCCATGGTTTTTCCTTGTAGGAGCTGATTTCATTTTGACATGATCTGGAAGCTTCAAAGCTATTTCACCATTTATAGCCTTGTACAATAAAACCAGCCTCTGGGTCCTTCTTCTCCCTGCTAGTGAATCCCATTTTAGGTCTTCCAAGATTTTAGTTACAGTGCCTGTTTCTCTCTTCCAGTTGCCAGCCACAAATCTAGCAGCTCGTCTTTGAACTGATTCTATGCGGTCTATATCTTTTTTGAGGTAAGGGTCCCACACACTTGATGCATATTCTAAGTGAGGGCGCACATGTGTATTATAGGCAGCCTCTTTGATATGTCCTGGGCACATATTGAAATTCCTTCTTACAAATCCCAGTACTTGGTTTGCTTTGCAGACAATGTTGTTAATATGTTCATCCCATTTCATATCTGTTTGGAGTTCAACTCCAAGGTAGGGATGATGTTCAACATGTTGCAAGATGTGACCATTTAATGTATATTTTCTTGAATCAAGAGCTTGGCTTTTTTTCTTGCTGCTCAGGGTGTAGCATTTCTGAGCATTGAAGTCCATTTGCCACTCACTTGACCATTCCTCCAGCATATTTAGGTCCTCTTGCAGTTTCTCTGCATCATCGTCATCTTCGACTATTCTATATAGGAGGCTGTCATCAGCAAAGAGCCTTATGTTTGAATATTTTAGCTTCTCTCCAATGTCATTAATATAGAGTAGAAATAATATTGGTCCAAGTACTGTACCCTGAGGCACTCCAGATTTAACATGGACAGGGTCAGATTCATCACCGTCAATAACCACCCTCTGTTCACGGTTTGTAAGCCAGTTTTTTATCCATGAACCGACCTGTCCTGAGATTCTGTAATGCCCAAGCTTCTGATTTAGACGCTCATGACAGACTGTGTCAAAGGCTTTACTAAAATCGAGAATGAGCATGTCAACATTTTGCCCATCATTTCTAGCCTTGAGTATGTCCTGTAAGATTGTGATTAACTGAGTTTCACACGAGTGGCCTGTCCTGAATCCATGCTGAAAATTTACCAGGATATTGTAAAGTTCGCAGTGATTCATCATATGTCTGACAATTATATGCTCCAAGATCTTACAGGGGACAGATGTCAAGGAAACTGGCCTGTAGTTTGCGGCACAACTTTTATCTCCTTTTTTAAAGACTGCAACTATATTTGCTTTGCGCCATGCTTTTGGAACTTCTCCTTTGTCGAGCGAGTCTTGGAATATTTTTTTGAGGATTGGAGCTATTTCATGTGAACATTCTTTCAAGACTCTTGTGGGTATTTGATCTGGGCCATTGGCTTTTTTGCAGTTTAGGTTAGAGAGCAATTTTTCCACACCAGCAACTGTGATGGTAATTGGCTCTATTTGTGGAGAAGTTGGATCACCTTTGTCAGGAATATTTTCCATGTTTTCAGTAGAAAAAACAGATTTGTACTGACGTGAAAGAACTTCTGCCTTGCCTTTACTGTCTTTCACTTCAATGCCATTTTCTGTTAGTGTTGGTACACCAACAGCATCTTTGCGCCTGGATCTAATATAGTTCCAGAACCTTTTTCCCATTGATGGTCTACTGAATTCAATGTCAGGTAAATCGAGTAGCCCAAGGACATATTCATTGTGGGATTCTCTCAACTTATGTTTTATGTGTTTCCTAAGGTTTCTGAATTTTCTACGATCAGAATCCTTTTTAGTTTTTTCAGCCTTGTTGTATAGTCTTTGTTTCCTTTTAATTTGCCTCTTGATTTCCTTTGTCATCCATGGCACATCCCATCTACCAGTTATTTTCTTAATAGGAATGTGTTTATTGATGGAATCCATAAGCTTGGCTGTGAACTTTTTGTTCAGAGTTTCAACTGGGAGACTTGAATCCTTAACTTCATCTTCATAAAAGACATGCATGTCTTGTTTTATTGCATTCATATCTCCTTTTTTGTACAGCAGCACGTTTCTTGGCTTTTTCTTGGCCAGTGTGGCTTTTGCATTGATTTCTGTTATCAACACATCATGGTCACTCATGCCTGGATGGACAGATACTTTATTTACTAGGCTAGGGATTGTTGTGCCGACCAAATCTAACCTATTGCCTCCCCTGGTTGGATGAGGATTTACTTGTGTGAGACAATGTTCATTAAAAGTATCAACCATTGCTGAATTTAGGTCGATCCCATATGCAGGGCTTGGCTTATAGGACATATTCTCCCATGTGATATCTGGTACATTGAAATCCCCTGTTAGTAATATATTAGGGATATTTGTGTCAGACTGGGGAATCTTTCCAAGAGATGCATTTAGTTCATGGACGTTGGATATATTTCTGTCTGTTGGCCTATAGTAACATCCTATGAACAGTGGTTTTGTTCCAGTTATGTTCAGTTTTCTCCATACAAGTTCACAGTCAGTTTTCAAACTCTCCTCCTTGGGGTCTGACAGCCACCTTTTATGGATACCAATCAGTACCCCACCACCACCCTTGCATCTGTCTTCTCTCCCTATATCATAATCAGGGTGGATGACACTGTCTGCAATAGTGTGATCAATGTGGGATTCTGTTATGCATAATATATCAGGGTAATTATGCTCATTTATTAGTTCATGTAGCTCTAATTGCTTTTTGGTTGAGTTTAGGCCTCTACAGTTCACTGTCATAACCTTAAGCTTTTGAATTTTTTGCTTTTTTCTACCTTGCTTTGGTCTTGTGGTGCAGGTTTTCCCTACAGATTGATCTTCTGTTCTTTCACTTGTGACACTTTCATCACTTAGTGTTTCAAAGAGATTGTTTGTTTCGAATTCATTTTCAAAGAAAGCATCAGAAATATCAGGAAGGCGACATTTCCAGCATTCCCATGACAGCCATCTTTGTTTATTGAATAACTCATAATCTCTATTTGTGAGCCCATCACATTTGATGTGTATGTATGTGTCACATTCATCACACTGCATGGCTCTGTGATTGTTGGCAACTGGACGTTCACACACTCCACAGGGAAATTGGACAGGCCCTGGATGTGGGTGAACATCACCACATAATAGTAGTAGGGATATTAGGAAAAGTAGCACATAGATATTGCATCTTTTCTTTTGATTTGATTTATCCCAGTAGCAGAGATTTTGTTTCCTATATATGACACTGGCTTTGTGTATAGCAATGCTCAGTATTGGGTTTCACTGAATCATACTTTGCTTCTGGATTGAGCCATTATTCAGGAAGTGTGCAGTACTTCCAGGTCTGTTGGAAGTATTGCCAGGATTTCCTGGGTGGGATATGCTTGCCACCCAGATGCAAACAAGGCAGCTCAAGATCAATTTTGTTTGATATTGTTTCATTGTATCAGGGTTTAATGCCACCATTGAGGTTTGCGTACAGGATTTAGTGTCCTGATAGGTTTGGTCGGGAGCACCGAGCCAGTACAAATTTCTGTGGGGTTAAATATGCCTCACACAGAGAGATCAATGAAAATATATATATACAGCAGTAAGAAAACTGCCCCGTTATATGATATCTTCAGGTTTTGTACACGTTGGCTTGCTGGCCACAGTACCGTGATAGAAAAACTATCTCGAGATTCAAGGTGGTTAAATATGCCACCGTTGAGGTCGAATGCAGGATTTATGGTCCTGACTGTTTGAGTGAAACTAACTGGAAAAACCACTGGGTAATATGCGAGTTATTCGTTATTACCAGTAATTATGACCAGTTAATGATATTGTACAGAGAGGTATTACTTATGTATCAAACTAGCACTCGACACAGGCAGCTCAGAAAGGATACTCGTGAGCGCGGCGCGGTGCCTCGCTAAGACAACACAGTATGATCCCGCCCTCGCAAGTGGATTCCGATCAAAACTGCCAGTAGAACTCGACATCCGGCAACTAACAATCAAACAATTATGTTCCCTTTAAGTAAATATACGCTGTCAGCCCTGTTTGAAAATATTTCTTTGTTTTTTCTTGATCTCAGCATCGTTTCGCCATTGTTTTAGGACTACCGCAAAGCTGATATGACAATTACAAGACTTATATAATTGGCATTTGTTTATATTGCTTACCTTCCAGAGAAGGAGATTGTGCAATCAACCGACCTTGACCATCGACGACCTCTATTGCTCGGGGGTGTTTCCAGACGATCTAAACTCCTTGTCCAACCAAAATATAGGCTCCACACGATTGGTTAGCCCGGGTTATGCCGCTTCTCCACTTTGAATTTGACGTCTTGTCTATCAAACGCGTGCTGAAAGTTTGAACGATAAAATAATTTCCATGAAATAGTAATAAACATCATGATTCTTGACCATGTAAAACAACGATAATAGAACGTAAGTATTAAATATTACAAGTGATGCTGTCATCCGTGATTTAATATCATTCGTGGTTACTGTTTGGGTAACAAGTGAAGTCGGCCCCCGAGAGAAGTCGGCCCCTGGCCTAGAAGTTGGCCCCCACATTTCGGTGACTACATGTAGATTATCAAGTTACCGGAAGATAATTAACGGATACCGAGGGTCCCTAGGGTTAGTTAATGCCCTTAGGGTCAAATAGCCTTCTCGAAGGAGATTTCATGAGTTTTGAACTGGAACAGACTGACTTCACTGCTTGACGATATTCAAGTATAATTATCTGTGATAACGCGTTCAGTTCAAAAACATTTACTGGCGCAATTTTGGACTCAGTTTGCAAACATTTCGTTCAACGGATTACCTGATTCAACACTTAAAACGCCTGAAGTAAGTAGGTATGCATTTTCCCGTTATTTCCTTTGACAAATGTGCGAATATAAATTATGTTTGAAGTTGAGATTACATTTCCGTTTAAACGGTTTTTGTTTTACTATTTCGCTCATTTTGTGCCGACCAGTTTTCCGTTGTTATTATTTCAGTTATTTGCCAGAAATTTTTATTTCTTAAAGTGGTTTATGTCAAGTGGAAATGGACACAAACAATTGATATGGT
The DNA here is from genome assembly GCA_949316495.1 of Amphiduros pacificus. NCBI lineage: Eukaryota > Metazoa > Annelida > Polychaeta > Phyllodocida > Hesionidae > Amphiduros > Amphiduros pacificus. The sequence continues at coordinate 20,454,525 of OX439000.1, read as the reverse complement.
TAAAAATGTATTGGTTGGCTAATATGTGGTCTGTCGCCTGAGAGACAATAGACAATTCATGTTTATACTCCGGCATCATTGCCATCAATCAACAATGACAACATGGTCAGTGATACTGAATACTGCAATACGCTATATTTGTAACATAATTCTATTTCCCTGTCAACATACTCATGTATTATAAACACTGGTTTTCAATACTGCCTGAGTTTATGACAAAAAAATGCATATTTGTTTGCATTGGTACTCCAGTCAGAGGAAGAAAGCCACCAGCTAACCTGCACTGGATACACAAGCTGTCCCATCAGAGACAACCCAATTTTCCCTATCTGCTCTACCATATATGCTGCATTTTCAGAGCGCTGTGATCGTATTTGACCCAATTCTTTGCACACGGCACTTCCGGGAACAGCGGCGACAGCTTGTTCGGGGCATTGCCGCCTCTGCCTTTCATCTTTCCATCGTTGTTTTTGTCAGTTTTGCCTCAGTAATGTTGACATAAATTACGTAGATTGCAATATACTATATAAAGATTACACAACAAACACGCTTTAGAGCTGACATCAGCGTGTCAATGTACGATATCAGTCTTAAATTTCCATCCCATCTTGAAGCAAGGCGGGCGGAAGCTTACAATGCAACATCTTTCCCGTCTCTCTCGCGCCAATTTCGTCATTTTTTCACGGTCCAGCTAAAAAGCCGGGAGAGCAGATAGCGAGAATTGCTGTTTGATATGTGTGATTCCTTGTGACACTACTGTATGTCACCGTTTGATCTTGTCCAAGTGTCTAATTTACCTGACAAATCCATTCTTAGGGATGATGCAGTGTTCCTGGCTTACAGTTAGGATAACACAAGGCTAAGAACATGATGATGTAATGGAATGAGTTGTGTGTGTCATCCTTATGGTACCTGGTCAAAATAACCATGATATGAAGTGGACCACTGGACCCAAGTGCATGTGCATTTCATTTGATAGCTATATATTCCCTCCTATCTAAAACCTGAACATAACTGAATTGAGAGAAACGACAAACGCCTCTGCACCAAATGCAAAACTGCATCCTAACAGCTCCTGAGGAGTTGGCACCTCCACAAAAACCAAATATAAGCAAGACTTAGGATAAAGCAGTTAGTCCCCATCCAACTGAAGAGATTGCATCAGATTGAAACTGTTGTTGGTATTGGCTTTGGACTGTGATTATTGTCCAGACATTCTTGTGAATCCTTGCCTTTTCTACAATTCTGGCTCTTTTCTTGTCAATCTGTACATATATTCCTGTCCAGCCGAGATGAAAATGTTTCTAAAGCCATTCCAGAATCTGTACGTGACGTTCTAGAAATAACAGACATGGAATGTATCAGATCGATTTTATTTGTGTTTTAAATGATAAATAAAGGTATTTACTTAATATTATCACAATTACGCTTCTCAGGTCGAGAATTTCTTCGCGTCCTTAATCTTAGCGTTAAAACAAAGTGTTTTCATTATTTATCAATTAAAACGCAATTAAAATCGATCCGCGTGTGAAAGCATTTCTGTCAAAAAGGGAAGACACGACAATGTATAAGTTTCTGCTGTTCAAAGTAAACAGTTAGTGTGGGACAACTTTAAAAGCTTATTTTTTAAATACCGTAAATACCCGTATATGAATTTGTCCCTACGGTACATGTCCCTCCGTTACAAAAAATATTGATATTTTTACCTCATGCTATAATGCATATCACAAGGAATGTGAAACTTTCTGGAAGTCAGGTGCTTATAATGAAGTTTCATAACTTTCAGTATGTTATATGAAACTCATTTAAAGCGTATTTTGTATTGATATTGGGTAAATACCTTTATTTATCATTTAAAATGCAATTAAAATCGATCCACATATTAGCCAACAAATACATGTTTAACCAAATAAATTGTTTGTGTCCATTTCCACTTGACATAAACCACTTTAAGAAATAAAAATTTCTGGCAAATAACTGAAATAATAACAACTTGCATGAACCTGAACATTTGTCCCTCCGTTACTAGTAACGGAGGGACAGGTTTTCTTTATATAAAATCAACCAAAAATTAAATGAGTTTTATAAAGCATACAGAAGGTTATGATACTTCACTAAAAGCACCTTACTTCTAGAAAGTTTCACATTCCTTGTGATATGCATTATAGTATGAGGTAAAAATTTCAATATTTTTTGTAACGGAGGGACAAATTCATATTTTAAAGTTTTTCCCCCAAAACGTCTTTAGACTTGTGTGCCAAGAATTTGACTTTAAATCATGATAACATAGCAGCTCAACTTTATTAAAGTCCCATTTCCACTACTTTGCATGTGATTTCTAATAAAAATAAACCATATTTTCTAAATTGAGATAAAAACGACGATAGACAGCAAAATGAACCAAAAATAGGGTCTTAAACAAATTGTGATTATTTCGCAACCAATAAGGGTAGAGAAAAAAATAAAACAGTTTCAGAAACTACAGTTTTTAATTTATAAGGTACAATTTAAAAGAAGCACATATTATGAGTTTCACTTTTTCATGTTAATGTTCACTTCCCCTTGGCTGAGCCCTATTTTAAATTAATAAAATTGACAGAAAATTAATGTTGTCGGGATTAAAAATATTTAATGCATGAATTCTACAATGCTGTAATGAGTAATTAATGAAAAAGCACAATTCTCCACTGTCTACTGTCAAATCCCATATCTATTATGCTAAAAGCATAACTTGTTCCCATTCACTATCCTGTCATCTATGGGCATTCCAAACTGTGAGGTATGCAGTAAAAAAAATACATTTTTTATCACAAGATATCCATATTTTTATCATTGAAAGAGTTGTTGAATATGTTACTATATAATGTATAAGTTTCTGCTGTTCAAAGTGAACAGTTAGTGTGGGACAACTTTAAAAGCTTATTTTTTAAATACCGTAAATACCCGTATACAAAAAATATTGATATTTTTACCTCATGCAATAATGCATATCACAAGGAATGTGAAACTTTCTGGAAGTCAGGTGCTTATAATGAAGTTTCATAACTTTCAGTATGTTATTTGAAACTCATTTAAAGCATTGGTGAAACCTGGAAAGTTGCAGGCAATTTTACAGTGGTTTAAAGTATCTGAAAACAATATATGATCTTAAAATTGACATACATACAGGCTATCTGTCTGAAATCCACAAAATAACATCTGCCCTGAGAAGTATGATTTCTTGTGACCACTGGGTACTGCCCGTACTAAACCCGTACTAAACAGGAAGTGTGCTGTGTGCTGTGTGACCTTTGAACTGTCAGGGGGCTCCGTAAGTCACAGGAGGTGTTGTTTACCAATTGTCAAAATTGGAGCAACACATATTTGGCCATTTTTTTTCCACTATTTAGAGAATAAATTGGAAGATAACACTTATCATGATGATAGTGCATTTTCTTGGCTTTCTTTTGGTGGTAAAATTATTAAAAACGGATGAATATTTATGAAGTTATAAATGAAGAAAAATCATTATTTTTTATATTATATATGTTTGCAAAAAAAGGTTTAAAAAAATTCTATACAACCCAGCTTTTTAGGTGGAATCCATGCAGCCTTTGATGTCTTCCCATTCAGTGGTGTGAAAACCCCCAAATTTCATCAAAGAGGGTCAGATCATACATTTTACTGATACCAATTATCAGCATTCACAGTTTTGCCATTCAAAGTCCTTGTGATTTAAGACCAAACCAGTGATCAAAGGGTTTAATGTCACTTTTTCAATATCACAGCCTTTAAGTTAAGGGGGATTCTATGCAGCCTTCGAGTCATGTCTTCCCTTTTTGACAGAAAAGTTTTCACATGCATAAGATACTTTTCAAATAAATAGTATACTTTTCCCATAAATGATATATCTTCCACAACCATAAGATATTTGTCACAACCATAAAATATTTGTCACAACCATGAGTTATTTCATTGATTCAAATAATATTAAAATAATCTTATGTTGTTCTGAAGTATACTCCTGGCAATAAATTGATAAATTGTACAAAACATCTCCACCCTGTTTCCCAAGCTGGACAGGTGCCCAACTGGTAACTCATTAGGTGTTTACACGAGATCACAGACCAGCTAAACAAAGCTTGTTGACAAAGTGTTCAATTGCTGGTGTAGGTTCCAGCAGACAACTGATCAACTTTCAAGTGCCACAGAAAGTTGTTAACAGGGAATATTTTGGGTACTACTACATAAAAGCACTGTTTAGGGTATAAACATTCATGTTATGTAAAGAAAATGTGTCTGAAAGTCTGGTTTCATGAATGCTTTAATTTTTGGTTGATTTTATATGAAGAAAATTTGTCCCTCCGTTACTAGTAAATAATCTTCAGGTTCATGCAAGTTGTTATTATTTCAGTTATTTGTCTGAAATTTTTATTTCCTGAAGTGGTTTATATCAAATGGAAATGGACAAAAACAAATGATATGATTAAACATGTATTTGTTGGCAAATATGTGGTCTGTTTGTCACTTGAGAGACAATAGACACATCATGTTTATACTCATTCAATCTTCATGGTCAGTGATCCATAATTCTATTTCCCTGTCTACATAGTCATGTAGTATAAACACTGGTTTTCAATACTGTCTGTGTTTTGGCCAAAAAATGCATATTTGTTTGCATTAGTACTTAAGTCAGAGGAAGAAAGCTACCAGGTGGTCTGCTACTACCTGCACTGGGTACACTAGCTGTCCCATCAGAGACTACCCAATTGCTGGTTGAAAGGTGTGATTCCTTGTGACACTATTTAGCCATTTGATCTTGTCAAAGTGTCCAATTTACCTGACAAATCCATTCTTAGGGATGATACAGTGTTTCTAGCTTACAGTTAGGACAACACAAGGCTAAGAACATGACGATGTAATGGAATGAGTTGTGTGTGTGTCATTCTTAGGGTAGCTGGTCAAAATAACCACAATACAAAGTGGACTGCAGGACCAAGTGCCAGTGCATTTCATTTGATAGCTTTACATTCCCTCCTCTTATCTAAAACCTGAACATAGCTGCCAATCTTAATCTTTTTCAGCTACTTTCTACCGTAGTTATACCTCATGTCTGTCATGCATATCTGTGAATATTCTCACTTTTCACTCAGGCCTCAACATTAGCACAACCATTAATGTTCGGCGGCCATCTTCCAAAAAACGTAAATAGTATGTACCGTATTTACTCGTGTATAAGACAAGGTTTTTTCCAAAAAGTCTTAGTTAATGTTTAGGGGGTCGTCTTATACACGAGAGCAACCTGTGGACGAGGATTTACGCCAAAAAATTACGACACTGAGTTTTCATTACGAACATTCTTATTTTCGAAATAACGAATATCGGACATAGCGGGTCGGTTTAACAGTCTTATACTCGAGTAATTACGGTAAAACGTAAATACGATGTTCATATTTTCGAAATAACGAATATCAGACGAAGCAGATTGATTTTAATTGCATTTTAAATGATAAAGAAAGGTATTTACCCAATATTATTGGTCTATTATTTCGAAACGCTTTGTTTTGACTTTGTTCTCACTGATTTCAATTATCAGCGTTCACAGTTTTGCAATACGTCTTTGTTTCCACTGCTTTGAGTCGTGTCTTCCCTTTTTGGCAGAAATGCTTTCACAAGCAGATCGATTTTAATTACGTTTTAAATGATAAATAAAGGTATTTACCCAATATTATCACAAATTGTTTGAGAACAGAACAAAACCATCAATCCATTTAAAACGCAAATTTGTTACTGATGTTATTTCATTTTAATTCATTCTGTCAATTTATTCTGTCAAGTCCATAACAGTGTTCGCCAAAAGTCGTCGGCCCGTCGGACAAAGCCGGCCGTTATTTCACATTGTCCGCCGATAATGACTGAAAACGGCGGCCAAATTGTCTGCCATTCTTTACCTTCGCAGTTTCTCATTGTAGTCGTCACAAATACGTTTTATTGGTTCGTTTTTCGGAGATTTTCAGTTGCCGCCATTTTGTAAAGTTTGAGCTATATCCGGGTCATTACGTTTGTCCCCGCCTGATTATTTCTGCCGTGTTCACTCCTGTTCAAAAGTCGAGCACGTTTTCGGGATTCGTACTCATTTAACAATATGCGTTGAAATGTCTGATGTTGAAGACAATTGTCTGATGTTGGCTGGCTGAACATCAGACATATTGTCTGAAGGGGGTCAAAAAGTTTTGGCGAACACTGTCATAATGATTTAGCACCTAAATAATACATATACAGTATGCTACAGAAGTTATTTGTTGACTATATTGCAGCTGAACATTTCTGTCCCTCCGTTACTATTTCCTGTTGTCCCTCCATTACAACAATATTTCTTTAATAAATAAAACAGTGTTAATCTTATAAACTTGATATTTTGGTATTTACTACTTAGGTATGTGTAGATGATATATGATAAAGTGATTTTTAAGAATATTCATAAGAACTTTATGTTAAGCACATTTTGCTACATGACTCCAAACTTGCTGTTCAAAAGTGTCCCTCCGTTACAGAACACATATTTTGATACCATACATAAACTATTACAGTATGATCCTCAATACTTTGGCATATTGTTATGTTCAGTGGACTTTGTCAAAAACAAGAATTAAGTATTTCTGATAATTGTGTATTTCTGAAATAAATGCATTTATGTTATGCTGATGCTGTCCCTCCGTTACCGCTTGGCCGAGCCCATATATATATATTAATATATTGCGCATTGAGGATGCCACGTACATGATATTACATTTTACTTCATGGAGAAATTTTCAACCTGCGAAGCATAATTTGTGATAATATTGGGAAAATTCTTTTATTTATCATTTAAAACGCAATTAAAATCAATCCGCTACGTCCAATGTCTATTATTTCGAAATGCTTTGTTTTGACTTTGTTTTCACTGATTCCAATTATCAGCGTTCACAGTTTTGCATTTCGTCATTGTTTCTACTGCTTTGAGTCGTGTCTTCCCTTTTTGACAGAAATGCTTCCACATGCAGATCGATTTTAATTGTGTTTTAAATGATAAATAAAGGTATTTACCCAATATTATCACAATTACGCTTCTCAGGTCGAGAATTTCTCCACGTCTTTGATCTTAGCTTGGAGTAATTACTCCAAGATCATAGCATCAAAACAAAGAGTGTTATAAACCATAATAATTAAAAGCGATATAATTAATATCTTTGGCAAAGAAATATTCAACCACGTTTAGACAGTAGTCCACCTGTCCGATATTTGCTTTCACGCTAGTATTGCGTAATGCATGTTAAATGGATGGATGGTTTTGTTGTGTTCTCGACCTGCAAAGCGTATTTTGTGTTTATATTGGGTATATGATTTTATTTATCATTTAAAACGCAATTCTCCTGCAAATCTGCAAAGTCAATGATCACATGATTTGTGAGTCACGTGGCCAATCGATCCACTACGTCCCGGACATCGTATTTACGTTTTACTTTTACTTCTATGTCTATTAAAATTATTATTTAATTTTATCACACAATTCAATTCTGCCTTTGATGTCTTCCCATTCAGTGGTGTGAAAATTAAAATTTCACTGATACCAATTATCAGCGTTCACAGTTTTGCGGCATTTGTTTCCACTGCTTTGAGTCATGTCTTCCCTTGTTGACAGAAATGCTTTCACACGTGGATCGATTTTAATTGCGTTTTAAATGGATTGATGGTCTTGTTCTGTTCTCGAACAATTTGTGATAATATTTATCATTTAAAACGCAATTAAAATCGGTCTGATATACGTTATGTTTTGTTTTGATGCTTTTCAAAATTACGACCACATGTTGCGTAATGCATGTTATAAACGGATGAATTTTTTTTTTCTGTTCTCGGTCTGCAAAGCGTATTTTGTATTGATATTGGGTAAATACCTTTATTTATCATTTAAAATGCAATTAAAATCGATCCGCTACGTCCGATATCCGTTATTTTGAAAATATGAATGTTCGTAATGAAAACTCGTAGTGCCGTAATTTTTGGGCGTAAATCCTCATCCACAGGTTGCTCTCGTGTATAAGACGACCCCCCTAACATTAACTAAGGATTTGTGGACAAAAACCTCGTCTTATACACAAGTAAATACGGTATGTAACATCAGGGGACATATGGGAATGATATTTTTATCTTTTGGGTCTAGGTAGTGTTTTGTGACCAAGTCCAGCAAAGATCAGATCCCATCCTTATCAAGATCAGATCCCATCTTTATCACTTATACAGCAATCTATAGTCTTTCTGTTGCTGCTATCTTTACTCAATAAAGTGCTTTGCTTGGATGTAAGTATACTATGAGCTACCAAGCTGCAAAACCTCTATACCTTTTTACTGATTGGAAATTAACAGTACCAAAAGTTTTCAGTTCTGATGCCAATTACTCAACATTAACAATCCATTTTGGCCAGGAGAAATTTGTGATATATTCAATTGTCAGTGTATTCAACCAGCCTTTCCCTGATAAAGATAAGAACATATTTTACAGAAACGTAGTTTTACATCAGTAATATCTCCTGTATCTTTGACAAATAAGAAATATTTCAGACTGGATTGGTTTGGAAATTAACCAGTATTTACTGAGAAAACAATTCTCACACAGTTTTGTTATTGTAATTGTAATTTTTAATATTCATGAATATTCATGATCTGTGGCTAGCACTGGCTGCAAGTCAGGACTTTGAAGGCAGGGGTAGTTGGAGGATTGACAACCATTATTTAGCAGAGCAAAGTGTCAGGGATAAAATTTGAGTATCTAGTCATGCCTCAATAAAAAGGACTTTTTCCAGAGTTTACATACTCACATCTTTTTCGACTGTTAAGTGTAAATGCATCTATTCTGCTGAAAAAGGGAGTGGACAAGAGCAGGCAACAACCGAGACCCTACTGTGTATCTGGTATTTTTATAAATGTTGTTGTACTTGTTATGATTCCTTTTATTATTTTGAACACTTCAAGACAAACCATATTCTGTCAATGGCATATCATTTATGTCATGTTTTCATGGGATTTGTGCATCTGAGATTGGTATTATCAGAGGTGATATCTTACCAAATGAGTTTTAACAGAATGAACATAAATGATTGTAAGCAATCTTATAAAAATCAGTCACAATAATTATATCGTGCAATTGATGTTCATCACCTGATTTCACAGTCCCAAGTTTATACATGACCCAGTGATGAAAGTCCTCAGGAAATAACCTGAATTCAGGTTTTTTTTTCTTCAAATGTGAAATTCAAAATGGACTGAGCTCATTCTGAAACATCCAAAAGTGACATTTCTGAAAGGGGGTAGGGTATCTTCAAGTTAATTTTCAAGAGTTTCAGGGTTTTTTCCTGAATGCTGACATTCATCACTGATGACCAAAAATATGTTTGGACCCCAACAGTTAATGATAAATGATTTTTTGAATTTGATGATATGGTCTTTATATGGTATTTTTGAACAGAATGTCTGGGGAGTCAACATTTATCTCCCCTTTGGTACCTGGATCTCTGAGCAGATTGGTAGCAACTTCCAATGAAATCTACATCTCTCCTGGTACACGGCGCAATGTGGCTCTTACAAGTCCCAGCTCAGCAGGAACTTCTAGATTACCTCTTGCCACAGAAAATGATGATGAAGCAGAAAGAAAAGAGCGGCGCAGATCAAGAGTATTGGAAATGCAGCAACGGAACATCACCAGTCCTGCCACCCCAACAAGTGAAAGGTTTGTTATTCCTTGGTGAAGGAAATACTTGCTTAGTGCTAAAGTATAAAAAAGTTATTTGTTATGTAGTTGTATATTATAGAAAGTTATATATTTATAGAAACATGTATCCATTATCCTTTAAGTTTGTAGTCTGAACATACAAAGATTTAGAGTCATGCAAGGTATTCAGCCCAAATTCTAAACATTTATTGGTGGAACTAATATCACAAATACAGACTTTTAGATATCCACCATCATTTTTTGTTTGGGGGGGGGGGGGGGGGAGTTCAAAAAAAGAATTTAGAAGACACTTCCCCCTTGACTGAGTTTCTAGTCCCCCACAGTGAATTTTCTTCATACTAAAATGAAATCAACACAGCTAAGAACAAGCCTGTATTTTAACACTGAATGTACCAAATCCCATAAAGTACAGTATTTTGGTTATTTTCCCCTCTGCCACTCTGGAGCACTCATTGAAAAGACCCTTAAATACCTTTAGAAAAGTATGCACAAGTTCAGAAAAAAACCCTCATTATTCAAATATTATAGTGTTGAAGTGTTGTTTAATGTCATAAATGCTTTGATTTTAATTGGGAATGTATTTTAATACTGTGAATGTACCAATTCCCATAAAGTACAGTATTTTGGTTATTTTCTACTCTGCCACTTTGGGGCACTCATTGAAAAGACCCTTAAAATACCCTTACAAAAGTATGCAAAACTTCAAAAAAAAAGTGAGTGAAATAACTCTGATTTTGTTGTGGAAGTCTCTCAATATTGAAGTTGCAAAAATGTTTTCTGGATTTGGTCTGCCAAAGAATTTTCATAAGCAGTTTGACCTGTATTGTTGTAGATCAAACATTCACATTACTTTCTTTCATTTCAGGAGGAAGTCCATACCTCTCCAGGGACTAACAAATAATCAACTTACTGAACATTATACCAACTGTATTAAGCTTTCTGCAGAAAATGTAAGTAGTCCGTTCTGTCCTTCCTTCTGGCAAACTTGTAGAAATGATTTCAAAGAGATGTCTATGACATTATTTTATTGTCCCCTGCATTCTTCGCAACACGTAAAGTGGGGGACATTAAATTGAGCTGTGTCCGTCCATGGTAAATTACTTGTGTGCACAATACAGCCACAACAGTTTGGCCCCGGGCAAGTGCATATGTCAAGCCCTGATTATACTGCAATCAATACATAAATGATTGTAAGCAATGATTACCCCATCTTATAAAAATCAGTCACAATAATTATATCTGATTAGATAATTGCTGTGATTGCTCAATTTTTGTTGCCAAGACAACCATGCTGCCAACTTGGCTTGTGTGCATGATTGCAGTACTCCTGGCATGGGTATATATGTGTATGTATATGTGTGTGTGTGTGTGTGTGTGTGTGTATGTATGATTCCTAATAGCTGCCCTCTACCTAATTACCCCTCCCCTCCTGTCTGAAGCCTGACCAGGCCTTGGTGGCTGGGGTTGTGAGGCTGCAATCCCACAAGGGTTGGCTACCTGAGCAATTAATATGTAAAAGGTACTCACAACTTCACTTGCAACAGCCATGCAAACATATCAAAGAAAATACACACCTCTTTAATGTTTGCCACAAACACCTGTTTAATTTTTTTCAATTTCACATGATGTTCCACTGTAAACAGCTCCTCATTTAACATCAATGTGGAAGATCTCACACCTGAATGCTGAGTGAGGGTCACACGTGGGTCACAGTATGGTGCCCAGTAGCACATTCCAGCCTCTGGTAACATAATTGGTTAATTACCCTATAAGCATGTGGTCAAATGGGGGAACTAAAGGGCTCAACACTGATTATAAGAGATTGTCATTTTCAATACTTAACATGCTTACTGTATTTACTCGTGTATAAGACGAGGTTTTTTTTACAAAAACTCTTAGTTAATGTTTGGGGGGTCGTCTTATACACGAGAGCAACCTGTGGACGAGGATTTACGCCCAAAAATTACGGCACTATGAGTTTTCATTACGAACATTCTTATTTTCGAAATAACGAATAGCGGATCGGTTTAACAGTCTTATACTCGAGTAAAACTTAAATACTATGTCAAAACAGCAGATTGATTTTAATTGCATTTTAAATGATAAAGGTATTTTGACTTTGTTCTCACTGATTCCAATTATCAGCGTTCACAGTTTTGCATTTCGTCTTTGTTTCCACTGCTTTGAGTCTTGTCTTCCCTTTTTGGCAGAAATGCTTTCACACGCAGATCAATTTTAATTACGTTTTAAATGATAAATATAGGTATTTACCCAATATTATAAACGATGATAATTAAAAGCAATATAATTAATATCTTGGGCTTATAATACACAAAGAAAAATTCAACCACGTGTAGACAGTAGTCCGCCTGTCCGATATTTGCTTTCACGCTAGTAATGCGAAATGCATGTTAAATGAATGGAAGCTTTTGTTCTGTTCTTGACCTGCTAAGCGAATTTGTGATAATATTGGGTAAATACCTTTATTTATCATTTAAAATGCAATTAAAATCGATCCGCTATGTTCATTATTTCAAAACGCTTTGTTTTGAGGCTAAGATCAAGGACATCACATACATCGTACTTACGTTTTACTTTTACTTCTATGTCTATTAAATTTAAAATTATTATTTTATCATATCGCACAATTCAATAATATCTATTATATATAATATTATTGGTCTATTATTTCAAAACGCTTTGTTTTGACTTTGTTCTCACTGATTCCAATTATCAGCGTTCACAGTTTTGCGTTTTGTCATTGTCTCCACTGCTTTGAGTCGTGTCTTCCCTTTTTGACAGAAATACTTTCACACGTGGATCGATTTTAATTGCGTTTTAAATGATAAATAAAGGTATTTACCCAATATTATAAATGATAATAATTAAAAGCAATATGATTAATATCTTTGGCTTATAATACACAATGAAATGTTCAACCACGTGTAGACAGTAGTCCGCCTGTCCGATATTTGCTTTCACGCTAGTATTGCGTAATACATGTTAAATGGATGGATGGTTTTGTTGTGTTCTCGACCTGCAAAGCGTATTTTGTGTTTATATTGGGTATATACTTTTATTTATCATTTAAAGCGCAATTCTCTGGCAAATCTGCAAAGTCAATGATCACATGACTTGTGAGTCACGTGGCCAATCGATCCCCTACGTCACAGACATCATATTTACGTTTTACTTTTTCTTCTATGTTTATTAAAGGGCTCGGCCAAGGGGAAGTGAACATTAACATGAAAAAGTGAAACTCAAAATATGTGTTTCTATTAAATTGTACCTTATAAACTAAAAACTGTAGTTTCTGAAACTGTTTTATTTTTTTCTCTACCCTTATTGGTTGCAAAATAATCACAATTTGTTTAAGACCCTATTTTGTTGGTTCATTTTGCTGTCTGTCGTCGTTTTTCTATCAATTTAGAAAATATGGTGTATTTTATTAGAAATCACATGCAAAGTAGTGGAAATGGGACTTTAATAAAGTTGAGATGCTATGCTATCATGATTTAAAGTTAAATTCTTGGCCCACAAGTCTAAAGATGTTTTGGGGGAAAAACTTTAAAATATGAATTTGTCCCTCCGTTACATGTCCCTCCGTTACAAAAAATATTGAAATTTTTACCTCATGCTATAATGCATATCACAAGGAATGTGAAACTTTCTAGAAGTAAGGTGCTTATAGTGAAGTATCATAACCTTCTGTATGCTTTATGAAACTCATTTAATTTTTGGTTGATTTTATATGAAGAAAACCTGTCCCTCCGTTACTAGTAACGGAGGGACAAATGTTCAGGTTCATGCAAGTTGTTATCATTTCAGTTATTTGCCAGAAATTTTTATTTCTTAAAGTGGTTTATGTCAAGTGGAAATGGATAAAAACAATTTATTTGGTTAAACATGTATTAGTTGGCTAATATGTGGTCTGTCACCTGAGAGATAATAGACACTTCATGTTTATACTCATGCATCAATCAACATGGTCAGTGATACATAATTCTATTTCCCTGTCTACATACTCATGTATTATAAACACTGGTTTTGAATACTGTCTGAGTTTATGGCAAAAAAAATCATATTTGTTTGTATTGGTACTTTAGTCAGAGGAAGAAAGCCACCAGCTGACCTGCACTGGGTACACAAGCTGTCCCATCAGAGACAACACAATTGCTGTTTGATAGGTGTGATTCCTTGTGACACTATGTAACCGTTTGATCTTGTCAAAATGTCTAATTTACCTGACAAATCCATTCCTAGGGATAATGCATTGTTCCTGGCTTACAGTTAGGATAACACAAGGCTAAGAACATGATGATGTAATGGAATGAGTTGTGTGTGTCATCCTTATGATGACCAAAATGACCATGGTCAAAATGACCATGATACGCAGTGGACCGCTGGACCAAGTGCATGTGCATTTCATTTGATAGCTATATATTCCCTCCTCTTATCCAAAACCTGAACATAGCTGCCAATCTTAATCTTATTCAGCTACTTTCTGCCGTCATTATACCTCATGTCCATCATATCTTTCTGTTAATATTTTCACTTTTCACTCAGGCCTGGACATTAGCATAATCTTTAAAGCTTGGCATCCATTTTAAGTCTTAGTTTTCAAAAACGTAAATAGTATGCATTTCTAAGCATTGTTAAACTCATATTTTCTCCAACTTGTAGATAATTTACACTTGTGGATAATTTAGATTCATAAAATGTCCAAATTCTGTCTATTGTGGCAGTTCAGTACCACGGTCACCGTTGTCACATGGTTATTTTGACCATAATCCATCCTTAGTACCCAGTTGTCATTTGTGGTGTGTATTTGGTCTTTGTTACTTATGTTATTTCATTCAATTTATTCTGTAAATTTATTCTGTCAAGTTCATAAAGATTTAACACCTAAATAGTACATGTACAGTTTGCTACAGAAGTTACTTGTTGACAAGATTACAGCTGAACATTTGTGTCCCTCCGTTACTATTTTCTGTTGTCCCTCCGTTACGACAATATTTCTTTAATAAATAAAACAGTGTTAAGGTTATAAACTTGATATTTTGGTATTTACTACTTAGGTATGTGTAGATGATATATGATATAGTGATTTTTAAGAATATTCACAAGAACTTTATGTTAAGCCCATTTTGCTACATGACTCCAAAGCTGCTGTTCAAAAGTGTCCCTCCGTTACAGAAAACATATTTTGATACCATACATAAACTGTTACAGTATGATCCTCAATACTTTGGCATATTGTAATGTTCAGTGGGCTTTGTCAAAAACAATAATTAAGTATTTCTAATAATTTTGTATTTCTGGAATAAATGCATTTATGTTATGCTGTTCAGTGATGCTGTCCCTCCGTTACCGCTTGGCCGAGCCCTAAAATTATTATTTAATTATATCGCACAATTCAATTCTGCCTTTGATGTCTTGCCATTCAGTGGTGTGAAAATTAGTAAAATTTCACTGATACCAATTATCAGCGTTCACAGTTTTGCGTTTCGGCATTGTCTCCACTGCTTTGAGTCGTGTCTTCCCTGTTGACAGAAATGCTTTCACACATGGATCGATTTTAATTGCGTTTTAAATGATAAATAAAGGTTTTTACCCATTATTATCACAAATTATGCTTCGCAGGTCGAGAATTTATCCATGAAGTAAAACGTAAATATCATGTACGTGACGTCGCGTTAATTCACGTCCGCAACATGAGGAGAAGCCAGGGATCCATCATTGCCCAATATATTAATATTTCAATGCGAGTTGATACACTCCATTTGTTTTCGCGCCAAAAATAAGAGCTTGTCCCCTTTTTAAAATGACGACCACGATTGCGTAATGCATGTTAAATGGATGGATTAATTTGTGAAAATATTGGGTAAATACCTTTATTTATCATTTAAAACACAATTAAAATCGATCCACTACGTCCGATTTATGTGATGTTTTCTTTTGATGCTTTTCAAAATTGCGACCACGTGTTGCGTAATGCACGTTATAAACGGATGGATGGTTTTGTTCTGTTCTCGATCTGCAAAGCGTATTTTGTATTAATATTGGGTAAATACCTTTATTTATCATTTAAAATGCAATTAAAATCGCTCCGCTACGTCCGATATCCGTTATTTCGAAAATATGAACATCATATTTACGTTTTACCGTAAATACTTGTGTATAAGACCATTAAGGGCTTATACATGAACAAAACAATTTTATATAAGAATATTTATGTTTCACTGTTAAAATGACCGCCGAACTTGAATGGTAGCAGTGCCAATGTCTCGAGAGAAAAACGACTCATCTTATATACGGAAATTGGTCTTTTCAAGCAAAATAACCTCAATTTTGGGGGGTCATCTTTTACACGAGTCGTCTTATACACAAGTAAATACGGTAGTTCATTTGTGTCTGGTCTGACATATTCAATTTTATTAGTTCATCTAAAATATATTGAATATAAGGTCAAGGACGTCACAGACGTTGTATTTACGTTTTACTTCTACGTCTGGAAATTAAATATGATATAAATATTAAATATAATATAAATATTAACGCAATTAAAATTGATCCGTGTGTGAAAGCATTTCTGTCAAAAAGGGAAGACATGACTTAAAGCAGTGGAAACAATGACGATAAGCTGATAATTGGAATCTGAAATTTTTCAAATTTTCACACCGCTGAATGGGAAGACATCAAAGACTGGCTGTATAGAATTGAATTATTTTTTAAAAGCGATAATATTGGGTAAATACCTTTATTTATCATTTGAAGCGCAATCTGCTATGTACGATATTTGTTATTTAGAAAATACAAAAGTTCGTAATAAAAATGCTTTGTTTTGACGCTAAGGTCAAGGACGGGGAGAAATTCTCGACCTGCGAAGCGTATTTTTGTGTGATATCTGTTATGTCTGATATCCGTTATTTCGAAAATACGAACATCGTATTTACGTTTTACTGTAAATACTCATTTATAAGACCATTAAGATCTTGTTGCGTAAGCATATTTACGTTTCACTTTTAAAATGGCTGCCAAACTTGAATGGTAGCAGTACCGATGTCTTGAGAAAAAACGACTCGTCTTATATTCAGAAATTTTGGGGGGGGTCGTCTTATACACGAGTTGTTTTATATAAGATTAAATACAGTACTTTATTCAATGAATATGAGGGATAGAGCGGTCATTTTTTGTGTGAATATATGATTTGATGAATGCTGGTAGTATCAGTGTTGAACTTCTCCAGTGAGCACTAGTGCTTCAATGAAAATGGACTTGCTAATTGCTATAATGGTTATTAATACAAACTATTGACATTGGTCCTTTTTTGATGATGTTTATACAACACCAGTATATTTTGATCTTTCAATTATTGAAAGATTGAGACAGCACAGTAAAAAATGTAATGATTCCTTATACAAAATAGATAAGGAGGCAAAAAACAGAAAAGAATTATATGTTTGTATATTTTGGCAGTAACCTTGAAGGCTGAGGGTGCATTCTTCAGTAGGATTTCAGCCTAAAAACACTCAGAACATTTAAATCTATACTGCAATAATTGTCTTGCTTGTATATTGACAGAAAATCAATGCCAAAAATGCATTTGGTCTTCATTTGATAGACTACTTGTCTGAGCTGATCAAGAAAAAAGAAATGAATAATTTCCAGGTAAATATGTTTTGGTTACTTTCTGGTTTAATCTATTGCTGACATTGACAAATTTTGATAATGTAATGCCCCAGTTGATAGGAGTAATTGCCTGCTTTACTTTATCTCATTACATTCCTTTTCTAGGTTGCTAGTTCCACTCTTGATGCTAGTGCTAAGATCTACGCTGGCCGTGTAGATGCCATCCATTCTGAAACTTACAAAGTGTTAACTGGCCTTGGGAGAGGGACGGGGAAACATCAAAAGGGCGAAAGTAATTTTTTCTTTATTTCTGTTCAATATTATGTTTGTACACTATCAAGTTAGGTTGCGACCAGAAACAGTGTTAATAATTATGATATTATTTAACTTTATAAGCAATGTTATATGTGTGTTCACACATAATTGGCATATAAAACAAAATAATTTAATCGTTAGAACACTGTCTCGCAAAGAAGATTAAAACCATGTTTTATACACTGCTTGTGCAATAAAGATCACAGTGGAAGACTTAAAATATGATTACAAAGGTCTGGTGTGTCTGGCAAAAGCACCAACAAATGATTTTTGAATATTAAATAGCTGTATAAGAATGGGCCACCCAAATTCCATTGATATACTGTCTCCAATTTTGCCATGATGGTATATATTTCATCAGAAGTATTGTGTGCATGTGTCAGTTGTATGTCCCTACTTTTGTTGATCAACTTACAAAGTGTTCAAGTGTTGCTTGAAATTGTGAGCTTTACCAGCAATTGCTGAAATTAAATTTATTGATAACCATATTCTTGTTAATGAGGTGTTAATGGAGAAGAACCAGATGATGGAGATGGAGGTGTACCTGGACCGGAGAAAAAGAGAAAACGGGTATAATTTTAATTCTGCTCTAAAGTTATCCAGTTTTGCTTCATAGCTCCCCAGCAATCTCAAGTTGTTGAAATGTCAAATTTTACTTCTTTGCAGGCAAGAAAAAGTAACACAATCGTGCAAAATCTGAAGAACATAAACGTCAATAAATTTGATTTGGAGTTTGAGGTATGTATATTTGCAACAGGGAAGGATTCTTGTTTTCCAGAGACAGTTGGGTTTGTTATCCTAGGTATGAAAATATTGATTGACCAACTCCAGGACAAATACCTATAATACCTAGGGTCCCACTGGAAGTGGCTCGAACCTGAAAGTAGACCACACCAAGGTAGTACAGATATGAAAGTATGCTTACACTTACAGACAGCCCCAATATCATAGACAGTCTATTACTGTTGTTAAAACCAGATATTCCAAAACAAAACACATCATTTTCTGAATTATTGTGGAATATCCAGGTTTGCCATGATGCCATACACGAGACAATCAGAAAAACAACTAGAGAAATAATTACCGTACTTACTCGAATATAAAACGGGGTTTTTGTACCCAATCCTTTAGTTAATGTTTGGGGGCTGTCTTTAACTCTTATACACGAGAGCAACCTGTGGACGGGGATTTACCCCCAAAAATTATGGCACTACAAATTTCTCCACGTCCTTGACCCTAGCGTCAAAACAAAGCGTTTTCATTACGGACTTTCATATTTTCGAAATAAAGGATGTAGATGATAGCTTTTAATTGCGTTTTAAATGATAAATAAAGGTATTTACCATGTCCTTGACCTTAGCGTAAAAACAAAGTAAAATGTAAATGCTCACATCATTTTCGCGCCAAAAACATTCGTAATGAAAACGCTAAGGATAAGGACATCCTGGACATTGTATTTTTACTTTAACTTCTTCGTTTTACTTTAACTTCTTCGTTTTACTTTAACTTCTATGTCTATTTAAATTAAAATTATTATATAATTATATCACATAATTAAATTTTATACAGTCTTTGATGTCTTCCCATTCAGTGGTGTGAAAATTAGTAAAATTTCACTGATGGCAATTATCAGCGTTCACAGTTTTAACAGAAATGCTTTCATGCGCAAAAGATATTTATATTGTTCTGTTCTCGGCCTGTAAAGCGTAATTTGTGACAATATTGGGTAAATACCTTTATTTATCATTTAAAACGCAATTAAAATTATAATGAAAACGCTTTGTTTTGAATTTCGTTGTTACCACTGCTTTGCGTCATGTCTTCCCTTTTTGACAGGAATGCTTTCTCATGCATAATATATTTATAATACCTTTATTTATCATTTAAAACACGGTGATTTATGTCTGATCGAGTGCTATAAATGATCATAATTAAAAGAGATATAATATATCTTTGGCTTATAATACACAAAGAAATATTCTACCACGTGTAGACAGTTGTCCGCCTTTATCTAATAATTGAAAATTATCAACAAGTCAGAGAAAATGTGAGTTTGACAAAGTTTAAATATGCTTACGCAACATGAGATTGCCATTTGAAAAGCGGGAGTGATAGGCTCTT
Source organism: Amphiduros pacificus (assembly GCA_949316495.1). Taxonomy (NCBI): domain Eukaryota; kingdom Metazoa; phylum Annelida; class Polychaeta; order Phyllodocida; family Hesionidae; genus Amphiduros; species Amphiduros pacificus. Next base: position 20,434,712 of record OX439000.1, on the reverse strand, counting down.
GTTTTTGGCGCAAAAACGCTAAAGTCAAGGAAGTGGAAAAATTCTGCAAAGCGTAATCTGTGATAATATTGGGTTAATAAAAAAATCTTGACTTGTTCGTCTTGGGCAAAGCTTACTTGTCACACCTCACCATGAACTGACTGAAATAGCATTGTAAGAGATGTAAACATAGGCATCAGAGATGCATCAACCCTCAGCCCTGGTAACTTATTGCACAACATTCGCTCCACACATATTTGTGAACAAAACGTCACCGCACCACATAATTGTTCCTGTGACCTTGAAAAGAAGGTGAAGGTCTTCACTGAGGTCTTCACCAGATGCTTATGTGTGTCAAGTCTCACAAAGCTGCCATCATTCGTTCTTGAGTTATAGCAACAATAGGGATTTCACATAATTGTCACTGTGACCTTGAAAAGTAGGTGAAGGTCATGTTCCATAGAAAAATGTCTGAGGTCTTCAACAGATGCTCATGTGTGTCAAATCTCATAAAGCTGCCATCATTTGTTCACCAGATGCTTATGTGTGTCAAATCTCATATAGCTGCCATCATTCGTTCTTGAGTTATTGCGATTCTTGGGATTTCACATAATTGTCCTTGTGACCTTAAAAAATAGGTCAAGGTCACCGTCCACTGAACTCGTCCGAGGTTTTCACCTGATGCTTATGTGTGTCAAGTTTCATGAAGCTGCCAGCATTTGTTCTCAAGTTATCATGATGACAAGGACGATTTTACATAATTGTCCCTGTGACCTTGAAAATTAGGTGAAGGTCATGTTTCATAGAAAAAATTCTGAGGTCTTCAACAGATGCTTATTTGTGTCAAATCTCATAAAGCTGCCATCATTTGTTCTTGAGTTATTGCGATTCTTGGGATTTCACATAATTGTCCATGTGACCTTGAAAAATAGGTCAAGGTCGCTGTTCATCGAACTCGTTCGAGGTTTTCACCAGATGCTTATGTGTGTAAAGTTTCATGAAGCTGCCATCATTTGTTCTAGAGTCATCGCGATGACAAGGATTTCACATAATTGTCCCTGTGACCTTGAAAAGTAGGTGAAGGTCATGTTTCATAGAAAAAATTCTGAGGTCTTCACCAGATGCTTATGTGTGTCAAATCTCATAAAGCTGCCATCATTTGTTCTTAAGTTATTGCAATTCTTTGGATTTCACATAATTGTCCCTGTGACCTTGAAAAATAGGTCAAGGTCGCTGTCCATCAACTCGTCCGAGGTTTTCACCAGATGCTTATGTATGTCAAGTTTCATGAAGCTGCCATCATTTGTTCTCAAGTTATCGCGATGACAAGGATGTTCGCTACAGACATACATACAGACAGACATACATACATACATACATACATACATACATACATACATACATACATACATACATACATACATACATACATACATACATACATACATACATACACACATACACACACACACACACACACACACACACACACCCACCCACGCACGCACGCACGCACGCACGCACGCCAGGAGTACTGCAATACCCTCAGCCTGATTACATCAGGGGCTGAGGGTAAAAACCCTGAACAAATTGGTATAAATGGTATAATCATTCAACCAAATTACAAATGGTCCATTCTAAATTACTTTCGAATGTCTGAAATTGGCATGAGCATGTGTGCAGTTGTGTTGTTGTGCATAAGCACGTACATGAGCCAACCAATTGGTCAACCGTATGGTAATTGCATGGTAATGTGCGGACTTATTCTGTGCAAAGAACCAAGATAGCTCAAAAAAGGATATAAATCCTAATGTAAAAATGAAAAGAAAAAAAATAAAGCAAATTTTTTAAAAAGTTAAATTCGGCAGCAAGTGATAAGATCAGGAAATGTGATCATATTTTCTGAAAAACCAATGGAATTGCTCCCAGTTTATGCAAGAATCAATTTTAAAATCCTTACCACTTGGAAAGCTAACCAATAAGGTGCCTTTTAACCTGTGAAATCTAATTACTGTTAAATCATCCCATAGTAGTGGTCCCTTAGGGTGTTTCATTTTTACCCTCAGCCCCTGATGTAATCAGGCTGAGGGTATTGCAGTACTCCTGGCGTGGGTATGTATGTATGTCTGTATGTATGTATGTATGTATGTCTGTAGCGAACATCCTTGTCATCGCGATAACTCAAGAACAAATGATGGCAGCTTCATGAAACTTGACACACATATGCATCTGGTGAAAACCTCGGACGAGTTCGATGGACGGCGACCTTGACCTATTTTTCAAGGTCACAGGAACAATTATGTGAAATCCCAAGAATCACAATAACTCAAGAACGAATAATGGTAGCTTTATGAGATTTGACACACATAAGTATCTGGTGAAGACCTCAGACATTTTTGTATGAAACATGACCTTCACCTACTTTTCAAGGTCACAGGGACAATTATGTGAAATCATCTTGTCATCGCGATAACTCGAGAACAAATGATGGCAGCTTCATGAAACTTGACACACATATGCATCTGGTGAAAACCTCGGACAAGTTCGATGGACGGCGACCTTGACCTATTTTTCAAGGTCACAGGGACAATTATGTGAAATCCTAAGAATCACAATAACTCAGGAACGAATAATGGTAGCTTTATTAGATTTGACACACATAAGTATCTGGTGAAGACCTCAGAATTTTTTCTATGAAACATGACCTTCACCTACTTTTCAAGGTCACAGGGACAATTATGTGAAATCATCTTGTCATCGCGATAACTCGAGAACAAATGATGGCAGCTTCATGAAACTTGACACACATATGCATCTGGTGAAAACCTCTCATGAGTTTATTGGATGGCGACCTTGACCTATTTTTCAAGGTCACGGACAATTATGTGAAATCCCAAGAATCGCAATAACTCAAGAACGAATGATGGCAGCTTTATGAGATTTGACACACACAAGCATCTGGTGAAGACCTCAGAATTTTTTCTTTGAAACATGACCTTTACCTACTTTTCAAGGTCACAGGGATAATTATGTGAAATCATCCTTGTCATCATGATAACTCAAGAACAAATGATGGCAGCTTCATGAAACTTTACACGCATCTGGTGAAAACCTCGGACTAGTTCGGTGGACGGCGACCTTGACCTATTTTTCAAGGTCACAGGGACAATTATGTGAAATCCCCAGAATCGCAATAACTCAAGAACGAATGATGGCAGCTTTATGAGATTTGACACACACAAGCATCTGGTGAAGACCTCAGACTTCTCTTGATGGAACATGACCTTCACCTGATTTCAAGGTCACAGGGACAATTATGTGAAATCATCCTTTTCATCGTGATAACTTAAGAACAAATGATGGCAGCTTCATGAAACTTTACACGCATAAGCATCTGGTGAAAACCTCGGACTAGTTTGGTGGACAGCGACCTTGACCTATTTTTCAAGGTCACAGGGACAATTACGTGAAATCCCAAGAATCGCAATAACTCAAGAACGAATGATGACAGCTTTATGAGATTTGACACACACAAGCATCTGGTGAAGACCTCAGAATTTTTTCTTTGAAACATGACCTTCACCTTCTTTTCAAGGTCACAGGGATAATTATGTGAAATCATCCTTGTCATCGTGATAACTCAAGAACAAATGATGGCAGCTTCATGAAACTTTACACGCATAAGCATCTGGTGAAAACCTCCGACTAGTTCGGTGGACGGTGACCTTGACCTATTTTTCAAGGTCACAGGGACAATTATGTGAAATCCCAAGAATCGCAATAACTCAAGAACGAATGATGGCAGCTTTATGAGATTTGACACACACAAGCATCTGGTGAAGACCTCAGACTTCTCTTGATGGAACATGACCTTCACCTGATTTCAAGGTCACAGGGACAATTATGTGAAATCATCCTTGTCATCGTGATAACTTAAGAACAAATGATGGCAGCTTCAGGAAAATTGACACACATAAGAATCTGGGAAGACTCCACATGAGTTTGATGGACGGTGACCTTAACCTGCTTTTCAAGGTCACAGGCCCATATCAATAATTCTAGAGTAAATGATGACAGTTTCATGATACTTGACACACCTAAGCTATCAAAGGAAGTATATTTTATGGGTTTTTTACCCCTGCATCAATTTGCCTTGGTGCAGTGACGTTTTGTTCACAAATATTGTGTGGAGCGAATGTTGTGCAATGAGTTACCAGGGCTGAGGGTTGATGCATCTCTGATGCCTATGTTTCAGACTTTTTTCTGATCAAGCTGCTCTTTAAAAGAAATGTTCTCTGATATGTAAACCCACATTAGCTTATGGGATTTTAAGACCAATCGAACAACATTTAGACCTCAAATTGAGAAATATATTTTTATATGAAAGTTCACAGATTTATGGGATTTTAAGTCTGTGAAGAAGAGGCAAGGACAATGAGACCTCGGTGAGCTCACTTCCTTGCCAAATTAGCATAATCCTGGATGTCCTTCACTCTCATTTCTGCTGCATCTTTGACAAATACCACTACTTTTACAAAAGCTGCCATTTGTCTATATTCCTCATCACCCTGCTGGTGCTCTGGTGGTAAACGGAGCCATCTTCCATCCATTCCTTGGAGTTCAAGCAGGAGCCATGACTGTGACCCAATCGGGGATTAGTGAGACATTTCCCTGTTGAAGCACATTTCCTAAGGAAGACTGGTGTTTCAGGAATGAATAGAGAGGGCTAGGCATAGCTTGAAGTTGTGTGGTAATTGCAGTTATCATCCCATCATTTAATGAGCTGTCAAACAGGTCAAATACCACTCAGTCAGATACCACAAATGACTTAGCATAGAGTTCTTGACTGCGACAGCTATAGATGATGCATCAACTGCCTAAAATGTATAACATAACATGGTATAAGAGAATTTGGGAGAATAATTTATGCTTAATATTAAAATGAATATGTGAAAGATAAATAGGATTATAAGACGAGTTGCTTTTTCTCAAGACATCGGCACTGTCAGGCCTTGACATAAAGAGAAAATGTTGGTTGCCCAGTTGGGCCACCAGAGCATGTGAAGTGGTGGCCCGAAGTTCTTAAGATAATGATTAGAGTAATAAAATCAAGATAGTTTGGGCCACTAAAAGACCAAAAATATGGTTGCCCAACTGGGCCACTACAACAGAGCATTCAATGGCCCGAACAGAGGATCTGGTGGCCCCGGGCCACCGGGCCAGTGCGTATGTCAAGCCCTGACTGTTACCATTCAAGTTTGGCAGTAAATACTGTCATGTATCGTATCGTATCAATAAAATCCAAAGATGCGATGCCCTACCCGGAGATGCCGTAAATCACTGTCCATAGGTTACCCTCATGTATAAGACGACCCCCCCAAAAATAAATGAATGTGGAGGACAGTTTTTTTTGGTGGGAAAGAGGAACTTTAGAAGACACTAACAATTAATTCATGCCTGGCACTGGCTGCACCAAACGGCTTGATCTCAGACTTATTTGAAAGAAAAAGGTGGAAGGAACTGACCAGCCTGCCTTTCCCCCCAAGGTAAGAACTACTACAGGTCTCTCTCGTCTACCTGTATCCGTCATTTTACACCCACTTGACTTGCTGCCTAAACCCTCACATTCATGAGCACTACCTGGGTTTAAATCCCAAACAGGTTGACTCAGGGAAGGATCTACCACTAAGTGGATCCAACGTTACTTTTCTTAGCAACAGACTCATAGTATGCATGCGAGGACCCAGACTTGTGAGAGGGCATTTTTGCCCAGCAACTAAATGGTACCTTAAAAGGTACCTAGTTGGTAACCAATTCCAACATCATAGTGGGCTTGTTTAATCTTGCTCCTGAATGGAACAAATGGATCAGTTTGAGTAGAAACCGAAACATGTAAGACATGCTCCTATTTCAAATCCATTTTGAAAAAATCTACCTTACCTAAGTTTGAGATAATTTATTATTCCAGTTCTGTTTTCTTCCGGTCTCATATCCATTTCTTTTAGTCATAATAGACAAAAACTGGTATTTTAAGCATATGGTATGGAGTACCTTATTTACTTGAATATAGGAAGAGATTTTTGGACCCAAACCTTTAGTCAATGTTTGGGAGGTCGTCTTATACACGAGGGCAACCAGTGGACAGTGATTTACGGCAAATCCATTGTTGGATTTTCTCGATGTGTTACGATATGTATCAATGTATTATCAATATTCTATACATATCAATATTACTGGAATGAAACAGAAGAATAATTGACTATATTGACCATAGCGTGAAAAGTAAATAAACTATGCTTATACTGTCCAGGTTCATACTCCCCCAATGACAATATAATTAATATCTTTGGCTTATAATACACATAGAAATATTCTACCACGTGTCAACAGTAGTCTGCCTCCATTTAATAAGTGTAAGTCATGCACAAGTCGCAGAAAATGTGAGTTTAATAATGCTTAAATATGCATACGCAAGTGACGGGGAGAAGCTCTTATTTTTGGTGCAAAAACAATCGGAGCGCTGTCACAGCGTATTCATTCCCATTGATGATATTTATGTATTACTTTTAAAATGGCTGCCAAACTTGAATGGTAGCAGTGCCGATGTCTCAAGAAAAACCGACTCATCTTATAATTGGAAATTATACACAGGGTCCTATTTTTGAGTAAATGCGGTATATGTAAACTTTTGACACCATTTGGTAATTTCTAACTTGACTTCGAAGTAACAAAATATAGACAATTAATCAAATTCCCTCTATTTAACTCTATTTATTTGGAGTAAAATTTTTGATAATTAAACTTGCAAATGTTCTCAGTTTGGTCATACAAATCATGGGGAATTTCGAGAACTATGACATTTTGTTAACTTCTAATTTTTATATCACTGGGCAGTGATGAGGTCTACTGCAGCAGCTGCTGGCTAATCGATTAGTCGTAAAATATCAATACATGATGTTTCCATGCATACATATGAACATTGATCCCCTCTTAACTGATATCTGTTATCTAATTAGCGGGTTTTCGTGGGTTATAAAGGTGCAGTTTTTCATGTAGTTGAAAGATCAATGATGTAATTATGGTGCTGTGGCTATTTACCAATAAACTAGTGACGTCATATTTTTTGGTATCTTGGCAACAGTCAACAACGCATTTCATAGTTATGATCCTCTGTATGAAGTGTCCATGTTTCCCCTAAGGTTAATGCAGGGTGGCCACGCACCTGGAAAAGTCAGGGAAAAACTTTTTTTTTTTCAAGGTCAGGGAAATGTCAGGGAATTTTAAAGAATGTCAGGGAAATTTCTGATTGACAGAAATGTCAGGGAAAAGTCAGGGAATTTTGTTCATTTTCATAATCATTGAGTACTTTTAGATCATTGATGGGTTTAAAACAAACATTCACGATGAAGAATAACTGAGGGGACAAAATGAGCTTCTTTGGCTTTAATACTATAATAGCAAGAATTAAAGTTTCCAAGCTGAAGCTCAAATATCCATGATGTTGTTATATGTCTTACTTATTTTTTATATTTTAGTTCTATTCAGTAGACATCATTCCAATATTGTGGCCTCCCAAGCCCTACATATATAAATATAAATTTATATATATTTCTCTGTGCAGGGAAATTTATGGTTCTAAATTTTGTGTTCAACAGGACAGAACCTCTGAACTTGCATAGATTGCAGGATTGAGTCATTTAGCATGATGAATATAAACATCCCCTGAATTTGGCATTCAGCAGGAACATACCTTGAAATTTAGTGTGATGTGTGCATGGGAGACCCCAATATTTAATCAATGTACCATATATATATACTCCTGTACAAGATGACTCTTGTATAAGTTGAATGGTAATTATGCGTCCCAAACACCTAGATATATGTGAAACACATTTATAAGATGAATTATTATTTTTGGGGTCACACCACCAAATTGATTTTCAATCTCAAGCATGTGAACTGGATTGTAGAAATGGTGGAACACATGAAACTCTGGGTGAAGAAAACTTTTTTTCTTCCAATTCGGACAAAGTCAAAATGTGTTGAAATGTATTTGATTAAAAAAGAAAATTGTTGAATAATCTGCATTATCCACTAAAATGATATTAAATTTAGTTATGATCACATGGCCATATATATTTGTGTATTGTTTTCAAAGTAGTATCCTGCAGGAAGTGTGTTACTTTGAAAGTAATGTTTAGTGCTATACCCTCAGGATGTATATGAGACCGAGTATCTGTAGTGATGATATTTTGTTTCTCTTGCCCACATGTAGCAAACTAAAAAGTAATAAAAGGAATTATTAATAAGCCTGTGATGGTCTTGAAGTGCGCTAGATTAATCATTGACCATGTTGACTTACCATTTGATTTGAAGTCATCAGTCATGATGAACTGGCTGATGTGTTGAACACAAATTATACCAAAACAAAAGTAACTCATTTTAAGAGTTTAAAGATACATATTGTACCTTTTAAATATAATGTCCATAATCACAGGCTTATTAGTAATGTACATTTATGCATAAAACCGTCATCCAGGTAAAGGGTGGAATGGGCGGCTGTAGGGGAGGATGGAGGCCGCAATACCTGGAATTATTTCTTGAGTCCTGGGAAATGTCAGGGAATTTTTTTCTCGTCAGAGTGTGGCCACCCTGTAATGGCTTTATTATTCTTTATATCATTGATAATTAAAGAAGATGTTTTGCTTTTTATTGATCTTTGCATCAAGAATTTGAAAAATGGCTTATGGCAATAAATTTGTTTTCAGGTGGATCCTTTATTTCAAAAGACATCAGCAGAATTTGATGAGGGAGGATCTGGAGGGTTGTTGCTCAACCACCTTAGATGTTTTGATGATTCCTCAGAGTTAATACTGGATTCAAACACAATAGTTACAGGCAGTCATGATCTGCAACTTGACAAGACCCGTGGAACAAAACTGGTGCAGATGAAAGAATTTAAAGGTTATTGTCAGGTGTAATATGTATTTTATGTAAATTTTCAATATCTTCTCAGATTAAATAATGATGAGAGTTTCTTCAATCCAGTATTAAACTTGTATTTGTTTCGATTGTTTCAGACTTATACAGTGGGATAAATTTAGAGATGTTGCAGATTTGTCACACATTTGCCGATTTTGAATTTACAAATTGGAATAGAGAGGGAGAGGTAATGTTTATTCTTGGTCGTTGTGTACCAGATGATTATTTGGGGCTCTTTCTACCCTTTTTACCCTCAGCCCGTGATGTAACCAGGCTGAGGGTATTGCAGTACTCCTGGCATGGGTATGTATGTATGTCTGTGTGTGTGTCTGTCTGTCTGTAGCGAACATCCTTGTCATCGCGATACCTCAAGAACAAATGGTGGCAGCTTCATGAAACTTGACACACATAAGCATCTGGTGAAAATCTCAGACGAGTTCGATGAACAGCGACCTTTACCTATTTTTCAAGGTCACAGGGACAATTATGTGAAATCCCAAGAATCACAATAACTTAAGAACAAATGATGGCAGCTTTATGAGATTTAACACACATAAGCATCTGGTGAAAACCTCAGATTTTTTTGTCTATGAAACCTGACCTTCACCAACTTTTCAAGGTCACAGGGACAATTCTGTGAAATATCAAGAATCGCAATAACTCAAGAACAAATGATGATAGCTTTCTGAGATTTAAAACATAGAAGCATCTGGTGAAGATCTCAGACATTTTCGTATGGAACATGACCTTCACCTACTTTTCAAGGTCACAGGGACAAATATATGAAATCGCTATCATTGCTATAATTCAACAACGAATGATAGCAGCTTTATGAGACTTGACACACACACAAGCATGGAATGAAAACCTCGGACGAGACAATGTCTTAAAGATGCCCAATTGTGGCCGATGATCTCCCAATGATCTCAAGGCAATCTGAACTGCCAGCCGATTTTGTAAAAATGTACCCATCGGCTGGGTATACTAACTGAAATCGGCGCAAATGTGACTGGGGTATTATGTGTTTATATTGATCAAGTTTAAATTGATAAATGTGAAGGTTTTCTTCCCCTTTAAATGGTAGTTTTTAAATTGCACTTTTGCAATAAATATATAACAATATGATAAAAATAATTTTGTTTGATGCAGACAACTTTGTCAACAGTGATGAGCAAACTAGGCAAGTCTGACCATGTGTTTGACCTTGATGCTGAGCCAGAGCATCTACCAGACTCTCAGGATACAGCTATAGGGTCAGAAGTTGCTATGACAGCTGAGGATTTTATGGAAGAAGACCATAATGATACAGGTAAAGCACCATTCCTTTGTATATTAACCCTCAGCCCCTGATGTAATCAGGCTGAGGGTGTTGCAGTTCTCCTGTTTGTAGCGAACATCCTTGTCATCGCAATTACTCGAGAACAAATGATGGCAGCTTTATGAGATTTGACACACATAAGCATCTGGTGAAAACCTGATGGATGATGACATTAACCTACTTTTCAAGGTCACAGGGACCTTCACCTACTTTTCAAATGAACAAATGATGGCAGCTTTATGAGATTTGACACACAAGCATTTTTGTGAAGACCTCAGGCTTTTTTATGGAACATGACCTTCACCTACTTTTCAAGGTCACAGGGACAATTATGTGAAATCCCATCATTGTGATAAATCGAGAAAAAATTATGGCAGCTTTATGAGACACAAGCATCTGGTAAAGACCCCAAAAGAGTTTGATGAATGGTGACCTTCACCTACTTTTCAAGGTCACCGGGACAATTATATCAAGTCCATGTCATTGCAAGAACTCAAGAAAAAATTATGGCAGCTTCAAGAGACTTGACACATATAAGATTGGAGCAACATCAATATGATATGTGATCTACCTTCAGGGATTTTAGGTCACAATTTCCAAAATATTGTGAATCTAATTCTTTGCAAATAGATCATGATATTATGTAAATATATATATATCCTGTACAGTATGTTCATGATTTGGAGAATAATATATGTACTGTTTTTATTCCAATATAAGACGAAGTTTTCGTACCTAAACCCTCAGTTAATGTCTGCGGGGGTTGTCTTATACACAAGGGCCTGTGGACGGTGATTTTCGGCAAGAATAATGAACTTTATCAACGTGAAAAGTAAAGAAACTTCGCTCACACTGTCCAGATACAAACTCCCCCAATGATGATATAATTAATATACATAGAAATATTCGGATCGATTTATGGCAAGAATAATTGACTTTATCAGCTGGTGTTGCGCATGCAGGTCGTATTATGTGATAATATTGGGTAAATACCTTTATTTATCATTTAAAACGCAATTAAAATTGATCCGCTACATCTGTTATTTCGAAAATATGAAAGTCTGTCAATATATATGTACTGTATTTACTCCAATATAAGACGATATATATGTACTGTATTTACTCCAATATAAGACAAAGTTTTCGTACCCAAACCCTCAGTTAATGTCTGCGGGGGTTGTCTTATACACAAAGGCCTGTGGACAGTGATTTTCGGCAAGAATAATTAACTTTATCAGCGTGAAAAGTAAAGAAAATTCGCTCACACTGTCCATATACAAACTCCCCCAATGATGATATAATTAATATACATAGAAATGTTCGGATCGATTTATGGCAAGAATAATTGACTTTATCAGCTGGTGTTGCGCATGCATGTCATAATATGTGATAATATTGGGTAAATACCTTTATTTATCATTTAAAACGCAATTAAAATTGATCCGCTACATCTGTTATTTCGAAATATGAAAGTCTGTTATGAAAACACTTTGTTTTGACGCTAAGGTCAAGGGCGTCACGGACATTGTATTTACATTTTGCCGTATGCATGTTAAATGGATAGATGGTTTTGTTCTGTTCTCGACCTGCAAAGCATAATTTGTGATAATATTGGGTAAATACCTTTATTTATCATTTAAAACGCAATTAAAATTGATCAGCTACATCCGTTATTTCGTTATAAATACGGACGTATTTATGTTTTGGCGTAAATCACAGTCCACAGGTTGTGCTCCTGTTGCGCAAGCATATTTACATTTCACTTTTATAATGGCTGCCAAACTTGAATGGTAGCAGTGCAGATGTCCCGAGAAAAAACGACTCGTCTTATATTCGGAAATTGGTCTTTTCAAGCAAAATAACATCAGTTGGGGGGGGGGGTGTCGTCTTATACATATACACAAGTCATCGTATATTCAAGTAAATATGGTAATTAGATTACTTTGACTGCTTTATAGCAAACTGTGCTGATATCAGTTTATGCCACTCACAAACTATCTAGTTTATAAACAATAATAGTTGTAGAATATAGAAGTTATATATTTTTTTTATATTACAGGATCAGAACAACCACCAGAAAGTATAATTGGCCAAGACAGTATATTTGGAGATGGCGAAGAAGCAAAAGTGGTAGAAAGTGCAGTGAACAGTATAAAGTTTGTGTTGTTTTATTTTATATCTATTTTTAGCTGTGCTAACTCAAACTTTGTCAGCATGGCTTCTGCAGTGAGGGGGGGAGGGGGTTTCTGTCCTGTCAGTCAGTCAACTTTAATCTTCTCAGAGACAACTGTGTGGAGCTATTCGTAGGTGAGGTGTCATGATTTCAGGCAGCCAATTCTATCTTTCTTTCAGAATTTTTCCCATTTTTTTATTATAAAAAATCAATAGCTTTCAATAAGATTTTAAAGGGGAAGGAAAATTAATATAAACAAGCAATTTTTATATCATTAATATGATGTGAAAAAAAGAATTTGAGATAAATTTCAGTTCTTTTACTGTTCTTAGATTTTCTGAATTTGCGATTATCTTGCCAAGGGGATTATTTTAGTACCAGCCAATTAGAAACCTGTTATAGGGGGTTGAAAAAGAGATAATGCTTCAAACCTGTGACAAAGGTTTATACCAGGCTCTGCGAGTAAAGGTCATAAATGTCTTTTCAAGTCTAACATGGGAGACTTTAGCAGCCAGTAAACATTGAGTCAAATATTTTGCAAATGTTGTAACATGGCTAGCTTTGATTAGAAAGTGAGCACAACAGGTGATTTAAGATGTAAGTGACATGTATATACCAAAATAATCCTACAAAAATAGTCACTTGACATGGATTGAGTGTTTGAAGTGAGCCCTGGCAAAAAGTAACCATTTAATAATGTTTATTATATGTTAAGTGATCAAAGCACACAGGCCCCCTGCCAATCTATGATTAAATTTTGAGGATGTGTACAGTTCTGGTTCAGGAAAAGGTGTACAGCTCCAGTGTGTACTATTCGAATGGGGAAAAAAAATAACATAGAGATTGGCAATAAGCCTATATTAATTTTGATACATATATCTTTATGGGTTCCAAAAACTGTGGGAAATCTCTAGAAAAATTACAATGCCAAGAAAACGAATTACCTTCAATATTATATACAGGAGGTAGTATAATATAGTGTCATATTCCCGTTAATCCTCCCTGCGACATCCACAGATCCTAAGAAAACAAGATGAGTGGAAGCCATACAGATTAGACTTTGTCCGGCATTTTGATTTTAAATTTACAGCAAATCCATTGAGCATCTTGCAGATTATATTTATAATGAAGTTTTGCTGCTCTTCATTGTAATATTGACATATTTACACAATTGTGGTACTCTTGGTTTTATTTTATTTTTTTAGTGACCTTGTACTTGTTCAAGGTACTCTATGCTTGTCTTGTTTTTCGGGTGGCCTTGTACTTTGGATGTGCATTCTGGCTGGAAATCAGTTGCCCATGGGTAGTCTGTTTTTCAGTACAGCCCCTTCCCATCCAAGCACAGGCATTGGTTGGGATGAAGGGGTAATCAACTGACCTTACAGAAGTTGCCCATACTTTTGCAGAACTTGGTAACTTACTGTGTGCGACTTATAGTCTGAACACAAGGATGTGTGTGATAATAAGCACAGTGTGGTTGTATTTTTTATAACCCACATACTGTGAATTCTCGTGTATTAGCTGAGGTTTTCGTACCAAACCCTCAGTTAAAGTTTGGGGGGCCGTCTTATACACGAGGGCAACCTGTGGACGGGGATTTACGGCAAGAATAATATGCTTACGCAACACGAGATCGCCATTTTGAAACGCGGAACGTGACGGGGGAGGCTCTTGTACATTGTATTTACGTTTTACTATGTGGAGAAATTCTCGACCTGCGAAGCATATTTTGTGATAATATTGGGTAAATATCATGGAAGGATAAATACGTCGTCATTATTTATCATTTAAAACGCAATTAAAATCGATCCGCTACGTCCGAGGTCTATCATTTCGAAACGCTTTTGTTTTCACTGATTCTAATTATCAGCGTTCACAGTTTTGCATTTCGTCATTGTTTCTACTGCTTTGAGTCCAGTTTTCCCTTTTTGACAGAAATGTTTTCACACGTGGATCGATTTTAATTGCGTTTTAAATGATAAATAATGAAAATGCTTTGTTTTGACGCTAAGGTCAAGGACGTGGAGAAATTCTCGACCTGAGAAGCGTAATTGTGATAATATTAAGCACATACCTTAATTTATCATTTAAAATCAATCCGCTACGCCTGATGTCTGTTATTTCATCGTTTAAAAGTAAAACGTAAATAAGATGTGCGGCAACACGAAGAGAAGCTAGGGATCCATCATTGCACAATATATTAATTAATATATCAATGCGACTTGATAGACTCCAATTGTTTTCGCGCCAAAAATAAGAGCTTGTCCCCGTCACTACCGCTTTTTTAAATGACGACCTCGTTTTGAGTAATGCATGTTATAAATGAATGGATGGTTTTGTTCTGTTCTTGACCTGTAAAGCGAATTTGTGATAATATTTATCATTTAAAATGCAATTCTCTGGCAAATCTGCAAAGTCAATGATCACATGACTTGTGAGTCACGTGGCCAATCGATCTGCTACGTCACAGACATCGTATTTACGTTTTACTTTTACTTCTATGTCTATCAAAATTAAAATTATTATTTAATTATATCGCACAATACCAATTATCAGCGTTCAAAGTTTTGCATTTCAATCATTGTTTCCACTGAGTCTGAATTTGCAAATGTCATTCAGAACATTCATAATATCATGGGGGATGACCTCCCCATGAGAGAGGCTGAGAAGCCAAAGGTCAAGACTTTGTTACCAAGACAACAAGTTACCAGGACATAAAAAGTCAGTAGTATTCCCACACCCTATATCGATGCAGAGTGCATTTGACATTCAGCATGAGGTGATATGGGGGAAAGCAGAAGCAGATCTGTCTGATCCCAGTATGCTACCACCAGGTCTGAAAGGTTAAACCACGCTAGTTAAGTGGAAGGCTTTACACTATAGGCCAAAATATTATTCACATTGGTCTGATGTGGTTCAACCTACTCCCCCAGAGGTAGGTGAAAAAAAGGAAACCACTTTGCAAGTCAAAGTGGAAGACCTTAAATTAGTGGAGAAGGAATGCAGGAAAGCATTGCTCTCCATTAATGCTATGGATGTGCTTATAGGGCCTATACGGAGAGTGGATGAGGCTGGAATATCCTCAGCGGAGAACTTGCAAGCGAAAAAGGCCATGTATGCCAGCCCTTTCTGGTCAGTTCTACATGCAACTGAGTTTTCCTCCACAGCAATTGCGCAGTCTATGCTTGCCAGGAGACAAACATTTATTAATGCCACCCCACAACCCAGGGGCAGGGGCAATGACATCTCAAGGGGGCGAGGTAGGGACTCAAGATGTGCAGTCCCACCTCCTAAGATTTCCTGAAGAAGTCGACTTTCCTCACCCCCCACAAACAGGCAATTTGACTGTTGGAGGCAGATTGGCACATTTTGCCCAAGCATGGTTCCAGATCACCAAGAACACTTGGGTAAGAAATGTCATATTACAAGGTCTAAACTTACATTTCATCACATTACCCTCTCTGTCCAGAATCCCCAAGGAGATTCTGTTGCCAAAAAATGTGGAGAAGAGAACACTCTCTTTAAACAAGGTTCAGTCCCTTTTAGAGAAAGATAACGTTTTTTCGGGCAAAGATTCTCCGGACAGGCTACCATGTCCAGTCTGCATGTTAAAATACAACATAAATTTCACCAACGGTTAATGGTTAAGTGTCAGGGCAATGGTGAAGTATACAGCAAAACAATTTCCTGATGATTAAAAAATTGTATTTTGCATTCATATAAAGACTCTCAAAATAAGCCAAACAAAATAAGGGGACACGATGTGAGAAAGGTGTCTGCCTCATGGGCATTTGCCGCTGGTCTGTCAGTCAGTGACATCTTGCAAGCAGGGTCATGGTCAAGAACAACATCCACATGACATTATCTACATGATGTGGAAAGACACTTTGGTGGATGGAGAAGACTCCATCAAATTGTCGCCTCCTGAAAGATACTCTAGGGTGAGTCTAGAACATAAGTTTCTGGACTAAGAAAAGGGGAGGGGCAGTAGTCTGCGACTCAGCTCTCCAGTCAGAGTCGCACACTAGTGTTGACCCCTCAGGTGATGGGCTTAAAATAAAAGTACATAATTAGCAAGTATAAAGGTACCTTCGAAACTATATTCAAGATATTTTTTCTTTTGATTCAGTCCTTAGTGCATCCTCAACATCCCTCCTAGCCACTGCAAAGTCTGCACTATATTATACTACCTCTGGTATATAATATTGAAGGTTTTCTAGGCAAAGACTTCGAAACAGGGCCCTTATTTCAAAGGGCATAGTTTTGTTTTCTTCTTAGCCATAATGACGTCCTACATTTGGCAAGATTAAATGTTGATGGTTTTGTTGTAGACATGGTACAATAGGAACCTTGATGCAGGTATTGGCTGCAGAACCTGGAGAGTACTCTTACTTTAGTGCCAATTTACTCAACACATGGAAAGGCCCTGAACATTGGAAGTTGAAACCAAGATCGAAAGGTACATGGTGTTTTATAAATATTATGTATATATGTTTACTGAACTTTTGCATATTATGATATCTTGAGGTATAATGTATTTTTGTTTCATTACTACAATAAAGTGTCATGATTTCCAAGAATATGATTGGCTGGTGCCTGTTGTGACACATGAAAATGACACATCATTTTCTGAAGTGGTTCAACATGAACATGAACATATTTAGGTCTGCAATGCTGTTAAAATTCAGGATCATTTCACGGCTATTTTGCCTACTCTTTTTACTTGCGGCTTGCATGTTTTTAGATCTATTTCAAGTATATTTTATGCGCACTGACCCTCCATTTTGACAGGTACACAAGACTCTAAATAACATTACATAACTATCCTATTTATATTCTAGCACACACACCACATCATGACCTTTCATTGTGTACCTACTAACACATATCATGACGTCCACATTGATCATGACATTCACATAAATTTCTTTTATAATTAATAATTCTTCTATCACCATATATCTGGACAATGGACAGACGTAAACATAATGATAAATATATACCGTTTCAGTCTCAGTAATAGAAAAAAACATAACTTAAGGATTTAAGGCAGTTCAGAACATGTGCCTTTTGAAACACTTCAAAAACTCTACATCTTAATCATAATTATGGAAAGGTCTATAATGTTTTTTATATCCCACATAATATTTATATCCCACAAGTGGTAAGCAATCTCGAACAAGGGGCATCACAGTGTTTAAGCACATCTTATCCATATTGCTGGTTCATATCTCTGTATTCTATGCAGTCCATAGATTTTCATAGTAATTCTTTCAATAAAGAAATGTTCACTATTAATGAACCAAAATTGTCCACTTGAAAAGTTCATGCACAGGAGACAGTGTCACTGAATTTCATTATCACAGAAGAGGTCTTTCTTTCACACATAGTGTTGAACATGCACAGAGTGATTGCTGATTGCTGTTAAAGCATTCATGAAATGAGGTTTTCAAGCACTTTTTCCTTGAATAATGTAAATGTTTATACCCCAAACTTTGTGATCAAATGCTATTTCCCATCATATTTCCACTACATAAATTTCTGTGCCATTTGAAAATGGACGGGTCTTCTACTAAAATCCAAATCATTCATTGTCAACTTTGTCAACAAACTTTGTCAACTTTGTCAACAAACTTTGATTTGTGCAAACACCTACTTTTGCAAACAATTGGGCATCTTCATATTGGAACAATGGAGTGCTTTGGGTCACAGAGGCCTGTTTGTCCATTAATGGTTGTACACTGGTACAGGCCTAACACCCTGACAGACCACAATAGAGGTCACATGTTTGTATACATGTGACCACCTGCTCGTCAAAAGAGTACGGTCAGTACTTGGTAGAAGACTTGTCCACTTTTGAATGGCACAGAAATTTTTATTGGGGAAATATGATGGGTAATAACTTTTGATAGCAAAGTTTGGGGTATAAACATTGATATTACGCAACAAAAAATGCTTGAAAACCTCATTTCATGAAGAAGAGTGGATCACAATCTCCCACCCAAAATGTAAGGTTTTCTAGTCATTACTCACAATGACTTGCTGCCTCCAATCAACTCTTCAAGTGAGGCATGTGACTACCGAGACATATCTCTGATTCCTTCCAACTAAAGACCTTGGCACCCTCCATAGCAGGACTTCTCTATCATATCATCCCAGTACGCCAACCCAATTATTAGGAACTGGCCCTTTAACAGTGTCAATGAATAAGATCAGAGTGCTTGTGCACTTAACCGCTTGCAGCACAGAGGAAAAGACCTGCCGTACATACTCGAATTTAAGTCAAGGTTTTTGTACCCAAACCTGCAGTTAGTGTTTGGGGGATCATCTTATACACAAGGGCAACATTTGGACGGTGATTTACAACAAGAATAATTGACTTTATCAGCGTGAAAAGTAAATAAAACTTGCTCATAATGTCCAGATACAAACTCCCCCAAAGGCGATATAATTAAAATCTGTGTCTTTTAATAGATATAGAAATATTCTGCCACGTGTGAACATTAGTCCGCCTTCATTTAATAAGTGAAAATTATCCACAAGTCTGAGAAAATGTCAGTTTAACAATGCTTAAAAGTCATATGACAAGAATATTTTAAAGTGGTAAATCTTTAGATTTCATACCTCTGAGAAACATTTGACAATTTTTTCTGCAGTCTGATGTTTAGTTTTGCTATAATCTAAGATCTTTGAACCCCCAGGGTAATTAACCTACTCCCTTTACCTAGAACTGGGTCAGCAGGCTGCCTACGTCATTGCACCCCGCATGTATCTCCTGCACACATATTCCTCTTATGTCTGTACATGTATAACAGCTGATGTCCTTTTTTTCTACACAAATAACATCCATTGAAAATATGATAAATGGCAAAACTTAAGGCTGTAAAATAGAGACTTGCATTTACATCAGCTTCCCATCCCACAATCCCTACTTTAATTGAAGAAAATAAACAAACATGACTTAACTGGGTATAGTGTCTGAAATATGGCCTGCTCTACTCTTATCAGTTTCAAGACACTTATAAGCTAGCCCTAAACATTATGGCATGAAGTTTAAGGGTTTTCAAACTGTAAATGGAACATTGAGATGACACTTTTAAAATATCTATGAATTATTTTTAGTTGATATTTCCATATATTTTACACTGAAAATTTATTTATTTATTTGTTAACCAATGACGAGCTAAACTTTGTTTGACATAATTGAAAAAAAATGTTTTGAAAACATTTGTCACATATTTCTAGATCTGTTTCATTGCTGGAAATTATTTTGACTTCTAAATTTTGAGGTCTGGTTATATATTATTTATGCACTGCAGTTGTATTTCAATGGCCATTTGAAATGTTTAGTTTGGTATTTTTTTAATGTCTGTCATTGCGCGTCAATGGGTGTCCAACAAATCATATATACGGTAAGTATTTATATATATTTTAAAGAAATTTTGAATAAAAATACAAATTCTGTAAAAATGATACTAAAATTTGAGATTTCATCATTTTTTCTCAACAAGGAAATAAATGGTTTTGACCATAACTTTATGTTAAAGAATAGTTCAGTCCCTTGTAGGGTCTGAATGATCTCAATAGTCAGAGGCAAGTTTGTCAAACTCAACTGGGAGTATTCCTGTGCTCCCCAGCACTACAGGCGGAATCAAAGTGACGGTGATGTGAAACATGATCTCATCTACAATCCACATGTGCTCATTAGGCTACCAGTGGTTCAAAGATGTTATCAACACCCTTGTTATTACCATATTTATTCGTATATAATACGACTTGTGTGTAAGACGACCCCCAAAATTGAGGTTATTTTGTTTGAAAAGACCAATTTCCGAATACAAGACAAGTCACTTTTTTTCTCGAGACAACGGCACTGCTACCATTCAAGTTTGGCAGCCATTTTAAAAGTGAAACATATTAAATATGCTTACACAACAAGATCTTAATGGTCTTATACACAAGTATTTACGGTAAAACGTGAATACGATGTTCGAAAGAATGTATATATTGGACGTAGCGGATCGATTTTAATTGCTGTTTAAATGTTAAATAAAGGTATTAACCCAATATTATCACAAATTATGCTTCGCAGGTCGAGAATTTCTCCATGAAGTAAAACATAATACAATGTACGTGACGTCCTCGAATTAAGACATCGGACGTAGCGGATCGATTTTAATTGCGTTTTAAATGATAAATAAAGGTATTTACCCCATATTATCACATTTTACGCTCCGTAGGCAGAGAACAGAACAAAACCATCCATCCATTTAACATGCATTACGCAATACAAGGTCGTCATTTCAAAATGCAGGAGTGACAGGGACAAACTCTTATTTTTGGCGCGAAAACGATCAGCATTGAAATATTAATATATTGCGCAATGATAGATCCCTGACACAACCTAAATACGAAGACTTGGGGATCCATCATAGCACAATATATTAATATTTTTATGGAATGAATATGCTTTGAATACGTTCCAATCGTTTTCGCGCCAAAAATAAGAGCTTCTCCACGTCACTTCAAAATGATGAACTCGTATTGTGAATGCCTATTAAATGGATGGATGGTTTTGTTCTAATATTGGGGAAATACCTTTATTTATCATTTAAAACGCAAATAAAATCGATCCGCTACATTCGATGTCTATTATTTCAAAACGCTTTGTTTTGACTTTGTTTTCATTGATTCCAATTATCAGCGTTATCAATTATCAGTTTTGCATTTCGTCATTGTTTCCACTGCTTTGAGTCGTGTCTTCCCTTTTTGACAGAAATGCTTTCACACGCAGATAAATCATTTAAAATGCAATTCAAATCACATGCAATTCAAATCACATGCAGATATATCATATCTTTCACATGCAGATATATCATTTAAAACACAAGTAAAATCGATCCGAATATTTTT
The DNA here is from genome assembly GCA_949316495.1 of Amphiduros pacificus. Lineage (NCBI taxonomy): Eukaryota > Metazoa > Annelida > Polychaeta > Phyllodocida > Hesionidae > Amphiduros > Amphiduros pacificus. The sequence goes on along the minus strand of OX439000.1, from coordinate 20,413,347 downwards.
ATGTATATTAATTATATCGTCATTGGGGGAGTTTGTATCTGGACAGTATGAGCGAAGTATATTTACTTTTCACGCTGGTAAAATTAATTATTCTTGCCGAAAATCACAGTCCACAGGTTGCCCTCGTGTATAAGACGCCCCCCCCCCAAACATTAACTAAGGGTTTGGGTACGAAAACCTCGTCTTATATATGGGTATTTATGGTACTTATAAATTGCCATCCCTCAAAACTTTCACCAGCTTGGAGTGGTTTGTTTTGAACATGAAGTTCGGGCAAAATCTCAGCAGTCCTGATTTGACCCACATTAAAGGGGCGTGTGCAGCAAATCACTTTGATCCACTATAATTCTGCACTCCATTTATAAAAATGTGTAAAACATGTTGAAACACAATGTCCCTGTTTTGTAGCGTATAATGGCACAATTTAAACATTTTAACAATTTTCTTGTCATGTGACTTTTACGGAATCTGACTGTAGCTATATATACCGGTACTCTAATTGTTGACACCACAGCATATTACAGTACGGGTTGTGACATTTGTCACAAGGTATCTAGTTGTTATCAGTGTTCTTTTGCAACACAGCACTCTATATTTATTTTAGAAATACAGCTAAAGTATGCAAATATATTTTAAGTTATCATGCCCCAACTGGAAGACCTTTTAACCTACATTTTAATCATCAGTGTTTCTAATAGCCTCAGAATTGGTTGCTGCTGGCAAGTGCACTCAACAGAATGGACAAAAGCTAGGTAATAAAGATAGCACAAGCTGACTTTATGGTTTTTCTCAGTTTCTGCCACATCCACTTCTGCACTTCTTCGTTCATGCTTGGACATAAGGACTAGATACTTTAACATGATGATATGTAGGCCTGGGAAATTTTGTTGACTGAACATTTTGTGTACTTAGGTTGAGGTCAAGGTCACCAGCACAGGAACAACTTCACTTGAGATTGCTCTATTCTCTGAAAAATATCCAGCTGTATTAATATGACTTGATATATTGATATGATGGGCTTGGATAAGTTTGATATTGGGTGACCTTGAATTATTTTCAAGGCCACAGGAACCAAGATTCAAAATTGATTATTTGTGATCTTTTGCAAAAGACTAGACAGTCAGGATTGAGCCGTCATCTACTGGCTGATTGTCTTTGCAACATGCCGAGCAGTCATATGGGTACTTTCAAAGATACAGACATTATCATATTATGTGATAAATTATTACAAGCCTTCTTCGTGGATCTGTTCTTTCTTTATTATGTATATCTAAATTTTAAATCTTGATGAATTAAAAAATTCATCAATAAAGAATTTCCACTCTTAAAATTTGTGTTTCTGCAAACTCTTGAACCGTCCAACAAAATTATTTCATAGCTGTTTTTCAGCTGTTTATGTTTGTAAGTATATTATGATATTAATATGATATTGAATGCAAAACATGCACACATTCACAATTAGGTCAGCTATTTTTTATTGAAATCTGACAAACAAGAGAGTTTATAAAACATAACTGTCTTTGACCGCCTTCATAGACAGTCTCCAATATAAACAATTAAATTCAGGGGTATTGTATAGTTCTACTTCCTTTACTTCCTTTATTGTACAGTTCTGGTGTGTACTTTTCAAAGGGAAAAAAGCAACATGGAGATTTGCATTGGAGATTCTAGTATGGACAATCAAATATGTCATTCTTGGGCAAACTTGTCATATAAATGAGCATTTAAGAACTTTTGCATTGACTCCTCACGTCAGTAGTTATATTAGGCTCATCACATTTGGTGAATCAAAGATTCAGATTAATACTGTCACGGTGTCATCAAATCTCTTAGACAAAAAGCATTTTCAGAAAGATAGTTGCAATATTGTGCATATTCCCAATGAAATGAAGTGACTTGTGAATGCCAGTAGAATAGATTCCCATTTGGTAGGATTTAAATATCTTGAGTGTTATGACATACCATATTTTTGTCCCCTGCTTTCATTGCTGTTTTTTTTATAGCTGTGTGCATCCGTATGTGTTTCCGTAGTAAATTACTTGTGGGCACAAGACAGCCACAATGGTTTGACATTTACCTTGGGACCTTTTCACATTTACTTGGGAACCTACCTCCAATCTGATTAGATAATGGCTGTGATTGTGCAAATGTTTAAGCTAATACCAATTTATTTTGTAGATCCAAATCAGCCGTTTGCATCTGCAGCATCAGGTGCTGATAGAAACAAGAAGCCCAGAGAAAAGAAGGCAGCATTTGCAATACAATATGCAGATGTTATCAACTTCGATGATAAATTCAAGGAAACACGTGCTGCCACAACACTGACAAAAGCCACACTAGATCGCTACAGCAAGTCTGCGACAACCCTGCCTGAAGATTTACATTACGATGCAGACAAATTGTTCCGACTATTTGCTAAACCCAAAGTGATGGTATAATATAATTTTGTTCATGAATAAGATTTTGGTACTTGACTGATACCATATGTATAACAAGTCCTACATATTCTCTTATGCTGCGCCCAATCACCGTCATGGTCCGAAAGCTGTCAATATCCACAATTATTTGCGGAGATTGGGCACGTGACAGCTCTGGGGCAACTATTGACAGTCCCAGGGCCATCATGGAAATATCCACTGGATAATGACGATTGGGCAGTGGTAGGGTACCCACAAATAACATTTTCGTCAATTTGATCTTTGACCCAGTCCTCTCTCAGCTAGATTATAACACATCTTTCATATTGACATACGTAATTGCGCAAGCAAAGATAAATGGTTAAGTCAGTAAAAAATTTGTTTAGCAAGTGGTTATTACTGTTCAAAACTTTATGTACCGGTAATTACATTTATTAGGTTACTCGAAATGTTTGTCTCAGCATATTCCACTCCAATATTCTTTCCTGGTTCAATTAGATATGCCTCATTGATTTGGACCGATGTGTATCTTTGCTCGAAAATCCGATTTGCATATGATTTAAAATATGGATATTTTGAATGGGTCACTAATATCATTTCCTTTAGGACATGACGGCGATTGGACAAAACATCTAATGCTAATTTAGGACCATCACCCCAAATCTAGTACCCTAATATGTGTTGAACATTCCTGATCTTTTTTGTAAACATGAACTCAGTCCTGATGTGTTATTTTGAAAGCATGATAATTCCATATGTTACTTTCAGGTCCGGAGACAACATGGAGATTCTGAGGACAATGTAGATGACAATATTGAAAACTATGATTATGATAATGAAAATGACAAGCACAATTTTTGCCCGTCAATTGCAGTAAGTATGTCTAATGATGATCATGTCATTTAAACACAAATCTAAGCAAGTAGCACAATTCTGCAGTCAATAAATAAGTGAGTCAAGCATGGGTGCTTAACACATTTTTTTTATAGCAATTGAAAGTGCTCAAAACTTGGAATAAATAGTCATTGAATAACAAAAGATTAATTAAAGTGTATGAAGTATCTTAAAGGTAAGCAATACATTCTGTTGGCACCCTTGTGTTCCTGCTGCCAGCATGCCAATTCTAAGCAGTTGCCTGCCTATCATTTTTACCCTCAGCCCCTGATGTAATCAGGCTGAGTGTATTGCAGTACTCCTGGCGTGGGTATGTATGTCTGTATGTCTATGTCTGTCTGTAGCGAACATCCTTGTCATAGCGATAACTCAAGAACAAATGATGGCAGCTTCATGAAACTTGACACACATAAGCATCTGGTGCAAACCTCGGACAAGTTCGATGGACGGCGACCTTGACCTATTTTTCAAGGTCACAGGGACAATTATGTGAAATCCCAAGAATCGCAATAACTCAAGAACGAATGATGGCAGCTTTATGAGATTTACCACATAAGCATATGGTGAAGACCTCAAAATGTTTTATAAGAAACATGATCTTCACCAACTTTTCAAGGTAATCGGGACAATTATGTGAAATCATAAGAATCACAATAACTCACAAACAAATGATGGCAGCTTTATGAGAATTGACACACATAAGCATCTGTTTAAGATCTCAGAATTTTTGTTATGAAACATGACCTTCACTTACTTTCTAAGGTCACAGGGACAATTATGTGAAATCATCCTTGTCATCGCGATAACTCAAGAACAAATGATGGCAGCTTCATGAAACTTGACACACATAAGCATCTGGTGAAAACCTCGGACGAGACCGATGGACGGCGACCTTGACCTATTTTTCAAGGTCACAGGGACAATTGTACCATGAAATCCCCATCATTGCGATAACTCAAGAACAAATGATGGCAGCTTTATGAGATTTGACACACATAATCATCTGTTGAAGACCTCAGACATTTTTGTATGGAACATGACCTTCACCTACTTTTCAAGGTCACAGGGACAATTATGTGAAATCCTATCATTGCTATAACTCGAGAACGAATGATGGCAGCTTTATGAGATTTGACACATAATCATCTGGTGAAGACCCAAAAGAGTTTGATGAATGGTGACCTTCACCTACTTTTAAAGGTCACAGGGACAATTATGTCAAATCCACGTCATTGCAATAACTCAAGAACAAATAATGGCAGCTTCATGAGAATTGACACACATAAGCATCTGGTGAAGACCCCAGATGAGTTTTATGGACAGTGACCTTAATCTGCTTTTCAAGGTCACTGGCCCATCATCTCAATAATTCTAGAGTAAATGATGACAGTTTCATGATACTTTACACACATAAGCAATCAAAGGAAGTAGATATGCACTTTTATGTTTTCTTTACCCCTGCATCAATTTGCCTTGGTGCAGTGACATTTTGTTCACAAATATTGTGTGGAGCGAATGTTGTGCAGTAAGTTACCAGGGTTTGATGCATCTCTAATGCCTATGTTTTCAAGGAATATAATCATCAAGAAATATTAATAATACATGCAAACTGTGAATAATAGTTTGTTTTCTCAACGGGACACACAAAAATGTTTTAATGTTAAATATTTCCCCAATAATGTGCATCTAAAATATTCTCTGTTTTATTCAACGACTTAAATTCAATATGGCGGCCAGTGAGCAGGAAGTTCATGTTCTGGACATGCTCAGTTCTAAGATAAGCAGAAGGGTTGTGAACTGTATTCTCCTTCCCGAAAATCCCCAATTATCACTTGCACATAGGTGGTGCTACAAATTTCTATGAGTCAGTAACTGACAGCTGATAACAAGAAATCACTAGTTTGAAGATATCTTCAAAGCTACACCACTTATCAAGAAAACAAAAGGTCAGGGAAATGTCAGGGAATTTTTAAAAATGTCAGGGAAATTTCTGATTGACAGAAATGTCAGGGAAAAGTCAGGGAATTTTGTTCATTTTCATAATCATTGAGTACTTTTAGATCATTCATGGGTTTAAAACAAACATTCACAATGAAGAATATCTGAGGGAACAAAATGAGCTCCTTTGGCTTTAATACTATAATGGCAAGAATTAAATTTCCAAGTTGAAGCCCAAATATCCATGATGTTGTTACATGTCTTACTTATTTTTTTATTTTAGTTCTAGTCAGTAGATATCATTCCAATATTGTGGCCTCCCAGGCCTTACATATATAAATATAAATTTATATATATTTCTCTGTGTGGTGAAATTTATGGTTCTAAATTTTGTGTTCAACAGGACAGGACCTCTGACCTTGCATAGATTGCAGGATTGAGTCATTTAGCATGATGAATATAAACATCCCCTGAATTTGCCATTCAACAGGAACATACCTTTAAATTTAGTGTGATGTGTGCATGGGAAGCCCCAATATTCAATCAATGTACCATATATATACTCCTGTACAAGATGACTCGTGTCTAAGTTGAATGGTAATTATGCATCCCAAACACCTAGATATATGTTTTAACACATAAGATGAATTATTATTTTTGGGGTCACAACACCAAATTGATTTTCAATCTCAAGCATGTGACCTGGATTGCAGAAATGGCGGAACACATGAAACTGGGTGAAAAAAACTTTTTTTCTTCCAATTCGGACAGATTTATTAATGGATTGACATTAAGCTTGTTAACTTCCCGGTAAGCGTTTTGTTCATGTATTGTTCATATACCTTGAGATATGTGACCAAGCTCGTCAGCAACTCGTCCAACTTTGGACTTTTCCAAAGTCTCTGAGAAGCTCCTGGACCACTGACTCATGTATAGGATGAATAAGGATAATTTGACAAATTCCTGGGCAAAAAACCTCGTCTTATATAAGAGTATATAAGAGCATAAAACCATCATCCAGGTAAAGGGTGGAATGGGCGGCTGTAGGGGAGGATGGAGGCAGCAATACCTGGATTTTTTTTTTGAGTCAGGGAAAAGTCAGGGAAATGTCAGGGATTTTTTTTCTGATCAGAATGTGGCCACCCTGGAAGATAACAGACAATTTTCTGAAAAAATGACTTCGAGATAAACAAAACTTAAGTGTCTTTGATCGGTAATGAGGCAGTCACATCAAGCCAAGGTGACGAGTTGTTCTGTCAGACACTTTCACACCATTGTCTTTCAAAATCACTTGAAGCTAGGACCAATTTTATGATCAAAGGGTTTTTCTATCAATGTTTCCCAGCTCAGGCTTTGAAGTGAGAGTCTAAGTGTCATCTGAGAGCAATCATAAATTGCTATATCGCACTCAGGTTTCATGTCTTCCTATCTGACAGCAACATGTTAGAGAGCAGTCTCTCCCGATTAACGATCATTTATGATATCAAATATTATGCGTAGCAATACAAGACCAACATATTTATATTCCTCATGAAAGTTTAATACAATTTAAAAAAAAGTTTATTCTATTTCGAGGATTCTAGTCAAAATACATAGGAAATCAGTGAGAGCTCCACAGTACTGTTAACGTGTGGCGCCACCTAGCGGCTGACAGCACGTGACGTATGAGATTGGGATGGCAATAGGAAAGATGTATTTTCAGAGGACCAATTCTCTCTATTTTCCATTAGGCTCAGATTTTTTTACATTTTGTTGTGATTTGTGTCAAGAAGGCTGCCATTTTGAATAACATTACAAATATTAGCCAATGAGAATTGCAACAAGTTGCAGTCTTCCCAATAGTCGCCAGACCTTCAACGGACATTCGGTCTGGAAAAGTTGACTTTTTTGCCGGACTGAAAGCATTTTTACCGGACCGAAAAAAAGAAAGAATAATAGACGGTACCAGCGTGAAAAGTAAATGCACTCAAAATGTTCAAGTACAAGCTTCCCAAACGGCGATATACACATAGAAATATTCTGACACGTGTCAGCAATAGTCCGCCTTCATTTAATAAGTTTAAATTATGCACAAGTCAGAGAAAATATGCGTTTAACAATGCTTAAATATGCTTACACAACACAAGGTCGCCATTATGAAAACCGGAAGTGACGGGGACAAGCTCTTATTTTTGGTGCGAAAACGATGGAGTGCCACCAGGGTGTATTCATTTGCATTGATATTTTGATATATTACGCAATGATGGATCCCTTTCACTTCGTATTTACGTTTTACTTTGTTTTGACGCTGAGGTCAAGGACGTGGAGAAATTCTCGACATGCCACAAACTCCACCAGAGGGCGACATGGTGAACCTATCACCTCTGTACAAAGGTGCCTTTTGGTGCTGGCTCACCACATCCACCAATTTTCATGTAACTGTCCGTCTTACTTTTTTTTTCTTAAATTGTAGTCTATCATAGTCATATCATAGTAAATTATGATATATGTCACCCTTAATACAAAAGTTTGTGCATATAGAAACAACTATTAAGAGAAATAAAACCTCGAACTACTTTCTCAACTGGAGGAGCCATTTTCTGGGGTAGTGATAAGGCGGAACCACAACAAAGATGGTCGCTTTGTTTATAATTTGAATTCTTTTAATCTTTTATATTTTTGGTTAATCTAAGCAACAAAAAATGTTCAAATGTTAACAAATCAACTAAAATACATCTCAAGGTAACTTCATATTTGATATTATATGATGTTAACATGTCAATCACATTTACAACACTGACAGTTCTTGAGCACATGCAGGGCTTGACATACGCACAGGCCCGGTGGCCCGGGGCCACCAGATCCTCTGTTCGGGCCAGTGAATGCTCTGTTGTAGTGGCCCAGTTGGGCAACCATATTTTTGGTCTTTTAGTGGCCCAAATTATCTTGATTTTATTATTCTAATCCTTGATTGATATCATATCACGATCAATAGACATTTGATTGGGACAAGTATCCCCCACTCGGACACTATACAGCCTTATGTACAATGCTTTATTATATCACACATCCTATTATCCTTAGAAACTTGGGACCACCACTTCTCATGCTCTGCTGGCCCAACTGGGCAACTAACATTTTTCTCTTTATGTCAAGGCCTGTCATGGCCAGTAAAAGTAGGACCGGATGAATACTAATCTGGGTTGGCCAGAGGTAATAGTTTATGTGTGCCTCTGGTGGACAGTGTGGACCTGCCAAACTTGTCGAGGGATAAGATTTGAGAAAAGTTTGAATTTTCACAGAAATACATGTCGGACACAAGGTCCGACTATGCTATGGCAGAAAATATGCTGGACCTTGGCAAAAAATATCGGTCAGGACCGATGGTCCGGCGCTCATAGGGAAGACTGAAATTGGGGCCAATTGAATGTAGTACATGTATTTTGATTGGTCAAAATTATCATTTACTCTGGGAAAAGGTTTAAATGATTATTTATGAAGCAATTTCCAAAAAATTACATTACAAAAAAGCAGTGATCATAGGTTATAAGCTCATTGGCATACAGTTTTATATAACTTGATTGAAGACAAAAACCGTTATACTACAGATGGCATGACAATCACATTTAAAAGAAAACGTTCAATCTGAAAAGCTGGAGCTCAATCCTGACTGTGATATTTTGCAAAACACTTGAAATAAGTTATGATGAAGATGGACTGAAAAGAACATTTTCCTTTTCCAAAGTTCAGGAATTGGCAAAAAGGGTGTCCCTTGAGTGACCCACAATACTGGAGTGAAAGGATAAAGCAATGGTGTCTAGTGTAACCTCAGATCAGGGGATATATGGCACTGATCCTTTGATATCTTGGGTTGTTTGGCAACTGTGGTCAGATCCCAACTTGATATCACTTGTGTGACACTCCAAAATCTCTTTTGCTATTTTTACTTAACACAGGTGCTTATATGTAAATATACTTTAAGCTGCCACACGCAGTGTGTCCCCCTCCATGGAATCTTGATGTTCAGTGAAGCCAATAACAATCTGGAAAGAAATGACAAAATGTGTAGTTTTAAACAAGACACACAGTGTACTTAATTTGTTGCTTTTTGTATACATATACAGGGTGGGACAGGGCCTTGATATTTAAGAGCACCTTTGAATTAAATCAGACAACAGAGTGCAAATGCACTTAACAGACTGCAGCACAGAGTAAAAGAGCAGGGTCATTAGGTCAGATATCAGTCAGTGCAATGTATATAGTATGAAGGAATCTGGCTGTAGGCATGTATACTATTATGGTTGATCCCACAAATTATTACAGTGTCTTTTGTCAAATGTGTCACAAAGTATCTTAATTTCATCCGAAATGTCCAGTGGTCTTTAATTCTGCAAACCAAATCTTACTGGGATGTGGACCTATTTTACATTTTCTGCATGTCATCATAAAAACAATTGTCATTTTTATTAAATTGTTAGGATGGAGGTGATGATGATGATGACCATCATAGGGCAGAATTGGACTTTCCAGCAGGAGGAAATGATTTTGTTACAAGTCAGGAGGAAGGAACCCTTTCATCACAGACTTCCTTCCAGATGGACAACACAAGTCTGTTTGAATGCACTCTACTCACAGGGGATAATCTAGTGACACAACCAAAAAAGGTTTGTTCTGATCTTTAAAACATATTAGGTAGTTATTAACAGTGATCAGGAAAGGACAGTGAAAAATACACATGACCATTGCCCTCGTTCAATAATGAAAGTTGCCCAGTTGCAATTCCAATGAAATGAAAACTTGAGAAGGGGACCCCCATCATACATTTCTACCTTTCAACCATGCCTTTAACCCTGAACATGAAACATAGCCTGTTACAATGTGGCAGGTCAGGAAAATGAATATTTGTTGTGGGAAAGGCTCAGGAAATGGTTAGGACTTTTATAAGGGTATACCGGTAAGTGTGGAAACCCAGGACATGCAAATGAGAGACAATTTGACAATACAAAATATTTGGAGAGTGTTGATCCACCTGAATAATAATGATTGTCCTTTAATCTATATGCAACTTTGAAGCTGTTCCTAAAACAAATTTGAAAGATATACAGAATAATTTTGTTTTGATATTTTCTTTGGAACTTTTAATCCATATTTTGACGTATTATATCATGTATTTATACATATATGTAGGTGGCAAAGATTGAAATAGCCTATGCCAAGACAGCAAAAAAAGTTGATGTTAAGAAACTTAAATCCACCATGTGGAGCATTTTGGGTAAACCAGAAACACCCAAAGAAGAAATAATAAAAGGAGAAGAGGGAAAGAAAAATGAAGAACAGTCCAGCACTGAGGAAAAATCAAAGGTCTGTATACACAAGAGTTAGTTTGACTGTTACCATCCCTTATGAACTGTTTTTATGCTGTGAATTTTCCCTGACACAGGGATTGGAATAACGTTCAGAATTGTACCATTTTTGCAAACTTATCAATCCTAAATTACTTAAGTTATCCTGAAGTTATTGAGGTAATGAAAGGTAATTTTCAGTACCTCTTAGAAATCACTGTCTGTCTTGTGTCTATGTGTGTATGTGAGTTTGTGTGTTTGTGTGTGTGTTTGTTACCTTATGTTTTGTTTATGTTTATTTGTCCCCTGTAATGGAACTGTGTTTCATTAATAAATGTACTGTGTTTTATTATACATGAGGGGTATCTTCCATGAAGCAAAAAGCCATAATTTTGGACCAGCATTTGACCATTTTCCCTGCATCTGGGAGGGACTTTATCTGTTTGGATCAACAAACCACAAGTCCCACTGCAACTGCCAGCTAACAACTTCCTTAAACCGCCAAATCTATTTGTGCAAACCTGAACTAAATGTGCATGCGCACAGAACATAGTTCCCATAAAAATGAATGACTTGTTTCATCTGTGGTGAATATATTTCATCAGTTTTACCACCAGATTGTTTGAAATGGCCAAGCACATTTATAACTTTAGAAATAAAACCTCTCTGGGAAAAAAGAAAGAAAGCAATCTGAGATGATTGATATTACTATGCATAGTTGACATGCCCAGTGACCCAGTTACAGCTGTATGCACAATTGAATGGGCCAGACCACATGGTTATCTTGAAGAAACGAGCTAACTTTTGTTTGAGAAGACATAGAAAGATGGTAAAAAAAAAAGGAATTTGGTTAGTTTTTCATAATAATTCCAATAAGACCTGAACATTTTACCTGAAATTTACAATTATATTGATGCATTACAACAGTCAGTTTTGATCAAATACAAAACAAAGAGGTTAATTGTCGGAAATTGTTATCAGATCAGCACTCTGAGAAAGGGTGTTTATTTTCTGCGATGAAACATCCGAGCTGGCCTGTATATAACTGGGATGTCTGCTTCATGGAAGAAACACCTCATGAAAAAAAGTCCAACCTGCAGTCTCAAACATGCATATTTTTTCTCTGTTTTTACATCTGCATATCTTTGAATGTTCCAGAATGATGTTTCTGACTTCATGTAGCCATTTACAGATCCTTTGGACATTTATTTGCAAGTTATATGAGGTTGCATAATATTAGGAGCATTGGAGGGATTGATCTTTTGATCTCTGACTGCTGGTTACATAAGCTTATGTAACATCAAACTGGGGGAGAGGAAAACATGGTAATGGACCATGGGGTTGCTGGGCAACAGTGACTAAATAGGGCAGTGATCAGATCCCAACCTTATCATTTACACAGTACTCTTTGTAGTCTATTGTTTTTTTTACCTACATCTGAACCAGGGCAAAAACTAACCTGTGACTTAGCTGCTGCTGGTATTGAGTGTTGTATAAAGTAGAGGCATTATTTAAGCAACAGCTCACACAGTGTGTCCCCCTCCATGGAAACTTGGGGCAGTGGTCTTAATATTTAGCAGATCAGAGTGCAAGTGCACTTAATTAACATCCTGCAGCACAGAGGAAAATACCTACGCCATTAGGTCAGATATCAACCAGTGCAATGTTTATAGTATTTAGGAATCTGGCTTTTGCCATGTATGCTCTTATTGTTGACACATCAGATTATTACAGTACTGAGGTATCTACCATATTTACTCGAATATAAGACTAGGTTTTCAGACCCAAACCTTTAGTTGATGTTAGCAGGGTCGTCTTATACACGAAGGGCACATGTGGACAGTGATTTACGGCACCTCTCGGTGGCAGATCGAGCACTGTAAATGATAATGATATGATTTTACCATGCGTCAACAGTAGCCCGCCTCCATTTAATAAATGTATATCATGCACAAGTCAGAGAAAATGTTAGTTAAAAACTGCTGTGCCACCACAGTGTATTAACTCACATTTAAGTGCAATGATGGATCCCTGACATTGCTTAAATACAAACTCATGGATCCATCATTGCACAATATATTAATATTTCAATGGGAATGAATACGCTTTGGCGGCGCTCTAATCATTTTCATGCCAAAAATAAGAGCTTCTCCCTGTCATTTCCGCTTTTCAAAATTGCAACCTCGTGTTGGTTATGCATGTTTAAGGAGTGATAAATTAACATTTTCTAACATTTTCTCCAACTTGTGCATGATATACACTTATTCAAATGGAGGCGGAGTACTGTTTCTTAAGCATATTTACATTTCACTTTTAAAATGGCCACCAAACTTGAATGGTAGTAGTGCTGATGTCTCGAGAAAAAACAACTTGTCCTACAATCGGAAATTGGCTTTTTCAAGGTAAATAACATCAATTTCAGGGGTCGTCTTATACACAGGGTCGTCCTATATTCGAGTAAATACAGTAGTTTTATAAGTCTCACCAACTGACTACTTATGTCAGTTTTGCATGTTTCTTGATCACAGGAACTGGGACAGTAGACGAGTGCCTATTGTTCTCAGTAAAGGCATGCTTAGGCCTCACCATTTGTCACTGGAGACACACTTTGTGTCAGTCTGCTATCAACCATATATGAATATTTTTTAATAATGAGCTCAGACTGCTTGGAGATAATAGCTCACTATGGCAGCCCTTGAGGGAAGGGGCTGTAACCCAGTCAAGAGAATTATGAAAATATCAAAAACTCTAATTTTGAATTTGGGACTAACAAATGAGGGATAATGTCAGCAGATGTATTTTAACAATATATCCAGAAACATAAGGTAAGATTTGCATGTGTTTGCATCAAGCTACCCCCCTCATTGTTCTGATACAGTGATTTTAAAATCTTGTGCCAATCTCTTGTGTGGTTGTTACTTGTGATAAAATCATTGGAAATTAAATAGGGACACAGCATGGTACGAAGCTCTTCTTGTACCTATCAGTCCTGCATTTTGGTTGTACATATTTCATAGAATTTCTAGTAGTGATGGAAGTGTCTCTTTGTGGGGGTAACAGTTTGTGCAATTTGTAGGATGGGTCTCGGTATGAATAGTTTTTTGCACATGTTTTATCTACACTGTGATAGCTTGAGAAGGCCTGCACTAGCCAGATAGGTTTCATATTCTTTGTTGTCATGGTATATTATCTTCAAGGCTCTCCATTGAATCGTTTCCAGGAGGGCTGAGTCTCCTTTTGTTAGTCTTGGGTGTCAAACCTGGCAGGCGTACTTAAGTGGGAGGATATGTGTGACTGTCAGATGTCATGATTCTGAGGCTATTAATTCACAGTTTAAAATTTATCTTACGCATATCCATTTTAACATTAGGTATAAATTGTTCTCCCAAATTCTCTTACACCATGTTATGTCATATATTTTAGGCAGTTCATGCATCATCCACAGCTGACATGGTCAAGAACTCTATGCTAAATCATTTGTGGTATCTGACCGAGTCTCTAGTATTTGTCTTGTTTGACAGCTCATTGAATGATGGGATGAAGACTGTCATTGCTACACAACTTCAAGCTATGCCTTGTCCTGCTCTATTCATTCCGGAAAAACCAGTCTTCCTAGGAAAAGTATATCATTGGTGTATCAGTTTGTTTAGGATTTTACATCACTTGCAAAATTATTTCAGTCATTTTTTATGAGATTTGTCAGTTTTCACCTTAAGAAAAAATTCTCATGGTATTTGACTCTGTGCTTATTGGCTGCTTAAGGCTGTGTTTCCATATGTGCAGTGCGCATTGCAGTGCACCATGCAGAGCATCATGCAGTGTTCACATGTATGTGTCAGATTTTTTATGTTTTCATGGTCAAACTTCCAATTTGGTGCCAAAATTAGACTTGCAACCTATGGGAAACCTATACGTCACTCTGTGCGTCAGATTTTCATACGCTGCCCTATGCAAAAGGCTCTGCGTCAAATTGGTTACGGACGTCATTATGGACATCAATATGCATACATGGAAACACCTGCATTGTTCGATATGGTTTGCGAAAAAAAATGATGTTCTGCATAACGCACTGCATGACGTGCTGCACATATGTAAATGGGGCTTAACAGAAGACTGTAAGTGTGCAGTCTCCCAAAATTGTCAATTCTGCTCTATACTGGCAGAGCCAGGTTTAAACCCAGGGACTGCTTAGGAGAGTAGTGTACAACTTCAAGCGCTAGTTTCCTTTTCCATTAATGTAATTTAAAAAATTGATCAACATGAAAGGAATGCTTTAACATTGTTTGCAGGTTTGTTCCAGAAAATCATATTACTGACCTGTGGCTAGATACCATAGCCATCTCTTGTGCTTCATTGTTTTTATTGGTAAAAACAAGGTTAATTTTTTCGCTCCCTGCACCGAAGTAGCACAGATATTGGGCTCTGTGTGTATGTTTGGGTCTGTGTGACTATCAACACAAACCCTGACATTTTCCTATATCTTACCAGCAATTTCAGATACAGGCTCCAAATTTGTACCACACATGCATCCCACGAAAACCTAAATATGGTGACATCAATCATGACCTTGATTTTCTATTTATTATCACTGATATAAGTTACAGACTCAAAGATTTTTTTCACACATTTATCCGTTTCTGAATCTTTAGTGCTAAAATAATTACTAAGCAGGTTCATTTGCTACTGGTATAGGAAAATAGGCTGTGTATTTAGTTGTAAAAACATGGGCCTCCTGATTACCTTTCAAACGAGTGCTAATGATAGTCACTGACCGAGAAAGAACAAATGATAAATTGGTTGAGGAAAGATGTGTTCATAAAGATAGATGTGTTCATTGCAAAAAATCATATACCGGTAATCATACTAAAATTAGTTATCTTAGATAGTCAGTAGTTGTGACTTGAAAAAATATCTTGGGGAAATTTAGGATTGAGATGTGTGCAAAAATGGTACAATTCTGAACGCTATTCCAGTCCCTATATGGACCCTCACAGCATGAAAAAGGTTCATAAGGGAACGTAACAGTTAAAGCACTAGTGTAATTACCAGACAACACAGGACTGAAACTAAGTCCTTATGTCAGATACCAACATTTAAAAATTGCATTTCCATTTCTTTCTAAGGAGTAGTATGGAATCTAGCTGTAATTATACCGGCTTGTAATTGTAGACGCCACAGAAATTCCTATTTATATAAAGTATTAGGCTGTGTTTCCATATGTGCAGTGCGTCATGCAGTGCATAATGCAGAGAGTCTTGCAGTGTTCACATGTATGCCTCAGTTTTGTGATGTTTTCACGGTCAAACTTCCAATTTGGCGCCAAAATTACACTTGCAAACTATGGGAAATCATTACATCATTCTGCATCAGATTTTTAATTGCTAATCTATTTGAAAGGCTATGCATCAATTTGCTTACAGATATCATTACAGACAGCCAAATTCATACATGGAAACACCTGCATTATTCAATATGGTGTGCAAAAAAAATATTGATGCACTGCATGACATACTGCATGACGACACATTGCACATATGGAAACAGGGCTTTTATTAAGGGGATATATGGGTGTTGGGGGCGAGTGTCTTCTGGTGGCAGATTTTCTGAGGGAACTACTTTCTTTTTACGTCAAAGTAAATTGTTTTCAAAAAAGTATGGGAAAACTGCTCAACTTTCAAAAAACAGTTCCCTTTTCCTTTAAACTTTTTGGTCATGATATATTTAATTTTGGTAATAAAACTAATGATTAAATATTTGAAAATCACAATGGAATTTTTTATGATATATTGAAAGCTTCATATCTTTTTAACTCATAAATTGTGGCATAGTAATATGTCACTGCTCCGAGACTTCTTTTATCATGTCAAACTGTTATAAGGAAAGAGTTCTGCAGATAGTGGGACCATAATAAAGTTGACTTCCAAAAAACTTTGTAAAAGCGATCGTAATATTTACTGTAATCCTCGTGAAACAGATTTTCTATTTTTCAAAAACATCAAGAGAATAATAGAGGTAAACTTCACACTTGACCATTTCAAAAATATTTTTTTCGCTGCTCTTCATATATCTGATTACCAAACTTCCTTTTATTTCCATATTACTCAAACGAAAATCAGAAAATCTGTTTCACTAGGATCACAGTGAATTTAACAAGTCTACTCCTGTTGTGTAATCTGCAGAACTACTTTTCTTGTCTTCTTCATTTCTCATCAAAACTATTGTCAAGAAAATGAGGACAAAAATATTATTTTGAAAAAAAAAAATATACTTGTAATCAATCAAACCTTATAATTCAAATATTGTAGTGTTTAAATATTTATAAATGTCATTAATGCTTTGATTTGAATAGGTAATGTATTTAACACTGTAAATGTACCAATTCCCATAAAGTACAATATTTTGGTTATTTTCTACTCTGCCACTAGGGTTACTCATTGAAAAAGACCATTAAATACCCTCAAGTTGTCACAAGATATTTAGTTCATTAAGTCAGCACAATCTGACTTTATGTACTTGCTCGGTTTCCACCGCGTCCGCCGCCACAATTTGTTTTCTTCATCATTCCTTTACACTTGGACATAAGGACTAGATACTATAACATGATAATATGTAGGCCTGGGAATTTTTTGGGGCTGAACTTTTTGTGACCTTGGGTCAAGGTCATGGCCAGTACAGGAGCAACTTCACTTGTGAATGCTCTATTTTCTATCAAAATACAGCAATATTGATATAACATGTTAGATGTGATCAACCTATGAGGGGCTTGGATAAGTTCAATAATGGGTGACCTTGGGCAATTTTCAAGGTCACAGGAGCTGATTTTCAAAATCGGCTATTTGTGATATTTTTCAAAACACTACAATAGTATGTAATCTCACTACATTTATCTTTAATATATCTTTATTCATAAGCTTTGGAAAAAATTATATAACAAGGTCAAAATGACTTACTTAATTGCCCTATAGGTGACAACTTCCAAAATATTGTGAATCTAATCCTTTACAAATCGGAGAGGATTAAATCATGCTATGATGTAATTGTATGTAAATAGAGGTATCCTGTACAATATATTCATGATTTGTAGAATAATTTATGTAACTAGATTACTTTGACTGACTCTTAGCACAAAAGAGATTGACATTTGTGAGTTGGGTAGTGCATGAACTTGTATGCATTAATACTGTGCTGACCTCAGTTTTGTGCCACTCACAAACTTTCTAGTTTCAAATATATTTGAAATATTGATTTACAATTTCTTGCCATCCTTTTTACCCTCAGCCACTGATGTAATCAGGCTGAGGGTATTGCAGTACTCCTGGCATGGGTATGTATGTCTGTCTGTCTGTAGCGAACATCCTTGTCATCGCGATAACTCAAGAACAAATAATGGCAGCTTTATGAGATTTGACACACATAAGCATCTGTTGTAGACCTCAGACATTTTTGTATGGAACATAACCTTCACCTACGTTTCAAGGTCACAGGGACAATTATGTGAAATCATACTTGTCATCGCAATAACTCGAACAAATGATGGCAGCTTCATGAAACTTGACACACATAAGCATCTGGTGAAAACCTCAGAGGAGTTTGAAGGACGGCGACATTGACCTATTATTCAAGGTCACAGGAATAATTATGTGAAATCCAAAGAATCGCAATAAATCAAGTATGAATGATGGCAGCTTTTTGAGATTTGACACACATCAGCATCTAGTGAAGACCTCAAATTTTTTTTTTATGAAACATGACCTTCACTTACTTTTTAAGGTCACAGGGACAATTATGTGAAATCACAAGAATCACAATAACTCAAGAACAAATGATGGCAGATTTATAGGATTTTACACACATAAGCATCTGTTGTAGACCTCAAACATTTTTGTATGGAACATGACCTTCACCTACTTTTCAAGGTCACAGGGACAATTATGTGAAATCCCTATCATTGCTATAACTCGAGAACGAATGATGGCAGCTTTATGAGATTTGACACACATAAGCATCTGGTAAAGACGTCAGATATTTTTCTATGAAACATGGCCTTCACCTTCTTTTCAAGGTCAGAGGGACAATTATGTGAAATCCCAAGAATCGCAATAACTCAAGCACAAATGATGGCAGCTTTATGAGATTTGACACACATAAGCATCTGGTAAAGACCCCAAAAGAGTATGATGAATGGTGACCTTCACCTACTTTTCAAGGTCATCGGCTCATCATCTCAATAATTCTAGAGTAAATGATGACAGTTTTATGATACTTGACACACATAAGCTATCAAAGGAAGTAGATTTTATGTTTTTTTATTACCCCTGCATCAATTTGCCTTGGTGCAGTGACGTTTTGTTCACAAATATTGTGTGGAGAGAATGTTGTGCAATAAGTTACCAGGGCTGAGGGTTGATGTATCTCTGATGCCTATGTTTTGTTAACATGTCCAGTGTGCATTTTCAGGACTATGAAGGAGGAAATGATGATGTTGCTGGGAGACATTCGTTCAAAACATTGCTCAAGGACTTACCCTCAATGCTATCTACCAATATGGCCAAAAGCCTCAGTGTTCCTATTGCATTCGTGTGTTTGTTACATCTAGCCAATGAAAAGGTAAATTAATCTAAACAGTATTCTTATCCTCATCCTCATGGTCATCATTGTTGATTATTCTGTATGGATGTCTGTCTGTCAGTCTTGTCTGTATGATCAGACACTTTACCTTGCCTTTGCTTTATCACAAAATCAACTTGTTAACGCATCAAATGAATGTGCAAAACCAGTTCCATTTCTGAAAACATCAGTATAACCTCATCAATCCTGGACCCTGCTGCCCTGTTTACACTCTGCCCTGATTCATTAGAATAAGTGTATTGTTGTGCTGAATCTGTGTGTGTGTGTGTGTATATATATATATATATATATATATATATATATATATATATATATATATATATATATATATATATATATATATATATATATATATATATATATATATATATATATATATATATATATATATATATATATATATATATATATATATATATATATATATATATATATATATATATATATATATATATATATTGATGACCCCATGTTTGTTTTTTTATTAATATAATTGCCAGACAGGTTGGGTGCATTGTATTTGAAATCCTAAAGAATATTATGGATTTCTATACCTATACTAAAAGGTATTTGAATTTTTCTATAAAATATAGTGAAAGAATCCAAAACTGGTTCATTTCTGAGTTTGTGACCCTTATTTTTATGTATTTTCAGACATTGAGCATAACATCAGACGAAGATATGTCAGATTTGAAAATTGTCCAAGGATGAAGTCCATCAGCAAATCAACAAGCAAGATAAACCTTGGAAAATACTTATTTTCTCTGCAGTTCATTCATATTGATGAAATTTGAAAGCACAATCCTGCAGTTTCCATTCAAGGAGGATGTAGACTTTGATTTTCACGTTGTGATTTGATCTCAGAAAATCTTGCTAATGGATGCAATCCAATGCATCTTAGCAGTCTTGAATTGCTTTGCTCCACACCTATATATTGAGGCATCTTATTTTGCAAGAAGTCATGATGTACAACATTTTGAAGGAATTGGACAAGAAATGGTTGGTCGATGGTTCTGATTTTTTCATAATATTACAAATTTGGTGATCAGGCCTTTCTCAATTATTTTGAAATGCCTTACCAATCAGGGCACTACTGCCTGCTACTCATGAATAATTCATAATGAGATGCCAGTGCTCTACAATCTTACGTGCGGGAAGTTATTTACTAGTTCACAGCTCACAGTTCATTATTCTTTTTTTTTCGCGAAAATTTGACTTTATATTACATTTTGATTTTAAAACAAATGCAATGCTTTAATTCTTTTCAAATTATGAGGGATTACTAACAGGGGATATATATATAGTTAAGCCTGAAGAAGTCCCATGAAGGACTGAAACATTTTTCAAGAAAAGGTTTTTCAAGAAAAGGTTTTGTCACCACAGACTTTGTTGGATTACTTTCATCACCATTACACTGTATACAACTACTTTGGACTATATATTGCCACAAAAAACTGCAATGCTAAGAAATAAATTTAAAGGTGAAAAAAAATTGTTGAAATTGGACTTTGAAAAAAAAAATATATATATATATATTCTGCAATTAAAAATAATTATAAGAGATATTTCAATGGTGTTGGAATTCAATAATAGGGTATGTAATCCTTCATGAATATTTCACTAATTGAGCAACTAACATAAGGGGTTGATTTTGGAGGTCAAACAATGTTGTCCTTTATAGGGAATCATCTTTAGAGTGCCTAGAACCTTCCTGAATTTTCCTCTAATTGAGCAATTAATATAACGAGTCGAATTCGGTCAAACATTCAGAAAAATAAAAATAAATCCCACAATTTTAATGTGTTTTATATACCAAAAATATATATGTTGTTGCCCTATAAAGGATATCATCTACACAGTACCTTGTACCTACCTGATGTAATCAGGCTGTGGGTATTGCAGTGTGGGTATGTATGTATGTACATACCCTGGTGTGGGTATGTATGTATGTCTGTAGCCAACCACATCCTTGTCATCTCGATAATCAAGAACAAATGATGGCCACTTCATGAAACTTGACACACATAAGCATCTGGTGAAAACCTCGGACTTTTTTTATGGAACATGACCTTCACATACTTTTCCAGGTCACGGACAATTATGTGAAATCCCAAGAATCGTGATAACTCAAGAACATGTGATGTTTTGTTCACAAATATTGTTCAGAGGGAATGTTGTACAGTACAGGGCTGAGGGTTGATGCATCTCTGATGCCTATGATGCACTAATTTAGCAATTATTATAAGGGGTTGAACAAGGAGGTCAAACATTTGAAAAGATGAAAAACTTTCATCATGTTAATGTTTTTTTGCACAAAGATTATTTTATATGAGAGATGTTTCAATGTTGTTTTCCTAATAGGGATTCATCTGTCAGATACCAAGGACCTTCCTGAATATTTCACTAATTGAGCATTTATTATAACAGGTTGAATTAGGAGGTCAAACATTCAGAAAAATAAAAATAAATCCCACAATTTAAATGTGTTTTATTAATTATATTCCATATGAGATATGTATCAATGTTGTTGTCCTTTAAAGGATATCATCTACACGGTACCTAGTACCAACCTGAAATTTTCACTAATTGAGCAATTAATATAAGGGTTTGAATTAGGTCAGAATTTTAATGAGATAAAACATTCTCATAATTTTAATTTTTTTTTGCACAAAAACTATTTTATATGAGAGATGTTTCAATGTTGTTTTCCTTTATAGGGAACCATCTATTTGGGTACCTAGTACCTACCTGAATTTTTTTGAGCAATTATTGTAAGGGTTTGAATTAGAGGGATAATCATTATGACAAATGAAAAAATCTCACAATTTAAATGGTTTTGGCACAAAAATTATTTTAAATGAGAAATGTTTCAATGTTGTTCTCCTTTATAAGGAATCTGGTATCTAGTACCTTTAGGATTTTTTTACACTAATTGAGCGATTATAAGGGGTTGAATTAGGGGGTTAAACATTACAAAGTATGAAAAATATTCATAATTTTTGTTGCAAAAATATTATTTTATAGGAGAGATGTTTCAATGTTGTTTTCCTTTATTTGGTATCATCTTTCGGGTACCCAGTACCTCCCTGAATTTTTACCCTCAGCCTCAGATGTAATCATGCTGAGGGTACTGCAGTACCCCTGGCGTGTGTGTGTATGTATGTCTCTAGCCAACATTCTTGTCATCGTGATAACACGAGAACAAATGATGGCACCTTCATGAAACTTGACACACATAAGCATCTGGTAAAATCCTTGGACGTGTCTTTGATGTACGGTGACTTTGACCTATTTTTCAAGGTCACAGGGACAATTATGTGAAATCCCTAGAATTGTGATAACTCAAGAACTATTAATGGCAGCTTTATGAGATTTGACACACATAAGCATCTGGTGAAGACCTCATTTTTTTATGAAACATGACCTTAACCTACTTTTCAAGGTCATGGGGACAATTATGTGAAATCCCTCTCACAGCTTTAACTCGACTTTTTTTTAAACTTTTTTTTGTGACATCTCTATTCAGGAATTTACAGTATGTGTCACTAGCTAATATAATATATATATAATAAAATGCAAAAAGTATATATATATGTATATATATATATATATATATACACGATGATATATATTTTATTTGGATTCATATATATATACACGATGATATATATTTTATTTGGATTCCAAGTGGAGGATGAAGTCTGATGTACTAGACTTTTGCATTTTATTATCCATATATATATA
Organism: Amphiduros pacificus; assembly: GCA_949316495.1. NCBI lineage: Eukaryota > Metazoa > Annelida > Polychaeta > Phyllodocida > Hesionidae > Amphiduros > Amphiduros pacificus. Next base: position 20,390,405 of record OX439000.1, on the reverse strand, counting down.
TATATATATATATATATATATATATATATATATATATATAGTATGTGGATAATAAAATGCAAAAGTCTAGTACATCAAAAACTTCATCCTCCACTTGGAATCCAAATAAAATACTTTCCACCAAGTCTTTATAGTTTAGTGGAATTATAATCTGACTGGTATGATTCCACCAATTGAAAAAAGATAACCAGTATTCTTTTACCTGTGGACAGAAGAGAAGAAAGGGTCTAATGTTGTCAATTTCACCACAAAAATTACAAACTGATGTATTCTCAATTTTCCACATGTAAAGCTTTTCTTTACATGGGATGATTCAGTGTATAATTTTGTTTTGGAAGCTTTGTAGCAAAGTATCATGTGAAATTTTAATGGTGATGTGGAGATGTACCATAAGTCATTAAATGTGTTATTTAATTCAGGACAGTCAGTTTTCAATTTAGCAAAACATACTGGCTCTCTTGTAGATTTAATAAAATGCCAGTATATTTGGTTGCAAGTAATTTATGATAGATAAAATATTTTGTTCTTGGCATCAACAAATGCAATATCAGCAATATTTTAAAATGTATATTTTTTTGTTTCACCAATCTTTTTATGCCACTCTGATGGAATACTTTGCCTCACCTGTAGAGCATTTAATACTTGTCATTGAGGTCTTTATGAGACAAATTCCCCTTTGTCACTAATTAAATCACAAATTATTTTAACACCATGCTGTCTCCATTTATTCCACATATATGGTTTCTTATTAAAGCATTCATGAAACCTGGAAAGTTCCAGGCGATTTTACAGTGGTTTAAGGTATCTGAAAACAATATATGATCATAAAATTGACATACATACTGGAGAATTATGATTTTTTTGTGACCACCAAGTACAGCCCGTACTGGACAGGAAGTGTGTTGTGTGACCTTGACCTTTGAACTGTCCGGGGGCTCCATAAGTCACAGGAGGTGTTGTTTTACCAATTCTCAAAATTGGAGCAACACATTTTCGGCCATTTTTTTCACTATTTAGAAAATTAATTGGAAGAAAACACTTATGATGATAATGCCCTTTCTTGGCTTTCTTGTGGTAAGATTATTAAAAACAGATGAATATTTATGAAGTTATGAGTACAAACATCAAAGAAGATTTTGCAGAAATTGACAATTTGTTGATATGAAGATTTCATCTTTGTCACTATTGCCAATTTAGTTTTATATGTTCTGATGTGTACATCACTTAAATAGAACCCAATATGAAGATTTCATCTTTGTCTTCTATATAAAGTCATTATTAATATTTTCTACGTTTGCAAAATATAATTCAATTCTATATGTTCTGATGTGCATTTCTCTTAAATAGAACCCCATTATGAAGATTTCATCTTTAGTTTCTATACAAAATCATTATTTTTTATGTTATATATGTTTGCAAAAAAAAGTTTAAAAAATCAATTCTAAACAGCCCAGCCTTTAAGAGGGAATCCATGCAGCCTTTGATGTCTTCCCATTCAGTGGTGTGAAAAACCCCAAATTTCACCAAAGAGGGTCAAATCATAAATTTCACTGATACCAATTGTCAGCATTCACAGTCCATTCAAAGTCCATTGTGATTTAAGGCCAAACCAGTGATCAAAGCTAGGCAAACGATTTCTGATGTGACGATGACGAATGGCATGGTCTAAAAAGGGCCAAATATTGGTTTAAATACTTTCATTAATAAGTGGTGATCATTACAGACTCCAAAAATAGCAAAGATGCAGAATGGGGTGAGATACACTTTAGAAAAATATTACAGAGTCAGGCAAACAATTTCTGATGTGACTATGATGAACGGCATTGTCAAATAAGGGCCAAGAATTTGTTTTTATTTTCTCATTAATTCAGGCTGGTTACTATAGTCTCCAAAAAAGCAAAGATGCAGAATGGCGTGAGATACACTTTAGAAAAATATTTCCACACTCCATTTACGGCATCCGAAAAGTGGTCAAAATTCCAAAATGAAGATTTTTTGGCCAAAAAAAACGCGTTTTTGATGATTTTCGGGGAAATGAAGGCCAAATACTCCGAAAACAGCCTGCCACAGGAAATTTTCCACACTCCATTTACGGCATCCGAAAAGTGGTCAAAATTCCAAAATGAAGATTTTTCGGCCAAAAAAAACGTGTTTTTGATGATTTTCGGGGAAATGAAGGCCAAAAATTCCGAAAACGGCCTGCCACGATAAATTTTCCACACTCCATTTACGGCATCCGAAAAGTGGTCAAAATTCCAAAATGAAGATTTTTTGGCCAAAAAAAACGCGTTTTTGATGATTTTTGGGGAAATGAAGGCCAAAAATTCCGAAAACAGCCTGCCACGAGAAATTTTCCACACTCCATTTACGGCATCCGAAAAGTGGTCAAAATTCCAAAATGAAAATTTTTCGGCCAAAAACAACGTGTTTTTGATGATTTTCGGGGAAATGAAGGCCAAAAATTCCGAAAACGGCCTGCCACGAGGTCTCACCCCAGTAATTATGTATACCTACGAGTAGAAGCAGAGAAGTAGTACATTGTAAAAAATTCATTTCTGTCTTTGTTTGATCGTTTTTCAGTGCTAAATTGATGAAAATTCTTTAGGTTTGGCTCAGTTGGACAGTTTATGACGAGGGTTTTCTAAAATTATGCAAAAAAAATGAAGTTTGAAAGAAACTTTGCTTTTATGGAGAAAAATAGTGCCGTGTAATGATTTGTCAGCAGGTGTTTTGGTGAGAAACAAGAAAACGTTTTTTTTTAAAAATGTCCTATTAATGCATTTAACTTGAGATTTTCGTGCTTGACATGCCTTTTTTATGGTTTTATATGAAAATTTGTGAATTTTACAATATTGTAGAGCCTTAGATTTAGCTTTTGACATTTTTATTAAAGAAGTTATGATAATTTGAAATCGGCAAGTCTAATCCTCCCTGCAATAGGGGGCCTCAATTACTGGGGTGAGACCTCGTAGCAGGCCGTTTTCGGAATTTTTGGCCTTCATTTCCCCAAAAATCATCAAAAACGCTTTTTTTTTGGCCGAAAAATATTCATTTTGGAATTTTGACCACTTTTCGGATGCCGTAAATGGAGTGTGGAAAATTTCTCGCGGCAGGCCGTTTTCGGAATTTTTGGCCTTCATTTCCCCGAAAATCATCAAAAACGCTTTTTTTTTGGCCGAAAAATATTCATTTTGGAATTTTGACCACTTTTCGGATGCCGTAAATGGAGTGTGGAAAATTTCTCGCGGCAGGCCGTTTTCGGAATTTTTGGCCTTCATTTCCCTGAAAATCATCAAAAAATCTTTTTTTGGGACAAAAAATCTTCATTTTTGAATTCTGACATCATTCCTGATGTCGTACATGAAATTTGAAAATTTTCTTGTGGCAGGCCATTTTCGAAATTTTTGACCCTCTTTTTTTCGAAAATTGCCGAAAATCATCAAAAAATCTTTTTGGGGGAAGAAAATTTTTCATTTTTGAATTCTGAAAACTTTCCTTAGGCCGTACATGAATTGAAAATTTTCTAGTGACACGCCATTTTCAAAATTTTTGAACCTTTTTTTGGATACTGCAGTGATAAGCATGCATATATGAAAAATTCAAAACCAATATTTCGCCCCTTTTTCAAGTTAACGTTGTTCATCGGCACGTCAAAAATCGATTGGGTGGGGCTGAAATTTTGTTCTCAAGTGCATATCACCCCATTCCACATTTCTGATCTGTTTGGAGACTGCAGTGATCAGCATGCATATATGTAAATTTCAAAACTAATATTTCGCCCTTTTTCGAGTTAACGTTGATCATCGGCACGTCAGAAATCGATTGGGTGGCTCTGAAATTTTTTTCTAAAGTGCATCTCACCCCATTCCACATTTCTGATCTGTTTGGAGAAAGCAGTGATCAGCATGCATATATGAAAAATTCAAAACCAATATTTCGCCCCTTTTTCGAGTTACCGTTGATCATTGGAACGTCAGAAATCGATTCGGTGGCTCCGAAATTTTGTTCTAAAGTGCATCTCACCCCATTCCACATTTCTGATTTGTTTGGAGAAAGCAGTGATCAGTATGCATATATAAAAAATTCCAAACCAATATTTCGCCCCTTTTTCGAGATATTGTTGATCATCGGCACGTCAGAAATCGATTAGGTGGCTCCGAAATTTTGTTTGAAGGTGTATCTCACCCCAATGCACATCTTTGATTTTTTTGGAGACTGTAGTGATCAGCATGTGTTCTTGAAAAATTCAAAGCCAATATTTGGCCCCTTTCTGACGTTACCGTTGATCACCGGCACGTCAGAAATCGTTCAGCTCGCTCCGAAATTTTGTTTGAAGGTGTATCTCACCCCAATGCACATCTTTGATTTTTTTGGAGGCTGTAGTGATCAGCATTTATTCTTGAAAAATTTAAAACTAATTTATGGCCCCTGTGTGACGCTACCGTTGATCATCGGCACGTCAGAAATCGTTCAGCTCGCTCCGAAATTTTGTTTGAAGGTGTATCTCACCCCAATGCACATCTTTGATTTTTTTGGAGGCTGTAGTGATCAGCATTTATTCTTGAAAAATTTAAAACTAATTTATGGCCCCTGTGTGACGCTACCGTTGATCATCGGCACGTCAGAAATCGTTCAGCTCGCTCCGAAATTTTGTTTGAAGGTGTATCTGACCCCAATGCACATCTTTGATTTTTTTGGAGACTGTAGTGATCAGCATGTGTTCTTGAAAAATTCAAAGCCAATATTTGGCCCCTTTCTGACGTTACCGTTGATCACCGGCACGTCAGAAATCGTTCAGCTCGCTCCGAAATTTTGTTTGAAGGTGTATCTCACCCCAATGCACATCTTTGATTTTTTTAGAGGGTGTAGTGATCAGCATTTATTCTTGAAAAATTTAAAACTAATATATGGCCCCTGTTTGACGCTACCGTTGATCATCGGCACGTCAGAAATCGTTCAGCTCGCTCCGAAATTTTGTTTGAAGGTGTATCTGACCCCAATGCACATCTTTGATTTTTTTAGAGGGTGTAGTGATCAGCATTTATTCTTGAAAAATTTTAAACTAATATATGGCCCCTGTTTGACGCTACCGTTGATCATCGGCACGTCAGAAATCGTTCAGCTCGCTCCGAAATTTTGTTTGAAGGTGTATCTGACCCCAATGCACATCTTTGATTTTTTTGGAGGCTGTAGTGATCAGCATGTGTTCTTGAAAAATTCAAAGCCAATATTTGGCCCCTTTCTGACGTTACCGTTGATCACCGGCACGTCAGAAATCGTTCAGCTCGCTCCGAAATTTTGTTTGAAGGTGTATCTCACCCCAATGCACATCTTTGATTTTTTTGGAGACTGTAGTGATCAGCATGTGTTCTTGAAAAATTCAAAGCCAATATTTGGCCCCTTTCTGACGTTACCGTTGATCACCGGCACGTCAGAAATCGTTCAGCTCGCTCCGAAATTTTGTTTGTAGGTGTATCTCACCCCAATGCACATCTTTGATTTTGTTGGAGACTGTAGTGATCAGCATGTGTTCTTGAAAAATTCAAAGCCAATATTTGGCCCCTTTCTGACGTTACCGTTGATCACCGGCACGTCAGAAATCGTTCAGCTCGCTCCGAAATTTTGTTTGAAGGTGTATCTCACCCCAATGCACATCTTTGATTTTTTTGGAGACTGTAGTGATCAGCATGTGTTCTTGAAAAATTCAAAGCCAATATTTGGCCCCTTTCTGACGTTACCGTTGATCACCTGCACGTCAGAAATCGTTCAGCTCGCTCCGAAATTTTGTTTGAAGGTGTATCTCACCCCAATGCACATCTTTGATTTTTTTGGAGACTGTAGTGATCAGCATGTGTTCTTGAAAAATTCAAAGCCAATATTTGGCCCCTTTCTGACGTTACCGTTGATCACCGGCACGTCAGAAATCGTTCAGCTCGCTCCGAAATTTTGTTTGAAGGTGTATCTCACCCCAATGCACATCTTTGATTTTTTTGGAGGCTGTAGTGATCAGCATTTATTCTTGAAAAATTTAAAACTAATTTATGGCCCCTGTGTGACGCTACCGTTGATCATCGGCACGTCAGAAATCGTTCAGCTCGCTCCGAAATTTTGTTTGAAGGTGTATCTGACCCCAATGCACATCTTTGATTTTTTTGGAGACTGTAGTGATCAGCATGTGTTCTTGAAAAATTCAAAGCCAATATTTGGCCCCTTTCTGACGTTACCGTTGATCACCGGCACGTCAGAAATCGTTCAGCTCGCTCCGAAATTTTGTTTGAAGGTGTATCTCACCCCAATGCACATCTTTGATTTTTTTAGAGGCTGTAGTGATCAGCATTTATTCTTGAAAAATTTAAAACTAATTTATGGCCCCTGTGTGACGCTACCGTTGATCATCGGCACGTCAGAAATCGTTCAGCTCGCTCCGAAATTTTGTTTGAAGGTGTATCTCACCCCAATGCACATCTTTGATTTTTTTAGAGGGTGTAGTGATCAGCATTTATTCTTGAAAAATTTAAAACTAATATATGGCCCCTGTTTGACGCTACCGTTGATCATCGGCACGTCAGAAATCGTTCAGCTCGCTCCGAAATTTTGTTTGAAGGTGTATCTGACCCCAATGCACATCTTTGATTTTTTTGGAGGCTGTAGTGATCAGCATGTGTTCTTGAAAAATTCAAAGCCAATATTTGGCCCCTTTCTGACGTTACCGTTGATCACCGGCACGTCAGAAATCGTTCAGCTCGCTCCGAAATTTTGTTTGAAGGTGTATCTCACCCCAATGCACATCTTTGATTTTTTTGGAGGCTGTAGTGATCAGCATTTATTCTTGAAAAATTTAAAACTAATTTATGGCCCCTGTGTGACGCTACCGTTGATCATCGGCACGTCAGAAATCGTTCAGCTCGCTCCGAAATTTTGTTTGAAGGTGTATCTCACCCCAATGCACATCTTTGATTTTTTTAGAGGGTGTAGTGATCAGCATTTATTCTTGAAAAATTTTAAACTAATATATGGCCCCTGTTTGACGCTACCGTTGATCATCGGCACGTCAGAAATCGTTCAGCTCGCTCCGAAATTTTGTTTGAAGGTGTATCTGACCCCAATGCACATCTTTGATTTTTTTGGAGGCTGTAGTGATCAGCATGTGTTCTTGAAAAATTCAAAGCCAATATTTGGCCCCTTTCTGACGTTACCGTTGATCACCGGCACGTCAGAAATCGTTCAGCTCGCTCCGAAATTTTGTTTGAAGGTGTATCTCACCCCAATGCACATCTTTGATTTTTTTGGAGACTGTAGTGATCAGCATGTGTTCTTGAAAAATTCAAAGCCAATATTTGGCCCCTTTCTGACGTTACCGTTGATCACCGGCACGTCAGAAATCGTTCAGCTCGCTCCGAAATTTTGTTTGAAGGTGTATCTCACCCCAATGCACATCTTTGATTTTTTTGGAGACTGTAGTGATCAGCATGTGTTCTTGAAAAATTCAAAGCCAATATTTGGCCCCTTTCTGACGTTACCGTTGATCACCGGCACGTCAGAAATCGTTCAGCTCGCTCCGAAATTTTGTTTGAAGGTGTATCTCACCCCAATGCACATCTTTGATTTTTTTAGAGGCTGTAGTGATCAGCATTTATTCTTGAAAAATTTAAAACTAATTTATGGCCCCTGTGTGACGCTACCGTTGATCATCGGCACGTCAGAAATCGTTCAGCTCGCTCCGAAATTTTGTTTGAAGGTGTATCTCACCCCAATGCACATCTTTGATTTTGTTAGAGGGTGTAGTGATCAGCATTTATTCTTGAAAAATTTAAAACTAATATATGGCCCCTGTTTGACGCTACCGTTGATCATCGGCACGTCAGAAATCGTTCAGCTCGCTCCGAAATTTTGTTTGAAGGTGTATCTGACCCCAATGCACATCTTTGATTTTTTTGGAGGCTGTAGTGATCAGCATGTGTTCTTGAAAAATTCAAAGCCAATATTTGGCCCCTTTCTGACGTTACCGTTGATCACCGGCACGTCAGAAATCGTTCAGCTCGCTCCGAAATTTTGTTTGAAGGTGTATCTCACCCCAATGCACATCTTTGATTTTTTTGGAGGCTGTAGTGATCAGCATTTATTCTTGAAAAATTTAAAACTAATTTATGGCCCCTGTGTGACGCTACCGTTGATCATCGGCACGTCAGAAATCGTTCAGCTCGCTCCGAAATTTTGTTTGAAGGTGTATCTCACCCCAATGCACATCTTTGATTTTTTTAGAGGGTGTAGTGATCAGCATTTATTCTTGAAAAATTTTAAACTAATATATGGCCCCTGTTTGACGCTACCGTTGATCATCGGCACGTCAGAAATCGTTCAGCTCGCTCCGAAATTTTGTTTGAAGGTGTATCTGACCCCAATGCACATCTTTGATTTTTTTGGAGGCTGTAGTGATCAGCATGTGTTCTTGAAAAATTCAAAGCCAATATTTGGCCCCTTTCTGACGTTACCGTTGATCACCGGCACGTCAGAAATCGTTCAGCTCGCTCCGAAATTTTGTTTGAAGGTGTATCTCACCCCAATGCACATCTTTGATTTTTTTGGAGACTGTAGTGATCAGCATGTGTTCTTGAAAAATTCAAAGCCAATATTTGGCCCCTTTCTGACGTTACCGTTGATCACCGGCACGTCAGAAATCGTTCAGCTCGCTCCGAAATTTTGTTTGAAGGTGTATCTCACCCCAATGCACATCTTTGATTTTTTTGGAGACTGTAGTGATCAGCATGTGTTCTTGAAAAATTCAAAGCCAATATTTGGCCCCTTTCTGACGTTACCGTTGATCACCGGCACGTCAGAAATCGTTCAGCTCGCTCCGAAATTTTGTTTGAAGGTGTATCTCACCCCAATGCACATCTTTGATTTTTTTGGAGGCTGTAGTGATCAGCATTTATTCTTGAAAAATTTAAAACTAATTTATGGCCCCTGTGTGACGCTACCGTTGATCATCGGCACGTCAGAAATCGTTCAGCTCGCTCCGAAATTTTGTTTGAAGGTGTATCTGACCCCAATGCACATCTTTGATTTTTTTGGAGACTGTAGTGATCAGCATGTGTTCTTGAAAAATTCAAAGCCAATATTTGGCCCCTTTCTGACGTTACCGTTGATCACCGGCACGTCAGAAATCGTTCAGCTCGCTCCGAAATTTTGTTTGAAGGTGTATCTCACCCCAATGCACATCTTTGATTTTTTTAGAGGCTGTAGTGATCAGCATTTATTCTTGAAAAATTTAAAACTAATTTATGGCCCCTGTGTGACGCTACCGTTGATCATCGGCACGTCAGAAATCGTTCAGCTCGCTCCGAAATTTTGTTTGAAGGTGTATCTCACCCCAATGCACATCTTTGATTTTTTTAGAGGGTGTAGTGATCAGCATTTATTCTTGAAAAATTTAAAACTAATATATGGCCCCTGTTTGACGCTACCGTTGGTCATCGGCACGTCAGAAATCGTTCAGCTCGCTCCGAAATTTTGTTTGAAGGTGTATCTGACCCCAATGCACATCTTTGATTTTTTTGGAGGCTGTAGTGATCAGCATGTGTTCTTGAAAAATTCAAAGCCAATATTTGGCCCCTTTCTGACGTTACCGTTGATCACCGGCACGTCAGAAATCGTTCAGCTCGCTCCGAAATTTTGTTTGAAGGTGTATCTCACCCCAATGCACATCTTTGATTTTTTTGGAGGCTGTAGTGATCAGCATTTATTCTTGAAAAATTTAAAACTAATTTATGGCCCCTGTGTGACGCTACCGTTGATCATCGGCACGTCAGAAATCGTTCAGCTCGCTCCGAAATTTTGTTTGAAGGTGTATCTGACCCCAATGCACATCTTTGATTTTTTTGGAGACTGTAGTGATCAGCATGTGTTCTTGAAAAATTCAAAGCCAATATTTGGCCCCTTTCTGACGTTACCGTTGATCACCGGCACGTCAGAAATCGTTCAGCTCGCTCCGAAATTTTGTTTGAAGGTGTATCTGACCCCAATGCACATCTTTGATTTTTTTAGAGGGTGTAGTGATCAGCATTTATTCTTGAAAAATTTTAAACTAATATATGGCCCCTGTTTGACGCTACCGTTGATCATCGGCACGTCAGAAATCGTTCAGCTCGCTCCGAAATTTTGTTTGAAGGTGTATCTGACCCCAATGCACATCTTTGATTTTTTTGGAGGCTGTAGTGATCAGCATGTGTTCTTGAAAAATTCAAAGCCAATATTTGGCCCCTTTCTGACGTTACCGTTGATCACCGGCACGTCAGAAATCGTTCAGCTCGCTCCGAAATTTTGTTTGAAGGTGTATCTCACCCCAATGCACATCTTTGATTTTGTTGGAGACTGTAGTGATCAGCATGTGTTCTTGAAAAATTCAAAGCCAATATTTGGCCCCTTTCTGACGTTACCGTTGATCACCGGCACGTCAGAAATCGTTCAGCTCGCTCCGAAATTTTGTTTGTAGGTGTATCTCACCCCAATGCACATCTTTGATTTTGTTGGAGACTGTAGTGATCAGCATGTGTTCTTGAAAAATTCAAAGCCAATATTTGGCCCCTTTCTGACGTTACCGTTGATCACCGGCACGTCAGAAATCGTTCAGCTCGCTCCGAAATTTTGTTTGAAGGTGTATCTCACCCCAATGCACATCTTTGATTTTTTTGGAGACTGTAGTGATCAGCATGTGTTCTTGAAAAATTCAAAGCCAATATTTGGCCCCTTTCTGACGTTACCGTTGATCACCGGCACGTCAGAAATCGTTCAGCTCGCTCCGAAATTTTGTTTGAAGGTGTATCTCACCCCAATGCACATCTTTGATTTTTTTGGAGACTGTAGTGATCAGCATGTGTTCTTGAAAAATTCAAAGCCAATATTTGGCCCCTTTCTGACGTTACCGTTGATCACCGGCACGTCAGAAATCGTTCAGCTCGCTCCGAAATTTTGTTTGAAGGTGTATCTCACCCCAATGCACATCTTTGATTTTTTTGGAGGCTGTAGTGATCAGCATTTATTCTTGAAAAATTTAAAACTAATTTATGGCCCCTGTGTGACGCTACCGTTGATCATCGGCACGTCAGAAATCGTTCAGCTCGCTCCGAAATTTTGTTTGAAGGTGTATCTGACCCCAATGCACATCTTTGATTTTTTTGGAGACTGTAGTGATCAGCATGTGTTCTTGAAAAATTCAAAGCCAATATTTGGCCCCTTTCTGACGTTACCGTTGATCACCGGCACGTCAGAAATCGTTCAGCTCGCTCCGAAATTTTGTTTGAAGGTGTATCTCACCCCAATGCACATCTTTGATTTTTTTAGAGGCTGTAGTGATCAGCATTTATTCTTGAAAATTTAAAACTAATTTATGGCCCCTGTGTGACGCTACCGTTGATCATCGGCACGTCAGAAATCGTTCAGCTCGCTCCGAAATTTTGTTTGAAGGTGTATCTCACCCCAATGCACATCTTTGATTTTTTTAGAGGGTGTAGTGATCAGCATTTATTCTTGAAAAATTTAAAACTAATATATGGCCCCTGTTTGACGCTACCGTTGATCATCGGCACGTCAGAAATCGTTCAGCTCGCTCCGAAATTTTGTTTGAAGGTGTATCTGACCCCAATGCACATCTTTGATTTTTTTGGAGGCTGTAGTGATCAGCATGTGTTCTTGAAAAATTCAAAGCCAATATTTGGCCCCTTTCTGACGTTACCGTTGATCACCGGCACGTCAGAAATCGTTCAGCTCGCTCCGAAATTTTGTTTGAAGGTGTATCTCACCCCAATGCACATCTTTGATTTTTTTGGAGGCTGTAGTGATCAGCATTTATTCTTGAAAAATTTAAAACTAATTTATGGCCCCTGTTTGACGCTACCGTTGATCATCGGCACGTCAGAAATCGTTCAGCTCGCTCCGAAATTTTGTTTGAAGGTGTATCTCACCCCAATGCACATCTTTGATTTTTTTAGAGGGTGTAGTGATCAGCATTTATTCTAGAAAAATTTAAAACTAATATATGGCCCCTGTGTGACGCTACCGTTGATCATCGGCACGTCAGAAATCGTTCAGCTCGCTCCGAAATTTTGTTTGAAGGTGTATCTGACCCCAATGCACATCTTTGATTTTTTTGGAGGCTGTAGTGATCAGCATGTGTTCTTGAAAAATTCAAAGCCAATATTTGGCCCCTTTCTGACGTTACCGTTGATCACCGGCACGTCAGAAATCGTTCAGCTCGCTCCGAAATTTTGTTTGAAGGTGTATCTCACCCCAATGCACATCTTTGATTTTTTTGGAGACTGTAGTGATCAGCATGTGTTCTTGAAAAATTCAAAGCCAATATTTGGCCCCTTTCTGACGTTACCGTTGATCACCGGCACGTCAGAAATCGTTCAGCTCGCTCCGAAATTTTGTTTGAAGGTGTATCTCACCCCAATGCACATCTTTGATTTTTTTAGAGGCTGTAGTGATCAGCATTTATTCTTGAAAAATTTAAAACTAATTTATGGCCCCTGTGTGACGCTACCGTTGATCATCGGCACGTCAGAAATCGTTCAGCTCGCTCCGAAATTTTGTTTGAAGGTGTATCTCACCCCAATGCACATCTTTGATTTTTTTAGAGGGTGTAGTGATCAGCATTTATTCTTGAAAAATTTAAAACTAATATATGGCCCCTGTTTGACGCTACCGTTGATCATCGGCACGTCAGAAATCGTTCAGCTCGCTCCGAAATTTTGTTTGAAGGTGTATCTGACCCCAATGCACATCTTTGATTTTTTTGGAGGCTGTAGTGATCAGCATGTGTTCTTGAAAAATTCAAAGCCAATATTTGGCCCCTTTCTGACGTTACCGTTGATCACCGGCACGTCAGAAATCGTTCAGCTCGCTCCGAAATTTTGTTTGAAGGTGTATCTCACCCCAATGCACATCTTTGATTTTTTTGGAGGCTGTAGTGATCAGCATTTATTCTTGAAAAATTTAAAACTAATTTATGGCCCCTGTGTGACGCTACCGTTGATCATCGGCACGTCAGAAATCGTTCAGCTCGCTCCGAAATTTTGTTTGAAGGTGTATCTCACCCCAATGCACATCTTTGATTTTTTTAGAGGGTGTAGTGATCAGCATTTATTCTTGAAAAATTTTAAACTAATATATGGCCCCTGTTTGACGCTACCGTTGATCATCGGCACGTCAGAAATCGTTCAGCTCGCTCCGAAATTTTGTTTGAAGGTGTATCTGACCCCAATGCACATCTTTGATTTTTTTGGAGGCTGTAGTGATCAGCATGTGTTCTTGAAAAATTCAAAGCCAATATTTGGCCCCTTTCTGACGTTACCGTTGATCACCGGCACGTCAGAAATCGTTCAGCTCGCTCCGAAATTTTGTTTGAAGGTGTATCTCACCCCAATGCACATCTTTGATTTTTTTGGAGACTGTAGTGATCAGCATGTGTTCTTGAAAAATTCAAAGCCAATATTTGGCCCCTTTCTGACGTTACCGTTGATCACCGGCACGTCAGAAATCGTTCAGCTCGCTCCGAAATTTTGTTTGAAGGTGTATCTGACCCCAATGCACATCTTTGATTTTTTTGGAGACTGTAGTGATCAGCATGTGTTCTTGAAAAATTCAAAGCCAATATTTGGCCCCTTTCTGACGTTACCGTTGATCACCGGCACGTCAGAAATCGTTCAGCTCGCTCCGAAATTTTGTTTGAAGGTGTATCTCACCCCAATGCACATCTTTGATTTTTTTGGAGACTGTAGTGATCAGCATGTGTTCTTGAAAAATTCAAAGCCAATATTTGGCCCCTTTCTGACGTTACCGTTGATCACCGGCACGTCAGAAATCGTTCAGCTCGCTCCGAAATTTTGTTTGTAGGTGTATCTCACCCCAATGCACATCTTTGATTTTGTTGGAGACTGTAGTGATCAGCATGTGTTCTTGAAAAATTCAAAGCCAATATTTGGCCCCTTTCTGACGTTACCGTTGATCACCGGCACGTCAGAAATCGTTCAGCTCGCTCCGAAATTTTGTTTGAAGGTGTATCTCACCCCAATGCACATCTTTGATTTTTTTGGAGACTGTAGTGATCAGCATGTGTTCTTGAAAAATTCAAAGCCAATATTTGGCCCCTTTCTGACGTTACCGTTGATCACCGGCACGTCAGAAATCGTTCAGCTCGCTCCGAAATTTTGTTTGAAGGTGTATCTCACCCCAATGCACATCTTTGATTTTTTTGGAGACTGTAGTGATCAGCATGTGTTCTTGAAAAATTCAAAGCCAATATTTGGCCCCTTTCTGACGTTACCGTTGATCACCGGCACGTCAGAAATCGTTCAGCTCGCTCCGAAATTTTGTTTGAAGGTGTATCTCACCCCAATGCACATCTTTGATTTTTTTAGAGGCTGTAGTGATCAGCATTTATTCTTGAAAAATTTAAAACTAATTTATGGCCCCTGTGTGACGCTACCGTTGATCATCGGCACGTCAGAAATCGTTCAGCTCGCTCCGAAATTTTGTTTGAAGGTGTATCTCACCCCAATGCACATCTTTGATTTTTTTAGAGGGTGTAGTGATCAGCATTTATTCTTGAAAAATTTAAAACTAATATATGGCCCCTGTTTGACGCTACCGTTGATCATCGGCACGTCAGAAATCGTTCAGCTCGCTCCGAAATTTTGTTTGAAGGTGTATCTGACCCCAATGCACATCTTTGATTTTTTTGGAGGCTGTAGTGATCAGCATGTGTTCTTGAAAAATTCAAAGCCAATATTTGGCCCCTTTCTGACGTTACCGTTGATCACCGGCACGTCAGAAATCGTTCAGCTCGCTCCGAAATTTTGTTTGAAGGTGTATCTCACCCCAATGCACATCTTTGATTTTTTTGGAGGCTGTAGTGATCAGCATTTATTCTTGAAAAATTTAAAACTAATTTATGGCCCCTGTGTGACGCTACCGTTGATCATCGGCACGTCAGAAATCGTTCAGCTCGCTCCGAAATTTTGTTTGAAGGTGTATCTCACCCCAATGCACATCTTTGATTTTTTTAGAGGGTGTAGTGATCAGCATTTATTCTTGAAAAATTTTAAACTAATATATGGCCCCTGTTTGACGCTACCGTTGATCATCGGCACGTCAGAAATCGTTCAGCTCGCTCCGAAATTTTGTTTGAAGGTGTATCTGACCCCAATGCACATCTTTGATTTTTTTGGAGGCTGTAGTGATCAGCATGTGTTCTTGAAAAATTCAAAGCCAATATTTGGCCCCTTTCTGACGTTACCGTTGATCACCGGCACGTCAGAAATCGTTCAGCTCGCTCCGAAATTTTGTTTGAAGGTGTATCTCACCCCAATGCACATCTTTGATTTTTTTGGAGACTGTAGTGATCAGCATGTGTTCTTGAAAAATTCAAAGCCAATATTTGGCCCCTTTCTGACGTTACCGTTGATCACCGGCACGTCAGAAATCGTTCAGCTCGCTCCGAAATTTTGTTTGAAGGTGTATCTCACCCCAATGCACATCTTTGATTTTTTTGGAGACTGTAGTGATCAGCATGTGTTCTTGAAAAATTCAAAGCCAATATTTGGCCCCTTTCTGACGTTACCGTTGATCACCGGCACGTCAGAAATCGTTCAGCTCGCTCCGAAATTTTGTTTGAAGGTGTATCTCACCCCAATGCACATCTTTGATTTTTTTGGAGGCTGTAGTGATCAGCATTTATTCTTGAAAAATTTAAAACTAATTTATGGCCCCTGTGTGACGCTACCGTTGATCATCGGCACGTCAGAAATCGTTCAGCTCGCTCCGAAATTTTGTTTGAAGGTGTATCTGACCCCAATGCACATCTTTGATTTTTTTGGAGACTGTAGTGATCAGCATGTGTTCTTGAAAAATTCAAAGCCAATATTTGGCCCCTTTCTGACGTTACCGTTGATCACCGGCACGTCAGAAATCGTTCAGCTCGCTCCGAAATTTTGTTTGAAGGTGTATCTCACCCCAATGCACATCTTTGATTTTTTTAGAGGCTGTAGTGATCAGCATTTATTCTTGAAAAATTTAAAACTAATTTATGGCCCCTGTGTGACGCTACCGTTGATCATCGGCACGTCAGAAATCGTTCAGCTCGCTCCGAAATTTTGTTTGAAGGTGTATCTCACCCCAATGCACATCTTTGATTTTTTTAGAGGGTGTAGTGATCAGCATTTATTCTTGAAAAATTTAAAACTAATATATGGCCCCTGTTTGACGCTACCGTTGGTCATCGGCACGTCAGAAATCGTTCAGCTCGCTCCGAAATTTTGTTTGAAGGTGTATCTGACCCCAATGCACATCTTTGATTTTTTTGGAGGCTGTAGTGATCAGCATGTGTTCTTGAAAAATTCAAAGCCAATATTTGGCCCCTTTCTGACGTTACCGTTGATCACCGGCACGTCAGAAATCGTTCAGCTCGCTCCGAAATTTTGTTTGAAGGTGTATCTCACCCCAATGCACATCTTTGATTTTTTTGGAGACTGTAGTGATCAGCATGTGTTCTTGAAAAATTCAAAGCCAATATTTGGCCCCTTTCTGACGTTACCGTTGATCACCGGCACGTCAGAAATCGTTCAGCTCGCTCCGAAATTTTGTTTGTAGGTGTATCTCACCCCAATGCACATCTTTGATTTTGTTGGAGACTGTAGTGATCAGCATGTGTTCTTGAAAAATTCAAAGCCAATATTTGGCCCCTTTCTGACGTTACCGTTGATCACCGGCACGTCAGAAATCGTTCAGCTCGCTCCGAAATTTTGTTTGAAGGTGTATCTCACCCCAATGCACATCTTTGATTTTTTTGGAGACTGTAGTGATCAGCATGTGTTCTTGAAAAATTCAAAGCCAATATTTGGCCCCTTTCTGACGTTACCGTTGATCACCGGCACGTCAGAAATCGTTCAGCTCGCTCCGAAATTTTGTTTGAAGGTGTATCTCACCCCAATGCACATCTTTGATTTTTTTGGAGACTGTAGTGATCAGCATGTGTTCTTGAAAAATTCAAAGCCAATATTTGGCCCCTTTCTGACGTTACCGTTGATCACCGGCACGTCAGAAATCGTTCAGCTCGCTCCGAAATTTTGTTTGAAGGTGTATCTCACCCCAATGCACATCTTTGATTTTTTTGGAGGCTGTAGTGATCAGCATTTATTCTTGAAAAATTTAAAACTAATTTATGGCCCCTGTGTGACGCTACCGTTGATCATCGGCACGTCAGAAATCGTTCAGCTCGCTCCGAAATTTTGTTTGAAGGTGTATCTCACCCCAATGCACATCTTTGATTTTTTTAGAGGGTGTAGTGATCAGCATTTATTCTTGAAAAATTTTAAACTAATATATGGCCCCTGTTTGACGCTACCGTTGATCATCGGCACGTCAGAAATCGTTCAGCTCGCTCCGAAATTTTGTTTGAAGGTGTATCTGACCCCAATGCACATCTTTGATTTTTTTGGAGGCTGTAGTGATCAGCATGTGTTCTTGAAAAATTCAAAGCCAATATTTGGCCCCTTTCTGACGTTACCGTTGATCACCGGCACGTCAGAAATCGTTCAGCTCGCTCCGAAATTTTGTTTGAAGGTGTATCTCACCCCAATGCACATCTTTGATTTTTTTGGAGACTGTAGTGATCAGCATGTGTTCTTGAAAAATTCAAAGCCAATATTTGGCCCCTTTCTGACGTTACCGTTGATCACCGGCACGTCAGAAATCGTTCAGCTCGCTCCGAAATTTTGTTTGAAGGTGTATCTCACCCCAATGCACATCTTTGATTTTTTTGGAGACTGTAGTGATCAGCATGTGTTCTTGAAAAATTCAAAGCCAATATTTGGCCCCTTTCTGACGTTACCGTTGATCACCGGCACGTCAGAAATCGTTCAGCTCGCTCCGAAATTTTGTTTGAAGGTGTATCTCACCCCAATGCACATCTTTGATTTTTTTGGAGGCTGTAGTGATCAGCATTTATTCTTGAAAAATTTAAAACTAATTTATGGCCCCTGTGTGACGCTACCGTTGATCATCGGCACGTCAGAAATCGTTCAGCTCGCTCCGAAATTTTGTTTGAAGGTGTATCTGACCCCAATGCACATCTTTGATTTTTTTGGAGACTGTAGTGATCAGCATGTGTTCTTGAAAAATTCAAAGCCAATATTTGGCCCCTTTCTGACGTTACCGTTGATCACCGGCACGTCAGAAATCGTTCAGCTCGCTCCGAAATTTTGTTTGAAGGTGTATCTCACCCCAATGCACATCTTTGATTTTTTTAGAGGCTGTAGTGATCAGCATTTATTCTTGAAAAATTTAAAACTAATTTATGGCCCCTGTGTGACGCTACCGTTGATCATCGGCACGTCAGAAATCGTTCAGCTCGCTCCGAAATTTTGTTTGAAGGTGTATCTCACCCCAATGCACATCTTTGATTTTTTTAGAGGGTGTAGTGATCAGCATTTATTCTTGAAAAATTTAAAACTAATATATGGCCCCTGTTTGACGCTACCGTTGGTCATCGGCACGTCAGAAATCGTTCAGCTCGCTCCGAAATTTTGTTTGAAGGTGTATCTGACCCCAATGCACATCTTTGATTTTTTTGGAGGCTGTAGTGATCAGCATGTGTTCTTGAAAAATTCAAAGCCAATATTTGGCCCCTTTCTGACGTTACCGTTGATCACCGGCACGTCAGAAATCGTTCAGCTCGCTCCGAAATTTTGTTTGAAGGTGTATCTCACCCCAATGCACATCTTTGATTTTTTTGGAGGCTGTAGTGATCAGCATTTATTCTTGAAAAATTTAAAACTAATTTATGGCCCCTGTGTGACGCTACCGTTGATCATCGGCACGTCAGAAATCGTTCAGCTCGCTCCGAAATTTTGTTTGAAGGTGTATCTCACCCCAATGCACATCTTTGATTTTTTTAGAGGGTGTAGTGATCAGCATTTATTCTTGAAAAATTTAAAACTAATATATGGCCCCTGTTTGACGCTACCGTTGATCATCGGCACGTCAGAAATCGTTCAGCTCGCTCCGAAATTTTGTTTGAAGGTGTATCTGACCCCAATGCACATCTTTGATTTTTTTAGAGGGTGTAGTGATCAGCATTTATTCTTGAAAAATTTTAAACTAATATATGGCCCCTGTTTGACGCTACCGTTGATCATCGGCACGTCAGAAATCGTTCAGCTCGCTCCGAAATTTTGTTTGAAGGTGTATCTGACCCCAATGCACATCTTTGATTTTTTTGGAGGCTGTAGTGATCAGCATGTGTTCTTGAAAAATTCAAAGCCAATATTTGGCCCCTTTCTGACGTTACCGTTGATCACCGGCACGTCAGAAATCGTTCAGCTCGCTCCGAAATTTTGTTTGAAGGTGTATCTCACCCCAATGCACATCTTTGATTTTGTTGGAGACTGTAGTGATCAGCATGTGTTCTTGAAAAATTCAAAGCCAATATTTGGCCCCTTTCTGACGTTACCGTTGATCACCGGCACGTCAGAAATCGTTCAGCTCGCTCCGAAATTTTGTTTGAAGGTGTATCTCACCCCAATGCACATCTTTGATTTTTTTGGAGACTGTAGTGATCAGCATGTGTTCTTGAAAAATTCAAAGCCAATATTTGGCCCCTTTCTGACGTTACCGTTGATCACCGGCACGTCAGAAATCGTTCAGCTCGCTCCGAAATTTTGTTTGAAGGTGTATCTCACCCCAATGCACATCTTTGATTTTTTTGGAGACTGTAGTGATCAGCATGTGTTCTTGAAAAATTCAAAGCCAATATTTGGCCCCTTTCTGACGTTACCGTTGATCACCGGCACGTCAGAAATCGTTCAGCTCGCTCCGAAATTTTGTTTGAAGGTGTATCTCACCCCAATGCACATCTTTGATTTTTTTGGAGGCTGTAGTGATCAGCATTTATTCTTGAAAAATTTAAAACTAATTTATGGCCCCTGTGTGACGCTACCGTTGATCATCGGCACGTCAGAAATCGTTCAGCTCGCTCCGAAATTTTGTTTGAAGGTGTATCTGACCCCAATGCACATCTTTGATTTTTTTGGAGACTGTAGTGATCAGCATGTGTTCTTGAAAAATTCAAAGCCAATATTTGGCCCCTTTCTGACGTTACCGTTGATCACCGGCACGTCAGAAATCGTTCAGCTCGCTCCGAAATTTTGTTTGAAGGTGTATCTCACCCCAATGCACATCTTTGATTTTTTTAGAGGCTGTAGTGATCAGCATTTATTCTTGAAAATTTAAAACTAATTTATGGCCCCTGTGTGACGCTACCGTTGATCATCGGCACGTCAGAAATCGTTCAGCTCGCTCCGAAATTTTGTTTGAAGGTGTATCTCACCCCAATGCACATCTTTGATTTTTTTAGAGGGTGTAGTGATCAGCATTTATTCTTGAAAAATTTAAAACTAATATATGGCCCCTGTTTGACGCTACCGTTGATCATCGGCACGTCAGAAATCGTTCAGCTCGCTCCGAAATTTTGTTTGAAGGTGTATCTGACCCCAATGCACATCTTTGATTTTTTTGGAGGCTGTAGTGATCAGCATGTGTTCTTGAAAAATTCAAAGCCAATATTTGGCCCCTTTCTGACGTTACCGTTGATCACCGGCACGTCAGAAATCGTTCAGCTCGCTCCGAAATTTTGTTTGAAGGTGTATCTCACCCCAATGCACATCTTTGATTTTTTTGGAGGCTGTAGTGATCAGCATTTATTCTTGAAAAATTTAAAACTAATTTATGGCCCCTGTGTGACGCTACCGTTGATCATCGGCACGTCAGAAATCGTTCAGCTCGCTCCGAAATTTTGTTTGAAGGTGTATCTCACCCCAATGCACATCTTTGATTTTTTTAGAGGGTGTAGTGATCAGCATTTATTCTAGAAAAATTTAAAACTAATATATGGCCCCTGTGTGACGCTACCGTTGATCATCGGCACGTCAGAAATCGTTCAGCTCGCTCCGAAATTTTGTTTGAAGGTGTATCTCACCCCAATGCACATCTTTGATTTTTTTAGAGGCTGTAGTGATCAGCATTTATTCTTGAAAAATTTAAAACTAATTTATGGCCCCTGTGTGACGCTACCGTTGATCATCGGCACGTCAGAAATCGTTCAGCTCGCTCCGAAATTTTGTTTGAAGGTGTATCTCACCCCAATGCACATCTTTGATTTTTTTGGAGACTGTAGTGATCAGCATGTGTTCTTGAAAAATTCAAAGCCAATATTTGGCCCCTTTCTGACGTTACCGTTGATCACCGGCACGTCAGAAATCGTTCAGCTCGCTCCGAAATTTTGTTTGAAGGTGTATCTCACCCCAATGCACATCTTTGATTTTTTTAGAGGCTGTAGTGATCAGCATTTATTCTTGAAAAATTTAAAACTAATTTATGGCCCCTGTGTGACGCTACCGTTGATCATCGGCACGTCAGAAATCGTTCAGCTCGCTCCGAAATTTTGTTTGAAGGTGTATCTCACCCCAATGCACATCTTTGATTTTTTTAGAGGGTGTAGTGATCAGCATTTATTCTTGAAAAATTTAAAACTAATATATGGCCCCTGTTTGACGCTACCGTTGATCATCGGCACGTCAGAAATCGTTCAGCTCGCTCCGAAATTTTGTTTGAAGGTGTATCTGACCCCAATGCACATCTTTGATTTTTTTGGAGGCTGTAGTGATCAGCATGTGTTCTTGAAAAATTCAAAGCCAATATTTGGCCCCTTTCTGACGTTACCGTTGATCACCGGCACGTCAGAAATCGTTCAGCTCGCTCCGAAATTTTGTTTGAAGGTGTATCTCACCCCAATGCACATCTTTGATTTTGTTGGAGACTGTAGTGATCAGCATGTGTTCTTGAAAAATTCAAAGCCAATATTTGGCCCCTTTCTGACGTTACCGTTGATCACCGGCACGTCAGAAATCGTTCAGCTCGCTCCGAAATTTTGTTTGAAGGTGTATCTCACCCCAATGCACATCTTTGATTTTTTTGGAGACTGTAGTGATCAGCATGTGTTCTTGAAAAATTCAAAGCCAATATTTGGCCCCTTTCTGACGTTACCGTTGATCACCGGCACGTCAGAAATCGTTCAGCTCGCTCCGAAATTTTGTTTGTAGGTGTATCTCACCCCAATGCACATCTTTGATTTTGTTGGAGACTGTAGTGATCAGCATGTGTTCTTGAAAAATTCAAAGCCAATATTTGGCCCCTTTCTGACGTTACCGTTGATCACCGGCACGTCAGAAATCGTTCAGCTCGCTCCGAAATTTTGTTTGAAGGTGTATCTCACCCCAATGCACATCTTTGATTTTTTTGGAGACTGTAGTGATCAGCATGTGTTCTTGAAAAATTCAAAGCCAATATTTGGCCCCTTTCTGACGTTACCGTTGATCACCGGCACGTCAGAAATCGTTCAGCTCGCTCCGAAATTTTGTTTGAAGGTGTATCTCACCCCAATGCACATCTTTGATTTTTTTGGAGACTGTAGTGATCAGCATGTGTTCTTGAAAAATTCAAAGCCAATATTTGGCCCCTTTCTGACGTTACCGTTGATCACCGGCACGTCAGAAATCGTTCAGCTCGCTCCGAAATTTTGTTTGAAGGTGTATCTCACCCCAATGCACATCTTTGATTTTTTTGGAGGCTGTAGTGATCAGCATTTATTCTTGAAAAATTTAAAACTAATTTATGGCCCCTGTGTGACGCTACCGTTGATCATCGGCACGTCAGAAATCGTTCAGCTCGCTCCGAAATTTTGTTTGAAGGTGTATCTCACCCCAATGCACATCTTTGATTTTTTTAGAGGGTGTAGTGATCAGCATTTATTCTTGAAAAATTTTAAACTAATATATGGCCCCTGTTTGACGCTACCGTTGATCATCGGCACGTCAGAAATCGTTCAGCTCGCTCCGAAATTTTGTTTGAAGGTGTATCTGACCCCAATGCACATCTTTGATTTTTTTGGAGGCTGTAGTGATCAGCATGTGTTCTTGAAAAATTCAAAGCCAATATTTGGCCCCTTTCTGACGTTACCGTTGATCACCGGCACGTCAGAAATCGTTCAGCTCGCTCCGAAATTTTGTTTGAAGGTGTATCTCACCCCAATGCACATCTTTGATTTTTTTGGAGACTGTAGTGATCAGCATGTGTTCTTGAAAAATTCAAAGCCAATATTTGGCCCCTTTCTGACGTTACCGTTGATCACCGGCACGTCAGAAATCGTTCAGCTCGCTCCGAAATTTTGTTTGAAGGTGTATCTCACCCCAATGCACATCTTTGATTTTTTTGGAGACTGTAGTGATCAGCATGTGTTCTTGAAAAATTCAAAGCCAATATTTGGCCCCTTTCTGACGTTACCGTTGATCACCGGCACGTCAGAAATCGTTCAGCTCGCTCCGAAATTTTGTTTGAAGGTGTATCTCACCCCAATGCACATCTTTGATTTTTTTGGAGGCTGTAGTGATCAGCATTTATTCTTGAAAAATTTAAAACTAATTTATGGCCCCTGTGTGACGCTACCGTTGATCATCGGCACGTCAGAAATCGTTCAGCTCGCTCCGAAATTTTGTTTGAAGGTGTATCTGACCCCAATGCACATCTTTGATTTTTTTGGAGACTGTAGTGATCAGCATGTGTTCTTGAAAAATTCAAAGCCAATATTTGGCCCCTTTCTGACGTTACCGTTGATCACCGGCACGTCAGAAATCGTTCAGCTCGCTCCGAAATTTTGTTTGAAGGTGTATCTCACCCCAATGCACATCTTTGATTTTTTTAGAGGCTGTAGTGATCAGCATTTATTCTTGAAAAATTTAAAACTAATTTATGGCCCCTGTGTGACGCTACCGTTGATCATCGGCACGTCAGAAATCGTTCAGCTCGCTCCGAAATTTTGTTTGAAGGTGTATCTCACCCCAATGCACATCTTTGATTTTTTTAGAGGGTGTAGTGATCAGCATTTATTCTTGAAAAATTTAAAACTAATATATGGCCCCTGTTTGACGCTACCGTTGGTCATCGGCACGTCAGAAATCGTTCAGCTCGCTCCGAAATTTTGTTTGAAGGTGTATCTGACCCCAATGCACATCTTTGATTTTTTTGGAGGCTGTAGTGATCAGCATGTGTTCTTGAAAAATTCAAAGCCAATATTTGGCCCCTTTCTGACGTTACCGTTGATCACCGGCACGTCAGAAATCGTTCAGCTCGCTCCGAAATTTTGTTTGAAGGTGTATCTCACCCCAATGCACATCTTTGATTTTTTTGGAGGCTGTAGTGATCAGCATTTATTCTTGAAAAATTTAAAACTAATTTATGGCCCCTGTGTGACGCTACCGTTGATCATCGGCACGTCAGAAATCGTTCAGCTCGCTCCGAAATTTTGTTTGAAGGTGTATCTCACCCCAATGCACATCTTTGATTTTTTTAGAGGGTGTAGTGATCAGCATTTATTCTTGAAAAATTTAAAACTAATATATGGCCCCTGTTTGACGCTACCGTTGATCATCGGCACGTCAGAAATCGTTCAGCTCGCTCCGAAATTTTGTTTGAAGGTGTATCTGACCCCAATGCACATCTTTGATTTTTTTAGAGGGTGTAGTGATCAGCATTTATTCTTGAAAAATTTTAAACTAATATATGGCCCCTGTTTGACGCTACCGTTGATCATCGGCACGTCAGAAATCGTTCAGCTCGCTCCGAAATTTTGTTTGAAGGTGTATCTGACCCCAATGCACATCTTTGATTTTTTTGGAGGCTGTAGTGATCAGCATGTGTTCTTGAAAAATTCAAAGCCAATATTTGGCCCCTTTCTGACGTTACCGTTGATCACCGGCACGTCAGAAATCGTTCAGCTCGCTCCGAAATTTTGTTTGAAGGTGTATCTCACCCCAATGCACATCTTTGATTTTGTTGGAGACTGTAGTGATCAGCATGTGTTCTTGAAAAATTCAAAGCCAATATTTGGCCCCTTTCTGACGTTACCGTTGATCACCGGCACGTCAGAAATCGTTCAGCTCGCTCCGAAATTTTGTTTGAAGGTGTATCTCACCCCAATGCACATCTTTGATTTTTTTGGAGACTGTAGTGATCAGCATGTGTTCTTGAAAAATTCAAAGCCAATATTTGGCCCCTTTCTGACGTTACCGTTGATCACCGGCACGTCAGAAATCGTTCAGCTCGCTCCGAAATTTTGTTTGAAGGTGTATCTCACCCCAATGCACATCTTTGATTTTTTTGGAGACTGTAGTGATCAGCATGTGTTCTTGAAAAATTCAAAGCCAATATTTGGCCCCTTTCTGACGTTACCGTTGATCACCGGCACGTCAGAAATCGTTCAGCTCGCTCCGAAATTTTGTTTGAAGGTGTATCTCACCCCAATGCACATCTTTGATTTTTTTGGAGGCTGTAGTGATCAGCATTTATTCTTGAAAAATTTAAAACTAATTTATGGCCCCTGTGTGACGCTACCGTTGATCATCGGCACGTCAGAAATCGTTCAGCTCGCTCCGAAATTTTGTTTGAAGGTGTATCTGACCCCAATGCACATCTTTGATTTTTTTGGAGACTGTAGTGATCAGCATGTGTTCTTGAAAAATTCAAAGCCAATATTTGGCCCCTTTCTGACGTTACCGTTGATCACCGGCACGTCAGAAATCGTTCAGCTCGCTCCGAAATTTTGTTTGAAGGTGTATCTCACCCCAATGCACATCTTTGATTTTTTTAGAGGCTGTAGTGATCAGCATTTATTCTTGAAAATTTAAAACTAATTTATGGCCCCTGTGTGACGCTACCGTTGATCATCGGCACGTCAGAAATCGTTCAGCTCGCTCCGAAATTTTGTTTGAAGGTGTATCTCACCCCAATGCACATCTTTGATTTTTTTAGAGGGTGTAGTGATCAGCATTTATTCTTGAAAAATTTAAAACTAATATATGGCCCCTGTTTGACGCTACCGTTGATCATCGGCACGTCAGAAATCGTTCAGCTCGCTCCGAAATTTTGTTTGAAGGTGTATCTGACCCCAATGCACATCTTTGATTTTTTTGGAGGCTGTAGTGATCAGCATGTGTTCTTGAAAAATTCAAAGCCAATATTTGGCCCCTTTCTGACGTTACCGTTGATCACCGGCACGTCAGAAATCGTTCAGCTCGCTCCGAAATTTTGTTTGAAGGTGTATCTCACCCCAATGCACATCTTTGATTTTTTTGGAGGCTGTAGTGATCAGCATTTATTCTTGAAAAATTTAAAACTAATTTATGGCCCCTGTGTGACGCTACCGTTGATCATCGGCACGTCAGAAATCGTTCAGCTCGCTCCGAAATTTTGTTTGAAGGTGTATCTCACCCCAATGCACATCTTTGATTTTTTTAGAGGGTGTAGTGATCAGCATTTATTCTAGAAAAATTTAAAACTAATATATGGCCCCTGTGTGACGCTACCGTTGATCATCGGCACGTCAGAAATCGTTCAGCTCGCTCCGAAATTTTGTTTGAAGGTGTATCTCACCCCAATGCACATCTTTGATTTTTTTAGAGGCTGTAGTGATCAGCATTTATTCTTGAAAAATTTAAAACTAATTTATGGCCCCTGTGTGACGCTACCGTTGATCATCGGCACGTCAGAAATCGTTCAGCTCGCTCCGAAATTTTGTTTGAAGGTGTATCTCACCCCAATGCACATCTTTGATTTTTTTGGAGACTGTAGTGATCAGCATGTGTTCTTGAAAAATTCAAAGCCAATATTTGGCCCCTTTCTGACGTTACCGTTGATCACCGGCACGTCAGAAATCGTTCAGCTCGCTCCGAAATTTTGTTTGAAGGTGTATCTCACCCCAATGCACATCTTTGATTTTTTTAGAGGCTGTAGTGATCAGCATTTATTCTTGAAAAATTTAAAACTAATTTATGGCCCCTGTGTGACGCTACCGTTGATCATCGGCACGTCAGAAATCGTTCAGCTCGCTCCGAAATTTTGTTTGAAGGTGTATCTCACCCCAATGCACATCTTTGATTTTTTTAGAGGGTGTAGTGATCAGCATTTATTCTTGAAAAATTTAAAACTAATATATGGCCCCTGTTTGACGCTACCGTTGATCATCGGCACGTCAGAAATCGTTCAGCTCGCTCCGAAATTTTGTTTGAAGGTGTATCTGACCCCAATGCACATCTTTGATTTTTTTGGAGGCTGTAGTGATCAGCATGTGTTCTTGAAAAATTCAAAGCCAATATTTGGCCCCTTTCTGACGTTACCGTTGATCACCGGCACGTCAGAAATCGTTCAGCTCGCTCCGAAATTTTGTTTGAAGGTGTATCTCACCCCAATGCACATCTTTGATTTTGTTGGAGACTGTAGTGATCAGCATGTGTTCTTGAAAAATTCAAAGCCAATATTTGGCCCCTTTCTGACGTTACCGTTGATCACCGGCACGTCAGAAATCGTTCAGCTCGCTCCGAAATTTTGTTTGAAGGTGTATCTCACCCCAATGCACATCTTTGATTTTTTTGGAGACTGTAGTGATCAGCATGTGTTCTTGAAAAATTCAAAGCCAATATTTGGCCCCTTTCTGACGTTACCGTTGATCACCGGCACGTCAGAAATCGTTCAGCTCGCTCCGAAATTTTGTTTGAAGGTGTATCTCACCCCAATGCACATCTTTGATTTTTTTGGAGACTGTAGTGATCAGCATGTGTTCTTGAAAAATTCAAAGCCAATATTTGGCCCCTTTCTGACGTTACCGTTGATCACCGGCACGTCAGAAATCGTTCAGCTCGCTCCGAAATTTTGTTTGAAGGTGTATCTCACCCCAATGCACATCTTTGATTTTTTTGGAGGCTGTAGTGATCAGCATTTATTCTTGAAAAATTTAAAACTAATTTATGGCCCCTGTGTGACGCTACCGTTGATCATCGGCACGTCAGAAATCGTTCAGCTCGCTCCGAAATTTTGTTTGAAGGTGTATCTGACCCCAATGCACATCTTTGATTTTTTTGGAGACTGTAGTGATCAGCATGTGTTCTTGAAAAATTCAAAGCCAATATTTGGCCCCTTTCTGACGTTACCGTTGATCACCGGCACGTCAGAAATCGTTCAGCTCGCTCCGAAATTTTGTTTGAAGGTGTATCTCACCCCAATGCACATCTTTGATTTTTTTAGAGGCTGTAGTGATCAGCATTTATTCTTGAAAAATTTAAAACTAATTTATGGCCCCTGTGTGACGCTACCGTTGATCATCGGCACGTCAGAAATCGTTCAGCTCGCTCCGAAATTTTGTTTGAAGGTGTATCTCACCCCAATGCACATCTTTGATTTTTTTAGAGGGTGTAGTGATCAGCATTTATTCTTGAAAAATTTAAAACTAATATATGGCCCCTGTTTGACGCTACCGTTGGTCATCGGCACGTCAGAAATCGTTCAGCTCGCTCCGAAATTTTGTTTGAAGGTGTATCTGACCCCAATGCACATCTTTGATTTTTTTGGAGGCTGTAGTGATCAGCATGTGTTCTTGAAAAATTCAAAGCCAATATTTGGCCCCTTTCTGACGTTACCGTTGATCACCGGCACGTCAGAAATCGTTCAGCTCGCTCCGAAATTTTGTTTGAAGGTGTATCTCACCCCAATGCACATCTTTGATTTTTTTGGAGGCTGTAGTGATCAGCATTTATTCTTGAAAAATTTAAAACTAATTTATGGCCCCTGTGTGACGCTACCGTTGATCATCGGCACGTCAGAAATCGTTCAGCTCGCTCCGAAATTTTGTTTGAAGGTGTATCTCACCCCAATGCACATCTTTGATTTTTTTAGAGGGTGTAGTGATCAGCATTTATTCTTGAAAAATTTAAAACTAATATATGGCCCCTGTTTGACGCTACCGTTGATCATCGGCACGTCAGAAATCGTTCAGCTCGCTCCGAAATTTTGTTTGAAGGTGTATCTGACCCCAATGCACATCTTTGATTTTTTTAGAGGGTGTAGTGATCAGCATTTATTCTTGAAAAATTTTAAACTAATATATGGCCCCTGTTTGACGCTACCGTTGATCATCGGCACGTCAGAAATCGTTCAGCTCGCTCCGAAATTTTGTTTGAAGGTGTATCTGACCCCAATGCACATCTTTGATTTTTTTGGAGGCTGTAGTGATCAGCATGTGTTCTTGAAAAATTCAAAGCCAATATTTGGCCCCTTTCTGACGTTACCGTTGATCACCGGCACGTCAGAAATCGTTCAGCTCGCTCCGAAATTTTGTTTGAAGGTGTATCTCACCCCAATGCACATCTTTGATTTTGTTGGAGACTGTAGTGATCAGCATGTGTTCTTGAAAAATTCAAAGCCAATATTTGGCCCCTTTCTGACGTTACCGTTGATCACCGGCACGTCAGAAATCGTTCAGCTCGCTCCGAAATTTTGTTTGAAGGTGTATCTCACCCCAATGCACATCTTTGATTTTTTTGGAGACTGTAGTGATCAGCATGTGTTCTTGAAAAATTCAAAGCCAATATTTGGCCCCTTTCTGACGTTACCGTTGATCACCGGCACGTCAGAAATCGTTCAGCTCGCTCCGAAATTTTGTTTGAAGGTGTATCTCACCCCAATGCACATCTTTGATTTTTTTGGAGACTGTAGTGATCAGCATGTGTTCTTGAAAAATTCAAAGCCAATATTTGGCCCCTTTCTGACGTTACCGTTGATCACCGGCACGTCAGAAATCGTTCAGCTCGCTCCGAAATTTTGTTTGAAGGTGTATCTCACCCCAATGCACATCTTTGATTTTTTTGGAGGCTGTAGTGATCAGCATTTATTCTTGAAAAATTTAAAACTAATTTATGGCCCCTGTGTGACGCTACCGTTGATCATCGGCACGTCAGAAATCGTTCAGCTCGCTCCGAAATTTTGTTTGAAGGTGTATCTGACCCCAATGCACATCTTTGATTTTTTTGGAGACTGTAGTGATCAGCATGTGTTCTTGAAAAATTCAAAGCCAATATTTGGCCCCTTTCTGACGTTACCGTTGATCACCGGCACGTCAGAAATCGTTCAGCTCGCTCCGAAATTTTGTTTGAAGGTGTATCTCACCCCAATGCACATCTTTGATTTTTTTAGAGGCTGTAGTGATCAGCATTTATTCTTGAAAATTTAAAACTAATTTATGGCCCCTGTGTGACGCTACCGTTGATCATCGGCACGTCAGAAATCGTTCAGCTCGCTCCGAAATTTTGTTTGAAGGTGTATCTCACCCCAATGCACATCTTTGATTTTTTTAGAGGGTGTAGTGATCAGCATTTATTCTTGAAAAATTTAAAACTAATATATGGCCCCTGTTTGACGCTACCGTTGATCATCGGCACGTCAGAAATCGTTCAGCTCGCTCCGAAATTTTGTTTGAAGGTGTATCTGACCCCAATGCACATCTTTGATTTTTTTGGAGGCTGTAGTGATCAGCATGTGTTCTTGAAAAATTCAAAGCCAATATTTGGCCCCTTTCTGACGTTACCGTTGATCACCGGCACGTCAGAAATCGTTCAGCTCGCTCCGAAATTTTGTTTGAAGGTGTATCTCACCCCAATGCACATCTTTGATTTTTTTGGAGGCTGTAGTGATCAGCATTTATTCTTGAAAAATTTAAAACTAATTTATGGCCCCTGTGTGACGCTACCGTTGATCATCGGCACGTCAGAAATCGTTCAGCTCGCTCCGAAATTTTGTTTGAAGGTGTATCTCACCCCAATGCACATCTTTGATTTTTTTAGAGGGTGTAGTGATCAGCATTTATTCTAGAAAAATTTAAAACTAATATATGGCCCCTGTGTGACGCTACCGTTGATCATCGGCACGTCAGAAATCGTTCAGCTCGCTCCGAAATTTTGTTTGAAGGTGTATCTCACCCCAATGCACATCTTTGATTTTTTTAGAGGCTGTAGTGATCAGCATTTATTCTTGAAAAATTTAAAACTAATTTATGGCCCCTGTGTGACGCTACCGTTGATCATCGGCACGTCAGAAATCGTTCAGCTCGCTCCGAAATTTTGTTTGAAGGTGTATCTCACCCCAATGCACATCTTTGATTTTTTTGGAGACTGTAGTGATCAGCATGTGTTCTTGAAAAATTCAAAGCCAATATTTGGCCCCTTTCTGACGTTACCGTTGATCACCGGCACGTCAGAAATCGTTCAGCTCGCTCCGAAATTTTGTTTGAAGGTGTATCTCACCCCAATGCACATCTTTGATTTTTTTAGAGGCTGTAGTGATCAGCATTTATTCTTGAAAAATTTAAAACTAATTTATGGCCCCTGTGTGACGCTACCGTTGATCATCGGCACGTCAGAAATCGTTCAGCTCGCTCCGAAATTTTGTTTGAAGGTGTATCTCACCCCAATGCACATCTTTGATTTTTTTAGAGGGTGTAGTGATCAGCATTTATTCTTGAAAAATTTAAAACTAATATATGGCCCCTGTTTGACGCTACCGTTGATCATCGGCACGTCAGAAATCGTTCAGCTCGCTCCGAAATTTTGTTTGAAGGTGTATCTGACCCCAATGCACATCTTTGATTTTTTTGGAGGCTGTAGTGATCAGCATGTGTTCTTGAAAAATTCAAAGCCAATATTTGGCCCCTTTCTGACGTTACCGTTGATCACCGGCACGTCAGAAATCGTTCAGCTCGCTCCGAAATTTTGTTTGAAGGTGTATCTCACCCCAATGCACATCTTTGATTTTGTTGGAGACTGTAGTGATCAGCATGTGTTCTTGAAAAATTCAAAGCCAATATTTGGCCCCTTTCTGACGTTACCGTTGATCACCGGCACGTCAGAAATCGTTCAGCTCGCTCCGAAATTTTGTTTGAAGGTGTATCTCACCCCAATGCACATCTTTGATTTTTTTGGAGACTGTAGTGATCAGCATGTGTTCTTGAAAAATTCAAAGCCAATATTTGGCCCCTTTCTGACGTTACCGTTGATCACCGGCACGTCAGAAATCGTTCAGCTCGCTCCGAAATTTTGTTTGAAGGTGTATCTCACCCCAATGCACATCTTTGATTTTTTTGGAGACTGTAGTGATCAGCATGTGTTCTTGAAAAATTCAAAGCCAATATTTGGCCCCTTTCTGACGTTACCGTTGATCACCGGCACGTCAGAAATCGTTCAGCTCGCTCCGAAATTTTGTTTGAAGGTGTATCTCACCCCAATGCACATCTTTGATTTTTTTGGAGGCTGTAGTGATCAGCATTTATTCTTGAAAAATTTAAAACTAATTTATGGCCCCTGTGTGACGCTACCGTTGATCATCGGCACGTCAGAAATCGTTCAGCTCGCTCCGAAATTTTGTTTGAAGGTGTATCTGACCCCAATGCACATCTTTGATTTTTTTGGAGACTGTAGTGATCAGCATGTGTTCTTGAAAAATTCAAAGCCAATATTTGGCCCCTTTCTGACGTTACCGTTGATCACCGGCACGTCAGAAATCGTTCAGCTCGCTCCGAAATTTTGTTTGAAGGTGTATCTCACCCCAATGCACATCTTTGATTTTTTTAGAGGCTGTAGTGATCAGCATTTATTCTTGAAAATTTAAAACTAATTTATGGCCCCTGTGTGACGCTACCGTTGATCATCGCCACGTCAGAAATCGTTCAGCTCGCTCCGAAATTTTGTTTGAAGGTGTATCTCACCCCAATGCACATCTTTGATTTTTTTAGAGGGTGTAGTGATCAGCATTTATTCTTGAAAAATTTAAAACTAATATATGGCCCCTGTTTGACGCTACCGTTGATCATCGGCACGTCAGAAATCGTTCAGCTCGCTCCGAAATTTTGTTTGAAGGTGTATCTGACCCCAATGCACATCTTTGATTTTTTTGGAGGCTGTAGTGATCAGCATGTGTTCTTGAAAAATTCAAAGCCAATATTTGGCCCCTTTCTGACGTTACCGTTGATCACCGGCACGTCAGAAATCGTTCAGCTCGCTCCGAAATTTTGTTTGAAGGTGTATCTCACCCCAATGCACATCTTTGATTTTTTTGGAGGCTGTAGTGATCAGCATTTATTCTTGAAAAATTTAAAACTAATTTATGGCCCCTGTGTGACGCTACCGTTGATCATCGGCACGTCAGAAATCGTTCAGCTCGCTCCGAAATTTTGTTTGAAGGTGTATCTCACCCCAATGCACATCTTTGATTTTTTTAGAGGGTGTAGTGATCAGCATTTATTCTAGAAAAATTTAAAACTAATATATGGCCCCTGTGTGACGCTACCGTTGATCATCGGCACGTCAGAAATCGTTCAGCTCGCTCCGAAATTTTGTTTGAAGGTGTATCTCACCCCAATGCACATCTTTGATTTTTTTAGAGGCTGTAGTGATCAGCATTTATTCTTGAAAAATTTAAAACTAATTTATGGCCCCTGTGTGACGCTACCGTTGATCATCGGCACGTCAGAAATCGTTCAGCTCGCTCCGAAATTTTGTTTGAAGGTGTATCTCACCCCAATGCACATCTTTGATTTTTTTGGAGACTGTAGTGATCAGCATGTGTTCTTGAAAAATTCAAAGCCAATATTTGGCCCCTTTCTGACGTTACCGTTGATCACCGGCACGTCAGAAATCGTTCAGCTCGCTCCGAAATTTTGTTTGAAGGTGTATCTCACCCCAATGCACATCTTTGATTTTTTTAGAGGCTGTAGTGATCAGCATTTATTCTTGAAAAATTTAAAACTAATTTATGGCCCCTGTGTGACGCTACCGTTGATCATCGGCACGTCAGAAATCGTTCAGCTCGCTCCGAAATTTTGTTTGAAGGTGTATCTCACCCCAATGCACATCTTTGATTTTTTTAGAGGGTGTAGTGATCAGCATTTATTCTTGAAAAATTTAAAACTAATATATGGCCCCTGTTTGACGCTACCGTTGATCATCGGCACGTCAGAAATCGTTCAGCTCGCTCCGAAATTTTGTTTGAAGGTGTATCTGACCCCAATGCACATCTTTGATTTTTTTGGAGGCTGTAGTGATCAGCATGTGTTCTTGAAAAATTCAAAGCCAATATTTGGCCCCTTTCTGACGTTACCGTTGATCACCGGCACGTCAGAAATCGTTCAGCTCGCTCCGAAATTTTGTTTGAAGGTGTATCTCACCCCAATGCACATCTTTGATTTTTTTGGAGGCTGTAGTGATCAGCATTTATTCTTGAAAAATTTAAAACTAATTTATGGCCCCTGTGTGACGCTACCGTTGATCATCGGCACGTCAGAAATCGTTCAGCTCGCTCCGAAATTTTGTTTGAAGGTGTATCTCACCCCAATGCACATCTTTGATTTTTTTAGAGGGTGTAGTGATCAGCATTTATTCTTGAAAAATTTTAAACTAATATATGGCCCCTGTTTGACGCTACCGTTGATCATCGGCACGTCAGAAATCGTTCAGCTCGCTCCGAAATTTTGTTTGAAGGTGTATCTGACCCCAATGCACATCTTTGATTTTTTTGGAGGCTGTAGTGATCAGCATGTGTTCTTGAAAAATTCAAAGCCAATATTTGGCCCCTTTCTGACGTTACCGTTGATCACCGGCACGTCAGAAATCGTTCAGCTCGCTCCGAAATTTTGTTTGAAGGTGTATCTCACCCCAATGCACATCTTTGATTTTTTTGGAGACTGTAGTGATCAGCATGTGTTCTTGAAAAATTCAAAGCCAATATTTGGCCCCTTTCTGACGTTACCGTTGATCACCGGCACGTCAGAAATCGTTCAGCTCGCTCCGAAATTTTGTTTGAAGGTGTATCTCACCCCAATGCACATCTTTGATTTTTTTGGAGACTGTAGTGATCAGCATGTGTTCTTGAAAAATTCAAAGCCAATATTTGGCCCCTTTCTGACGTTACCGTTGATCACCGGCACGTCAGAAATCGTTCAGCTCGCTCCGAAATTTTGTTTGAAGGTGTATCTCACCCCAATGCACATCTTTGATTTTTTTAGAGGCTGTAGTGATCAGCATTTATTCTTGAAAAATTTAAAACTAATTTATGGCCCCTGTGTGACGCTACCGTTGATCATCGGCACGTCAGAAATCGTTCAGCTCGCTCCGAAATTTTGTTTGAAGGTGTATCTCACCCCAATGCACATCTTTGATTTTTTTAGAGGGTGTAGTGATCAGCATTTATTCTTGAAAAATTTAAAACTAATATATGGCCCCTGTTTGACGCTACCGTTGATCATCGGCACGTCAGAAATCGTTCAGCTCGCTCCGAAATTTTGTTTGAAGGTGTATCTGACCCCAATGCACATCTTTGATTTTTTTGGAGGCTGTAGTGATCAGCATGTGTTCTTGAAAAATTCAAAGCCAATATTTGGCCCCTTTCTGACGTTACCGTTGATCACCGGCACGTCAGAAATCGTTCAGCTCGCTCCGAAATTTTGTTTGAAGGTGTATCTCACCCCAATGCACATCTTTGATTTTTTTGGAGGCTGTAGTGATCAGCATTTATTCTTGAAAAATTTAAAACTAATTTATGGCCCCTGTGTGACGCTACCGTTGATCATCGGCACGTCAGAAATCGTTCAGCTCGCTCCGAAATTTTGTTTGAAGGTGTATCTCACCCCAATGCACATCTTTGATTTTTTTAGAGGGTGTAGTGATCAGCATTTATTCTAGAAAAATTTTAAACTAATATATGGCCCCTGTTTGACGCTACCGTTGATCATCGGCACGTCAGAAATCGTTCAGCTCGCTCCGAAATTTTGTTTGAAGGTGTATCTGACCCCAATGCACATCTTTGATTTTTTTGGAGGCTGTAGTGATCAGCATGTGTTCTTGAAAAATTCAAAGCCAATATTTGGCCCCTTTCTGACGTTACCGTTGATCACCGGCACGTCAGAAATCGTTCAGCTCGCTCCGAAATTTTGTTTGAAGGTGTATCTCACCCCAATGCACATCTTTGATTTTTTTGGAGACTGTAGTGATCAGCATGTGTTCTTGAAAAATTCAAAGCCAATATTTGGCCCCTTTCTGACGTTACCGTTGATCACCGGCACGTCAGAAATCGTTCAGCTCGCTCCGAAATTTTGTTTGAAGGTGTATCTCACCCCAATGCACATCTTTGATTTTTTTGGAGACTGTAGTGATCAGCATGTGTTCTTGAAAAATTCAAAGCCAATATTTGGCCCCTTTCTGACGTTACCGTTGATCACCGGCACGTCAGAAATCGTTCAGCTCGCTCCGAAATTTTGTTTGAAGGTGTATCTCACCCCAATGCACATCTTTGATTTTTTTGGAGGCTGTAGTGATCAGCATTTATTCTTGAAAAATTTAAAACTAATTTATGGCCCCTGTGTGACGCTACCGTTGATCATCGGCACGTCAGAAATCGTTCAGCTCGCTCCGAAATTTTGTTTGAAGGTGTATCTCACCCCAATGCACATCTTTGATTTTTTTGGAGACTGTAGTGATCAGCATGTGTTCTTGAAAAATTCAAAGCCAATATTTGGCCCCTTTCTGACGTTACCGTTGATCACCGGCACGTCAGAAATCGTTCAGCTCGCTCCGAAATTTTGTTTGAAGGTGTATCTCACCCCAATGCACATCTTTGATTTTTTTAGAGGCTGTAGTGATCAGCATTTATTCTTGAAAAATTTAAAACTAATTTATGGCCCCTGTGTGACGCTACCGTTGATCATCGGCACGTCAGAAATCGTTCAGCTCGCTCCGAAATTTTGTTTGAAGGTGTATCTCACCCCAATGCACATCTTTGATTTTTTTAGAGGGTGTAGTGATCAGCATTTATTCTTGAAAAATTTAAAACTAATATATGGCCCCTGTTTGACGCTACCGTTGGTCATCGGCACGTCAGAAATCGTTCAGCTCGCTCCGAAATTTTGTTTGAAGGTGTA
The DNA here is from genome assembly GCA_949316495.1 of Amphiduros pacificus. Lineage (NCBI taxonomy): Eukaryota > Metazoa > Annelida > Polychaeta > Phyllodocida > Hesionidae > Amphiduros > Amphiduros pacificus. Next base: position 20,353,507 of record OX439000.1, on the reverse strand, counting down.
TCTGACCCCAATGCACATCTTTGATTTTTTTGGAGGCTGTAGTGATCAGCATGTGTTCTTGAAAAATTCAAAGCCAATATTTGGCCCCTTTCTGACGTTACCGTTGATCACCGGCACGTCAGAAATCGTTCAGCTCGCTCCGAAATTTTGTTTGAAGGTGTATCTCACCCCAATGCACATCTTTGATTTTTTTGGAGACTGTAGTGATCAGCATGTGTTCTTGAAAAATTCAAAGCCAATATTTGGCCCCTTTCTGACGTTACCGTTGATCACCGGCACGTCAGAAATCGTTCAGCTCGCTCCGAAATTTTGTTTGAAGGTGTATCTCACCCCAATGCACATCTTTGATTTTTTTGGAGGCTGTAGTGATCAGCATTTATTCTTGAAAAATTTAAAACTAATTTATGGCCCCTGTGTGACGCTACCGTTGATCATCGGCACGTCAGAAATCGTTCAGCTCGCTCCGAAATTTTGTTTGAAGGTGTATCTGACCCCAATGCACATCTTTGATTTTTTTGGAGGCTGTAGTGATCAGCATTTATTCTTGAAAAATTTAAAACTAATTTATGGCCCCTGTGTGACGCTACCGTTGATCATCGGCACGTCAGAAATCGTTCAGCTCGCTCCGAAATTTTGTTTGAAGGTGTATCTCACCCCAATGCACATCTTTGATTTTTTTGGAGACTGTAGTGATCAGCATGTGTTCTTGAAAAATTCAAAGCCAATATTTGGCCCCTTTCTGACGTTACCGTTGATCACCGGCACGTCAGAAATCGTTCAGCTCGCTCCGAAATTTTGTTTGTAGGTGTATCTCACCCCAATGCACATCTTTGATTTTGTTGGAGACTGTAGTGATCAGCATGTGTTCTTGAAAAATTCAAAGCCAATATTTGGCCCCTTTCTGACGTTACCGTTGATCACCGGCACGTCAGAAATCGTTCAGCTCGCTCCGAAATTTTGTTTGAAGGTGTATCTCACCCCAATGCACATCTTTGATTTTTTTGGAGACTGTAGTGATCAGCATGTGTTCTTGAAAAATTCAAAGCCAATATTTGGCCCCTTTCTGACGTTACCGTTGATCACCGGCACGTCAGAAATCGTTCAGCTCGCTCCGAAATTTTGTTTGAAGGTGTATCTCACCCCAATGCACATCTTTGATTTTTTTGGAGACTGTAGTGATCAGCATGTGTTCTTGAAAAATTCAAAGCCAATATTTGGCCCCTTTCTGACGTTACCGTTGATCACCGGCACGTCAGAAATCGTTCAGCTCGCTCCGAAATTTTGTTTGAAGGTGTATCTCACCCCAATGCACATCTTTGATTTTTTTGGAGGCTGTAGTGATCAGCATTTATTCTTGAAAAATTTAAAACTAATTTATGGCCCCTGTGTGACGCTACCGTTGATCATCGGCACGTCAGAAATCGTTCAGCTCGCTCCGAAATTTTGTTTGAAGGTGTATCTCACCCCAATGCACATCTTTGATTTTTTTAGAGGGTGTAGTGATCAGCATTTATTCTTGAAAAATTTTAAACTAATATATGGCCCCTGTTTGACGCTACCGTTGATCATCGGCACGTCAGAAATCGTTCAGCTCGCTCCGAAATTTTGTTTGAAGGTGTATCTGACCCCAATGCACATCTTTGATTTTTTTGGAGGCTGTAGTGATCAGCATGTGTTCTTGAAAAATTCAAAGCCAATATTTGGCCCCTTTCTGACGTTACCGTTGATCACCGGCACGTCAGAAATCGTTCAGCTCGCTCCGAAATTTTGTTTGAAGGTGTATCTCACCCCAATGCACATCTTTGATTTTTTTGGAGACTGTAGTGATCAGCATGTGTTCTTGAAAAATTCAAAGCCAATATTTGGCCCCTTTCTGACGTTACCGTTGATCACCGGCACGTCAGAAATCGTTCAGCTCGCTCCGAAATTTTGTTTGAAGGTGTATCTCACCCCAATGCACATCTTTGATTTTTTTGGAGACTGTAGTGATCAGCATGTGTTCTTGAAAAATTCAAAGCCAATATTTGGCCCCTTTCTGACGTTACCGTTGATCACCGGCACGTCAGAAATCGTTCAGCTCGCTCCGAAATTTTGTTTGAAGGTGTATCTCACCCCAATGCACATCTTTGATTTTTTTGGAGGCTGTAGTGATCAGCATTTATTCTTGAAAAATTTAAAACTAATTTATGGCCCCTGTGTGACGCTACCGTTGATCATCGGCACGTCAGAAATCGTTCAGCTCGCTCCGAAATTTTGTTTGAAGGTGTATCTGACCCCAATGCACATCTTTGATTTTTTTGGAGACTGTAGTGATCAGCATGTGTTCTTGAAAAATTCAAAGCCAATATTTGGCCCCTTTCTGACGTTACCGTTGATCACCGGCACGTCAGAAATCGTTCAGCTCGCTCCGAAATTTTGTTTGAAGGTGTATCTCACCCCAATGCACATCTTTGATTTTTTTAGAGGCTGTAGTGATCAGCATTTATTCTTGAAAAATTTAAAACTAATTTATGGCCCCTGTGTGACGCTACCGTTGATCATCGGCACGTCAGAAATCGTTCAGCTCGCTCCGAAATTTTGTTTGAAGGTGTATCTCACCCCAATGCACATCTTTGATTTTTTTAGAGGGTGTAGTGATCAGCATTTATTCTTGAAAAATTTAAAACTAATATATGGCCCCTGTTTGACGCTACCGTTGGTCATCGGCACGTCAGAAATCGTTCAGCTCGCTCCGAAATTTTGTTTGAAGGTGTATCTGACCCCAATGCACATCTTTGATTTTTTTGGAGGCTGTAGTGATCAGCATGTGTTCTTGAAAAATTCAAAGCCAATATTTGGCCCCTTTCTGACGTTACCGTTGATCACCGGCACGTCAGAAATCGTTCAGCTCGCTCCGAAATTTTGTTTGAAGGTGTATCTCACCCCAATGCACATCTTTGATTTTTTTGGAGGCTGTAGTGATCAGCATTTATTCTTGAAAAATTTAAAACTAATTTATGGCCCCTGTGTGACGCTACCGTTGATCATCGGCACGTCAGAAATCGTTCAGCTCGCTCCGAAATTTTGTTTGAAGGTGTATCTCACCCCAATGCACATCTTTGATTTTTTTAGAGGGTGTAGTGATCAGCATTTATTCTTGAAAAATTTAAAACTAATATATGGCCCCTGTTTGACGCTACCGTTGATCATCGGCACGTCAGAAATCGTTCAGCTCGCTCCGAAATTTTGTTTGAAGGTGTATCTGACCCCAATGCACATCTTTGATTTTTTTAGAGGGTGTAGTGATCAGCATTTATTCTTGAAAAATTTTAAACTAATATATGGCCCCTGTTTGACGCTACCGTTGATCATCGGCACGTCAGAAATCGTTCAGCTCGCTCCGAAATTTTGTTTGAAGGTGTATCTGACCCCAATGCACATCTTTGATTTTTTTGGAGGCTGTAGTGATCAGCATGTGTTCTTGAAAAATTCAAAGCCAATATTTGGCCCCTTTCTGACGTTACCGTTGATCACCGGCACGTCAGAAATCGTTCAGCTCGCTCCGAAATTTTGTTTGAAGGTGTATCTCACCCCAATGCACATCTTTGATTTTGTTGGAGACTGTAGTGATCAGCATGTGTTCTTGAAAAATTCAAAGCCAATATTTGGCCCCTTTCTGACGTTACCGTTGATCACCGGCACGTCAGAAATCGTTCAGCTCGCTCCGAAATTTTGTTTGTAGGTGTATCTCACCCCAATGCACATCTTTGATTTTGTTGGAGACTGTAGTGATCAGCATGTGTTCTTGAAAAATTCAAAGCCAATATTTGGCCCCTTTCTGACGTTACCGTTGATCACCGGCACGTCAGAAATCGTTCAGCTCGCTCCGAAATTTTGTTTGAAGGTGTATCTCACCCCAATGCACATCTTTGATTTTTTTGGAGACTGTAGTGATCAGCATGTGTTCTTGAAAAATTCAAAGCCAATATTTGGCCCCTTTCTGACGTTACCGTTGATCACCGGCACGTCAGAAATCGTTCAGCTCGCTCCGAAATTTTGTTTGAAGGTGTATCTCACCCCAATGCACATCTTTGATTTTTTTGGAGACTGTAGTGATCAGCATGTGTTCTTGAAAAATTCAAAGCCAATATTTGGCCCCTTTCTGACGTTACCGTTGATCACCGGCACGTCAGAAATCGTTCAGCTCGCTCCGAAATTTTGTTTGAAGGTGTATCTCACCCCAATGCACATCTTTGATTTTTTTGGAGGCTGTAGTGATCAGCATTTATTCTTGAAAAATTTAAAACTAATTTATGGCCCCTGTGTGACGCTACCGTTGATCATCGGCACGTCAGAAATCGTTCAGCTCGCTCCGAAATTTTGTTTGAAGGTGTATCTGACCCCAATGCACATCTTTGATTTTTTTGGAGACTGTAGTGATCAGCATGTGTTCTTGAAAAATTCAAAGCCAATATTTGGCCCCTTTCTGACGTTACCGTTGATCACCGGCACGTCAGAAATCGTTCAGCTCGCTCCGAAATTTTGTTTGAAGGTGTATCTCACCCCAATGCACATCTTTGATTTTTTAGAGGCTGTAGTGATCAGCATTTATTCTTGAAAATTTAAAACTAATTTATGGCCCCTGTGTGACGCTACCGTTGATCATCGGCACGTCAGAAATCGTTCAGCTCGCTCCGAAATTTTGTTTGAAGGTGTATCTCACCCCAATGCACATCTTTGATTTTTTTAGAGGGTGTAGTGATCAGCATTTATTCTTGAAAAATTTAAAACTAATATATGGCCCCTGTTTGACGCTACCGTTGATCATCGGCACGTCAGAAATCGTTCAGCTCGCTCCGAAATTTTGTTTGAAGGTGTATCTGACCCCAATGCACATCTTTGATTTTTTTGGAGGCTGTAGTGATCAGCATGTGTTCTTGAAAAATTCAAAGCCAATATTTGGCCCCTTTCTGACGTTACCGTTGATCACCGGCACGTCAGAAATCGTTCAGCTCGCTCCGAAATTTTGTTTGAAGGTGTATCTCACCCCAATGCACATCTTTGATTTTTTTGGAGGCTGTAGTGATCAGCATTTATTCTTGAAAAATTTAAAACTAATTTATGGCCCCTGTGTGACGCTACCGTTGATCATCGGCACGTCAGAAATCGTTCAGCTCGCTCCGAAATTTTGTTTGAAGGTGTATCTCACCCCAATGCACATCTTTGATTTTTTTAGAGGGTGTAGTGATCAGCATTTATTCTAGAAAAATTTAAAACTAATATATGGCCCCTGTGTGACGCTACCGTTGATCATCGGCACGTCAGAAATCGTTCAGCTCGCTCCGAAATTTTGTTTGAAGGTGTATCTGACCCCAATGCACATCTTTGATTTTTTTGGAGGCTGTAGTGATCAGCATGTGTTCTTGAAAAATTCAAAGCCAATATTTGGCCCCTTTCTGACGTTACCGTTGATCACCGGCACGTCAGAAATCGTTCAGCTCGCTCCGAAATTTTGTTTGAAGGTGTATCTCACCCCAATGCACATCTTTGATTTTTTTAGAGGCTGTAGTGATCAGCATTTATTCTTGAAAAATTTAAAACTAATTTATGGCCCCTGTGTGACGCTACCGTTGATCATCGGCACGTCAGAAATCGTTCAGCTCGCTCCGAAATTTTGTTTGAAGGTGTATCTCACCCCAATGCACATCTTTGATTTTTTTGGAGACTGTAGTGATCAGCATGTGTTCTTGAAAAATTCAAAGCCAATATTTGGCCCCTTTCTGACGTTACCGTTGATCACCGGCACGTCAGAAATCGTTCAGCTCGCTCCGAAATTTTGTTTGAAGGTGTATCTCACCCCAATGCACATCTTTGATTTTTTTGGAGACTGTAGTGATCAGCATGTGTTCTTGAAAAATTCAAAGCCAATATTTGGCCCCTTTCTGACGTTACCGTTGATCACCGGCACGTCAGAAATCGTTCAGCTCGCTCCGAAATTTTGTTTGAAGGTGTATCTCACCCCAATGCACATCTTTGATTTTTTTAGAGGCTGTAGTGATCAGCATTTATTCTTGAAAAATTTAAAACTAATTTATGGCCCCTGTGTGACGCTACCGTTGATCATCGGCACGTCAGAAATCGTTCAGCTCGCTCCGAAATTTTGTTTGAAGGTGTATCTCACCCCAATGCACATCTTTGATTTTTTTAGAGGGTGTAGTGATCAGCATTTATTCTTGAAAAATTTAAAACTAATATATGGCCCCTGTTTGACGCTACCGTTGATCATCGGCACGTCAGAAATCGTTCAGCTCGCTCCGAAATTTTGTTTGAAGGTGTATCTGACCCCAATGCACATCTTTGATTTTTTTGGAGGCTGTAGTGATCAGCATGTGTTCTTGAAAAATTCAAAGCCAATATTTGGCCCCTTTCTGACGTTACCGTTGATCACCGGCACGTCAGAAATCGTTCAGCTCGCTCCGAAATTTTGTTTGAAGGTGTATCTCACCCCAATGCACATCTTTGATTTTTTTGGAGGCTGTAGTGATCAGCATTTATTCTTGAAAAATTTAAAACTAATTTATGGCCCCTGTGTGACGCTACCGTTGATCATCGGCACGTCAGAAATCGTTCAGCTCGCTCCGAAATTTTGTTTGAAGGTGTATCTCACCCCAATGCACATCTTTGATTTTTTTAGAGGGTGTAGTGATCAGCATTTATTCTTGAAAAATTTTAAACTAATATATGGCCCCTGTTTGACGCTACCGTTGATCATCGGCACGTCAGAAATCGTTCAGCTCGCTCCGAAATTTTGTTTGAAGGTGTATCTGACCCCAATGCACATCTTTGATTTTTTTGGAGGCTGTAGTGATCAGCATGTGTTCTTGAAAAATTCAAAGCCAATATTTGGCCCCTTTCTGACGTTACCGTTGATCACCGGCACGTCAGAAATCGTTCAGCTCGCTCCGAAATTTTGTTTGAAGGTGTATCTCACCCCAATGCACATCTTTGATTTTTTTGGAGACTGTAGTGATCAGCATGTGTTCTTGAAAAATTCAAAGCCAATATTTGGCCCCTTTCTGACGTTACCGTTGATCACCGGCACGTCAGAAATCGTTCAGCTCGCTCCGAAATTTTGTTTGAAGGTGTATCTCACCCCAATGCACATCTTTGATTTTTTTGGAGACTGTAGTGATCAGCATGTGTTCTTGAAAAATTCAAAGCCAATATTTGGCCCCTTTCTGACGTTACCGTTGATCACCGGCACGTCAGAAATCGTTCAGCTCGCTCCGAAATTTTGTTTGAAGGTGTATCTCACCCCAATGCACATCTTTGATTTTTTTGGAGGCTGTAGTGATCAGCATTTATTCTTGAAAAATTTAAAACTAATTTATGGCCCCTGTGTGACGCTACCGTTGATCATCGGCACGTCAGAAATCGTTCAGCTCGCTCCGAAATTTTGTTTGAAGGTGTATCTGACCCCAATGCACATCTTTGATTTTTTTGGAGACTGTAGTGATCAGCATGTGTTCTTGAAAAATTCAAAGCCAATATTTGGCCCCTTTCTGACGTTACCGCTGATCACCGGCACGTCAGAAATCGTTCAGCTCGCTCCGAAATTTTGTTTGAAGGTGTATCTCACCCCAATGCACATCTTTGATTTTTTTAGAGGCTGTAGTGATCAGCATTTATTCTTGAAAAATTTAAAACTAATTTATGGCCCCTGTGTGACGCTACCGTTGATCATCGGCACGTCAGAAATCGTTCAGCTCGCTCCGAAATTTTGTTTGAAGGTGTATCTCACCCCAATGCACATCTTTGATTTTTTTAGAGGGTGTAGTGATCAGCATTTATTCTTGAAAAATTTAAAACTAATATATGGCCCCTGTTTGACGCTACCGTTGGTCATCGGCACGTCAGAAATCGTTCAGCTCGCTCCGAAATTTTGTTTGAAGGTGTATCTGACCCCAATGCACATCTTTGATTTTTTTGGAGGCTGTAGTGATCAGCATGTGTTCTTGAAAAATTCAAAGCCAATATTTGGCCCCTTTCTGACGTTACCGTTGATCACCGGCACGTCAGAAATCGTTCAGCTCGCTCCGAAATTTTGTTTGAAGGTGTATCTCACCCCAATGCACATCTTTGATTTTTTTGGAGACTGTAGTGATCAGCATGTGTTCTTGAAAAATTCAAAGCCAATATTTGGCCCCTTTCTGACGTTACCGTTGATCACCGGCACGTCAGAAATCGTTCAGCTCGCTCCGAAATTTTGTTTGTAGGTGTATCTCACCCCAATGCACATCTTTGATTTTGTTGGAGACTGTAGTGATCAGCATGTGTTCTTGAAAAATTCAAAGCCAATATTTGGCCCCTTTCTGACGTTACCGTTGATCACCGGCACGTCAGAAATCGTTCAGCTCGCTCCGAAATTTTGTTTGAAGGTGTATCTCACCCCAATGCACATCTTTGATTTTTTTGGAGACTGTAGTGATCAGCATGTGTTCTTGAAAAATTCAAAGCCAATATTTGGCCCCTTTCTGACGTTACCGTTGATCACCGGCACGTCAGAAATCGTTCAGCTCGCTCCGAAATTTTGTTTGAAGGTGTATCTCACCCCAATGCACATCTTTGATTTTTTTGGAGACTGTAGTGATCAGCATGTGTTCTTGAAAAATTCAAAGCCAATATTTGGCCCCTTTCTGACGTTACCGTTGATCACCGGCACGTCAGAAATCGTTCAGCTCGCTCCGAAATTTTGTTTGAAGGTGTATCTCACCCCAATGCACATCTTTGATTTTTTTGGAGGCTGTAGTGATCAGCATTTATTCTTGAAAAATTTAAAACTAATTTATGGCCCCTGTGTGACGCTACCGTTGATCATCGGCACGTCAGAAATCGTTCAGCTCGCTCCGAAATTTTGTTTGAAGGTGTATCTGACCCCAATGCACATCTTTGATTTTTTTGGAGACTGTAGTGATCAGCATGTGTTCTTGAAAAATTCAAAGCCAATATTTGGCCCCTTTCTGACGTTACCGTTGATCACCGGCACGTCAGAAATCGTTCAGCTCGCTCCGAAATTTTGTTTGAAGGTGTATCTCACCCCAATGCACATCTTTGATTTTTTTAGAGGCTGTAGTGATCAGCATTTATTCTTGAAAAATTTAAAACTAATTTATGGCCCCTGTGTGACGCTACCGTTGATCATCGGCACGTCAGAAATCGTTCAGCTCGCTCCGAAATTTTGTTTGAAGGTGTATCTCACCCCAATGCACATCTTTGATTTTTTTAGAGGGTGTAGTGATCAGCATTTATTCTTGAAAAATTTAAAACTAATATATGGCCCCTGTTTGACGCTACCGTTGATCATCGGCACGTCAGAAATCGTTCAGCTCGCTCCGAAATTTTGTTTGAAGGTGTATCTGACCCCAATGCACATCTTTGATTTTTTTGGAGACTGTAGTGATCAGCATGTGTTCTTGAAAAATTCAAAGCCAATATTTGGCCCCTTTCTGACGTTACCGTTGATCACCGGCACGTCAGAAATCGTTCAGCTCGCTCCGAAATTTTGTTTGAAGGTGTATCTCACCCCAATGCACATCTTTGATTTTTTAGAGGCTGTAGTGATCAGCATTTATTCTTGAAAATTTAAAACTAATTTATGGCCCCTGTGTGACGCTACCGTTGATCATCGGCACGTCAGAAATCGTTCAGCTCGCTCCGAAATTTTGTTTGAAGGTGTATCTCACCCCAATGCACATCTTTGATTTTTTTAGAGGGTGTAGTGATCAGCATTTATTCTTGAAAAATTTAAAACTAATATATGGCCCCTGTTTGACGCTACCGTTGATCATCGGCACGTCAGAAATCGTTCAGCTCGCTCCGAAATTTTGTTTGAAGGTGTATCTGACCCCAATGCACATCTTTGATTTTTTTGGAGGCTGTAGTGATCAGCATGTGTTCTTGAAAAATTCAAAGCCAATATTTGGCCCCTTTCTGACGTTACCGTTGATCACCGGCACGTCAGAAATCGTTCAGCTCGCTCCGAAATTTTGTTTGAAGGTGTATCTCACCCCAATGCACATCTTTGATTTTTTTGGAGGCTGTAGTGATCAGCATTTATTCTTGAAAAATTTAAAACTAATTTATGGCCCCTGTGTGACGCTACCGTTGATCATCGGCACGTCAGAAATCGTTCAGCTCGCTCCGAAATTTTGTTTGAAGGTGTATCTCACCCCAATGCACATCTTTGATTTTTTTAGAGGGTGTAGTGATCAGCATTTATTCTTGAAAAATTTTAAACTAATATATGGCCCCTGTTTGACGCTACCGTTGATCATCGGCACGTCAGAAATCGTTCAGCTCGCTCCGAAATTTTGTTTGAAGGTGTATCTGACCCCAATGCACATCTTTGATTTTTTTGGAGGCTGTAGTGATCAGCATGTGTTCTTGAAAAATTCAAAGCCAATATTTGGCCCCTTTCTGACGTTACCGTTGATCACCGGCACGTCAGAAATCGTTCAGCTCGCTCCGAAATTTTGTTTGAAGGTGTATCTCACCCCAATGCACATCTTTGATTTTTTTGGAGACTGTAGTGATCAGCATGTGTTCTTGAAAAATTCAAAGCCAATATTTGGCCCCTTTCTGACGTTACCGTTGATCACCGGCACGTCAGAAATCGTTCAGCTCGCTCCGAAATTTTGTTTGAAGGTGTATCTCACCCCAATGCACATCTTTGATTTTTTTGGAGACTGTAGTGATCAGCATGTGTTCTTGAAAAATTCAAAGCCAATATTTGGCCCCTTTCTGACGTTACCGTTGATCACCGGCACGTCAGAAATCGTTCAGCTCGCTCCGAAATTTTGTTTGAAGGTGTATCTCACCCCAATGCACATCTTTGATTTTTTTGGAGGCTGTAGTGATCAGCATTTATTCTTGAAAAATTTAAAACTAATTTATGGACCCTGTGTGACGCTACCGTTGATCATCGGCACGTCAGAAATCGTTCAGCTCGCTCCGAAATTTTGTTTGAAGGTGTATCTGACCCCAATGCACATCTTTGATTTTTTTGGAGACTGTAGTGATCAGCATGTGTTCTTGAAAAATTCAAAGCCAATATTTGGCCCCTTTCTGACGTTACCGTTGATCACCGGCACGTCAGAAATCGTTCAGCTCGCTCCGAAATTTTGTTTGAAGGTGTATCTCACCCCAATGCACATCTTTGATTTTTTTAGAGGCTGTAGTGATCAGCATTTATTCTTGAAAAATTTAAAACTAATTTATGGCCCCTGTGTGACGCTACCGTTGATCATCGGCACGTCAGAAATCGTTCAGCTCGCTCCGAAATTTTGTTTGAAGGTGTATCTCACCCCAATGCACATCTTTGATTTTTTTAGAGGGTGTAGTGATCAGCATTTATTCTTGAAAAATTTAAAACTAATATATGGCCCCTGTTTGACGCTACCGTTGGTCATCGGCACGTCAGAAATCGTTCAGCTCGCTCCGAAATTTTGTTTGAAGGTGTATCTGACCCCAATGCACATCTTTGATTTTTTTGGAGGCTGTAGTGATCAGCATGTGTTCTTGAAAAATTCAAAGCCAATATTTGGCCCCTTTCTGACGTTACCGTTGATCACCGGCACGTCAGAAATCGTTCAGCTCGCTCCGAAATTTTGTTTGAAGGTGTATCTCACCCCAATGCACATCTTTGATTTTTTTGGAGACTGTAGTGATCAGCATGTGTTCTTGAAAAATTCAAAGCCAATATTTGGCCCCTTTCTGACGTTACCGTTGATCACCGGCACGTCAGAAATCGTTCAGCTCGCTCCGAAATTTTGTTTGTAGGTGTATCTCACCCCAATGCACATCTTTGATTTTGTTGGAGACTGTAGTGATCAGCATGTGTTCTTGAAAAATTCAAAGCCAATATTTGGCCCCTTTCTGACGTTACCGTTGATCACCGGCACGTCAGAAATCGTTCAGCTCGCTCCGAAATTTTGTTTGAAGGTGTATCTCACCCCAATGCACATCTTTGATTTTTTTGGAGACTGTAGTGATCAGCATGTGTTCTTGAAAAATTCAAAGCCAATATTTGGCCCCTTTCTGACGTTACCGTTGATCACCGGCACGTCAGAAATCGTTCAGCTCGCTCCGAAATTTTGTTTGAAGGTGTATCTCACCCCAATGCACATCTTTGATTTTTTTGGAGACTGTAGTGATCAGCATGTGTTCTTGAAAAATTCAAAGCCAATATTTGGCCCCTTTCTGACGTTACCGTTGATCACCGGCACGTCAGAAATCGTTCAGCTCGCTCCGAAATTTTGTTTGAAGGTGTATCTCACCCCAATGCACATCTTTGATTTTTTTGGAGGCTGTAGTGATCAGCATTTATTCTTGAAAAATTTAAAACTAATTTATGGCCCCTGTGTGACGCTACCGTTGATCATCGGCACGTCAGAAATCGTTCAGCTCGCTCCGAAATTTTGTTTGAAGGTGTATCTGACCCCAATGCACATCTTTGATTTTTTTGGAGACTGTAGTGATCAGCATGTGTTCTTGAAAAATTCAAAGCCAATATTTGGCCCCTTTCTGACGTTACCGTTGATCACCGGCACGTCAGAAATCGTTCAGCTCGCTCCGAAATTTTGTTTGAAGGTGTATCTCACCCCAATGCACATCTTTGATTTTTTTAGAGGCTGTAGTGATCAGCATTTATTCTTGAAAAATTTAAAACTAATTTATGGCCCCTGTGTGACGCTACCGTTGATCATCGGCACGTCAGAAATCGTTCAGCTCGCTCCGAAATTTTGTTTGAAGGTGTATCTCACCCCAATGCACATCTTTGATTTTTTTAGAGGGTGTAGTGATCAGCATTTATTCTTGAAAAATTTAAAACTAATATATGGCCCCTGTTTGACGCTACCGTTGATCATCGGCACGTCAGAAATCGTTCAGCTCGCTCCGAAATTTTGTTTGAAGGTGTATCTGACCCCAATGCACATCTTTGATTTTTTTGGAGGCTGTAGTGATCAGCATGTGTTCTTGAAAAATTCAAAGCCAATATTTGGCCCCTTTCTGACGTTACCGTTGATCACCGGCACGTCAGAAATCGTTCAGCTCGCTCCGAAATTTTGTTTGAAGGTGTATCTCACCCCAATGCACATCTTTGATTTTTTTGGAGGCTGTAGTGATCAGCATTTATTCTTGAAAAATTTAAAACTAATTTATGGCCCCTGTGTGACGCTACCGTTGATCATCGGCACGTCAGAAATCGTTCAGCTCGCTCCGAAATTTTGTTTGAAGGTGTATCTCACCCCAATGCACATCTTTGATTTTTTTAGAGGGTGTAGTGATCAGCATTTATTCTTGAAAAATTTTAAACTAATATATGGCCCCTGTTTGACGCTACCGTTGATCATCGGCACGTCAGAAATCGTTCAGCTCGCTCCGAAATTTTGTTTGAAGGTGTATCTGACCCCAATGCACATCTTTGATTTTTTTGGAGGCTGTAGTGATCAGCATGTGTTCTTGAAAAATTCAAAGCCAATATTTGGCCCCTTTCTGACGTTACCGTTGATCACCGGCACGTCAGAAATCGTTCAGCTCGCTCCGAAATTTTGTTTGAAGGTGTATCTCACCCCAATGCACATCTTTGATTTTTTTGGAGACTGTAGTGATCAGCATGTGTTCTTGAAAAATTCAAAGCCAATATTTGGCCCCTTTCTGACGTTACCGTTGATCACCGGCACGTCAGAAATCGTTCAGCTCGCTCCGAAATTTTGTTTGAAGGTGTATCTCACCCCAATGCACATCTTTGATTTTTTTGGAGACTGTAGTGATCAGCATGTGTTCTTGAAAAATTCAAAGCCAATATTTGGCCCCTTTCTGACGTTACCGTTGATCACCGGCACGTCAGAAATCGTTCAGCTCGCTCCGAAATTTTGTTTGAAGGTGTATCTCACCCCAATGCACATCTTTGATTTTTTTAGAGGCTGTAGTGATCAGCATTTATTCTTGAAAAATTTAAAACTAATTTATGGCCCCTGTGTGACGCTACCGTTGATCATCGGCACGTCAGAAATCGTTCAGCTCGCTCCGAAATTTTGTTTGAAGGTGTATCTCACCCCAATGCACATCTTTGATTTTTTTAGAGGGTGTAGTGATCAGCATTTATTCTTGAAAAATTTAAAACTAATATATGGCCCCTGTTTGACGCTACCGTTGATCATCGGCACGTCAGAAATCGTTCAGCTCGCTCCGAAATTTTGTTTGAAGGTGTATCTGACCCCAATGCACATCTTTGATTTTTTTGGAGACTGTAGTGATCAGCATGTGTTCTTGAAAAATTCAAAGCCAATATTTGGCCCCTTTCTGACGTTACCGTTGATCACCGGCACGTCAGAAATCGTTCAGCTCGCTCCGAAATTTTGTTTGAAGGTGTATCTCACCCCAATGCACATCTTTGATTTTTTTGGAGACTGTAGTGATCAGCATGTGTTCTTGAAAAATTCAAAGCCAATATTTGGCCCCTTTCTGACGTTACCGTTGATCACCGGCACGTCAGAAATCGTTCAGCTCGCTCCGAAATTTTGTTTGAAGGTGTATCTCACCCCAATGCACATCTTTGATTTTTTTGGAGGCTGTAGTGATCAGCATTTATTCTTGAAAAATTTAAAACTAATTTATGGCCCCTGTGTGACGCTACCGTTGATCATCGGCACGTCAGAAATCGTTCAGCTCGCTCCGAAATTTTGTTTGAAGGTGTATCTGACCCCAATGCACATCTTTGATTTTTTTGGAGACTGTAGTGATCAGCATGTGTTCTTGAAAAATTCAAAGCCAATATTTCGCCCCTTTCTGACGTTACCGTTGATCACCGGCACGTCAGAAATCGTTCAGCTCGCTCCGAAATTTTGTTTGAAGGTGTATCTCACCCCAATGCACATCTTTGATTTTTTTGGAGACTGTAGTGATCAGCATGTGTTCTTGAAAAATTCAAAGCCAATATTTGGCCCCTTTCTGACGTTACCGTTGATCACCGGCACGTCAGAAATCGTTCAGCTCGCTCCGAAATTTTGTTTGAAGGTGTATCTCACCCCAATGCACATCTTTGATTTTTTTGGAGACTGTAGTGATCAGCATGTGTTCTTGAAAAATTCAAAGCCAATATTTGGCCCCTTTCTGACGTTACCGTTGATCACCGGCACGTCAGAAATCGTTCAGCTCGCTCCGAAATTTTGTTTGAAGGTGTATCTCACCCCAATGCACATCTTTGATTTTTTTGGAGGCTGTAGTGATCAGCATTTATTCTTGAAAAATTTAAAACTAATTTATGGCCCCTGTGTGACGCTACCGTTGATCATCGGCACGTCAGAAATCGTTCAGCTCGCTCCGAAATTTTGTTTGAAGGTGTATCTGACCCCAATGCACATCTTTGATTTTTTTGGAGACTGTAGTGATCAGCATGTGTTCTTGAAAAATTCAAAGCCAATATTTGGCCCCTTTCTGACGTTACCGTTGATCACCGGCACGTCAGAAATCGTTCAGCTCGCTCCGAAATTTTGTTTGAAGGTGTATCTCACCCCAATGCACATCTTTGATTTTTTTAGAGGCTGTAGTGATCAGCATTTATTCTTGAAAATTTAAAACTAATTTATGGCCCCTGTGTGACGCTACCGTTGATCATCGGCACGTCAGAAATCGTTCAGCTCGCTCCGAAATTTTGTTTGAAGGTGTATCTCACCCCAATGCACATCTTTGATTTTTTTAGAGGGTGTAGTGATCAGCATTTATTCTTGAAAAATTTAAAACTAATATATGGCCCCTGTTTGACGCTACCGTTGATCATCGGCACGTCAGAAATCGTTCAGCTCGCTCCGAAATTTTGTTTGAAGGTGTATCTGACCCCAATGCACATCTTTGATTTTTTTGGAGGCTGTAGTGATCAGCATGTGTTCTTGAAAAATTCAAAGCCAATATTTGGCCCCTTTCTGACGTTACCGTTGATCACCGGCACGTCAGAAATCGTTCAGCTCGCTCCGAAATTTTGTTTGAAGGTGTATCTCACCCCAATGCACATCTTTGATTTTTTTGGAGGCTGTAGTGATCAGCATTTATTCTTGAAAAATTTAAAACTAATTTATGGCCCCTGTGTGACGCTACCGTTGATCATCGGCACGTCAGAAATCGTTCAGCTCGCTCCGAAATTTTGTTTGAAGGTGTATCTCACCCCAATGCACATCTTTGATTTTTTTAGAGGGTGTAGTGATCAGCATTTATTCTAGAAAAATTTAAAACTAATATATGGCCCCTGTGTGACGCTACCGTTGATCATCGGCACGTCAGAAATCGTTCAGCTCGCTCCGAAATTTTGTTTGAAGGTGTATCTGACCCCAATGCACATCTTTGATTTTTTTGGAGGCTGTAGTGATCAGCATGTGTTCTTGAAAAATTCAAAGCCAATATTTGGCCCCTTTCTGACGTTACCGTTGATCACCGGCACGTCAGAAATCGTTCAGCTCGCTCCGAAATTTTGTTTGAAGGTGTATCTCACCCCAATGCACATCTTTGATTTTTTTGGAGACTGTAGTGATCAGCATGTGTTCTTGAAAAATTCAAAGCCAATATTTGGCCCCTTTCTGACGTTACCGTTGATCACCGGCACGTCAGAAATCGTTCAGCTCGCTCCGAAATTTTGTTTGTAGGTGTATCTCACCCCAATGCACATCTTTGATTTTGTTGGAGACTGTAGTGATCAGCATGTGTTCTTGAAAAATTCAAAGCCAATATTTGGCCCCTTTCTGACGTTACCGTTGATCACCGGCACGTCAGAAATCGTTCAGCTCGCTCCGAAATTTTGTTTGAAGGTGTATCTCACCCCAATGCACATCTTTGATTTTTTTGGAGACTGTAGTGATCAGCATGTGTTCTTGAAAAATTCAAAGCCAATATTTGGCCCCTTTCTGACGTTACCGTTGATCACCGGCACGTCAGAAATCGTTCAGCTCGCTCCGAAATTTTGTTTGAAGGTGTATCTCACCCCAATGCACATCTTTGATTTTTTTGGAGGCTGTAGTGATCAGCATTTATTCTTGAAAAATTTAAAACTAATTTATGGCCCCTGTGTGACGCTACCGTTGATCATCGGCACGTCAGAAATCGTTCAGCTCGCTCCGAAATTTTGTTTGAAGGTGTATCTCACCCCAATGCACATCTTTGATTTTTTTAGAGGGTGTAGTGATCAGCATTTATTCTTGAAAAATTTTAAACTAATATATGGCCCCTGTTTGACGCTACCGTTGATCATCGGCACGTCAGAAATCGTTCAGCTCGCTCCGAAATTTTGTTTGAAGGTGTATCTGACCCCAATGCACATCTTTGATTTTTTTGGAGGCTGTAGTGATCAGCATGTGTTCTTGAAAAATTCAAAGCCAATATTTGGCCCCTTTCTGACGTTACCGTTGATCACCGGCACGTCAGAAATCGTTCAGCTCGCTCCGAAATTTTGTTTGAAGGTGTATCTCACCCCAATGCACATCTTTGATTTTTTTGGAGACTGTAGTGATCAGCATGTGTTCTTGAAAAATTCAAAGCCAATATTTGGCCCCTTTCTGACGTTACCGTTGATCACCGGCACGTCAGAAATCGTTCAGCTCGCTCCGAAATTTTGTTTGAAGGTGTATCTCACCCCAATGCACATCTTTGATTTTTTTGGAGACTGTAGTGATCAGCATGTGTTCTTGAAAAATTCAAAGCCAATATTTGGCCCCTTTCTGACGTTACCGTTGATCACCGGCACGTCAGAAATCGTTCAGCTCGCTCCGAAAATTTGTTTGAAGGTGTATCTCACCCCAATGCACATCTTTGATTTTTTTGGAGGCTGTAGTGATCAGCATTTATTCTTGAAAAATTTAAAACTAATTTATGGCCCCTGTGTGACGCTACCGTTGATCATCGGCACGTCAGAAATCGTTCAGCTCGCTCCGAAATTTTGTTTGAAGGTGTATCTGACCCCAATGCACATCTTTGATTTTTTTGGAGACTGTAGTGATCAGCATGTGTTCTTGAAAAATTCAAAGCCAATATTTGGCCCCTTTCTGACGTTACCGTTGATCACCGGCACGTCAGAAATCGTTCAGCTCGCTCCGAAATTTTGTTTGAAGGTGTATCTCACCCCAATGCACATCTTTGATTTTTTTGGAGGCTGTAGTGATCAGCATTTATTCTTGAAAAATTTAAAACTAATTTATGGCCCCTGTGTGACGCTACCGTTGATCATCGGCACGTCAGAAATCGTTCAGCTCGCTCCGAAATTTTGTTTGAAGGTGTATCTGACCCCAATGCACATCTTTGATTTTTTTGGAGACTGTAGTGATCAGCATGTGTTCTTGAAAAATTCAAAGCCAATATTTGGCCCCTTTCTGACGTTACCGTTGATCACCGGCACGTCAGAAATCGTTCAGCTCGCTCCGAAATTTTGTTTGAAGGTGTATCTCACCCCAATGCACATCTTTGATTTTTTAGAGGCTGTAGTGATCAGCATTTATTCTTGAAAATTTAAAACTAATTTATGGCCCCTGTGTGACGCTACCGTTGATCATCGGCACGTCAGAAATCGTTCAGCTCGCTCCGAAATTTTGTTTGAAGGTGTATCTCACCCCAATGCACATCTTTGATTTTTTTAGAGGGTGTAGTGATCAGCATTTATTCTTGAAAAATTTAAAACTAATATATGGCCCCTGTTTGACGCTACCGTTGATCATCGGCACGTCAGAAATCGTTCAGCTCGCTCCGAAATTTTGTTTGAAGGTGTATCTGACCCCAATGCACATCTTTGATTTTTTTGGAGGCTGTAGTGATCAGCATGTGTTCTTGAAAAATTCAAAGCCAATATTTGGCCCCTTTCTGACGTTACCGTTGATCACCGGCACGTCAGAAATCGTTCAGCTCGCTCCGAAATTTTGTTTGAAGGTGTATCTCACCCCAATGCACATCTTTGATTTTTTTGGAGGCTGTAGTGATCAGCATTTATTCTTGAAAAATTTAAAACTAATTTATGGCCCCTGTGTGACGCTACCGTTGATCATCGGCACGTCAGAAATCGTTCAGCTCGCTCCGAAATTTTGTTTGAAGGTGTATCTCACCCCAATGCACATCTTTGATTTTTTTAGAGGGTGTAGTGATCAGCATTTATTCTAGAAAAATTTAAAACTAATATATGGCCCCTGTGTGACGCTACCGTTGATCATCGGCACGTCAGAAATCGTTCAGCTCGCTCCGAAATTTTGTTTGAAGGTGTATCTGACCCCAATGCACATCTTTGATTTTTTTGGAGGCTGTAGTGATCAGCATGTGTTCTTGAAAAATTCAAAGCCAATATTTGGCCCCTTTCTGACGTTACCGTTGATCACCGGCACGTCAGAAATCGTTCAGCTCGCTCCGAAATTTTGTTTGAAGGTGTATCTCACCCCAATGCACATCTTTGATTTTTTTAGAGGCTGTAGTGATCAGCATTTATTCTTGAAAAATTTAAAACTAATTTATGGCCCCTGTGTGACGCTACCGTTGATCATCGGCACGTCAGAAATCGTTCAGCTCGCTCCGAAATTTTGTTTGAAGGTGTATCTCACCCCAATGCACATCTTTGATTTTTTTGGAGACTGTAGTGATCAGCATGTGTTCTTGAAAAATTCAAAGCCAATATTTGGCCCCTTTCTGACGTTACCGTTGATCACCGGCACGTCAGAAATCGTTCAGCTCGCTCCGAAATTTTGTTTGAAGGTGTATCTCACCCCAATGCACATCTTTGATTTTTTTGGAGACTGTAGTGATCAGCATGTGTTCTTGAAAAATTCAAAGCCAATATTTGGCCCCTTTCTGACGTTACCGTTGATCACCGGCACGTCAGAAATCGTTCAGCTCGCTCCGAAATTTTGTTTGAAGGTGTATCTCACCCCAATGCACATCTTTGATTTTTTTAGAGGCTGTAGTGATCAGCATTTATTCTTGAAAAATTTAAAACTAATTTATGGCCCCTGTGTGACGCTACCGTTGATCATCGGCACGTCAGAAATCGTTCAGCTCGCTCCGAAATTTTGTTTGAAGGTGTATCTCACCCCAATGCACATCTTTGATTTTTTTAGAGGGTGTAGTGATCAGCATTTATTCTTGAAAAATTTAAAACTAATATATGGCCCCTGTTTGACGCTACCGTTGATCATCGGCACGTCAGAAATCGTTCAGCTCGCTCCGAAATTTTGTTTGAAGGTGTATCTGACCCCAATGCACATCTTTGATTTTTTTGGAGGCTGTAGTGATCAGCATGTGTTCTTGAAAAATTCAAAGCCAATATTTGGCCCCTTTCTGACGTTACCGTTGATCACCGGCACGTCAGAAATCGTTCAGCTCGCTCCGAAATTTTGTTTGAAGGTGTATCTCACCCCAATGCACATCTTTGATTTTTTTGGAGGCTGTAGTGATCAGCATTTATTCTTGAAAAATTTAAAACTAATTTATGGCCCCTGTGTGACGCTACCGTTGATCATCGGCACGTCAGAAATCGTTCAGCTCGCTCCGAAATTTTGTTTGAAGGTGTATCTCACCCCAATGCACATCTTTGATTTTTTTAGAGGGTGTAGTGATCAGCATTTATTCTTGAAAAATTTTAAACTAATATATGGCCCCTGTTTGACGCTACCGTTGATCATCGGCACGTCAGAAATCGTTCAGCTCGCTCCGAAATTTTGTTTGAAGGTGTATCTGACCCCAATGCACATCTTTGATTTTTTTGGAGGCTGTAGTGATCAGCATGTGTTCTTGAAAAATTCAAAGCCAATATTTGGCCCCTTTCTGACGTTACCGTTGATCACCGGCACGTCAGAAATCGTTCAGCTCGCTCCGAAATTTTGTTTGAAGGTGTATCTCACCCCAATGCACATCTTTGATTTTTTTGGAGACTGTAGTGATCAGCATGTGTTCTTGAAAAATTCAAAGCCAATATTTGGCCCCTTTCTGACGTTACCGTTGATCACCGGCACGTCAGAAATCGTTCAGCTCGCTCCGAAATTTTGTTTGAAGGTGTATCTCACCCCAATGCACATCTTTGATTTTTTTGGAGACTGTAGTGATCAGCATGTGTTCTTGAAAAATTCAAAGCCAATATTTGGCCCCTTTCTGACGTTACCGTTGATCACCGGCACGTCAGAAATCGTTCAGCTCGCTCCGAAATTTTGTTTGAAGGTGTATCTCACCCCAATGCACATCTTTGATTTTTTTGGAGGCTGTAGTGATCAGCATTTATTCTTGAAAAATTTAAAACTAATTTATGGCCCCTGTGTGACGCTACCGTTGATCATCGGCACGTCAGAAATCGTTCAGCTCGCTCCGAAATTTTGTTTGAAGGTGTATCTGACCCCAATGCACATCTTTGATTTTTTTGGAGACTGTAGTGATCAGCATGTGTTCTTGAAAAATTCAAAGCCAATATTTGGCCCCTTTCTGACGTTACCGTTGATCACCGGCACGTCAGAAATCGTTCAGCTCGCTCCGAAATTTTGTTTGAAGGTGTATCTCACCCCAATGCACATCTTTGATTTTTTTAGAGGCTGTAGTGATCAGCATTTATTCTTGAAAAATTTAAAACTAATTTATGGCCCCTGTGTGACGCTACCGTTGATCATCGGCACGTCAGAAATCGTTCAGCTCGCTCCGAAATTTTGTTTGAAGGTGTATCTCACCCCAATGCACATCTTTGATTTTTTTAGAGGGTGTAGTGATCAGCATTTATTCTTGAAAAATTTAAAACTAATATATGGCCCCTGTTTGACGCTACCGTTGGTCATCGGCACGTCAGAAATCGTTCAGCTCGCTCCGAAATTTTGTTTGAAGGTGTATCTGACCCCAATGCACATCTTTGATTTTTTTGGAGGCTGTAGTGATCAGCATGTGTTCTTGAAAAATTCAAAGCCAATATTTGGCCCCTTTCTGACGTTACCGTTGATCACCGGCACGTCAGAAATCGTTCAGCTCGCTCCGAAATTTTGTTTGAAGGTGTATCTCACCCCAATGCACATCTTTGATTTTTTTGGAGACTGTAGTGATCAGCATGTGTTCTTGAAAAATTCAAAGCCAATATTTGGCCCCTTTCTGACGTTACCGTTGATCACCGGCACGTCAGAAATCGTTCAGCTCGCTCCGAAATTTTGTTTGTAGGTGTATCTCACCCCAATGCACATCTTTGATTTTGTTGGAGACTGTAGTGATCAGCATGTGTTCTTGAAAAATTCAAAGCCAATATTTGGCCCCTTTCTGACGTTACCGTTGATCACCGGCACGTCAGAAATCGTTCAGCTCGCTCCGAAATTTTGTTTGAAGGTGTATCTCACCCCAATGCACATCTTTGATTTTTTTGGAGACTGTAGTGATCAGCATGTGTTCTTGAAAAATTCAAAGCCAATATTTGGCCCCTTTCTGACGTTACCGTTGATCACCGGCACGTCAGAAATCGTTCAGCTCGCTCCGAAATTTTGTTTGAAGGTGTATCTCACCCCAATGCACATCTTTGATTTTTTTGGAGACTGTAGTGATCAGCATGTGTTCTTGAAAAATTCAAAGCCAATATTTGGCCCCTTTCTGACGTTACCGTTGATCACCGGCACGTCAGAAATCGTTCAGCTCGCTCCGAAATTTTGTTTGAAGGTGTATCTCACCCCAATGCACATCTTTGATTTTTTTGGAGGCTGTAGTGATCAGCATTTATTCTTGAAAAATTTAAAACTAATTTATGGCCCCTGTGTGACGCTACCGTTGATCATCGGCACGTCAGAAATCGTTCAGCTCGCTCCGAAATTTTGTTTGAAGGTGTATCTGACCCCAATGCACATCTTTGATTTTTTTGGAGACTGTAGTGATCAGCATGTGTTCTTGAAAAATTCAAAGCCAATATTTGGCCCCTTTCTGACGTTACCGTTGATCACCGGCACGTCAGAAATCGTTCAGCTCGCTCCGAAATTTTGTTTGAAGGTGTATCTCACCCCAATGCACATCTTTGATTTTTTTAGAGGCTGTAGTGATCAGCATTTATTCTTGAAAAATTTAAAACTAATTTATGGCCCCTGTGTGACGCTACCGTTGATCATCGGCACGTCAGAAATCGTTCAGCTCGCTCCGAAATTTTGTTTGAAGGTGTATCTCACCCCAATGCACATCTTTGATTTTTTTAGAGGGTGTAGTGATCAGCATTTATTCTTGAAAAATTTAAAACTAATATATGGCCCCTGTTTGACGCTACCGTTGATCATCGGCACGTCAGAAATCGTTCAGCTCGCTCCGAAATTTTGTTTGAAGGTGTATCTGACCCCAATGCACATCTTTGATTTTTTTGGAGACTGTAGTGATCAGCATGTGTTCTTGAAAAATTCAAAGCCAATATTTGGCCCCTTTCTGACGTTACCGTTGATCACCGGCACGTCAGAAATCGTTCAGCTCGCTCCGAAATTTTGTTTGAAGGTGTATCTCACCCCAATGCACATCTTTGATTTTTTAGAGGCTGTAGTGATCAGCATTTATTCTTGAAAATTTAAAACTAATTTATGGCCCCTGTGTGACGCTACCGTTGATCATCGGCACGTCAGAAATCGTTCAGCTCGCTCCGAAATTTTGTTTGAAGGTGTATCTCACCCCAATGCACATCTTTGATTTTTTTAGAGGGTGTAGTGATCAGCATTTATTCTTGAAAAATTTAAAACTAATATATGGCCCCTGTTTGACGCTACCGTTGATCATCGGCACGTCAGAAATCGTTCAGCTCGCTCCGAAATTTTGTTTGAAGGTGTATCTGACCCCAATGCACATCTTTGATTTTTTTGGAGGCTGTAGTGATCAGCATGTGTTCTTGAAAAATTCAAAGCCAATATTTGGCCCCTTTCTGACGTTACCGTTGATCACCGGCACGTCAGAAATCGTTCAGCTCGCTCCGAAATTTTGTTTGAAGGTGTATCTCACCCCAATGCACATCTTTGATTTTTTTGGAGGCTGTAGTGATCAGCATTTATTCTTGAAAAATTTAAAACTAATTTATGGCCCCTGTGTGACGCTACCGTTGATCATCGGCACGTCAGAAATCGTTCAGCTCGCTCCGAAATTTTGTTTGAAGGTGTATCTCACCCCAATGCACATCTTTGATTTTTTTAGAGGGTGTAGTGATCAGCATTTATTCTTGAAAAATTTTAAACTAATATATGGCCCCTGTTTGACGCTACCGTTGATCATCGGCACGTCAGAAATCGTTCAGCTCGCTCCGAAATTTTGTTTGAAGGTGTATCTGACCCCAATGCACATCTTTGATTTTTTTGGAGGCTGTAGTGATCAGCATGTGTTCTTGAAAAATTCAAAGCCAATATTTGGCCCCTTTCTGACGTTACCGTTGATCACCGGCACGTCAGAAATCGTTCAGCTCGCTCCGAAATTTTGTTTGAAGGTGTATCTCACCCCAATGCACATCTTTGATTTTTTTGGAGACTGTAGTGATCAGCATGTGTTCTTGAAAAATTCAAAGCCAATATTTGGCCCCTTTCTGACGTTACCGTTGATCACCGGCACGTCAGAAATCGTTCAGCTCGCTCCGAAATTTTGTTTGAAGGTGTATCTCACCCCAATGCACATCTTTGATTTTTTTGGAGACTGTAGTGATCAGCATGTGTTCTTGAAAAATTCAAAGCCAATATTTGGCCCCTTTCTGACGTTACCGTTGATCACCGGCACGTCAGAAATCGTTCAGCTCGCTCCGAAATTTTGTTTGAAGGTGTATCTCACCCCAATGCACATCTTTGATTTTTTTGGAGGCTGTAGTGATCAGCATTTATTCTTGAAAAATTTAAAACTAATTTATGGACCCTGTGTGACGCTACCGTTGATCATCGGCACGTCAGAAATCGTTCAGCTCGCTCCGAAATTTTGTTTGAAGGTGTATCTGACCCCAATGCACATCTTTGATTTTTTTGGAGACTGTAGTGATCAGCATGTGTTCTTGAAAAATTCAAAGCCAATATTTGGCCCCTTTCTGACGTTACCGTTGATCACCGGCACGTCAGAAATCGTTCAGCTCGCTCCGAAATTTTGTTTGAAGGTGTATCTCACCCCAATGCACATCTTTGATTTTTTTAGAGGCTGTAGTGATCAGCATTTATTCTTGAAAAATTTAAAACTAATTTATGGCCCCTGTGTGACGCTACCGTTGATCATCGGCACGTCAGAAATCGTTCAGCTCGCTCCGAAATTTTGTTTGAAGGTGTATCTCACCCCAATGCACATCTTTGATTTTTTTAGAGGGTGTAGTGATCAGCATTTATTCTTGAAAAATTTAAAACTAATATATGGCCCCTGTTTGACGCTACCGTTGGTCATCGGCACGTCAGAAATCGTTCAGCTCGCTCCGAAATTTTGTTTGAAGGTGTATCTGACCCCAATGCACATCTTTGATTTTTTTGGAGGCTGTAGTGATCAGCATGTGTTCTTGAAAAATTCAAAGCCAATATTTGGCCCCTTTCTGACGTTACCGTTGATCACCGGCACGTCAGAAATCGTTCAGCTCGCTCCGAAATTTTGTTTGAAGGTGTATCTCACCCCAATGCACATCTTTGATTTTTTTGGAGACTGTAGTGATCAGCATGTGTTCTTGAAAAATTCAAAGCCAATATTTGGCCCCTTTCTGACGTTACCGTTGATCACCGGCACGTCAGAAATCGTTCAGCTCGCTCCGAAATTTTGTTTGTAGGTGTATCTCACCCCAATGCACATCTTTGATTTTGTTGGAGACTGTAGTGATCAGCATGTGTTCTTGAAAAATTCAAAGCCAATATTTGGCCCCTTTCTGACGTTACCGTTGATCACCGGCACGTCAGAAATCGTTCAGCTCGCTCCGAAATTTTGTTTGAAGGTGTATCTCACCCCAATGCACATCTTTGATTTTTTTGGAGACTGTAGTGATCAGCATGTGTTCTTGAAAAATTCAAAGCCAATATTTGGCCCCTTTCTGACGTTACCGTTGATCACCGGCACGTCAGAAATCGTTCAGCTCGCTCCGAAATTTTGTTTGAAGGTGTATCTCACCCCAATGCACATCTTTGATTTTTTTGGAGACTGTAGTGATCAGCATGTGTTCTTGAAAAATTCAAAGCCAATATTTGGCCCCTTTCTGACGTTACCGTTGATCACCGGCACGTCAGAAATCGTTCAGCTCGCTCCGAAATTTTGTTTGAAGGTGTATCTCACCCCAATGCACATCTTTGATTTTTTTGGAGGCTGTAGTGATCAGCATTTATTCTTGAAAAATTTAAAACTAATTTATGGCCCCTGTGTGACGCTACCGTTGATCATCGGCACGTCAGAAATCGTTCAGCTCGCTCCGAAATTTTGTTTGAAGGTGTATCTGACCCCAATGCACATCTTTGATTTTTTTGGAGACTGTAGTGATCAGCATGTGTTCTTGAAAAATTCAAAGCCAATATTTGGCCCCTTTCTGACGTTACCGTTGATCACCGGCACGTCAGAAATCGTTCAGCTCGCTCCGAAATTTTGTTTGAAGGTGTATCTCACCCCAATGCACATCTTTGATTTTTTTGGAGGCTGTAGTGATCAGCATTTATTCTTGAAAAATTTAAAACTAATTTATGGCCCCTGTGTGACGCTACCGTTGATCATCGGCACGTCAGAAATCGTTCAGCTCGCTCCGAAATTTTGTTTGAAGGTGTATCTCACCCCAATGCACATCTTTGATTTTTTTAGAGGCTGTAGTGATCAGCATTTATTCTTGAAAAATTTAAAACTAATTTATGGCCCCTGTGTGACGCTACCGTTGATCATCGGCACGTCAGAAATCGTTCAGCTCGCTCCGAAATTTTGTTTGAAGGTGTATCTCACCCCAATGCACATCTTTGATTTTTTTAGAGGGTGTAGTGATCAGCATTTATTCTTGAAAAATTTAAAACTAATATATGGCCCCTGTTTGACGCTACCGTTGATCATCGGCACGTCAGAAATCGTTCAGCTCGCTCCGAAATTTTGTTTGAAGGTGTATCTGACCCCAATGCACATCTTTGATTTTTTTGGAGGCTGTAGTGATCAGCATGTGTTCTTGAAAAATTCAAAGCCAATATTTGGCCCCTTTCTGACGTTACCGTTGATCACCGGCACGTCAGAAATCGTTCAGCTCGCTCCGAAATTTTGTTTGAAGGTGTATCTCACCCCAATGCACATCTTTGATTTTTTTGGAGGCTGTAGTGATCAGCATTTATTCTTGAAAAATTTAAAACTAATTTATGGCCCCTGTGTGACGCTACCGTTGATCATCGGCACGTCAGAAATCGTTCAGCTCGCTCCGAAATTTTGTTTGAAGGTGTATCTCACCCCAATGCACATCTTTGATTTTTTTAGAGGGTGTAGTGATCAGCATTTATTCTTGAAAAATTTTAAACTAATATATGGCCCCTGTTTGACGCTACCGTTGATCATCGGCACGTCAGAAATCGTTCAGCTCGCTCCGAAATTTTGTTTGAAGGTGTATCTGACCCCAATGCACATCTTTGATTTTTTTGGAGGCTGTAGTGATCAGCATGTGTTCTTGAAAAATTCAAAGCCAATATTTGGCCCCTTTCTGACGTTACCGTTGATCACCGGCACGTCAGAAATCGTTCAGCTCGCTCCGAAATTTTGTTTGAAGGTGTATCTCACCCCAATGCACATCTTTGATTTTTTTGGAGACTGTAGTGATCAGCATGTGTTCTTGAAAAATTCAAAGCCAATATTTGGCCCCTTTCTGACGTTACCGTTGATCACCGGCACGTCAGAAATCGTTCAGCTCGCTCCGAAATTTTGTTTGAAGGTGTATCTCACCCCAATGCACATCTTTGATTTTTTTGGAGACTGTAGTGATCAGCATGTGTTCTTGAAAAATTCAAAGCCAATATTTGGCCCCTTTCTGACGTTACCGTTGATCACCGGCACGTCAGAAATCGTTCAGCTCGCTCCGAAATTTTGTTTGAAGGTGTATCTCACCCCAATGCACATCTTTGATTTTTTTAGAGGCTGTAGTGATCAGCATTTATTCTTGAAAAATTTAAAACTAATTTATGGCCCCTGTGTGACGCTACCGTTGATCATCGGCACGTCAGAAATCGTTCAGCTCGCTCCGAAATTTTGTTTGAAGGTGTATCTCACCCCAATGCACATCTTTGATTTTTTTAGAGGGTGTAGTGATCAGCATTTATTCTTGAAAAATTTAAAACTAATATATGGCCCCTGTTTGACGCTACCGTTGATCATCGGCACGTCAGAAATCGTTCAGCTCGCTCCGAAATTTTGTTTGAAGGTGTATCTGACCCCAATGCACATCTTTGATTTTTTTGGAGACTGTAGTGATCAGCATGTGTTCTTGAAAAATTCAAAGCCAATATTTGGCCCCTTTCTGACGTTACCGTTGATCACCGGCACGTCAGAAATCGTTCAGCTCGCTCCGAAATTTTGTTTGAAGGTGTATCTCACCCCAATGCACATCTTTGATTTTTTTGGAGACTGTAGTGATCAGCATGTGTTCTTGAAAAATTCAAAGCCAATATTTGGCCCCTTTCTGACGTTACCGTTGATCACCGGCACGTCAGAAATCGTTCAGCTCGCTCCGAAATTTTGTTTGAAGGTGTATCTCACCCCAATGCACATCTTTGATTTTTTTGGAGGCTGTAGTGATCAGCATTTATTCTTGAAAAATTTAAAACTAATTTATGGCCCCTGTGTGACGCTACCGTTGATCATCGGCACGTCAGAAATCGTTCAGCTCGCTCCGAAATTTTGTTTGAAGGTGTATCTGACCCCAATGCACATCTTTGATTTTTTTGGAGACTGTAGTGATCAGCATGTGTTCTTGAAAAATTCAAAGCCAATATTTCGCCCCTTTCTGACGTTACCGTTGATCACCGGCACGTCAGAAATCGTTCAGCTCGCTCCGAAATTTTGTTTGAAGGTGTATCTCACCCCAATGCACATCTTTGATTTTTTTGGAGACTGTAGTGATCAGCATGTGTTCTTGAAAAATTCAAAGCCAATATTTGGCCCCTTTCTGACGTTACCGTTGATCACCGGCACGTCAGAAATCGTTCAGCTCGCTCCGAAATTTTGTTTGAAGGTGTATCTCACCCCAATGCACATCTTTGATTTTTTTGGAGACTGTAGTGATCAGCATGTGTTCTTGAAAAATTCAAAGCCAATATTTGGCCCCTTTCTGACGTTACCGTTGATCACCGGCACGTCAGAAATCGTTCAGCTCGCTCCGAAATTTTGTTTGAAGGTGTATCTCACCCCAATGCACATCTTTGATTTTTTTGGAGGCTGTAGTGATCAGCATTTATTCTTGAAAAATTTAAAACTAATTTATGGCCCCTGTGTGACGCTACCGTTGATCATCGGCACGTCAGAAATCGTTCAGCTCGCTCCGAAATTTTGTTTGAAGGTGTATCTGACCCCAATGCACATCTTTGATTTTTTTGGAGACTGTAGTGATCAGCATGTGTTCTTGAAAAATTCAAAGCCAATATTTGGCCCCTTTCTGACGTTACCGTTGATCACCGGCACGTCAGAAATCGTTCAGCTCGCTCCGAAATTTTGTTTGAAGGTGTATCTCACCCCAATGCACATCTTTGATTTTTTTAGAGGCTGTAGTGATCAGCATTTATTCTTGAAAATTTAAAACTAATTTATGGCCCCTGTGTGACGCTACCGTTGATCATCGGCACGTCAGAAATCGTTCAGCTCGCTCCGAAATTTTGTTTGAAGGTGTATCTCACCCCAATGCACATCTTTGATTTTTTTAGAGGGTGTAGTGATCAGCATTTATTCTTGAAAAATTTAAAACTAATATATGGCCCCTGTTTGACGCTACCGTTGATCATCGGCACGTCAGAAATCGTTCAGCTCGCTCCGAAATTTTGTTTGAAGGTGTATCTGACCCCAATGCACATCTTTGATTTTTTTGGAGGCTGTAGTGATCAGCATGTGTTCTTGAAAAATTCAAAGCCAATATTTGGCCCCTTTCTGACGTTACCGTTGATCACCGGCACGTCAGAAATCGTTCAGCTCGCTCCGAAATTTTGTTTGAAGGTGTATCTCACCCCAATGCACATCTTTGATTTTTTTGGAGGCTGTAGTGATCAGCATTTATTCTTGAAAAATTTAAAACTAATTTATGGCCCCTGTGTGACGCTACCGTTGATCATCGGCACGTCAGAAATCGTTCAGCTCGCTCCGAAATTTTGTTTGAAGGTGTATCTCACCCCAATGCACATCTTTGATTTTTTTAGAGGGTGTAGTGATCAGCATTTATTCTAGAAAAATTTAAAACTAATATATGGCCCCTGTGTGACGCTACCGTTGATCATCGGCACGTCAGAAATCGTTCAGCTCGCTCCGAAATTTTGTTTGAAGGTGTATCTGACCCCAATGCACATCTTTGATTTTTTTGGAGGCTGTAGTGATCAGCATGTGTTCTTGAAAAATTCAAAGCCAATATTTGGCCCCTTTCTGACGTTACCGTTGATCACCGGCACGTCAGAAATCGTTCAGCTCGCTCCGAAATTTTGTTTGAAGGTGTATCTCACCCCAATGCACATCTTTGATTTTTTTGGAGACTGTAGTGATCAGCATGTGTTCTTGAAAAATTCAAAGCCAATATTTGGCCCCTTTCTGACGTTACCGTTGATCACCGGCACGTCAGAAATCGTTCAGCTCGCTCCGAAATTTTGTTTGTAGGTGTATCTCACCCCAATGCACATCTTTGATTTTGTTGGAGACTGTAGTGATCAGCATGTGTTCTTGAAAAATTCAAAGCCAATATTTGGCCCCTTTCTGACGTTACCGTTGATCACCGGCACGTCAGAAATCGTTCAGCTCGCTCCGAAATTTTGTTTGAAGGTGTATCTCACCCCAATGCACATCTTTGATTTTTTTGGAGACTGTAGTGATCAGCATGTGTTCTTGAAAAATTCAAAGCCAATATTTGGCCCCTTTCTGACGTTACCGTTGATCACCGGCACGTCAGAAATCGTTCAGCTCGCTCCGAAATTTTGTTTGAAGGTGTATCTCACCCCAATGCACATCTTTGATTTTTTTGGAGGCTGTAGTGATCAGCATTTATTCTTGAAAAATTTAAAACTAATTTATGGCCCCTGTGTGACGCTACCGTTGATCATCGGCACGTCAGAAATCGTTCAGCTCGCTCCGAAATTTTGTTTGAAGGTGTATCTCACCCCAATGCACATCTTTGATTTTTTTAGAGGGTGTAGTGATCAGCATTTATTCTTGAAAAATTTTAAACTAATATATGGCCCCTGTTTGACGCTACCGTTGATCATCGGCACGTCAGAAATCGTTCAGCTCGCTCCGAAATTTTGTTTGAAGGTGTATCTGACCCCAATGCACATCTTTGATTTTTTTGGAGGCTGTAGTGATCAGCATGTGTTCTTGAAAAATTCAAAGCCAATATTTGGCCCCTTTCTGACGTTACCGTTGATCACCGGCACGTCAGAAATCGTTCAGCTCGCTCCGAAATTTTGTTTGAAGGTGTATCTCACCCCAATGCACATCTTTGATTTTTTTGGAGACTGTAGTGATCAGCATGTGTTCTTGAAAAATTCAAAGCCAATATTTGGCCCCTTTCTGACGTTACCGTTGATCACCGGCACGTCAGAAATCGTTCAGCTCGCTCCGAAATTTTGTTTGAAGGTGTATCTCACCCCAATGCACATCTTTGATTTTTTTGGAGACTGTAGTGATCAGCATGTGTTCTTGAAAAATTCAAAGCCAATATTTGGCCCCTTTCTGACGTTACCGTTGATCACCGGCACGTCAGAAATCGTTCAGCTCGCTCCGAAAATTTGTTTGAAGGTGTATCTCACCCCAATGCACATCTTTGATTTTTTTGGAGGCTGTAGTGATCAGCATTTATTCTTGAAAAATTTAAAACTAATTTATGGCCCCTGTGTGACGCTACCGTTGATCATCGGCACGTCAGAAATCGTTCAGCTCGCTCCGAAATTTTGTTTGAAGGTGTATCTGACCCCAATGCACATCTTTGATTTTTTTGGAGACTGTAGTGATCAGCATGTGTTCTTGAAAAATTCAAAGCCAATATTTGGCCCCTTTCTGACGTTACCGTTGATCACCGGCACGTCAGAAATCGTTCAGCTCGCTCCGAAATTTTGTTTGAAGGTGTATCTCACCCCAATGCACATCTTTGATTTTTTTGGAGGCTGTAGTGATCAGCATTTATTCTTGAAAAATTTAAAACTAATTTATGGCCCCTGTGTGACGCTACCGTTGATCATCGGCACGTCAGAAATCGTTCAGCTCGCTCCGAAATTTTGTTTGAAGGTGTATCTCACCCCAATGCACATCTTTGATTTTTTTAGAGGGTGTAGTGATCAGCATTTATTCTTGAAAAATTTAAAACTAATATATGGCCCCTGTTTGACGCTACCGTTGATCATCGGCACGTCAGAAATCGTTCAGCTCGCTCCGAAATTTTGTTTGAAGGTGTATCTGACCCCAATGCACATCTTTGATTTTTTTAGAGGGTGTAGTGATCAGCATTTATTCTTGAAAAATTTTAAACTAATATATGGCCCCTGTTTGACGCTACCGTTGATCATCGGCACGTCAGAAATCGTTCAGCTCGCTCCGAAATTTTGTTTGAAGGTGTATCTGACCCCAATGCACATCTTTGATTTTTTTGGAGGCTGTAGTGATCAGCATGTGTTCTTGAAAAATTCAAAGCCAATATTTGGCCCCTTTCTGACGTTACCGTTGATCACCGGCACGTCAGAAATCGTTCAGCTCGCTCCGAAATTTTGTTTGAAGGTGTATCTCACCCCAATGCACATCTTTGATTTTGTTGGAGACTGTAGTGATCAGCATGTGTTCTTGAAAAATTCAAAGCCAATATTTGGCCCCTTTCTGACGTTAACGTTGATCACCGGCACGTCAGAAATCGTTCAGCTCGCTCCGAAATTTTGTTTGTAGGTGTATCTCACCCCAATGCACATCTTTGATTTTGTTGGAGACTGTAGTGATCAGCATGTGTTCTTGAAAAATTCAAAGCCAATATTTGGCCCCTTTCTGACGTTACCGTTGATCACCGGCACGTCAGAAATCGTTCAGCTCGCTCCGAAATTTTGTTTGAAGGTGTATCTCACCCCAATGCACATCTTTGATTTTTTTGGAGACTGTAGTGATCAGCATGTGTTCTTGAAAAATTCAAAGCCAATATTTGGCCCCTTTCTGACGTTACCGTTGATCACCGGCACGTCAGAAATCGTTCAGCTCGCTCCGAAATTTTGTTTGAAGGTGTATCTCACCCCAATGCACATCTTTGATTTTTTTGGAGACTGTAGTGATCAGCATGTGTTCTTGAAAAATTCAAAGCCAATATTTGGCCCCTTTCTGACGTTACCGTTGATCACCGGCACGTCAGAAATCGTTCAGCTCGCTCCGAAATTTTGTTTGAAGGTGTATCTCACCCCAATGCACATCTTTGATTTTTTTGGAGGCTGTAGTGATCAGCATTTATTCTTGAAAAATTTAAAACTAATTTATGGCCCCTGTGTGACGCTACCGTTGATCATCGGCACGTCAGAAATCGTTCAGCTCGCTCCGAAATTTTGTTTGAAGGTGTATCTGACCCCAATGCACATCTTTGATTTTTTTGGAGACTGTAGTGATCAGCATGTGTTCTTGAAAAATTCAAAGCCAATATTTGGCCCCTTTCTGACGTTACCGTTGATCACCGGCACGTCAGAAATCGTTCAGCTCGCTCCGAAATTTTGTTTGAAGGTGTATCTCACCCCAATGCACATCTTTGATTTTTTTAGAGGCTGTAGTGATCAGCATTTATTCTTGAAAATTTAAAACTAATTTATGGCCCCTGTGTGACGCTACCGTTGATCATCGGCACGTCAGAAATCGTTCAGCTCGCTCCGAAATTTTGTTTGAAGGTGTATCTCACCCCAATGCACATCTTTGATTTTTTTAGAGGGTGTAGTGATCAGCATTTATTCTTGAAAAATTTAAAACTAATATATGGCCCCTGTTTGACGCTACCGTTGATCATCGGCACGTCAGAAATCGTTCAGCTCGCTCCGAAATTTTGTTTGAAGGTGTATCTGACCCCAATGCACATCTTTGATTTTTTTGGAGGCTGTAGTGATCAGCATGTGTTCTTGAAAAATTCAAAGCCAATATTTGGCCCCTTTCTGACGTTACCGTTGATCACCGGCACGTCAGAAATCGTTCAGCTCGCTCCGAAATTTTGTTTGAAGGTGTATCTCACCCCAATGCACATCTTTGATTTTTTTGGAGGCTGTAGTGATCAGCATTTATTCTTGAAAAATTTAAAACTAATTTATGGCCCCTGTGTGACGCTACCGTTGATCATCGGCACGTCAGAAATCGTTCAGCTCGCTCCGAAATTTTGTTTGAAGGTGTATCTCACCCCAATGCACATCTTTGATTTTTTTAGAGGGTGTAGTGATCAGCATTTATTCTTGAAAAATTTTAAACTAATATATGGCCCCTGTTTGACGCTACCGTTGATCATCGGCACGTCAGAAATCGTTCAGCTCGCTCCGAAATTTTGTTTGAAGGTGTATCTGACCCCAATGCACATCTTTGATTTTTTTGGAGGCTGTAGTGATCAGCATGTGTTCTTGAAAAATTCAAAGCCAATATTTGGCCCCTTTCTGACGTTACCGTTGATCACCGGCACGTCAGAAATCGTTCAGCTCGCTCCGAAATTTTGTTTGAAGGTGTATCTCACCCCAATGCACATCTTTGATTTTTTTGGAGACTGTAGTGATCAGCATGTGTTCTTGAAAAATTCAAAGCCAATATTTGGCCCCTTTCTGACGTTACCGTTGATCACCGGCACGTCAGAAATCGTTCAGCTCGCTCCGAAATTTTGTTTGAAGGTGTATCTCACCCCAATGCACATCTTTGATTTTTTTGGAGACTGTAGTGATCAGCATGTGTTCTTGAAAAATTCAAAGCCAATATTTGGCCCCTTTCTGACGTTACCGTTGATCACCGGCACGTCAGAAATCGTTCAGCTCGCTCCGAAATTTTGTTTGAAGGTGTATCTCACCCCAATGCACATCTTTGATTTTTTTAGAGGCTGTAGTGATCAGCATTTATTCTTGAAAAATTTAAAACTAATTTATGGCCCCTGTGTGACGCTACCGTTGATCATCGGCACGTCAGAAATCGTTCAGCTCGCTCCGAAATTTTGTTTGAAGGTGTATCTCACCCCAATGCACATCTTTGATTTTTTTAGAGGGTGTAGTGATCAGCATTTATTCTTGAAAAATTTAAAACTAATATATGGCCCCTGTTTGACGCTACCGTTGATCATCGGCACGTCAGAAATCGTTCAGCTCGCTCCGAAATTTTGTTTGAAGGTGTATCTGACCCCAATGCACATCTTTGATTTTTTTGGAGGCTGTAGTGATCAGCATGTGTTCTTGAAAAATTCAAAGCCAATATTTGGCCCCTTTCTGACGTTACCGTTGATCACCGGCACGTCAGAAATCGTTCAGCTCGCTCCGAAATTTTGTTTGAAGGTGTATCTCACCCCAATGCACATCTTTGATTTTTTTGGAGGCTGTAGTGATCAGCATTTATTCTTGAAAAATTTAAAACTAATTTATGGCCCCTGTGTGACGCTACCGTTGATCATCGGCACGTCAGAAATCGTTCAGCTCGCTCCGAAATTTTGTTTGAAGGTGTATCTCACCCCAATGCACATCTTTGATTTTTTTAGAGGGTGTAGTGATCAGCATTTATTCTAGAAAAATTTAAAACTAATATATGGCCCCTGTGTGACGCTACCGTTGATCATCGGCACGTCAGAAATCGTTCAGCTCGCTCCGAAATTTTGTTTGAAGGTGTATCTGACCCCAATGCACATCTTTGATTTTTTTGGAGGCTGTAGTGATCAGCATGTGTTCTTGAAAAATTCAAAGCCAATATTTGGCCCCTTTCTGACGTTACCGTTGATCACCGGCACGTCAGAAATCGTTCAGCTCGCTCCGAAATTTTGTTTGAAGGTGTATCTCACCCCAATGCACATCTTTGATTTTTTTGGAGACTGTAGTGATCAGCATGTGTTCTTGAAAAATTCAAAGCCAATATTTGGCCCCTTTCTGACGTTACCGTTGATCACCGGCACGTCAGAAATCGTTCAGCTCGCTCCGAAATTTTGTTTGAAGGTGTATCTCACCCCAATGCACATCTTTGATTTTTTTAGAGGCTGTAGTGATCAGCATTTATTCTTGAAAAATTTAAAACTAATTTATGGCCCCTGTGTGACGCTACCGTTGATCATCGGCACGTCAGAAATCGTTCAGCTCGCTCCGAAATTTTGTTTGAAGGTGTATCTCACCCCAATGCACATCTTTGATTTTTTTAGAGGGTGTAGTGATCAGCATTTATTCTTGAAAAATTTAAAACTAATATATGGCCCCTGTTTGACGCTACCGTTGATCATCGGCACGTCAGAAATCGTTCAGCTCGCTCCGAAATTTTGTTTGAAGGTGTATCTGACCCCAATGCACATCTTTGATTTTTTTGGAGGCTGTAGTGATCAGCATGTGTTCTTGAAAAATTCAAAGCCAATATTTGGCCCCTTTCTGACGTTACCGTTGA
Organism: Amphiduros pacificus; assembly: GCA_949316495.1. Lineage (NCBI taxonomy): Eukaryota > Metazoa > Annelida > Polychaeta > Phyllodocida > Hesionidae > Amphiduros > Amphiduros pacificus. The sequence continues at coordinate 20,316,799 of OX439000.1, read as the reverse complement.
TCACCGGCACGTCAGAAATCGTTCAGCTCGCTCCGAAATTTTGTTTGAAGGTGTATCTCACCCCAATGCACATCTTTGATTTTTTTGGAGGCTGTAGTGATCAGCATTTATTCTTGAAAAATTTAAAACTAATTTATGGCCCCTGTGTGACGCTACCGTTGATCATCGGCACGTCAGAAATCGTTCAGCTCGCTCCGAAATTTTGTTTGAAGGTGTATCTCACCCCAATGCACATCTTTGATTTTTTTAGAGGGTGTAGTGATCAGCATTTATTCTTGAAAAATTTTAAACTAATATATGGCCCCTGTTTGACGCTACCGTTGATCATCGGCACGTCAGAAATCGTTCAGCTCGCTCCGAAATTTTGTTTGAAGGTGTATCTGACCCCAATGCACATCTTTGATTTTTTTGGAGGCTGTAGTGATCAGCATGTGTTCTTGAAAAATTCAAAGCCAATATTTGGCCCCTTTCTGACGTTACCGTTGATCACCGGCACGTCAGAAATCGTTCAGCTCGCTCCGAAATTTTGTTTGAAGGTGTATCTCACCCCAATGCACATCTTTGATTTTTTTGGAGACTGTAGTGATCAGCATGTGTTCTTGAAAAATTCAAAGCCAATATTTGGCCCCTTTCTGACGTTACCGTTGATCACCGGCACGTCAGAAATCGTTCAGCTCGCTCCGAAATTTTGTTTGAAGGTGTATCTCACCCCAATGCACATCTTTGATTTTTTTGGAGACTGTAGTGATCAGCATGTGTTCTTGAAAAATTCAAAGCCAATATTTGGCCCCTTTCTGACGTTACCGTTGATCACCGGCACGTCAGAAATCGTTCAGCTCGCTCCGAAATTTTGTTTGAAGGTGTATCTCACCCCAATGCACATCTTTGATTTTTTTAGAGGCTGTAGTGATCAGCATTTATTCTTGAAAAATTTAAAACTAATTTATGGCCCCTGTGTGACGCTACCGTTGATCATCGGCACGTCAGAAATCGTTCAGCTCGCTCCGAAATTTTGTTTGAAGGTGTATCTCACCCCAATGCACATCTTTGATTTTTTTAGAGGGTGTAGTGATCAGCATTTATTCTTGAAAAATTTAAAACTAATATATGGCCCCTGTTTGACGCTACCGTTGATCATCGGCACGTCAGAAATCGTTCAGCTCGCTCCGAAATTTTGTTTGAAGGTGTATCTGACCCCAATGCACATCTTTGATTTTTTTGGAGGCTGTAGTGATCAGCATGTGTTCTTGAAAAATTCAAAGCCAATATTTGGCCCCTTTCTGACGTTACCGTTGATCACCGGCACGTCAGAAATCGTTCAGCTCGCTCCGAAATTTTGTTTGAAGGTGTATCTCACCCCAATGCACATCTTTGATTTTTTTGGAGGCTGTAGTGATCAGCATTTATTCTTGAAAAATTTAAAACTAATTTATGGCCCCTGTGTGACGCTACCGTTGATCATCGGCACGTCAGAAATCGTTCAGCTCGCTCCGAAATTTTGTTTGAAGGTGTATCTCACCCCAATGCACATCTTTGATTTTTTTAGAGGGTGTAGTGATCAGCATTTATTCTTGAAAAATTTTAAACTAATATATGGCCCCTGTTTGACGCTACCGTTGATCATCGGCACGTCAGAAATCGTTCAGCTCGCTCCGAAATTTTGTTTGAAGGTGTATCTGACCCCAATGCACATCTTTGATTTTTTTGGAGGCTGTAGTGATCAGCATGTGTTCTTGAAAAATTCAAAGCCAATATTTGGCCCCTTTCTGACGTTACCGTTGATCACCGGCACGTCAGAAATCGTTCAGCTCGCTCCGAAATTTTGTTTGAAGGTGTATCTCACCCCAATGCACATCTTTGATTTTTTTGGAGACTGTAGTGATCAGCATGTGTTCTTGAAAAATTCAAAGCCAATATTTGGCCCCTTTCTGACGTTACCGTTGATCACCGGCACGTCAGAAATCGTTCAGCTCGCTCCGAAATTTTGTTTGAAGGTGTATCTCACCCCAATGCACATCTTTGATTTTTTTGGAGACTGTAGTGATCAGCATGTGTTCTTGAAAAATTCAAAGCCAATATTTGGCCCCTTTCTGACGTTACCGTTGATCACCGGCACGTCAGAAATCGTTCAGCTCGCTCCGAAATTTTGTTTGAAGGTGTATCTCACCCCAATGCACATCTTTGATTTTTTTGGAGGCTGTAGTGATCAGCATTTATTCTTGAAAAATTTAAAACTAATTTATGGCCCCTGTGTGACGCTACCGTTGATCATCGGCACGTCAGAAATCGTTCAGCTCGCTCCGAAATTTTGTTTGAAGGTGTATCTGACCCCAATGCACATCTTTGATTTTTTTGGAGACTGTAGTGATCAGCATGTGTTCTTGAAAAATTCAAAGCCAATATTTGGCCCCTTTCTGACGTTACCGTTGATCACCGGCACGTCAGAAATCGTTCAGCTCGCTCCGAAATTTTGTTTGAAGGTGTATCTCACCCCAATGCACATCTTTGATTTTTTTAGAGGCTGTAGTGATCAGCATTTATTCTTGAAAAATTTAAAACTAATTTATGGCCCCTGTGTGACGCTACCGTTGATCATCGGCACGTCAGAAATCGTTCAGCTCGCTCCGAAATTTTGTTTGAAGGTGTATCTCACCCCAATGCACATCTTTGATTTTTTTAGAGGGTGTAGTGATCAGCATTTATTCTTGAAAAATTTAAAACTAATATATGGCCCCTGTTTGACGCTACCGTTGGTCATCGGCACGTCAGAAATCGTTCAGCTCGCTCCGAAATTTTGTTTGAAGGTGTATCTGACCCCAATGCACATCTTTGATTTTTTTGGAGGCTGTAGTGATCAGCATGTGTTCTTGAAAAATTCAAAGCCAATATTTGGCCCCTTTCTGACGTTACCGTTGATCACCGGCACGTCAGAAATCGTTCAGCTCGCTCCGAAATTTTGTTTGAAGGTGTATCTCACCCCAATGCACATCTTTGATTTTTTTGGAGACTGTAGTGATCAGCATGTGTTCTTGAAAAATTCAAAGCCAATATTTGGCCCCTTTCTGACGTTACCGTTGATCACCGGCACGTCAGAAATCGTTCAGCTCGCTCCGAAATTTTGTTTGTAGGTGTATCTCACCCCAATGCACATCTTTGATTTTGTTGGAGACTGTAGTGATCAGCATGTGTTCTTGAAAAATTCAAAGCCAATATTTGGCCCCTTTCTGACGTTACCGTTGATCACCGGCACGTCAGAAATCGTTCAGCTCGCTCCGAAATTTTGTTTGAAGGTGTATCTCACCCCAATGCACATCTTTGATTTTTTTGGAGACTGTAGTGATCAGCATGTGTTCTTGAAAAATTCAAAGCCAATATTTGGCCCCTTTCTGACGTTACCGTTGATCACCGGCACGTCAGAAATCGTTCAGCTCGCTCCGAAATTTTGTTTGAAGGTGTATCTCACCCCAATGCACATCTTTGATTTTTTTGGAGACTGTAGTGATCAGCATGTGTTCTTGAAAAATTCAAAGCCAATATTTGGCCCCTTTCTGACGTTACCGTTGATCACCGGCACGTCAGAAATCGTTCAGCTCGCTCCGAAATTTTGTTTGAAGGTGTATCTCACCCCAATGCACATCTTTGATTTTTTTGGAGGCTGTAGTGATCAGCATTTATTCTTGAAAAATTTAAAACTAATTTATGGCCCCTGTGTGACGCTACCGTTGATCATCGGCACGTCAGAAATCGTTCAGCTCGCTCCGAAATTTTGTTTGAAGGTGTATCTCACCCCAATGCACATCTTTGATTTTTTTAGAGGGTGTAGTGATCAGCATTTATTCTTGAAAAATTTTAAACTAATATATGGCCCCTGTTTGACGCTACCGTTGATCATCGGCACGTCAGAAATCGTTCAGCTCGCTCCGAAATTTTGTTTGAAGGTGTATCTGACCCCAATGCACATCTTTGATTTTTTTGGAGGCTGTAGTGATCAGCATGTGTTCTTGAAAAATTCAAAGCCAATATTTGGCCCCTTTCTGACGTTACCGTTGATCACCGGCACGTCAGAAATCGTTCAGCTCGCTCCGAAATTTTGTTTGAAGGTGTATCTCACCCCAATGCACATCTTTGATTTTTTTGGAGACTGTAGTGATCAGCATGTGTTCTTGAAAAATTCAAAGCCAATATTTGGCCCCTTTCTGACGTTACCGTTGATCACCGGCACGTCAGAAATCGTTCAGCTCGCTCCGAAATTTTGTTTGAAGGTGTATCTCACCCCAATGCACATCTTTGATTTTTTTGGAGACTGTAGTGATCAGCATGTGTTCTTGAAAAATTCAAAGCCAATATTTGGCCCCTTTCTGACGTTACCGTTGATCACCGGCACGTCAGAAATCGTTCAGCTCGCTCCGAAAATTTGTTTGAAGGTGTATCTCACCCCAATGCACATCTTTGATTTTTTTGGAGGCTGTAGTGATCAGCATTTATTCTTGAAAAATTTAAAACTAATTTATGGCCCCTGTGTGACGCTACCGTTGATCATCGGCACGTCAGAAATCGTTCAGCTCGCTCCGAAATTTTGTTTGAAGGTGTATCTGACCCCAATGCACATCTTTGATTTTTTTGGAGACTGTAGTGATCAGCATGTGTTCTTGAAAAATTCAAAGCCAATATTTGGCCCCTTTCTGACGTTACCGTTGATCACCGGCACGTCAGAAATCGTTCAGCTCGCTCCGAAATTTTGTTTGAAGGTGTATCTCACCCCAATGCACATCTTTGATTTTTTTAGAGGCTGTAGTGATCAGCATTTATTCTTGAAAAATTTAAAACTAATTTATGGCCCCTGTGTGACGCTACCGTTGATCATCGGCACGTCAGAAATCGTTCAGCTCGCTCCGAAATTTTGTTTGAAGGTGTATCTCACCCCAATGCACATCTTTGATTTTTTTAGAGGGTGTAGTGATCAGCATTTATTCTTGAAAAATTTAAAACTAATATATGGCCCCTGTTTGACGCTACCGTTGGTCATCGGCACGTCAGAAATCGTTCAGCTCGCTCCGAAATTTTGTTTGAAGGTGTATCTGACCCCAATGCACATCTTTGATTTTTTTGGAGGCTGTAGTGATCAGCATGTGTTCTTGAAAAATTCAAAGCCAATATTTGGCCCCTTTCTGACGTTACCGTTGATCACCGGCACGTCAGAAATCGTTCAGCTCGCTCCGAAATTTTGTTTGAAGGTGTATCTCACCCCAATGCACATCTTTGATTTTTTTGGAGGCTGTAGTGATCAGCATTTATTCTTGAAAAATTTAAAACTAATTTATGGCCCCTGTGTGACGCTACCGTTGATCATCGGCACGTCAGAAATCGTTCAGCTCGCTCCGAAATTTTGTTTGAAGGTGTATCTCACCCCAATGCACATCTTTGATTTTTTTAGAGGGTGTAGTGATCAGCATTTATTCTTGAAAAATTTAAAACTAATATATGGCCCCTGTTTGACGCTACCGTTGATCATCGGCACGTCAGAAATCGTTCAGCTCGCTCCGAAATTTTGTTTGAAGGTGTATCTGACCCCAATGCACATCTTTGATTTTTTTAGAGGGTGTAGTGATCAGCATTTATTCTTGAAAAATTTTAAACTAATATATGGCCCCTGTTTGACGCTACCGTTGATCATCGGCACGTCAGAAATCGTTCAGCTCGCTCCGAAATTTTGTTTGAAGGTGTATCTGACCCCAATGCACATCTTTGATTTTTTTGGAGGCTGTAGTGATCAGCATGTGTTCTTGAAAAATTCAAAGCCAATATTTGGCCCCTTTCTGACGTTACCGTTGATCACCGGCACGTCAGAAATCGTTCAGCTCGCTCCGAAATTTTGTTTGAAGGTGTATCTCACCCCAATGCACATCTTTGATTTTGTTGGAGACTGTAGTGATCAGCATGTGTTCTTGAAAAATTCAAAGCCAATATTTGGCCCCTTTCTGACGTTACCGTTGATCACCGGCACGTCAGAAATCGTTCAGCTCGCTCCGAAATTTTGTTTGTAGGTGTATCTCACCCCAATGCACATCTTTGATTTTGTTGGAGACTGTAGTGATCAGCATGTGTTCTTGAAAAATTCAAAGCCAATATTTGGCCCCTTTCTGACGTTACCGTTGATCACCGGCACGTCAGAAATCGTTCAGCTCGCTCCGAAATTTTGTTTGAAGGTGTATCTCACCCCAATGCACATCTTTGATTTTGTTGGAGACTGTAGTGATCAGCATGTGTTCTTGAAAAATTCAAAGCCAATATTTGGCCCCTTTCTGACGTTACCGTTGATCACCGGCACGTCAGAAATCGTTCAGCTCGCTCCGAAATTTTGTTTGAAGGTGTATCTCACCCCAATGCACATCTTTGATTTTTTTGGAGGCTGTAGTGATCAGCATTTATTCTTGAAAAATTTAAAACTAATTTATGGCCCCTGTGTGACGCTACCGTTGATCATCGGCACGTCAGAAATCGTTCAGCTCGCTCCGAAATTTTGTTTGAAGGTGTATCTGACCCCAATGCACATCTTTGATTTTTTTGGAGACTGTAGTGATCAGCATGTGTTCTTGAAAAATTCAAAGCCAATATTTGGCCCCTTTCTGACGTTACCGTTGATCACCGGCACGTCAGAAATCGTTCAGCTCGCTCCGAAATTTTGTTTGAAGGTGTATCTCACCCCAATGCACATCTTTGATTTTTTTAGAGGCTGTAGTGATCAGCATTTATTCTTGAAAAATTTAAAACTAATTTATGGCCCCTGTGTGACGCTACCGTTGATCATCGGCACGTCAGAAATCGTTCAGCTCGCTCCGAAATTTTGTTTGAAGGTGTATCTCACCCCAATGCACATCTTTGATTTTTTTAGAGGGTGTAGTGATCAGCATTTATTCTTGAAAAATTTAAAACTAATATATGGCCCCTGTTTGACGCTACCGTTGGTCATCGGCACGTCAGAAATCGTTCAGCTCGCTCCGAAATTTTGTTTGAAGGTGTATCTGACCCCAATGCACATCTTTGATTTTTTTGGAGGCTGTAGTGATCAGCATGTGTTCTTGAAAAATTCAAAGCCAATATTTGGCCCCTTTCTGACGTTACCGTTGATCACCGGCACGTCAGAAATCGTTCAGCTCGCTCCGAAATTTTGTTTGAAGGTGTATCTCACCCCAATGCACATCTTTGATTTTTTTGGAGACTGTAGTGATCAGCATGTGTTCTTGAAAAATTCAAAGCCAATATTTGGCCCCTTTCTGACGTTACCGTTGATCACCGGCACGTCAGAAATCGTTCAGCTCGCTCCGAAATTTTGTTTGTAGGTGTATCTCACCCCAATGCACATCTTTGATTTTGTTGGAGACTGTAGTGATCAGCATGTGTTCTTGAAAAATTCAAAGCCAATATTTGGCCCCTTTCTGACGTTACCGTTGATCACCGGCACGTCAGAAATCGTTCAGCTCGCTCCGAAATTTTGTTTGAAGGTGTATCTCACCCCAATGCACATCTTTGATTTTTTTGGAGACTGTAGTGATCAGCATGTGTTCTTGAAAAATTCAAAGCCAATATTTGGCCCCTTTCTGACGTTACCGTTGATCACCGGCACGTCAGAAATCGTTCAGCTCGCTCCGAAATTTTGTTTGAAGGTGTATCTCACCCCAATGCACATCTTTGATTTTTTTGGAGACTGTAGTGATCAGCATGTGTTCTTGAAAAATTCAAAGCCAATATTTGGCCCCTTTCTGACGTTACCGTTGATCACCGGCACGTCAGAAATCGTTCAGCTCGCTCCGAAATTTTGTTTGAAGGTGTATCTCACCCCAATGCACATCTTTGATTTTTTTGGAGGCTGTAGTGATCAGCATTTATTCTTGAAAAATTTAAAACTAATTTATGGCCCCTGTGTGACGCTACCGTTGATCATCGGCACGTCAGAAATCGTTCAGCTCGCTCCGAAATTTTGTTTGAAGGTGTATCTGACCCCAATGCACATCTTTGATTTTTTTGGAGACTGTAGTGATCAGCATGTGTTCTTGAAAAATTCAAAGCCAATATTTGGCCCCTTTCTGACGTTACCGTTGATCACCGGCACGTCAGAAATCGTTCAGCTCGCTCCGAAATTTTGTTTGAAGGTGTATCTCACCCCAATGCACATCTTTGATTTTTTTAGAGGCTGTAGTGATCAGCATTTATTCTTGAAAAATTTAAAACTAATTTATGGCCCCTGTGTGACGCTACCGTTGATCATCGGCACGTCAGAAATCGTTCAGCTCGCTCCGAAATTTTGTTTGAAGGTGTATCTCACCCCAATGCACATCTTTGATTTTTTTAGAGGGTGTAGTGATCAGCATTTATTCTTGAAAAATTTAAAACTAATATATGGCCCCTGTTTGACGCTACCGTTGATCATCGGCACGTCAGAAATCGTTCAGCTCGCTCCGAAATTTTGTTTGAAGGTGTATCTGACCCCAATGCACATCTTTGATTTTTTTGGAGGCTGTAGTGATCAGCATGTGTTCTTGAAAAATTCAAAGCCAATATTTGGCCCCTTTCTGACGTTACCGTTGATCACCGGCACGTCAGAAATCGTTCAGCTCGCTCCGAAATTTTGTTTGAAGGTGTATCTCACCCCAATGCACATCTTTGATTTTTTTGGAGGCTGTAGTGATCAGCATGTGTTCTTGAAAAATTCAAAGCCAATATTTGGCCCCTTTCTGACGTTACCGTTGATCACCGGCACGTCAGAAATCGTTCAGCTCGCTCCGAAATTTTGTTTGAAGGTGTATCTCACCCCAATGCACATCTTTGATTTTTTTAGAGGCTGTAGTGATCAGCATTTATTCTTGAAAAATTTAAAACTAATTTATGGCCCCTGTGTGACGCTACCGTTGATCATCGGCACGTCAGAAATCGTTCAGCTCGCTCCGAAATTTTGTTTGAAGGTGTATCTCACCCCAATGCACATCTTTGATTTTTTTAGAGGGTGTAGTGATCAGCATTTATTCTTGAAAAATTTAAAACTAATATATGGCCCCTGTTTGACGCTACCGTTGATCATCGGCACGTCAGAAATCGTTCAGCTCGCTCCGAAATTTTGTTTGAAGGTGTATCTGACCCCAATGCACATCTTTGATTTTTTTGGAGGCTGTAGTGATCAGCATGTGTTCTTGAAAAATTCAAAGCCAATATTTGGCCCCTTTCTGACGTTACCGTTGATCACCGGCACGTCAGAAATCGTTCAGCTCGCTCCGAAATTTTGTTTGAAGGTGTATCTCACCCCAATGCACATCTTTGATTTTTTTGGAGGCTGTAGTGATCAGCATTTATTCTTGAAAAATTTAAAACTAATTTATGGCCCCTGTGTGACGCTACCGTTGATCATCGGCACGTCAGAAATCGTTCAGCTCGCTCCGAAATTTTGTTTGAAGGTGTATCTCACCCCAATGCACATCTTTGATTTTTTTAGAGGGTGTAGTGATCAGCATTTATTCTTGAAAAATTTTAAACTAATATATGGCCCCTGTTTGACGCTACCGTTGATCATCGGCACGTCAGAAATCGTTCAGCTCGCTCCGAAATTTTGTTTGAAGGTGTATCTGACCCCAATGCACATCTTTGATTTTTTTGGAGGCTGTAGTGATCAGCATGTGTTCTTGAAAAATTCAAAGCCAATATTTGGCCCCTTTCTGACGTTACCGTTGATCACCGGCACGTCAGAAATCGTTCAGCTCGCTCCGAAATTTTGTTTGAAGGTGTATCTCACCCCAATGCACATCTTTGATTTTTTTGGAGACTGTAGTGATCAGCATGTGTTCTTGAAAAATTCAAAGCCAATATTTGGCCCCTTTCTGACGTTACCGTTGATCACCGGCACGTCAGAAATCGTTCAGCTCGCTCCGAAATTTTGTTTGAAGGTGTATCTCACCCCAATGCACATCTTTGATTTTTTTGGAGACTGTAGTGATCAGCATGTGTTCTTGAAAAATTCAAAGCCAATATTTGGCCCCTTTCTGACGTTACCGTTGATCACCGGCACGTCAGAAATCGTTCAGCTCGCTCCGAAATTTTGTTTGAAGGTGTATCTCACCCCAATGCACATCTTTGATTTTTTTGGAGGCTGTAGTGATCAGCATTTATTCTTGAAAAATTTAAAACTAATTTATGGCCCCTGTGTGACGCTACCGTTGATCATCGGCACGTCAGAAATCGTTCAGCTCGCTCCGAAATTTTGTTTGAAGGTGTATCTGACCCCAATGCACATCTTTGATTTTTTTGGAGACTGTAGTGATCAGCATGTGTTCTTGAAAAATTCAAAGCCAATATTTGGCCCCTTTCTGACGTTACCGTTGATCACCGGCACGTCAGAAATCGTTCAGCTCGCTCCGAAATTTTGTTTGAAGGTGTATCTCACCCCAATGCACATCTTTGATTTTTTTAGAGGCTGTAGTGATCAGCATTTATTCTTGAAAAATTTAAAACTAATTTATGGCCCCTGTGTGACGCTACCGTTGATCATCGGCACGTCAGAAATCGTTCAGCTCGCTCCGAAATTTTGTTTGAAGGTGTATCTCACCCCAATGCACATCTTTGATTTTTTTAGAGGGTGTAGTGATCAGCATTTATTCTTGAAAAATTTAAAACTAATATATGGCCCCTGTTTGACGCTACCGTTGGTCATCGGCACGTCAGAAATCGTTCAGCTCGCTCCGAAATTTTGTTTGAAGGTGTATCTGACCCCAATGCACATCTTTGATTTTTTTGGAGGCTGTAGTGATCAGCATGTGTTCTTGAAAAATTCAAAGCCAATATTTGGCCCCTTTCTGACGTTACCGTTGATCATCGGCACGTCAGAAATCGTTCAGCTCGCTCCGAAATTTTGTTTGAAGGTGTATCTCACCCCAATGCACATCTTTGATTTTTTTGGAGGCTGTAGTGATCAGCATTTATTCTTGAAAAATTTAAAACTAATTTATGGCCCCTGTGTGACGCTACCGTTGATCATCGGCACGTCAGAAATCGTTCAGCTCGCTCCGAAATTTTGTTTGAAGGTGTATCTCACCCCAATGCACATCTTTGATTTTTTTAGAGGGTGTAGTGATCAGCATTTATTCTTGAAAAATTTAAAACTAATATATGGCCCCTGTTTGACGCTACCGTTGATCATCGGCACGTCAGAAATCGTTCAGCTCGCTCCGAAATTTTGTTTGAAGGTGTATCTGACCCCAATGCACATCTTTGATTTTTTTAGAGGGTGTAGTGATCAGCATTTATTCTTGAAAAATTTTAAACTAATATATGGCCCCTGTTTGACGCTACCGTTGATCATCGGCACGTCAGAAATCGTTCAGCTCGCTCCGAAATTTTGTTTGAAGGTGTATCTGACCCCAATGCACATCTTTGATTTTTTTGGAGGCTGTAGTGATCAGCATGTGTTCTTGAAAAATTCAAAGCCAATATTTGGCCCCTTTCTGACGTTACCGTTGATCACCGGCACGTCAGAAATCGTTCAGCTCGCTCCGAAATTTTGTTTGAAGGTGTATCTCACCCCAATGCACATCTTTGATTTTGTTGGAGACTGTAGTGATCAGCATGTGTTCTTGAAAAATTCAAAGCCAATATTTGGCCCCTTTCTGACGTTACCGTTGATCACCGGCACGTCAGAAATCGTTCAGCTCGCTCCGAAATTTTGTTTGTAGGTGTATCTCACCCCAATGCACATCTTTGATTTTGTTGGAGACTGTAGTGATCAGCATGTGTTCTTGAAAAATTCAAAGCCAATATTTGGCCCCTTTCTGACGTTACCGTTGATCACCGGCACGTCAGAAATCGTTCAGCTCGCTCCGAAATTTTGTTTGAAGGTGTATCTCACCCCAATGCACATCTTTGATTTTTTTGGAGACTGTAGTGATCAGCATGTGTTCTTGAAAAATTCAAAGCCAATATTTGGCCCCTTTCTGACGTTACCGTTGATCACCGGCACGTCAGAAATCGTTCAGCTCGCTCCGAAATTTTGTTTGAAGGTGTATCTCACCCCAATGCACATCTTTGATTTTTTTGGAGACTGTAGTGATCAGCATGTGTTCTTGAAAAATTCAAAGCCAATATTTGGCCCCTTTCTGACGTTACCGTTGATCACCGGCACGTCAGAAATCGTTCAGCTCGCTCCGAAATTTTGTTTGAAGGTGTATCTCACCCCAATGCACATCTTTGATTTTTTTGGAGGCTGTAGTGATCAGCATTTATTCTTGAAAAATTTAAAACTAATTTATGGCCCCTGTGTGACGCTACCGTTGATCATCGGCACGTCAGAAATCGTTCAGCTCGCTCCGAAATTTTGTTTGAAGGTGTATCTGACCCCAATGCACATCTTTGATTTTTTTGGAGACTGTAGTGATCAGCATGTGTTCTTGAAAAATTCAAAGCCAATATTTGGCCCCTTTCTGACGTTACCGTTGATCACCGGCACGTCAGAAATCGTTCAGCTCGCTCCGAAATTTTGTTTGAAGGTGTATCTCACCCCAATGCACATCTTTGATTTTTTTAGAGGCTGTAGTGATCAGCATTTATTCTTGAAAATTTAAAACTAATTTATGGCCCCTGTGTGACGCTACCGTTGATCATCGGCACGTCAGAAATCGTTCAGCTCGCTCCGAAATTTTGTTTGAAGGTGTATCTCACCCCAATGCACATCTTTGATTTTTTTAGAGGGTGTAGTGATCAGCATTTATTCTTGAAAAATTTAAAACTAATATATGGCCCCTGTTTGACGCTACCGTTGATCATCGGCACGTCAGAAATCGTTCAGCTCGCTCCGAAATTTTGTTTGAAGGTGTATCTGACCCCAATGCACATCTTTGATTTTTTTGGAGGCTGTAGTGATCAGCATGTGTTCTTGAAAAATTCAAAGCCAATATTTGGCCCCTTTCTGACGTTACCGTTGATCACCGGCACGTCAGAAATCGTTCAGCTCGCTCCGAAATTTTGTTTGAAGGTGTATCTCACCCCAATGCACATCTTTGATTTTTTTGGAGGCTGTAGTGATCAGCATTTATTCTTGAAAAATTTAAAACTAATTTATGGCCCCTGTGTGACGCTACCGTTGATCATCGGCACGTCAGAAATCGTTCAGCTCGCTCCGAAATTTTGTTTGAAGGTGTATCTCACCCCAATGCACATCTTTGATTTTTTTAGAGGGTGTAGTGATCAGCATTTATTCTTGAAAAATTTTAAACTAATATATGGCCCCTGTTTGACGCTACCGTTGATCATCGGCACGTCAGAAATCGTTCAGCTCGCTCCGAAATTTTGTTTGAAGGTGTATCTGACCCCAATGCACATCTTTGATTTTTTTGGAGGCTGTAGTGATCAGCATGTGTTCTTGAAAAATTCAAAGCCAATATTTGGCCCCTTTCTGACGTTACCGTTGATCACCGGCACGTCAGAAATCGTTCAGCTCGCTCCGAAATTTTGTTTGAAGGTGTATCTCACCCCAATGCACATCTTTGATTTTTTTGGAGACTGTAGTGATCAGCATGTGTTCTTGAAAAATTCAAAGCCAATATTTGGCCCCTTTCTGACGTTACCGTTGATCACCGGCACGTCAGAAATCGTTCAGCTCGCTCCGAAATTTTGTTTGAAGGTGTATCTCACCCCAATGCACATCTTTGATTTTTTTGGAGACTGTAGTGATCAGCATGTGTTCTTGAAAAATTCAAAGCCAATATTTGGCCCCTTTCTGACGTTACCGTTGATCACCGGCACGTCAGAAATCGTTCAGCTCGCTCCGAAATTTTGTTTGAAGGTGTATCTCACCCCAATGCACATCTTTGATTTTTTTAGAGGCTGTAGTGATCAGCATTTATTCTTGAAAAATTTAAAACTAATTTATGGCCCCTGTGTGACGCTACCGTTGATCATCGGCACGTCAGAAATCGTTCAGCTCGCTCCGAAATTTTGTTTGAAGGTGTATCTCACCCCAATGCACATCTTTGATTTTTTTAGAGGGTGTAGTGATCAGCATTTATTCTTGAAAAATTTAAAACTAATATATGGCCCCTGTTTGACGCTACCGTTGATCATCGGCACGTCAGAAATCGTTCAGCTCGCTCCGAAATTTTGTTTGAAGGTGTATCTGACCCCAATGCACATCTTTGATTTTTTTGGAGGCTGTAGTGATCAGCATGTGTTCTTGAAAAATTCAAAGCCAATATTTGGCCCCTTTCTGACGTTACCGTTGATCACCGGCACGTCAGAAATCGTTCAGCTCGCTCCGAAATTTTGTTTGAAGGTGTATCTCACCCCAATGCACATCTTTGATTTTTTTGGAGGCTGTAGTGATCAGCATTTATTCTTGAAAAATTTAAAACTAATTTATGGCCCCTGTGTGACGCTACCGTTGATCATCGGCACGTCAGAAATCGTTCAGCTCGCTCCGAAATTTTGTTTGAAGGTGTATCTCACCCCAATGCACATCTTTGATTTTTTTAGAGGGTGTAGTGATCAGCATTTATTCTTGAAAAATTTAAAACTAATATATGGCCCCTGTTTGACGCTACCGTTGATCATCGGCACGTCAGAAATCGTTCAGCTCGCTCCGAAATTTTGTTTGAAGGTGTATCTGACCCCAATGCACATCTTTGATTTTTTTGGAGGCTGTAGTGATCAGCATGTGTTCTTGAAAAATTCAAAGCCAATATTTGGCCCCTTTCTGACGTTACCGTTGATCACCGGCACGTCAGAAATCGTTCAGCTCGCTCCGAAATTTTGTTTGAAGGTGTATCTCACCCCAATGCACATCTTTGATTTTTTTGGAGACTGTAGTGATCAGCATGTGTTCTTGAAAAATTCAAAGCCAATATTTGGCCCCTTTCTGACGTTACCGTTGATCACCGGCACGTCAGAAATCGTTCAGCTCGCTCCGAAATTTTGTTTGAAGGTGTATCTCACCCCAATGCACATCTTTGATTTTTTTGGAGACTGTAGTGATCAGCATGTGTTCTTGAAAAATTCAAAGCCAATATTTGGCCCCTTTCTGACGTTACCGTTGATCACCGGCACGTCAGAAATCGTTCAGCTCGCTCCGAAATTTTGTTTGAAGGTGTATCTCACCCCAATGCACATCTTTGATTTTTTTGGAGGCTGTAGTGATCAGCATTTATTCTTGAAAAATTTAAAACTAATTTATGGCCCCTGTGTGACGCTACCGTTGATCATCGGCACGTCAGAAATCGTTCAGCTCGCTCCGAAAATTTTTTAAAGGTGTATCTGACCCCAATGCACATCTTTGATTTTTTTGGAGACTGTAGTGATCAGCATGTGTTCTTGAAAAATTCAAAGCCAATATTTGGCCCCTTTCTGACGTTACCGTTGATCACCGGCACGTCAGAAATCGTTCAGCTCGCTCCGAAATTTTGTTTGAAGGTGTATCTCACCCCAATGCACATCTTTGATTTTTTTGGAGGCTGTAGTGATCAGCATTTATTCTTGAAAAATTTAAAACTAATATATGGCCCCTGTTTGACGCTACCGTTGGTCATCGGCACGTCAGAAATCGTTCAGCTCGCTCCGAAATTTTGTTTGAAGGTGTATCTGACCCCAATGCACATCTTTGATTTTTTTGGAGGCTGTAGTGATCAGCATGTGTTCTTGAAAAATTCAAAGCCAATATTTGGCCCCTTTCTGACGTTACCGTTGATCACCGGCACGTCAGAAATCGTTCAGCTCGCTCCGAAATTTTGTTTGAAGGTGTATCTCACCCCAATGCACATCTTTGATTTTTTTGGAGGCTGTAGTGATCAGCATTTATTCTTGAAAAATTTAAAACTAATTTATGGCCCCTGTGTGACGCTACCGTTGATCATCGGCACGTCAGAAATCGTTCAGCTCGCTCCGAAATTTTGTTTGAAGGTGTATCTCACCCCAATGCACATCTTTGATTTTTTTAGAGGGTGTAGTGATCAGCATTTATTCTTGAAAAATTTAAAACTAATATATGGCCCCTGTTTGACGCTACCGTTGATCATCGGCACGTCAGAAATCGTTCAGCTCGCTCCGAAATTTTGTTTGAAGGTGTATCTGACCCCAATGCACATCTTTGATTTTTTTAGAGGGTGTAGTGATCAGCATTTATTCTTGAAAAATTTTAAACTAATATATGGCCCCTGTTTGACGCTACCGTTGATCATCGGCACGTCAGAAATCGTTCAGCTCGCTCCGAAATTTTGTTTGAAGGTGTATCTCACCCCAATGCACATCTTTGATTTTTTTAGAGGCTGTAGTGATCAGCATTTATTCTTGAAAATTTAAAACTAATTTATGGCCCCTGTGTGACGCTACCGTTGATCATCGGCACGTCAGAAATCGTTCAGCTCGCTCCGAAATTTTGTTTGAAGGTGTATCTCACCCCAATGCACATCTTTGATTTTTTTAGAGGCTGTAGTGATCAGCATTTATTCTTGAAAATTTAAAACTAATTTATGGCCCCTGTGTGACGCTACCGTTGATCATCGGCACGTCAGAAATCGTTCAGCTCGCTCCGAAATTTTGTTTGAAGGTGTATCTCACCCCAATGCACATCTTTGATTTTTTTAGAGGGTGTAGTGATCAGCATTTATTCTTGAAAAATTTAAAACTAATATATGGCCCCTGTTTGACGCTACCGTTGATCATCGGCACGTCAGAAATCGTTCAGCTCGCTCCGAAATTTTGTTTGAAGGTGTATCTGACCCCAATGCACATCTTTGATTTTTTTGGAGGCTGTAGTGATCAGCATGTGTTCTTGAAAAATTCAAAGCCAATATTTGGCCCCTTTCTGACGTTACCGTTGATCACCGGCACGTCAGAAATCGTTCAGCTCGCTCCGAAATTTTGTTTGAAGGTGTATCTCACCCCAATGCACATCTTTGATTTTTTTGGAGGCTGTAGTGATCAGCATTTATTCTTGAAAAATTTAAAACTAATTTATGGCCCCTGTGTGACGCTACCGTTGATCATCGGCACGTCAGAAATCGTTCAGCTCGCTCCGAAATTTTGTTTGAAGGTGTATCTCACCCCAATGCACATCTTTGATTTTTTTAGAGGGTGTAGTGATCAGCATTTATTCTAGAAAAATTTAAAACTAATATATGGCCCCTGTGTGACGCTACCGTTGATCATCGGCACGTCAGAAATCGTTCAGCTCGCTCCGAAATTTTGTTTGAAGGTGTATCTGACCCCAATGCACATCTTTGATTTTTTTGGAGGCTGTAGTGATCAGCATGTGTTCTTGAAAAATTCAAAGCCAATATTTGGCCCCTTTCTGACGTTACCGTTGATCACCGGCACGTCAGAAATCGTTCAGCTCGCTCCGAAATTTTGTTTGAAGGTGTATCTCACCCCAATGCACATCTTTGATTTTTTTGGAGACTGTAGTGATCAGCATGTGTTCTTGAAAAATTCAAAGCCAATATTTGGCCCCTTTCTGACGTTACCGTTGATCACCGGCACGTCAGAAATCGTTCAGCTCGCTCCGAAATTTTGTTTGAAGGTGTATCTCACCCCAATGCACATCTTTGATTTTTTTAGAGGCTGTAGTGATCAGCATTTATTCTTGAAAAATTTAAAACTAATTTATGGCCCCTGTGTGACGCTACCGTTGATCATCGGCACGTCAGAAATCGTTCAGCTCGCTCCGAAATTTTGTTTGAAGGTGTATCTCACCCCAATGCACATCTTTGATTTTTTTAGAGGGTGTAGTGATCAGCATTTATTCTTGAAAAATTTAAAACTAATATATGGCCCCTGTTTGACGCTACCGTTGATCATCGGCACGTCAGAAATCGTTCAGCTCGCTCCGAAATTTTGTTTGAAGGTGTATCTGACCCCAATGCACATCTTTGATTTTTTTGGAGGCTGTAGTGATCAGCATGTGTTCTTGAAAAATTCAAAGCCAATATTTGGCCCCTTTCTGACGTTACCGTTGATCACCGGCACGTCAGAAATCGTTCAGCTCGCTCCGAAATTTTGTTTGAAGGTGTATCTCACCCCAATGCACATCTTTGATTTTTTTGGAGGCTGTAGTGATCAGCATTTATTCTTGAAAAATTTAAAACTAATTTATGGCCCCTGTGTGACGCTACCGTTGATCATCGGCACGTCAGAAATCGTTCAGCTCGCTCCGAAATTTTGTTTGAAGGTGTATCTCACCCCAATGCACATCTTTGATTTTTTTAGAGGCTGTAGTGATCAGCATTTATTCTTGAAAATTTAAAACTAATTTATGGCCCCTGTGTGACGCTACCGTTGATCATCGGCACGTCAGAAATCGTTCAGCTCGCTCCGAAATTTTGTTTGAAGGTGTATCTCACCCCAATGCACATCTTTGATTTTTTTAGAGGGTGTAGTGATCAGCATTTATTCTTGAAAAATTTAAAACTAATATATGGCCCCTGTTTGACGCTACCGTTGATCATCGGCACGTCAGAAATCGTTCAGCTCGCTCCGAAATTTTGTTTGAAGGTGTATCTGACCCCAATGCACATCTTTGATTTTTTTGGAGGCTGTAGTGATCAGCATGTGTTCTTGAAAAATTCAAAGCCAATATTTGGCCCCTTTCTGACGTTACCGTTGATCACCGGCACGTCAGAAATCGTTCAGCTCGCTCCGAAATTTTGTTTGAAGGTGTATCTCACCCCAATGCACATCTTTGATTTTTTTGGAGGCTGTAGTGATCAGCATTTATTCTTGAAAAATTTAAAACTAATTTATGGCCCCTGTGTGACGCTACCGTTGATCATCGGCACGTCAGAAATCGTTCAGCTCGCTCCGAAATTTTGTTTGAAGGTGTATCTCACCCCAATGCACATCTTTGATTTTTTTAGAGGGTGTAGTGATCAGCATTTATTCTAGAAAAATTTAAAACTAATATATGGCCCCTGTGTGACGCTACCGTTGATCATCGGCACGTCAGAAATCGTTCAGCTCGCTCCGAAATTTTGTTTGAAGGTGTATCTGACCCCAATGCACATCTTTGATTTTTTTGGAGGCTGTAGTGATCAGCATGTGTTCTTGAAAAATTCAAAGCCAATATTTGGCCCCTTTCTGACGTTACCGTTGATCACCGGCACGTCAGAAATCGTTCAGCTCGCTCCGAAATTTTGTTTGAAGGTGTATCTCACCCCAATGCACATCTTTGATTTTTTTGGAGACTGTAGTGATCAGCATGTGTTCTTGAAAAATTCAAAGCCAATATTTGGCCCCTTTCTGACGTTACCGTTGATCACCGGCACGTCAGAAATCGTTCAGCTCGCTCCGAAATTTTGTTTGAAGGTGTATCTCACCCCAATGCACATCTTTGATTTTTTTAGAGGCTGTAGTGATCAGCATTTATTCTTGAAAAATTTAAAACTAATTTATGGCCCCTGTGTGACGCTACCGTTGATCATCGGCACGTCAGAAATCGTTCAGCTCGCTCCGAAATTTTGTTTGAAGGTGTATCTCACCCCAATGCACATCTTTGATTTTTTTAGAGGGTGTAGTGATCAGCATTTATTCTTGAAAAATTTAAAACTAATATATGGCCCCTGTTTGACGCTACCGTTGATCATCGGCACGTCAGAAATCGTTCAGCTCGCTCCGAAATTTTGTTTGAAGGTGTATCTGACCCCAATGCACATCTTTGATTTTTTTGGAGGCTGTAGTGATCAGCATGTGTTCTTGAAAAATTCAAAGCCAATATTTGGCCCCTTTCTGACGTTACCGTTGATCACCGGCACGTCAGAAATCGTTCAGCTCGCTCCGAAATTTTGTTTGAAGGTGTATCTCACCCCAATGCACATCTTTGATTTTTTTGGAGGCTGTAGTGATCAGCATTTATTCTTGAAAAATTTAAAACTAATTTATGGCCCCTGTGTGACGCTACCGTTGATCATCGGCACGTCAGAAATCGTTCAGCTCGCTCCGAAATTTTGTTTGAAGGTGTATCTCACCCCAATGCACATCTTTGATTTTTTTAGAGGGTGTAGTGATCAGCATTTATTCTTGAAAAATTTTAAACTAATATATGGCCCCTGTTTGACGCTACCGTTGATCATCGGCACGTCAGAAATCGTTCAGCTCGCTCCGAAATTTTGTTTGAAGGTGTATCTGACCCCAATGCACATCTTTGATTTTTTTGGAGGCTGTAGTGATCAGCATGTGTTCTTGAAAAATTCAAAGCCAATATTTGGCCCCTTTCTGACGTTACCGTTGATCACCGGCACGTCAGAAATCGTTCAGCTCGCTCCGAAATTTTGTTTGAAGGTGTATCTCACCCCAATGCACATCTTTGATTTTTTTGGAGACTGTAGTGATCAGCATGTGTTCTTGAAAAATTCAAAGCCAATATTTGGCCCCTTTCTGACGTTACCGTTGATCACCGGCACGTCAGAAATCGTTCAGCTCGCTCCGAAATTTTGTTTGAAGGTGTATCTGACCCCAATGCACATCTTTGATTTTTTTGGAGGCTGTAGTGATCAGCATGTGTTCTTGAAAAATTCAAAGCCAATATTTGGCCCCTTTCTGACGTTACCGTTGATCATCGGCACGTCAGAAATCGTTCAGCTCGCTCCGAAATTTTGTTTGAAGGTGTATCTCACCCCAATGCACATCTTTGATTTTTTTGGAGACTGTAGTGATCAGCATGTGTTCTTGAAAAATTCAAAGCCAATATTTGGCCCCTTTCTGACGTTACCGTTGATCACCGGCACGTCAGAAATCGTTCAGCTCGCTCCGAAATTTTGTTTGAAGGTGTATCTCACCCCAATGCACATCTTTGATTTTTTTGGAGACTGTAGTGATCAGCATGTGTTCTTGAAAAATTCAAAGCCAATATTTGGCCCCTTTCTGACGTTACCGTTGATCACCGGCACGTCAGAAATCGTTCAGCTCGCTCCGAAATTTTGTTTGAAGGTGTATCTCACCCCAATGCACATCTTTGATTTTTTTGGAGGCTGTAGTGATCAGCATTTATTCTTGAAAAATTTAAAACTAATTTATGGCCCCTGTGTGACGCTACCGTTGATCATCGGCACGTCAGAAATCGTTCAGCTCGCTCCGAAATTTTGTTTGAAGGTGTATCTCACCCCAATGCACATCTTTGATTTTTTTAGAGGGTGTAGTGATCAGCATTTATTCTTGAAAAATTTAAAACTAATATATGGCCCCTGTTTGACGCTACCGTTGATCATCGGCACGTCAGAAATCGTTCAGCTCGCTCCGAAATTTTGTTTGAAGGTGTATCTGACCCCAATGCACATCTTTGATTTTTTTAGAGGGTGTAGTGATCAGCATTTATTCTTGAAAAATTTTAAACTAATATATGGCCCCTGTTTGACGCTACCGTTGATCATCGGCACGTCAGAAATCGTTCAGCTCGCTCCGAAATTTTGTTTGAAGGTGTATCTGACCCCAATGCACATCTTTGATTTTTTTGGAGGCTGTAGTGATCAGCATGTGTTCTTGAAAAATTCAAAGCCAATATTTGGCCCCTTTCTGACGTTACCGTTGATCACCGGCACGTCAGAAATCGTTCAGCTCGCTCCGAAATTTTGTTTGAAGGTGTATCTCACCCCAATGCACATCTTTGATTTTGTTGGAGACTGTAGTGATCAGCATGTGTTCTTGAAAAATTCAAAGCCAATATTTGGCCCCTTTCTGACGTTACCGTTGATCACCGGCACGTCAGAAATCGTTCAGCTCGCTCCGAAATTTTGTTTGTAGGTGTATCTCACCCCAATGCACATCTTTGATTTTGTTGGAGACTGTAGTGATCAGCATGTGTTCTTGAAAAATTCAAAGCCAATATTTGGCCCCTTTCTGACGTTACCGTTGATCACCGGCACGTCAGAAATCGTTCAGCTCGCTCCGAAATTTTGTTTGAAGGTGTATCTCACCCCAATGCACATCTTTGATTTTTTTGGAGACTGTAGTGATCAGCATGTGTTCTTGAAAAATTCAAAGCCAATATTTGGCCCCTTTCTGACGTTACCGTTGATCACCGGCACGTCAGAAATCGTTCAGCTCGCTCCGAAATTTTGTTTGAAGGTGTATCTCACCCCAATGCACATCTTTGATTTTTTTGGAGACTGTAGTGATCAGCATGTGTTCTTGAAAAATTCAAAGCCAATATTTGGCCCCTTTCTGACGTTACCGTTGATCACCGGCACGTCAGAAATCGTTCAGCTCGCTCCGAAATTTTGTTTGAAGGTGTATCTCACCCCAATGCACATCTTTGATTTTTTTGGAGGCTGTAGTGATCAGCATTTATTCTTGAAAAATTTAAAACTAATTTATGGCCCCTGTGTGACGCTACCGTTGATCATCGGCACGTCAGAAATCGTTCAGCTCGCTCCGAAATTTTGTTTGAAGGTGTATCTGACCCCAATGCACATCTTTGATTTTTTTGGAGACTGTAGTGATCAGCATGTGTTCTTGAAAAATTCAAAGCCAATATTTGGCCCCTTTCTGACGTTACCGTTGATCACCGGCACGTCAGAAATCGTTCAGCTCGCTCCGAAATTTTGTTTGAAGGTGTATCTCACCCCAATGCACATCTTTGATTTTTTTAGAGGCTGTAGTGATCAGCATTTATTCTTGAAAATTTAAAACTAATTTATGGCCCCTGTGTGACGCTACCGTTGATCATCGGCACGTCAGAAATCGTTCAGCTCGCTCCGAAATTTTGTTTGAAGGTGTATCTCACCCCAATGCACATCTTTGATTTTTTTAGAGGGTGTAGTGATCAGCATTTATTCTTGAAAAATTTAAAACTAATATATGGCCCCTGTTTGACGCTACCGTTGATCATCGGCACGTCAGAAATCGTTCAGCTCGCTCCGAAATTTTGTTTGAAGGTGTATCTGACCCCAATGCACATCTTTGATTTTTTTGGAGGCTGTAGTGATCAGCATGTGTTCTTGAAAAATTCAAAGCCAATATTTGGCCCCTTTCTGACGTTACCGTTGATCACCGGCACGTCAGAAATCGTTCAGCTCGCTCCGAAATTTTGTTTGAAGGTGTATCTCACCCCAATGCACATCTTTGATTTTTTTGGAGGCTGTAGTGATCAGCATTTATTCTTGAAAAATTTAAAACTAATTTATGGCCCCTGTGTGACGCTACCGTTGATCATCGGCACGTCAGAAATCGTTCAGCTCGCTCCGAAATTTTGTTTGAAGGTGTATCTCACCCCAATGCACATCTTTGATTTTTTTAGAGGGTGTAGTGATCAGCATTTATTCTAGAAAAATTTAAAACTAATATATGGCCCCTGTGTGACGCTACCGTTGATCATCGGCACGTCAGAAATCGTTCAGCTCGCTCCGAAATTTTGTTTGAAGGTGTATCTGACCCCAATGCACATCTTTGATTTTTTTGGAGGCTGTAGTGATCAGCATGTGTTCTTGAAAAATTCAAAGCCAATATTTGGCCCCTTTCTGACGTTACCGTTGATCACCGGCACGTCAGAAATCGTTCAGCTCGCTCCGAAATTTTGTTTGAAGGTGTATCTCACCCCAATGCACATCTTTGATTTTTTTGGAGACTGTAGTGATCAGCATGTGTTCTTGAAAAATTCAAAGCCAATATTTGGCCCCTTTCTGACGTTACCGTTGATCACCGGCACGTCAGAAATCGTTCAGCTCGCTCCGAAATTTTGTTTGAAGGTGTATCTGACCCCAATGCACATCTTTGATTTTTTTGGAGGCTGTAGTGATCAGCATGTGTTCTTGAAAAATTCAAAGCCAATATTTGGCCCCTTTCTGACGTTACCGTTGATCATCGGCACGTCAGAAATCGTTCAGCTCGCTCCGAAATTTTGTTTGAAGGTGTATCTCACCCCAATGCACATCTTTGATTTTTTTGGAGACTGTAGTGATCAGCATGTGTTCTTGAAAAATTCAAAGCCAATATTTGGCCCCTTTCTGACGTTACCGTTGATCACCGGCACGTCAGAAATCGTTCAGCTCGCTCCGAAATTTTGTTTGAAGGTGTATCTCACCCCAATGCACATCTTTGATTTTTTTGGAGACTGTAGTGATCAGCATGTGTTCTTGAAAAATTCAAAGCCAATATTTGGCCCCTTTCTGACGTTACCGTTGATCACCGGCACGTCAGAAATCGTTCAGCTCGCTCCGAAATTTTGTTTGAAGGTGTATCTCACCCCAATGCACATCTTTGATTTTTTTAGAGGCTGTAGTGATCAGCATTTATTCTTGAAAAATTTAAAACTAATTTATGGCCCCTGTGTGACGCTACCGTTGATCATCGGCACGTCAGAAATCGTTCAGCTCGCTCCGAAATTTTGTTTGAAGGTGTATCTCACCCCAATGCACATCTTTGATTTTTTTAGAGGGTGTAGTGATCAGCATTTATTCTTGAAAAATTTAAAACTAATTTATGGCCCCTGTTTGACGCTACCGTTGGTCATCGGCACGTCAGAAATCGTTCAGCTCGCTCCGAAATTTTGTTTGAAGGTGTATCTGACCCCAATGCACATCTTTGATTTTTTTGGAGGCTGTAGTGATCAGCATGTGTTCTTGAAAAATTCAAAGCCAATATTTGGCCCCTTTCTGACGTTACCGTTGATCATCGGCACGTCAGAAATCGTTCAGCTCGCTCCGAAATTTTGTTTGAAGGTGTATCTCACCCCAATGCACATCTTTGATTTTTTTGGAGGCTGTAGTGATCAGCATTTATTCTTGAAAAATTTAAAACTAATTTATGGCCCCTGTGTGACGCTACCGTTGATCATCGGCACGTCAGAAATCGTTCAGCTCGCTCCGAAATTTTGTTTGAAGGTGTATCTCACCCCAATGCACATCTTTGATTTTTTTAGAGGGTGTAGTGATCAGCATTTATTCTTGAAAAATTTAAAACTAATATATGGCCCCTGTTTGACGCTACCGGTGATCATCGGCACGTCAGAAATCGTTCAGCTCGCTCCGAAATTTTGTTTGAAGGTGTATCTGACCCCAATGCACATCTTTGATTTTTTTAGAGGGTGTAGTGATCAGCATTTATTCTTGAAAAATTTTAAACTAATATATGGCCCCTGTTTGACGCTACCGTTGATCATCGGCACGTCAGAAATCGTTCAGCTCGCTCCGAAATTTTGTTTGAAGGTGTATCTGACCCCAATGCACATCTTTGATTTTTTTGGAGGCTGTAGTGATCAGCATGTGTTCTTGAAAAATTCAAAGCCAATATTTGGCCCCTTTCTGACGTTACCGTTGATCACCGGCACGTCAGAAATCGTTCAGCTCGCTCCGAAATTTTGTTTGAAGGTGTATCTCACCCCAATGCACATCTTTGATTTTGTTGGAGACTGTAGTGATCAGCATGTGTTCTTGAAAAATTCAAAGCCAATATTTGGCCCCTTTCTGACGTTACCGTTGATCACCGGCACGTCAGAAATCGTTCAGCTCGCTCCGAAATTTTGTTTGAAGGTGTATCTCACCCCAATGCACATCTTTGATTTTTTTAGAGGCTGTAGTGATCAGCATTTATTCTTGAAAATTTAAAACTAATTTATGGCCCCTGTGTGACGCTACCGTTGATCATCGGCACGTCAGAAATCGTTCAGCTCGCTCCGAAATTTTGTTTGAAGGTGTATCTCACCCCAATGCACATCTTTGATTTTTTTAGAGGGTGTAGTGATCAGCATTTATTCTTGAAAAATTTAAAACTAATATATGGCCCCTGTTTGACGCTACCGTTGATCATCGGCACGTCAGAAATCGTTCAGCTCGCTCCGAAATTTTGTTTGAAGGTGTATCTGACCCCAATGCACATCTTTGATTTTTTTGGAGGCTGTAGTGATCAGCATGTGTTCTTGAAAAATTCAAAGCCAATATTTGGCCCCTTTCTGACGTTACCGTTGATCACCGGCACGTCAGAAATCGTTCAGCTCGCTCCGAAATTTTGTTTGAAGGTGTATCTCACCCCAATGCACATCTTTGATTTTTTTGGAGGCTGTAGTGATCAGCATTTATTCTTGAAAAATTTAAAACTAATTTATGGCCCCTGTGTGACGCTACCGTTGATCATCGGCACGTCAGAAATCGTTCAGCTCGCTCCGAAATTTTGTTTGAAGGTGTATCTCACCCCAATGCACATCTTTGATTTTTTTAGAGGGTGTAGTGATCAGCATTTATTCTAGAAAAATTTAAAACTAATATATGGCCCCTGTGTGACGCTACCGTTGATCATCGGCACGTCAGAAATCGTTCAGCTCGCTCCGAAATTTTGTTTGAAGGTGTATCTGACCCCAATGCACATCTTTGATTTTTTTGGAGGCTGTAGTGATCAGCATGTGTTCTTGAAAAATTCAAAGCCAATATTTGGCCCCTTTCTGACGTTACCGTTGATCACCGGCACGTCAGAAATCGTTCAGCTCGCTCCGAAATTTTGTTTGAAGGTGTATCTCACCCCAATGCACATCTTTGATTTTTTTGGAGACTGTAGTGATCAGCATGTGTTCTTGAAAAATTCAAAGCCAATATTTGGCCCCTTTCTGACGTTACCGTTGATCACCGGCACGTCAGAAATCGTTCAGCTCGCTCCGAAATTTTGTTTGAAGGTGTATCTCACCCCAATGCACATCTTTGATTTTTTTAGAGGCTGTAGTGATCAGCATTTATTCTTGAAAAATTTAAAACTAATTTATGGCCCCTGTGTGACGCTACCGTTGATCATCGGCACGTCAGAAATCGTTCAGCTCGCTCCGAAATTTTGTTTGAAGGTGTATCTCACCCCAATGCACATCTTTGATTTTTTTAGAGGGTGTAGTGATCAGCATTTATTCTTGAAAAATTTAAAACTAATATATGGCCCCTGTTTGACGCTACCGTTGATCATCGGCACGTCAGAAATCGTTCAGCTCGCTCCGAAATTTTGTTTGAAGGTGTATCTGACCCCAATGCACATCTTTGATTTTTTTGGAGGCTGTAGTGATCAGCATGTGTTCTTGAAAAATTCAAAGCCAATATTTGGCCCCTTTCTGACGTTACCGTTGATCACCGGCACGTCAGAAATCGTTCAGCTCGCTCCGAAATTTTGTTTGAAGGTGTATCTCACCCCAATGCACATCTTTGATTTTTTTGGAGACTGTAGTGATCAGCATGTGTTCTTGAAAAATTCAAAGCCAATATTTGGCCCCTTTCTGACGTTACCGTTGATCACCGGCACGTCAGAAATCGTTCAGCTCGCTCCGAAATTTTGTTTGAAGGTGTATCTCACCCCAATGCACATCTTTGATTTTTTTGGAGACTGTAGTGATCAGCATGTGTTCTTGAAAAATTCAAAGCCAATATTTGGCCCCTTTCTGACGTTACCGTTGATCACCGGCACGTCAGAAATCGTTCAGCTCGCTCCGAAATTTTGTTTGAAGGTGTATCTCACCCCAATGCACATCTTTGATTTTTTTGGAGGCTGTAGTGATCAGCATTTATTCTTGAAAAATTTAAAACTAATTTATGGCCCCTGTGTGACGCTACCGTTGATCATCGGCACGTCAGAAATCGTTCAGCTCGCTCCGAAATTTTGTTTGAAGGTGTATCTGACCCCAATGCACATCTTTGATTTTTTTGGAGACTGTAGTGATCAGCATGTGTTCTTGAAAAATTCAAAGCCAATATTTGGCCCCTTTCTGACGTTACCGTTGATCACCGGCACGTCAGAAATCGTTCAGCTCGCTCCGAAATTTTGTTTGAAGGTGTATCTCACCCCAATGCACATCTTTGATTTTTTTAGAGGCTGTAGTGATCAGCATTTATTCTTGAAAAATTTAAAACTAATTTATGGCCCCTGTGTGACGCTACCGTTGATCATCGGCACGTCAGAAATCGTTCAGCTCGCTCCGAAATTTTGTTTGAAGGTGTATCTCACCCCAATGCACATCTTTGATTTTTTTAGAGGGTGTAGTGATCAGCATTTATTCTTGAAAAATTTAAAACTAATATATGGCCCCTGTTTGACGCTACCGTTGGTCATCGGCACGTCAGAAATCGTTCAGCTCGCTCCGAAATTTTGTTTGAAGGTGTATCTGACCCCAATGCACATCTTTGATTTTTTTGGAGGCTGTAGTGATCAGCATGTGTTCTTGAAAAATTCAAAGCCAATATTTGGCCCCTTTCTGACGTTACCGTTGATCACCGGCACGTCAGAAATCGTTCAGCTCGCTCCGAAATTTTGTTTGAAGGTGTATCTCACCCCAATGCACATCTTTGATTTTTTTGGAGGCTGTAGTGATCAGCATTTATTCTTGAAAAATTTAAAACTAATTTATGGCCCCTGTGTGACGCTACCGTTGATCATCGGCACGTCAGAAATCGTTCAGCTCGCTCCGAAATTTTGTTTGAAGGTGTATCTCACCCCAATGCACATCTTTGATTTTTTTGGAGGCTGTAGTGATCAGCATTTATTCTTGAAAAATTTTAAACTAATTTATGGCCCCTGTGTGACGCTACCGTTGATCATCGGCACGTCAGAAATCGTTCAGCTCGCTCCGAAATTTTGTTTGAAGGTGTATCTGACCACAATGCACATCTTTGATTTTTTTGGAGACTGTAGTGATCAGCATGTGTTCTTGAAAAATTCAAAGCCAATATTTGGCCCCTTTCTGACGTTACCGTTGATCACCGGCACGTCAGAAATCGTTCAGCTCGCTCCGAAATTTTGTTTGAAGGTGTATCTCACCCCAATGCACATCTTTGATTTTTTTAGAGGGTGTAGTGATCAGCATTTATTCTTGAAAAATTTAAAACTAATATATGGCCCCTGTTTGACGCTACCGTTGATCATCGGCACGTCAGAAATCGTTCAGCTCGCTCCGAAATTTTGTTTGAAGGTGTATCTCACCCCAATGCACATCTTTGATTTTTTTAGAGGGTGTAGTGATCAGCATTTATTCTAGAAAAATTTAAAACTAATATATGGCCCCTGTGTGACGCTACCGTTGATCATCGGCACGTCAGAAATCGTTCAGCTCGCTCCGAAATTTTGTTTGAAGGTGTATCTGACCCCAATGCACATCTTTGATTTTTTTGGAGGCTGTAGTGATCAGCATGTGTTCTTGAAAAATTCAAAGCCAATATTTGGCCCCTTTCTGACGTTACCGTTGATCACCGGCACGTCAGAAATCGTTCAGCTCGCTCCGAAATTTTGTTTGAAGGTGTATCTCACCCCAATGCAACATCTTTGATTTTTTTGGAGACTGTAGTGATCAGCATGTGTTCTTGAAAAATTCAAAGCCAATATTTGGCCCCTTTCTGACGTTACCGTTGATCACCGGCACGTCAGAAATCGTTCAGCTCGCTCCGAAATTTTGTTTGAAGGTGTATCTCACCCCAATGCACATCTTTGATTTTTTTAGAGGCTGTAGTGATCAGCATTTATTCTTGAAAAATTTAAAACTAATTTATGGCCCCTGTGTGACGCTACCGTTGATCATCGGCACGTCAGAAATCGTTCAGCTCGCTCCGAAATTTTGTTTGAAGGTGTATCTGACCCCAATGCACATCTTTGATTTTTTTGGAGGCTGTAGTGATCAGCATGTGTTCTTGAAAAATTCAAAGCCAATATTTGGCCCCTTTCTGACGTTACCGTTGATCACCGGCACGTCAGAAATCGTTCAGCTCGCTCCGAAATTTTGTTTGAAGGTGTATCTCACCCCAATGCACATCTTTGATTTTTTTAGAGGCTGTAGTGATCAGCATTTATTCTTGAAAAATTTAAAACTAATTTATGGCCCCTGTGTGACGCTACCGTTGATCATCGGCACGTCAGAAATCGTTCAGCTCGCTCCGAAATTTTGTTTGAAGGTGTATCTCACCCCAATGCACATCTTTGATTTTTATAGAGGGTGTAGTGATCAGCATTTATTCTTGAAAAATTTAAAACTAATATATGGCCCCTGTGTGACGCTACCGTTGATCATCGGCACGTCAGAAATCGTTCAGCTCGCTCCGAAATTTTGTTTGAAGGTGTATCTCACCCCAATGCACATCTTTGATTTTTTTAGAGGGTGTAGTGATCAGCATTTATTCTTGAAAAATTTAAAATTAAAATATATGGCCCCTGTTTGACGCTACCGTTGATCATCGGCACGTCAGAAATCGTTCAGCTCGCTCCGAAATTTTGTTTGAAGGTGTATCTGACCCCAATGCACATCTTTGATTTTTTTAGAGGCTGTAGTGATCAGCATTTATTCTTGAAAAATTTAAAACTAATATATGGCCCCTGTGTGACGCTACCGTTGATCATCGGCACGTCAGAAATCGTTCAGCTCGCTCTGAAATTTTGTTTGAAGGTGTATCTGACCCCAATGCACATCTTTGATTTTTTTGGAGGCTGTAGTGATCAGCATGTGTTCTTGAAAAATTCAAAGCCAATATTTGGCCCCTTTCTGACGTTACTGTTGATCACCGGCACGTCAGAAATCGTTCAGCTCGCTCCGAAATTTTGTTTGAAGGTGTATCTCACCCCAATGCACATCTTTGATTTTTTTGGAGGCTGTAGTGATCAGCATTTATTCTTGAAAAATTTAAAACTAATTTATGGCCCCTGTGTGACGCTACCGTTGATCATCGGCACGTCAGAAATCGTTCAGCTCGCTCCGAAATTTTGTTTGAAGGTGTATCTCACCCCAATGCACATCTTTGATTTTTTTGGAGACTGTAGTGATCAGCATGTGTTCTTGAAAAATTCAAAGCCAATATTTGGCCCCTTTCTGACGTTACCGTTGATCACCGGCACGTCAGAAATCGTTCAGCTCGCTCCGAAATTTTGTTTGAAGGTGTATCTCACCCCAATGCACATCTTTGATTTTTTTGGAGACTGTAGTGATCAGCATGTGTTCTTGAAAAATTCAAAGCCAATATTTGGCCCCTTTCTGACGTTACCGTTGATCACCGGCACGTCAGAAATCGTTCAGCTCGCTCCGAAATTTTGTTTGAAGGTGTATCTCACCCCAATGCACATCTTTGATTTTTTTGGAGACTGTAGTGATCAGCATGTGTTCTTGAAAAATTCAAAGCCAATATTTGGCCCCTGTGTGACGTTACCGTTGATCACCGGCACGTCAGAAATCGTTCAGCTCGCTCCGAAATTTTGTTTGAAGGTGTATCTCACCCCAATGCACATCTTTGATTTTTTTAGAGGCTGTAGTGATCAGCATTTATTCTTGAAAAATTTAAAACTAATTTATGGCCCCTGTGTGACGCTACCGTTGATCATCGGCACGTCAGAAATCGTTCAGCTCGCTCCGAAATTTTGTTTGAAGGTGTATCTGACCCCAATGCACATCTTTGATTTTTTTAGAGGGTGTAGTGATCAGCATTTATTCTTGAAAAATTTTAAACTAATATATGGCCCCTGTTTGACGCTACCGTTGATCATCGGCACGTCAGAAATCGTTCAGCTCGCTCCGAAATTTTGTTTGAAGGTGTATCTGACCCCAATGCACATCTTTGATTTTTTTGGAGGCTGTAGTGATCAGCATGTGTTCTTGAAAAATTCAAAGCCAATATTTGGCCCCTTTCTGACGTTACCGTTGATCACCGGCACGTCAGAAATCGTTCAGCTCGCTCCGAAATTTTGTTTGAAGGTGTATCTCACCCCAATGCACATCTTTGATTTTGTTGGAGACTGTAGTGATCAGCATGTGTTCTTGAAAAATTCAAAGCCAATATTTGGCCCCTTTCTGACGTTACCGTTGATCACCGGCACGTCAGAAATCGTTCAGCTCGCTCCGAAATTTTGTTTGAAGGTGTATCTCACCCCAATGCACATCTTTGATTTTTTTAGAGGCTGTAGTGATCAGCATTTATTCTTGAAAAATTTAAAACTAATTTATGGCCCCTGTGTGACGCTACCGTTGATCATCGGCACGTCAGAAATCGTTCAGCTCGCTCCGAAATTTTGTTTGAAGGTGTATCTCACCCCAATGCACATCTTTGATTTTTTTGGAGACTGTAGTGATCAGCATGTGTTCTTGAAAAATTCAAAGCCAATATTTGGCCCCTTTCTGACGTTACCGTTGATCACCGGCACGTCAGAAATCGTTCAGCTCGCTCCGAAATTTTGTTTGAAGGTGTATCTCACCCCAATGCACATCTTTGATTTTGTTGGAGACTGTAGTGATCAGCATGTGTTCTTGAAAAATTCAAAGCCAATATTTGGCCCCTTTCTGACGTTACCGTTGATCACCGGCACGTCAGAAATCGTTCAGCTCGCTCCGAAATTTTGTTTGAAGGTGTATCTCACCCCAATGCACATCTTTGATTTTTTTTTGGAGACTGTAGTGATCAGCATGTGTTCTTGAAAAATTCAAAGCCAATATTTGGCCCCTTTCTGACGTTACCGTTGATCACCGGCACGTCAGAAATCGTTCAGCTCGCTCCGAAATTTTGTTTGAAGGTGTATCTCACCCCAATGCACATCTTTGATTTTTTTAGAGGGTGTAGTGATCAGCATTTATTCTTGAAAAATTTAAAACTAATATATGGCCCCTGTTTGACGCTACCGTTGATCATCGGCACGTCAGAAATCGTTCAGCTCGCTCCGAAATTTTGTTTGAAGGTGTATCTGACCCCAATGCACATCTTTGATTTTTTTAGAGGGTGTAGTGATCAGCATTTATTCTTGAAAAATTTTAAACTAATATATGGCCCCTGTTTGACGCTACCGTTGATCATCGGCACGTCAGAAATCGTTCAGCTCGCTCCGAAATTTTGTTTGAAGGTGTATCTCACCCCAATGCACATCTTTGATTTTTTTGGAGACTGTAGTGATCAGCATGTGTTCTTGAAAAATTCAAAGCCAATATTTGGCCCCTTTCTGACGTTACCGTTGATCACCGGCACGTCAGAAATCGTTCAGCTCGCTCCGAAATTTTGTTTGAAGGTGTATCTCACCCCAATGCACATCTTTGATTTTTTTAGAGGGTGTAGTGATCAGCATTTATTCTTGAAAAATTTAAAACTAATATATGGCCTCTGTGTGACGCTACCGTTGATCATCGGCACGTCAGAAATCGATTGGGTTACTCCGATATTTTGTTTTTAAGTGCATCTCACCCCATTCCACATTTGTTACTTTTTGGAAGACTGCAGTGATCAGCATGTATTGACGAAAAACTAAATACCAATATTTCGAACCTTTTTCGAGTTACCGTTCATCATCGGCACGTCAGAAATCGATTGGGTGGCTCCGAAATTTTTTTCTAAATTGCATCTCACACCTTTCCACAGTTGAGATTGTTTGGAGACAGCAGTGATCAGCATGGATATATGAAAAAGTCAATACCAATATTTCGCCCCTTTTTCGAGTTACTGTTGATCATCGGCACGTCAGAAATCAATTGGGTGGCTCCGAGATTTTTTTTAAAGTGCATTTCATCCCATTCCACATTTTTGACCTTTTACAAAACTGCAGTAATCAGCATGTATTGACGAAAAACTTTCACCACTTTCCCCAGTTGAGATTGTTTTGAGACAGCAGTGATCAGCATGCATATATGAAAAATTCGAAACCAATATTTCGCCCCTTTTTCTAATTACAGTTGATCATTGGCACGTCAGAAATCGATTGGGTGGCTCCGAAATTTTTTTCTAAAGTGCATCTCACCCCATTCCACATTTGTTACTTATTAAAAGACTGCAGTGATCAGTATGGATATATGAAAAATTCAAAACCAATATTTCACCCCTTTTTCGAGTTACCGTTGATCATCGACATGTCATAAATCGATTGGGTGGCTCCGAAAGTGTTTTCTAAAGTGCATCTCACAACTTTCCACAGTTGAGATTGTTTTGAGATAGCAGTGATCAGCATGCATATATGAAAAATTCAAAACCAATATTTCGCCCCTTTTTCGAATTACAGTTGATCATTGGCGCGTCAGAAATATATTGGGTGGCTCCGAATTTTTTTTCTTAAGTGCATCTCACCCCATTCCACAGTTGAGATTTGTTTGAATACAGCAGTGATCAGCATGCATATATGAAAATTTAAAACCAATATTTCGCCCCTTTTTCGAGTTACCGTTGATCATCGGCGCGTCAAAAATCGATTGGGTGGCTCTGAAAATTTTTTCAAAAGGTCATCTCACCCCATTCCACATTTCTGATCTGTTTGGAGAAAGCAGTGATCACCATGCATATATGAAAAATTCAAAACCAATATTTCGCCCCTTTTTCGAGTTACCGTTGATCATATGTCAATTCTATCCATATGTCAATCTAACCACGGTCATGAAGTCGAACCCCCCAAAATGTTTTTTTTTACCATAATGTCAAACCCAACAAATTTTTTTTTACCAAAAGTGTCAAAAACTTATTTTTGTCCAAAATGAAAAGAAAAAATATTTGGGTCGAAAAAAGTCAAATCTGACGAGAGCCAACCTCTATTATACCTCCATTCTGACCACTGTCATGATGTAGAACCCCCCCAATTTTTTTTTCACCATGATGGCGAAACCCCAAATTTTTTTTTTCACCAAAAGTGTTAAAAACTTAATTTTTTTCTAAAATGAACAGAAAAAACTTTCGGGTCGAAAAAAGTCAAATCTGACGAGAGCCAACCTCTCCAATATCTCAATTCTGAGAATTTCAATTTCGGAATTTTTGGCCTTCATTTCCCCGAAAATCATCAAAAACACGTTTTTAGGCCAAAAAATCTTCATTTTGGAATTTTGACCACTTTTCCGATGCCGAACATGGAGTGTGGAAAATTTCTCGTGGCAGGCCGTTTTTGGGATTTTTGGCCTTCGTTTCCGAGAAAATCATCAAAAACGCGATTTTTTGGGCCAAAAAATCTTCATTTTGGAATTTTGACCACTTTTCCTATGCCGAACATGGAGTGTGGAAAATTTCTCGTGGCAGGCCGTTTTTGGGATTTTTGGCCTTCGTTTCCGAGAAAATCATCAAAAACGCGATTTTTTGGGCCAAAAATTCTTCATTTTGGAATTTTGACCACTTTTCCGATGCCGAACATGGAGTGTGGAAAATTTCTCATGGCAGGCCGTTTTCGGGATTTTTGGCCTTCGTTTCCCAGAAAATCATCAAAAACGCCCTTTTTTGGGCCAATAAATCTTCATTTTGGAATTTTGACCACTTTTCCGATGCCGAACATGGAGTGTGGAAAATTTCTCGTGGCAGGCCGTTTTCGGGATTTTTGGCCTTCGTTTCCCAGAAAATCATCAAAAACGCGTTTTTTTGTACCAAAAAATCTTCATTTTGGAATTTTGACCACTTTTCCGATGCCGAACATGGAGTGTGGAAAATTTCTCGTGGCAGGCCGTTTTTGGGATATTTGGCCTTCGTTTCCGAGAAAATCATCAAAAACGCGATTTTTTGGGCCAAAAAATCTTCATTTTGGAATTTTGACCACTTTTCCGATGCCGAACATGGAGTGTGGAAAATTTCTCGTGGCAGGCCGTTTTTGGGATTTTTGGCCTTCGTTTCCGAGAAAATCATCAAAGACGTGTTTTTTTGGGCCAATAAATCTTCATTTTGGAATTTTGACCACTTTTCCGTTGCCGAACATGGAGTGTGGAAAATTTCTCATGGCAGGCCGTTTTCGGGATTTTTGGCCTTCATTTCCCAGAAAATCATCAAAAACGCGCTTTTTTGGGCCAATAAATCTTCATTTTGGAATTTTGACCACTTTTCCAATGCCGAACATGGAGTGTGGAAAATTTCTCGTGGCAGACCGTTTTTGACCATTTTTGACCCTCGTGTTTTCAAAAATCTCCGAAAATCATCAAAAAATCGTTTTGGGGGGAGAAAATTTTTCATTTTTGAATTCTGACAACTTTCTTGATGCCGTAAAATTTCTCGTGGCAGACCATTTTCGAAATATTTTACCCTCGTGTTTTCGAAAATCTCCAAAAGTCATCAAAAAATCCTTTTGGGGGGGAGAAAATTTTTCATTTTTGAATTCTGACAACTTTCTTGATGGCGTACATGAAATATGAAAAATTTCTTGCGGCACGCCATTTCCGAAATTTTGGACCCTCGTGTTTTCGAAAATCTCCGAAAATGAACAAAAAATCGTTTTTGGGGGAGAAAATTTTTCATTTTTGAATTCTGACAACTTTCTTGATGTTGAAAAATTTCTCCTGGCAGAATATTTTCGAAATTTTTAACCCTCGTGTTTTCGAAAATCTCCGAAAATCATCAAAAAATCGTTTTTGGGGGAGAAAATTTTTAATTTTTGAATTCTGACAACTTTCTTGATGCCGTACATGAAATATGAAAAATTTCTTGCGGCACGCCATTTCCGAAATTTTGGACCCTCTAGTTTTCGAAAATCTCCGAAAATGAACAAAAAATCGTTTTTGGGGAGAAAATTTTTCATTTTTGAATTCTGACAACTTTCTTGATGACGTACAATAAATATGAAAAATTTCTCGTGGCAGGCCATTTTCGAAATTTTTTACCCTCGTGTTTTCGAAAATCTCAGAAAATCATCAGAAAATCGTTTTGGGGGGACAAAATTTTTCATTTTTGAATTCTGACAACTTTCTTGATGCTGTACATGAAATTTGAAAAATTTCTCGTGGCAGGCCATTTTCGAAATTTTTGACCCTCGTGTTTTCGAAAATCTCCGAAAATCATCAAAAAATAGTTTTGGGAGGAGAAAATTTTTCATTTTTGAATTCTGACAACTTTCTTGATGCCGTACATGAAATATGAAAAATTTCTTGCGGCACGCCATTTCCGAAATTTTGGACCCTCTAGTTTTCGAAAATCTCCGAAAATGAACAAAAAATCGTTTTTGGGGGAGAAAATTTTTCATTTTTGAATTCTGACAACTTTCTTGATGTTGAAAAATTTCTCCTGGCAGAATATTTTCGAAATTTTTAACCCTCGTGTTTTCGAAAATCTCCGAAAATCATCAAAAAATCGTTTTTGGGGGAGAAAATTTTTAATTTTTGAATTCTGACAACTTTCTTGATGCCGTACATGAAATATGAAAAATTTCTTGCGGCACGCCATTTCCGAAATTTTGGACCCTCTAGTTTTCGAAAATCTCCGAAAATGAACAAAAAATCGTTTTTGGGGGAGAAAATTTTTCATTTTTGAATTCTGACAACTTTCTTGATGACGTACAATAAATATGAAAAATTTCTCGTGGCAGGCCATTTTCGAAATTTTTTACCCTCGTGTTTTCGAAAATCTCAGAAAATCATCAGAAAATCGTTTTGGGGGGACAAAATTTTTCATTTTTGAATTCTGACAACTTTCTTGATGCTGTACATGAAATTTGAAAAATTTCTCGTGGCAGGCCATTTTCGAAATTTTTGACCCTCGTGTTTTCGAAAATCTCCGAAAATCATCAAAAAATAGTTTTGGGAGGAGAAAATTTTTCATTTTTGAATTCTGACAACTTTCTTGATGCCGTACATGAAATATGAAAAATTTCTTGCGGCACGCCATTTCCGAAATTTTGGACCCTCTAGTTTTCGAAAATCTCCGAAAATGAACAAAAAATCGTTTTTGGGGGAGAAAATTTTTCATTTTTGAATTCTGACAACTTTCTTGATGACGTACAATAAATATGAAAAATTTCTCGTGGCAGGCCATTTTCGAAATTTTTTACCCTCGTGTTTTCGAAAATCTCAGAAAATCATCAGAAAATCGTTTTGGGGGGACAAAATTTTTCATTTTTGAATTCTGACAACTTTCTTGATGCTGTACATGAAATTTGAAAAATTTCTCGTGGCAGGCCATTTTCGAAATTTTTGACCCTCGTGTTTTCGAAAATCTCCGAAAATCATCAAAAAATAGTTTTGGGAGGAGAAAATTTTTCATTTTTGAATTCTGACAACTTTCTTGATGCTGTACATGAAATTTGAAAAATTTCTCGTGGCAGGCCATTTCCGAAATTTTTGACCCTCGTGTTTTCAAAAACTCCGAAAATCATAAAAAAATCGTTTAGGGGGGGAGAAAATTTTTCATTTTTGAATTCTGACAACTTTCTTGATGCCGTAAAATTTCCCGTGGCAGACCATTTTCGAAATTTTTGACCCTCGTGTTTTCAAAAATCATCCAAAAATCATTTTGGGGGGAGAAAATGTTTCATTTTTGAATTCTGACAACTTTCTTGATGCCGTACATGAAATATGAAAAATTTCTCGTGGCAGGCCCTTTTCGAAATTTTTGACCCTCTTGTTTTCGAAAATCTCCGAAAATTATAAAAAAAATCTTTTTTTTTGGGAAGAAAATTTTACATTTTTGAATTTTGAGAACTTTCTTGATGCCGTACATGAAATTTTGATGCACTTCTCAAACACAATGCCTGCCTTCTTTGAATCCAAAACAAGCTCCCACCTCCATCCATTTGTACGTCATAATCTCCGAAAATCATCAAAAGATCGTTTTTGGGGGAGAAAATTTTTCATTTTTGAATTCTGACAACTTTCTTGATGCCATACATGAAATATGAAAAATTTCTTGTGGCAGACCATTTTCTAAATTTTTTACCCTCTTTTTTTCGAAAATCTCCGAAAATTATAAAAAAAATCTTTTTGGGGAAAAAAATTTAACATTTTTGAATTTTGAGAACTTTGTTAATGCCATACATGAAATTTGGAAAAATTCTTGTGACAGGCCATTTCCCAAATTTTTGACCCTCGTGTTTTCGAAAATCTCCGAAAATCATCAAAAAATCATTTTGGGAGGGAAAAAATTTTCATTTTTGAATTCTGACAACTTTCTTGATGCCGTAAAATTTCTCTTGCCAGACCATTTTCGAAATTTTTGACCCTCGTGTTTTCAAAAATCTCCGAAAATCATCAAAAAATCGTTTTTGGGGGAGAAAATTTTTCATTTTTGAATTCTGACAACTTTCTTGATGCCATACATGAAATATGAAAAATTTCTTGTGGCAGACCATTTTCTAAATTTTTTACCCTCTTTTTTTCGAAAATCTCCGAAAATTATAAAAAAAATCTTTTTGGGGAAAAAAATTTAACATTTTTGAATTTTGAGAACTTTGTTAATGCCATACATGAAATTTGGAAAAATTCTTGTGACAGGCCATTTCCCAAATTTTTGACCCTCGTGTTTTCGAAAATCTCCGAAAATCATCAAAAAATCATTTTGGGAGGGAAAAAATTTTCATTTTTGAATTCTGACAACTTTCTTGATGCCGTAAAATTTCTCTTGCCAGACCATTTTCGAAATTTTTGACCCTCGTGTTTTCAAAAATCTCCGAAAATCATCAAAAAATCGTTTTTGGGGGAGAAAATTTTTCATTTTTGAATTCTGACAACTTTCTTGATGCCGTACATAAAATTTGAAAAATTTCTCGTGGCAGGCCATTTCCGAAATTTTTGACCCTCGTGTTTTCAAAAACTCCGAAAATCATCAAAAAATCGTTTAGGGGGGGAGAAAATTTTTCATTTTTGAATTCTGACAACTTTCTTGATGCCGTAAAATTTCCCGTGGCAGACCATTTTCGAAATTTTTGACCCTCGTGTTTTCAAAAATCTCCGAAAATCATCAAAAAATTGTTTTTGGGGAGAAAATTTTTCATTTTTGAATTCTGAC
Organism: Amphiduros pacificus; assembly: GCA_949316495.1. Classification (NCBI taxonomy): domain Eukaryota; kingdom Metazoa; phylum Annelida; class Polychaeta; order Phyllodocida; family Hesionidae; genus Amphiduros; species Amphiduros pacificus. The sequence goes on along the minus strand of OX439000.1, from coordinate 20,277,212 downwards.
AACTTTCTTGATGCCGTACATGAAATTTGAAAAATTTCTCGTGGCAGGCCATTTTCGAAATTTTTGACCCTCATGTTTTCGAAAATCTCCGAAAATCATCAAAAAATTGTTTTTGGGGAGAAAATTTTTCATTTTTGAATTCTGACAACTTTCTTGATGCCGTACATGAAATATGAAAAATTTCTTGCGGCACGCCATTTCCGAAATTTTGGACCCTCGTGTTTTCGAAAATCTCCGAAAATGAACAAAAAATCGTTTTTGGGGGAGAAAATTTTTCATTTTTGAATTCTGACAACTTTCTTGATGACGTACAATAAATATGAAAAATTTCTCGTGGCAGGCCATTTTCGAAATTTTTTACCCTCGTGTTTTCGAAAATCTCAGAAAATCATCAGAAAATCGTTTTGGGGGGACAAAATTTTTCATTTTTGAATTCTGACAACTTTCTTGATGCTGTACATGAAATTTGAAAAATTTCTCGTGGCAGGCCATTTTCGAAATTTTTGACCCTCGTGTTTTCGAAAATCTCCGAAAATCATCAAAAAATAGTTTTGGGAGGAGAAAATTTTTCATTTTTGAATTCTGACAACTTTCTTGATGCCGTACATGAAATATGAAAAATTTCTTGCGGCACGCCATTTCCGAAATTTTGGACCCTCGTGTTTTTGAAAATCTCCGAAAATGAACAAAAAATCGTTTTTGGGGGAGAAAATTTTTCATTTTTGAATTCTGACAACTTTCTTGATGTTGAAAAATTTCTCCTGGCAGAATATTTTCGAAATTTTTGACCCTCGTGTTTTCGAAAATCTCCGAAAATCATCAGAAAATCGTTTTGGGGGGACAAAATTTTTCATTTTTGAATTCTGACAACTTTCTTGATGCTGTACATGAAATTTGAAAAATTTCTCGTGGCAGGCCATTTTCGAAATTTTTGACCCTCGTGTTTTCGAAAATCTCCGAAAATCATCAAAAAATAGTTTTGGGAGGAGAAAATTTTTCATTTTTGAATTCTGACAACTTTCTTGATGCTGTACATGAAATTTGAAAAATTTCTCGTGGCAGGCCATTTCCGAAATTTTTGACCCTCGTGTTTTCAAAAACTCCGAAAATCATAAAAAAATCGTTTAGGGGGGGAGAAAATTTTTCATTTTTGAATTCTGACAACTTTCTTGATGCCGTAAAATTTCCCGTGGCAGACCATTTTCGAAATTTTTGACCCTCGTGTTTTCAAAAATCATCCAAAAATCATTTTGGGGGGAGAAAATTTTTCATTTTTGAATTCTGACAACTTTCTTGATGCCGTACATGAAATATGAAAAATTTCTCGTGGCAGGCCCTTTTCGAAATTTTTGACCCTCTTGTTTTCGAAAATCTCCGAAAATTATAAAAAAAATCTTTTTTTTTGGGAAGAAAATTTTACATTTTTGAATTTTGAGAACTTTCTTGATGCCGTACATGAAATTTTGATGCACTTCTCAAACACAATGCCTGCCTTCTTTGAATCCAAAACAAGCTCCCACCTCCATCCATTTGTACGTCATAATCTCCGAAAATCATCAAAAGATCGTTTTTGGGGGAGAAAATTTTTCATTTTTGAATTCTGACAACTTTCTTGATGCCATACATGAAATATGAAAAATTTCTTGTGGCAGACCATTTTCTAAATTTTTTACCCTCTTTTTTTCGAAAATCTCCGAAAATTATAAAAAAAATCTTTTTGGGGAAAAAAATTTAACATTTTTGAATTTTGAGAACTTTGTTAATGCCATACATGAAATTTGGAAAAATTCTTGTGACAGGCCATTTCCCAAATTTTTGACCCTCGTGTTTTCGAAAATCTCCGAAAATCATCAAAAAATCATTTTGGGAGGGAAAAAATTTTCATTTTTGAATTCTGACAACTTTCTTGATGCCGTAAAATTTCTCTTGCCAGAACATTTTCGAAATTTTTGACCCTCGTGTTTTCAAAAATCTCCGAAAATCATCAAAAAATCGTTTTTGGGGGAGAAAATTTTTCATTTTTGAATTCTGACAACTTTCTTGATGCCGTACATAAAATTTGAAAAATTTCTCGTGGCAGGCCATTTCCGAAATTTTTGACCCTCGTGTTTTCAAAAACTCCGAAAATCATCAAAAAATCGTTTAGGGGGGGAGAAAATTTTTCATTTTTGAATTCTGACAACTTTCTTGATGCCGTAAAATTTCCCGTGGCAGACCATTTTCGAAATTTTTGACCCTCGTGTTTTCAAAAATCTCCGAAAATCATCAAAAAATTGTTTTTGGGGAGAAAATTTTTCATTTTTGAATTCTGACAACTTTCTTGATGCCGTACATGAAATTTGAAAAATTTCTCGTGGCAGGCCATTTTCGAAATTTTTGACCCTCATGTTTTCGAAAATCTCCGAAAATCATCAAAAAATTGTTTTTGGGGAGAAAATTTTTCATTTTTGAATTCTGACAACTTTCTTGATGCCGTACATGAAATATGAAAAATTTCTTGCGGCACGCCATTTCCGAAATTTTGGACCCTCGTGTTTTCGAAAATCTCCGAAAATGAACAAAAAATCGTTTTTGGGGGAGAAAATTTTTCATTTTTGAATTCTGACAACTTTCTTGATGACGTACAATAAATATGAAAAATTTCTCGTGGCAGGCCATTTTCGAAATTTTTTACCCTCGTGTTTTCGAAAATCTCAGAAAATCATCAGAAAATCGTTTTGGGGGGACAAAATTTTTCATTTTTGAATTCTGACAACTTTCTTGATGCTGTACATGAAATTTGAAAAATTTCTCGTGGCAGGCCATTTTCGAAATTTTTGACCCTCGTGTTTTCGAAAATCTCCGAAAATCATCAAAAAATAGTTTTGGGAGGAGAAAATTTTTCATTTTTGAATTCTGACAACTTTCTTGATGCCGTACATGAAATATGAAAAATTTCTTGCGGCACGCCATTTCCGAAATTTTGGACCCTCGTGTTTTCGAAAATCTCCGAAAATGAACAAAAAATCGTTTTTGGGGGAGAAAATTTTTCATTTTTGAATTCTGACAACTTTCTTGATGTTGAAAAATTTCTCCTGGCAGAATATTTTCGAAATTTTTGACCCTCGTGTTTTCGAAAATCTCCGAAAATCATCAAAAAATCGTTTTTGGGGGAGAAAATTTTTAATTTTTGAATTCTGACAACTTTCTTGATGCCGTACATGAAATATGAAAAATTTCTTGCGGCACGCCATTTCCGAAATTTTGGACCCTCTAGTTTTCGAAAATCTCCGAAAATGGACAAAAAATCGTTTTTGGGGGAGAAAATTTTTCATTTTTGAATTCTGACAACTTTCTTGATGTTGAAAAATTTCTCCTGGCAGAATATTTTCGAAATTTTTGACCCTCGTGTTTTCGAAAATCTCCGAAAATCATCAAAAAATCGTTTTTGGGGGAGAAAATTTTTCATTTTTGAATTCTGACAACTTTCTTGATGCCGTACATGAAATATGAAAAATTTCTTGCGGCACGCCATTTCCGAAATTTTGGACCCTCTAGTTTTCGAAAATCTCCGAAAATGAACAAAAAATCGTTTTTGGGGGAGAAAATTTTTCATTTTTGAATTCTGACAACTTTCTTGATGACGTACAATAAATATGAAAAATTTCTCGTGGCAGGCCATTTTCGAAATTTTTTACCCTCGTGTTTTCGAAAATCTCAGAAAATCATCAGAAAATCGTTTTGGGGGGACAAAATTTTTCATTTTTGAATTCTGACAACTTTCTTGATGCTGTACATGAAATTTGAAAAATTTCTCGTGGCAGGCCATTTTCGAAATTTTTGACCCTCGTGTTTTCGAAAATCTCCGAAAATCATCAAAAAATTGTTTTGGGAGGAGAAAATTTTTCATTTTTGAATTCTGACAACTTTCTTGATGCCGTACATAAAATTTGAAAAATTTCTCGTGGCAGGCCATTTCCGAAATTTTTGACCCTCGTGTTTTCAAAAACTCCGAAAATCATCAAAAAATCGTTTAGGGGGGGAGAAAATTTTTCATTTTTGAATTCTGACAACTTTCTTGATGCCGTAAAATTTCCCGTGGCAGACCATTTTCGAAATTTTTGACCCTCGTGTTTTCAAAAATCTCCGAAAATCATCAAAAAATAGTTTTGGGAGGAGAAAATTTTTCATTTTTGAATTCTGACAACTTTCTTGATGCCGTACATGAAATTTGAAAAATTTCTCGTGGCAGGCCATTTTCGAAATTTTTGACCCTCGTATTTTCGAAAATCTCCAAAAATCATCAAAAAATCGTTTTGGGGGGAGAAAATTTTTCATTCTTGAATTCTGACAACTTTCTTGATGCCGTACATGAAATATGAAAAATTTCTCGTGGCAGGCACTTTTCGAAATTTTTGACCATCGTGTTTTCGAAAATCTCCGAAAATTATTTTAAAAAATCTTTTTTTGGGGAAGAAAATTTTACATTTTTGAATTTTGAGAACTTTCTTGATGCCGTACATGAAATTTTGATGCACTGCTCAAACACAATGCCTGCCTTCTTTGAATCCAAAACAAGCTCCCACCTCCATCCATTTGTACGTCATATTCTCCGAAAATCATCAAAAAATCATTTTTGGGGGAGAAAATTATTCATTTTTGAATTCTGACAACTTTCTTGATGCCGTAAAATTTCTCGTGGCAGACCATTTTCGAAATTTTTGATGCCGTACATGAAATTTGAAAAATTTCTTGTGGCAGGCCATTTCCGAAATTTTTGACCATCGTGTTTTCGAAAATCTCCGAAAATTATTTAAAAAAATCTTTTTTTGGGGAAGAAAATTTTACATTTTTGAATTTTGAGAACTTTCTTGATGCTGTACATGAAATTTTGATGCACTGCTCAAACACAATGCCTGCCTTCTTTGAATCCAAAACAAGCTCCCACCTCCATCCATTTGTACGTCATATTCTCCGAAAATCATCAAAAAATTATTTTTGGGGGAGAAAATTATTCATTTTTGAATTCTGACAACTTTCTTGATGCCGTAAAATTTCTCGTGGCAGACCATTTTCGAAATTTTTGATGCCGTACATGAAATTTGAAAAATTTCTTGTGGCAGGCCATTTCCGAAATTTTTGACCCTCATGTTTTCGAAAATCTCTGAAAATCATCAAAAAATCGTTTTGGGAGGAAAAGATTTTTCATTTTTGAATTCTGACAACTTTCTTGATGCCGTAAAATTTCTCTTGGCAGACCATTTTCAAAATTTTTGATGCCGTACATGAAATTTGAAAAATTTCTTGTGGCAGGCCATTTCCGAAATTTTTGACCCTCATGTTTTCGAAAATCTCCGAAAAGTATAAAAAAAACTTTTTTTGAGAAGAAAATTTTACATTTTTGAATTTTGAGAATTTTGCTGATGCCATACATGAAATTTGGAAAAATTCTCATGACAGGCCATTTCCGAAATTTTTGACCCTCATGTTTTCGAAAATCTCCGAAAATTATAAAAAAAACTTTTTTTGAGAAGAAAATTTTACATTTTTGAATTCTAACAACTTTCTTGATGCCGTACATGAAATATGAAAAATTTCTCGTGGCAGGCCCTTTTCGAAATTTTCGACCCTCGTGTTTTCGAAAATCTCCGAAAATTATTTTAAAAAATCTTATTTTGGGTAAGAAAATTTTACATTTTTGAATTTTGAGAACTTTCTTGATGCCATACATGAAATATGAAAAATTTCTTGTGGCAGACCATTTTCGAAATTTTTTACGCTCTTTTTTTCGAAAATCTCCGAAAACTATAAAAAAAATCTTTTTGGGGAAAAAAATTTTACATTTTTGAATTTTGAGAACTTTGTTAATGCCATACATGAAATTTGGAAATATTCTTGTGACAGGCCATTACCCAAATTTTTGACCCTCGTGTTTTCGAAAATCTCCGAAAATCATCAAAAAATCCTTTTTTGAGAAGAAAATTTTTCATTTTTGAATTCTGACAACTTTCTTGATGCCGTAAAATTTCTCGTGGCAGCCCATTTTCGAAATTTTTGACCCTCGTGTTTTCGAAAATCTCCGAAAATCATCAAAAAATCGTTTTTGGGGGAGAAAATTTTTCATTTTTGAATTCTGACAACTTTCTTGATGCCGTACATGAAATTTGGAAATATTCTTGTGACAGGCCATTACCCAAATTTTTTACCCTCGTGTTTTCGAAAATCTCCGAAAATCATCAAAAAATCTTTTTTTGAGAAGAAAATTTTTCATTTTTGAATTCTGACAACTTTCTTGATGCCGTAAAATTTCTCGTGGCAGACCATTTTCGAAATTTTTGACCCTCGTGTTTTCGAAAATCTCCAAAAATCATCAAAAAATCATTTTGGGGGGAGAAAATTTTTCATTTTTGAATTTTGAGAACTTTGTTGATGCCATACATGAAATTTGGAAAAATTTCTCGTGGCAGGCCATTTCTGAAATTTTTGACCCTCGTGTTTTCAAAAATCTCTGAAAATCATCAAAAAATCTTTTTTTGAGAAGAAAATTTTTCATTTTTGAATTCTGACAACTTTCTTGATGCCGTAAAATTTCTCGTGGCAGACCATTTTCAAAATTTTTGACCCTCGTGTTTTCGAAAATCTCCGAAAATCATCAGAAATACATGCTGCTCGGTACAGTTTCCCAAAAAATCATAAATGTGCAAATGGGTGAGATGTACCTTAGAAAAAAATTTCAGAGCCATCTGATCGATTTCTGACGTCTCGATGATCAACGGTAACTGTGATAAGGGGCCAAATATTGGTTTTCATTTTTTCATTAATGCCTGCTGATCGCTACAGTCTCCAAAAAAATCTTAAATGTGCAAAGGGTTGAGATGGACCTTAGAATGTAATTTCAGAGCCATCCGATCGATCACTGACGTCCCGATGATCAACGGTAACTGTGAAAAGGTAACTGTGAAAAGGGGCCAAATATTGGTTTTCATTTTTTGAATAACGCATGATGATCACTACAGACTTAAAAAAAATCATAAATGTGCAGAGGTGTGTGCTATACCTTTGAAATAAATTTCAGAGCGATCCGATCGATTTCTGACGTCCCGATGATCAACGGTAACTGTGAAAAGGGGCCAAATATTGGTTTTCATTTTTTCATTAATGTATGAAGCTCTGGAGGTATCATTCGTGCCTCGCACTTCGCTTTTTAAGTTTCGCTATATTCGTACTTCTACTTCGCCATATTCGCATTTCTACTTCGCTGTATTCGCACTTCTACTTTGCTTTTTCGCACTTCTACTTCGCTATTTTCGCATTTCTACTTTGTTATTTTCGGCCTTCGTCTTCTAATCGTCTCCCTTCGCCTTTAGCAAACTTTATATACTCCAGTAAGCTGCTCACTATGAAGCTCTGGAGGTATCATTCGTGCCTCGCACTTCGCTTTTAAAGTTTCGCTATATTCGTACTTCTACATCGCCATATTCGCATTTCTACTTTGCTGTATTCGCATTTCTACTTCGCTATTTTCGCATTTCTGCTTTGTTATTTTCGGCCTTCGTCTTCTAATCTTCTCCCTTCGCCTTTAGCAAACTTAGTAAGCTGCTCACTGATTGGCTACTTGGCACGAAGTGCGAGGATAAGAAAGGCGAAGATAGCGAAGGCAAAGTGCGAAGGTAGCGAAGTAGAAGGGCGAAAATAGCGAAATAGAAGGGCGAAGTTAGGGGCGAAGTACGAAGCACGAATGATACCTCCAGAGCTTCATAGCTCACTGATTGGCTATACTTGGCAATGCAATACGAAGTGTGAAAATAAGAAAGGCGAAGATAGCGCAGGCGAAGTGCGAAGATAACGAAGTAGAAGGGCGAAAATAGCGAAGTAGAAGGGCGAAGTTAGGGGCGAAGTACGAAGCACGAATGATACCTCCAGAGCTTCATATTAATGCATGGTGATCGCTACAGTCTCCAAAAAAATCATAAATGTGCAAAGGGTTGAGATGGACCTTAGAAAGTAATTTCAGAGCCATCCGATCGATCACTGACGTCCCGATGATCAACGGTAACTGTGAAAAGAGGCCAAATATTGGTTTTAATTTTTTGAATAATGCATGATGATCGCTACAGACTCAAAAAAAATCTTAAATGTGCAAAGGGTTGAGATGGACCTTAGAAAGTAATTTCAGAGCCATCCGATCGATCACTGATGTCCCGATGATCAACGGTAACTGTGAAAAGAGGCCAAATATTGGTTTTAATTTTTTGAATAATGTATGATGATCGCTACAGACTCCAAAAACATCATAAATGTGTAACGGGGTGAGATGAACCTTAAAGATAAATTTCAGAGCCATCCGATCGATTTCTGACGTCCCGATGAACGGTAACTGTGAAAAGGGGCCAAATATTGGTTTTCATTTTTTCAAAAAATGATGCTGGTCGCAACAGTCTCCAAAAAAATCATAAATTTGCAAAGGGGTGTGCTACACCTTTGAAATAAATTGCAGAGCCATCCGATCGATTTCTGACGTCCCGATGATCAACGGTAACTGTGAAAAGGGGCCAAATATTGGTTTTCATTTTTTCATTAATGCATGCTGATCGCTAGTCTCCAAAAAAATCATAAATTTGCAAAGGGGTGTGCTACACCTTTGAAATAAATTGCAGAGCCATCCGATCGATTTCTGACGTCCTGATGATCAACGGTAACTGTGAAAAGGGGCCAAATATTGGTTTTCATTTTTTCATTAATGCATGCTGATCGCTAGTCTCCAAAAAAATCATAAATTTGCAAAGGGGTGTGCTACACCTTAGAAATAAATTTCAGAGCCATCCTATCGATTTCTGACGTCCCGATGAACAACGGTAACTGTGAAAAGGGGCCAAATATTGGTTTTCATTTTTTCATTAATGCATGCTGATCGCTAGTCTCCAAAAAAAATGTGCAAAGGGGTGAGATACACCTAAGAAATAAATTTCAGAGCCATCCGATCGATTTCTGACGTCCCGATGATCAACGGTGACGTGATTAAGGGGCCAAATATTGGATTTCATTTTCATTAATGCATGCTGATCGCGAGTCTCCGGAAAAATCATAAATGTGCAAAGGGGTGAGATACACCTTAGAAATAAATTTTAGAGCCATGTCCAATAATAGCTATTGGGACACTCTGTGGTTCCTGGCCCATTTTGGTTTTTGCACATAGATTATTTTATATGAGAGATGTTTCAATGTTGTTTTTCTTTATAGGAATCATCTATAGTGTATGAAGCTCTGGAGGTATCATTCGTGCCTCGCACTTCGCTTTTTAAGCTTCGCTATATTCGTACTTCTACTTCGCCATATTCGCATTTCTACTTCGCTGTATTCGCATTTCCACTTTGCTTTTTCGCCCTTCTACTTCGCTATTTTCGCATTTCTACTTTGTTATTTTCGGCCTTCGTCTTCTAATCTTCTCCCTTCGCCTTTAGCAAACTTTATATGCTACAGTAAGCTGCTCACTGATTGGCTACTTGGCTACTTGGATAACGAAGGCAAAGGGCGAAGATAGTGAAGTAGAAGGGCGAAAATAGCGAAGTAGAAGGGCGAAGTTAGGGGCGAAGTACGAAGCACGAATGATACCTCCAGAGCTTCATAATAGTGTACTTATATAGCGCTGAATACCAGATAAATCTGGACCTAGTGTTTTCAGGCGGGTATCAGGGATACATAAGTACCATTGTTCGATCGTAGACATCTCTCCCCTGTTTTTACTTGCAAGAGGTCTCATATGTAAGGGGGAGCCTTTCCATTTATAGCCTTCCAGATTGCCAGTATAATTTTGAAATTTATTCTTGCATGTATTGGCAACCAGTGTAGTTCTCTCAATTTCCATGACATGTGATCAAATTTTCTGATCTTCCCCACAACCCTGGCTGCTGAATTTTGCAAATATTGTAGTTTTTTAATTTCATTTTTCGGCAGGACAGCCAGTAGACCATTATCATAGTCCAAGGTTGAGGTCATAAATGCATGAGTCAAAGTTATGGCCGTTTTCTCGTCTAGACATTGTCTGATCGCTGATAAATTTCTGATGTGATAATAGCCCTTTTTAAACATTTTCTTTACCTGTGCTTTCATATACTTAGTACCTACCTGATTTTTTCACTAATTGAGTATTTAGTATAGGGGTTGAATTAGGAGGTCAAACATTTCGGAAACATGAAATATTTTCACCAGTTTATTGTTTTTTTTTGCACGAAAAGTATTTAATATAAAATATGTTTCAATGTTGTTTTCCTTTATAGGAATTATTGATAGAGTACCTACAATAATCATGTTTCTCATATTTTTAAATGCTTATTGAGCTGTGTTCCTCTTCAGTGGAGAGTCAAATGAAGATATGCCATTTCAGATGCTGGTAACATCTATTTTTTGAGGATAAGATAGCAACAGAGGTCTCATTATGTGAGGTCACAGGTCCCCAGCCCCTCTCTCTATCAGCCCTGTTAACTTGTATGGAAGTAGTGATGGTGCTGGTGGTAGATATCGCTCTGGCTACCTATGGTGAGGTATATGCTTTGATAGTGACTGCTTAAGTCTGATTAGTTAATTACCATGGTTACAGGGATGGGTGTGAGATAGAGTTTGACCCTAAGACCTCAAATATCTGTGTCCTGAGAGTAATATGGACCAGAGACGAGGATTTGTATCAAAGGCCAAAACTTGGTTGCAGCCACAGCAAAACAGATTCATAACTTATTTCATGATAGAGACAGCAAGCAAATATAAGCCCCATGTCCAATCTAACCATTCACATATTAAAATTCTCTGAGGTCGTGGAGCATAATATATAATGGCACTAAGGTCTTGGCGCATGTGCAATGACTTTTTAGAGGTCATGGAGCATGTAATATGACTTCTCTGAAGAATGAAGCATCTTATATGACTTCCCAAATGAATTGAGCATGTGATATAACTTTTCAGAGGTCAGGTAGTATGTGATATCACTTTCTGAGGTCGTGGAGTATGTGATATGACTCTTCTGAGGTTGTGAAGCATGTGATATGACCTTTCTGAGGTCGAGGAGCAAGAGATATGCCTTTTCTGAGATCATGGAGTAAGTGAATTGAGTACCAGCATCTTAAATAGCATGATATCTTCATTTGACTCTACTGAAGAGGAACACAGCTCCAAATGCATTTAAAAATAAAAGAAACATGATTATTGTGAATAGAATTATTCAATCTATTAATATATTAAAATTAGTTTATGCAATGCAAGGTGTGGGAACCATGAAATTAACATCTTCAATAATTTGTTCATAATCTTTTCTCCCTGAATATTTGGGGATAAAAGGTCAGATTACATGGTTCAATGGTCTTTTTCCCAATAAATCATAATTATAGGACATTTTATATCTACTGGATGTATCATAATATCTACTTCCGTGCTGACCTGATTAGTATATGGATGTTGTATATCTCTCATATAAAATAATTATGTGGAAAAACCCATTACAATTATGAGAATGTTTATTTTTTTGTTATGTTTTACCCCCTAATTCAACCCCTTATAAAAATTGCTCAATTAGTAAAAAATTCATGTAAGTAATAGGTACCCTATAGATGATTCCCTATAAAGTAAAACAATATTGAAACATCTCTCATATAAAATAATCTCTGAACCATTAAAATTATGAATATTTTTCATTTTTTTGTAATGTTTAAACCCCTTATTCAACCCCTTGTAATAATTGCTCAATTAGTGAAAAATTCAGGGAGGTACTAGGAACCCTATAGATGATTCCCTCCCGATACAGGAAAATAACATTGAAACATCTCTCATATCAAATAAGTTTTGTACAAAAAAACCATTAGAATTGTGAGAATTTTTCATTTTTCGTAATATTTAACCCCCTTATTCAACCCCTTATAAAAATTGCTCAATTAGTGAAAAAAGGAAAACAACATTGAAACATCTCTCATATATAATAATCTTTGTGCAAAAAACCATTAAATTTATGAAAATTTTTCACTTTTTCAGAAGTTTGAGCTCCTAATTCAACACCTTATACTAATTGCTCAATTAAAATTATGAATATTTTTCATTTTTTTGTAATGTTTAAACCCCTTATTCAACCCCTTGTAATAATTGCTCAATTAGTGAAAAATTCAGGGAGGTACTAGGAACCCTATAGATGATTCCCTCCCGATACAGGAAAATAACATTGAAACATCTCTCATATCAAATAAGTTTTGTACAAAAAAACCATTAGAATTGTGAGAATTTTTCATTTTTCGTAATATTTAACCCCCTTATTCAACCCCTTATAAAAATTGCTCAATTAGTGAAAAATTCAGGTAGGTACCAGGTACCCTATAGATGATTACCTTTAAAGGAAAACAACATTGAAACATCTCTCATATATAATAATCTTTGTGCAAAAAACCATTAAATTTATGAAAAAATTTCACTTTTTCAGAAGTTTGAGCTCCTAATTCAACACCTTATACTAATTGCTCAATTAGTGAAAAATGTGGGGAGGTACTGGGTACCCTATAGTTGATTCCCTTCAAAGGAAAAGAACATTGAAACATCTCTCATATTAAATAATATTTGTGCAAGAAACCATTAAAACTATGAGAATGTTAATTTTTTTTAAATTTTGAGCTCCTAATTGAACCCATTTTATCAATTAGTGAAGATTTCAGGTAGGTATAAGATACCGTGTAGATGATATCCTTTAAAGGACAACAATATTGAAACATATCTCATATGGAATATTTCTGGTATAAAAAACACATCAAAATTATGGGATTTATTTTTAATTTTCAGAAGTTTGAGCTCCTAATTCAACCTGTTATAATAATTGCTCAATTAGTGAAAAATGCAGGAAGGTACTAGGTACCCTAAATATGATTCCCTATAAAGGACAACAACATTGAAACATCTCTCATATTGAAAAAAAATCTTGCTAAAACAGTAAAAATTTGATGATTTTGTAATATATCTATATTTGATATACCCCTTATGTTAGTTGCTCAATTAGTGAAAAATTCATGGAGGTATTACATACCCTATTAATGAATTTCACCATTGAAACATCTCTCATATGAAAAATATATCCCACCAAAACAGTTAAAAATGGGTTGCTTTTTCAAACATTTCATGTTTGACCTCTTTGGTCAACCCCTTATACTAATTGTTCAATTAGTGAAAAAAATTGGGCAGATACTATTTACCCTATAGATGAATCCTATAAAGGAAAACATCATTGAAACATCTCTCATATGGAAAAATTAGTGTGCAAAAAATTTAATTCATAGATTTTTAATTTCTTTCTCATGTATGACCTCTTATTTCAACCTCTTCTTAAAATTGCTCAATTAGTGAAAACTTCTGGAAAATATCACACATCTCTCATAATTTTTTTTAATTGCAGAATATATATTATTTTTCAAAGTCCAATTTCAACACTTTTTTTTCACCTTTAAATTATTAAGCAATTTTTGGTGGAAATATATATATATCCCCTGGTATAATCCCTGAAAATTTGAAGAATTGAAGCATTGCATCATATGTTTTTAAATTAAAATGTAACGCAAAGTCAAATTTCTGCGGAAAAAAAAGAAAGAAAAATGAACTGTGACCTGTGAACTAGGAAATAACTTCCCGCACGGTATACGGTATAAAGTTGCTTGGCCTGCCCAACCCCACCAGCAAGGGAAACTCATGGAAAGTCTAGGGGATCAGAATGCTCCAAATCCGGCCATAATATGTGGAACCGGGGATGAGGCACTCAATGTAGCAGTCCAAGTGATAAATCTGAAAAGAATTATTATAGGAAGAGGGAAAAACAAAAGGGGAAAGGTAAGCATGTGAACCAAAGAATTCATTAAAGATAAAGATAAAGATAATTTCCATCGATCATTTGAACAAGAAACAATAGCTTAGAGCTAGTTATCGATGACTACATAAGAGAAATATTTACAATATTTACAACATACTGTGCTGTTTGGCACAGTGGACAAAATTTATATGGACATACTAAAAGATTACTCTTATAGTCCGGCGCCAGAATGGCAATTTGGGGCTGAACATGGATTTTGAGTATATACAATGTTTTATTTTATAGAATGCTACTTTATATTGTCTGGATACAGAATCTAGAGGGTGCCAACTTGTCACCTTTGGGGAAAATATTTTACAAGCAAAATGCATGGTAGCTGTCAGACGATGCTTTTTCACCAATTCTAACCTACATTCTTGGTACAGATTCAAAAATGATTCCAGAGAAGCATTCCACACATACCAAGCAAAGACTTTGCTCAATATCAGTTATCATACATGCAATAATGTTATGAATTGTTTATGGGTAGTTTTTTCAATGGTTTTTATCATTTCCACACTATTAACTTCTTGTCTTTTTCAGAACCCAGCCTAAAATGTGTAAGCATTGCTACCTTTTGATGACAGGAGGAAAATAAACAATTTTCCATTTTGACATAATTATATTATTGTCCATTTTTATAATGTATGAAGTGGAGGTTGCATATATATATATATATATATATATATATATATATATATATATATATATATATATATATATATATATATATATATATATATATGGAAACAATGGAAACATGTACATCACCACATCAGTACTCAAACAGAAGCTGCAGGTTAAGCATTCCAGCACAACAGTTGCCAAGCCAGTGGCAGTTATTACTGATGGCTGTTGTATTTATGGGTTATACACTGTCAAGAAATGTCCTGGACAACTTTTGTACCACTTACCATCAGTGTTGCTGTTTATCTGGTGTTTGACTGTTATCACTCACCCAGCATAAAATACCAAACAAGGTCAGCTAGGGAAGGCAACAACTGTGCAAGTAGAATACATGCATTGTCACTCCAAACCCTCATTGCATTGCCTCCACAGAAAGTAGTTCTCTCAGTTACAGTGAACAAACCACAGCTTATTGAAATCATTTGTCAGTACCTCAAAGATAACTGCAACATGCTGACAGGTAAGTACAGCCTTATTTTATCATCACAAGATCCCATTCCATTTGAGATAGCCATGGTTATGATCTTCCAAAGAGATGAGATGCAATACACATGAGGAAGCTGATGTTATCATCATCAACCAGGCACTGCAGCTGGCCAAGAATGGTCTTTCATCATTGAATATTGTGAGTGATGACACAGATGTGTTCATTCTTCTGATACATCACTACATTGAACACAGCTTGAACTGTGACTTTGCCATGAGTAGCACTATACAGGGCAGGGATGTTATTGACATAAAGGCCACAATAAGCAAACACATCAACAATGTCAAGTTAGAAATGTCAAATGCTTCACTGGATGAAGTTATCCAAGAAGCAACAACATTCATAACTCCTGCTATGGTATGAAAGGCTGTGACATGCCTACTGCCAGGTATAGTGTGTGGGCAAATAAGATGTCCAACCATCAAAAAAACATTAGCACCACCTCTAAAATCACTACCACCAACCACTGATGCCTCAGATTTGAATATATTACCAGCACACCTCCAGACAACAATTTGACAATCAGCACCAGATTCCCACCCTGTTGTCCTCTGTCCAACTGATTATGGATGAACATTGGATGAAGTGTCAAAGAGGTATAAACCAGTATCACTTTCAACAGATGTTTTGCATGCACCCCTCAATATCCTGCAATTGATCAGATGTGGATGCGCTTCAGACAAACCATGCTCAACAGCCTGCTGTGGATGTTTTGTGCCTGTGAGAGTCATATCAAGCAAGAGTTTAATTATTGTTTGATTTTTGAGTCTTCACAAGATGAAAGTATTCTGACACATTGTACATTGTAAGAATATTGAGGTCAATGAGGTGTTAAGTTTCATGTTTTGTAAAGAATAAAACATCTATATTTTGTCATGATTGGATATTTGGGAAATGATATAACTGCACTTGAGTAGAATACAGATGAAATTGATATTCTGTTGCTTAATCATAGGACTTTTTTGGGACTACAATTATTTTGGGTTATCACTAATTCACATTTTCCCTATAAAATGCATCCATTGGTGACAACAAGAATTAAAAAATCTTTATTAATCAAAATATACTATGAACCATTACATTCCTTGGACAATTTCACCTGAAATAGATGTATTATGTGCCTAATATGGCCTACTGTAGAAAAAATGACTTGAAAATTAAAATCTCTTGAATAGATTATGCTAATTTATGCTAATGTTACAAGTATGTTAACACTGTTATTAACATACTACCTTCCGTAATATGTTTCAAATAGTTTTATGCAATCCATATTCATTGTCATGAAGAAACATAATGGCAAAAACTTGAAATCTGGGTATATATAACAGTTTTGGTGGCGGCCATTTTTTTATTTTGTGTATAATTTTTTTCCCCGGGCGTGACAAGATGGCACCCTCTGGATCTTAAATAGGTACATAAATAAGTAGCAGAAAATGCAATAAAACATTGTATATACCCTAAAATGACGTTCAATGAATTTCCGCTGGACTATAGTTGTTTCCATGTGAAACAATGTAATAAATGTGGCATTTCATAAAATACAAACATAATATCATACATTATAACTTCTTCCCTAATGATGCTCTTGATGCTGACACTTTACTTTGTGCAAAAAATACATATTTTCATTATTAAAAATGAACAAATGAACACATACTGCAAGTGCAGTTTGGCAGGGGAAATAATTGAAAGAGGAAAGGGATAAAATGTAAATCAGGGAACAGTAAGTCAAAATTGACCTCACATGAATTGACATCATGTTGCAAACCTACCTAGCACACACTAGGTGATTTCCTGTCACAAATCAATCCGGTATCAAGCTGCCTACGTCCATATTCAGTATCACGTTAACTGTAATTGGTCTCAAGATGCTGCCACATCTTCATTACCTGAAGGTGTAATTGACCTCGCTAAAAATGAACAATCTCACTTTGTTGACCTCATTAGTGTACTTTGCCGTTCTCACATGCATTTGCAGTTTCACAAAGTGTAGTATGTCGACTCAAACAGTGACAAACGCAGACGAACAGCAGGGTCGGATCCAGGAGCTTTTACCCCGGGGGGCTCAAATGTGCTAAGGTAAGTGGCTTCGGTCCCATAAAGTAAGGGGCTCAAGTTCCCAAAAGCCTCCAAAGCCCCCCCGCCTGGATCCGCCACTGAACAGAATATATTTTTTTAAGTATTGATAATAAATTTATTAAACATATTCTGTTGCCAAAACTTGATGTTGGTCACTCCCATAAGGGTGAGGAGAAACACATAAATGTAATTAAATTACAACACCCTTTTCCATGCAAATGGATATTCAATGTCCATGTGATCTTGCAGAAATAGTTTATTTTCATGATTGAAATCATAAATTTCATGTCAAGGACCTGTGACATGGCAATTCAGTGAGGCAGCTCTATATCTGCTACAAGTAGGTTTCGTCACAAAATGATTAAATAATGTTGAAAGTGAGTAAAACCCCAAACAAACAAAAAACAGACTATCCACGTGGGGTACTGCGGGTGCAAATCCCGCTGTGCATGTTTTGTCCTAAAAAAATGCACAACCATTGGATTTGAACACAAAATAGAGCAAGATTTATTCAAAATGCCCATCCCAGCCTCTCGTGTCCCTAGGTTGACCCCTTGCACCCTCATCAACAGCAGTATGTGACAGATCCCATTTAATTTGCATGATACAAATAAATTTGATATCATACTCTTCCCATTCCCCAAATTTCATTTTCAGGGCTAGGATTGTATCAAATGCCAGAGTAGTTTGCACTCACAATATTGATGCAATCATTTCTTGCTTAGTTTTACATGATATGGTTAAAGGATATCAATGTGGTTGTCTCAAATGATATAATTAATATTTTATCATATTGTGAGTAAGGAGGACAAGCACCTCAAAATATCGAGCACAACAATTCTGGCACCCATTTAAAGGACTTGGCTTTCAAAAGTTTGGTTAGGTGAAACATAATTCAAAACATAAGGAATATTGCCCATTAGGTATCTTTATTCTACTTGGTAATAAGCTTGAAATGTGCCTAAAACATAGCCCACTTAAAATCTTTGTTAGGAAATGAGGCTGAGATGTCAGATTTACTGCCTGGTGAGATGTGTAACCTCAAACGTTAGAAGCAATGTAATCAGACTGGAAAGGTTTATCTCAAAGTAACCCCAATTTGGCTATGAAAAGCTCACAATTATCTGATAGGGAATCTGAAAAGCTAAGATAGTGTCTAAATTGTGATCAATGGAATGTCAATTCTCCCTTTACTCATATACAACTAAAGGGATCAAAGCTTAAATCACAACCTTGGATGAGATCATTTTTATTCCTTGTATAAAGTTATCAATTTTTCTTTTATGACAATGAGGTGTGGATATTTCTGATCTGTGCCATCCAATCCTTAAATTCAGTGTTTCAAAACTTAACCTGGCATTACATTAATTAATATTTCTGTCCAAATCTGAGATCACTTGTACAAAAATCTACTCTGCATGGCGAGGTCGAGTCACATACTACCTATGCCACAATTGGCATCAGATGCGGCATACTTTTCCCTCACATTTGAATACAATTACCATACAGCTCTGCAATTTGTTGGCTCTTAGACATGGTCATGCACAATGACAGAACTGTACACATGTACATGTAAATTTCCAGTGTTCAAAAACAATTTAGAATGGATCATTTATAGTTTGGGAGGGGGGGTATATTGGAAAATCTGGTTGGAAAAGTACATAATTGATGTCAGTTTGATTTTTTGGGATTTTACATCAATTTCAAAATTATTTAAGTTGTCAACTTTCGCCATAAGAAAAAAAATTAGGGGTTTTTTTTTGCCTATTTTTATCATTTGGTTTGCAGCTCATGGTATGTTACCATGGCAACATAACATCTGTCCAAGTCAGTAGTCACCTGATTTCAAAAATTTACATCTGTGAGAATATTCCACAGTAAACACTGATATAGTTTAAATTCACACCAAATATGCTACAGGATGATTGACAGCATGACGTGTACTCCCCTTAAGAGAAATCAAGCACTTTCCCAACCAACATTCGGCCATCTTGATTTCTGTTATGAGTGA
The DNA here is from genome assembly GCA_949316495.1 of Amphiduros pacificus. Classification (NCBI taxonomy): domain Eukaryota; kingdom Metazoa; phylum Annelida; class Polychaeta; order Phyllodocida; family Hesionidae; genus Amphiduros; species Amphiduros pacificus. Next base: position 20,258,108 of record OX439000.1, on the reverse strand, counting down.
ACTCATTGAGTACATATCAACACATTAACACCTATGAAACTAACATCCTACCGGACTACTTCCAAAATGACTTCTCCAGAAAAATGTGCATCTCTTCAGTAACTGATTTTCTTTGACTTTCTAAAATTCTCTGTTTTATGAGTTCGAGTTAAATATATAAAATGTATCTGGACATTATAAGACACACATTATATTCAATATAAAAAACAACATGCTAACCTTATATACCTACCTACAGAGAATCAACTAGAAAATGGTTAGATTTAAATGAGAGATGAGTTACAGATATCTGTTTCTTTTTATCTATTTGCATTACTATTGATATCATCTTAGATAAACATATTTTTGGAATATTTTACTCTAGAAATCTAACTTTGGCTGTTGTGTGAAATAACTGAATATCCCTTTATAAAATAACTTGACAAAGTGATAAAGATGTTGATTATTTGTGTGATGTACCAGTGAGAAAGTCAAATCATACTATTCAACATGGCTCAGTGGGTAAGACATATGTCTCCCATGCTAAAGGTCTGGGGTTCGATTCCTGCCAGGAACAAGAATCTTTTTTTTCTTTTTTTTAATTCATGTTGAAAATGAAATCTTCATTTTGAAGTTTTATTTTCGCAACATGCATATCAGAACATATAGAATTGAAACATTTTTTGTTTTGATAGAAATTATAAAAAAATAATGACTTTATACAATAAACAAAAGTGAAATCTTTTTAGAGCAAAATGAAAGTCAGAACACTAAAAATGTCTTTTTTTTCTTTTTCTTTTTTTTTGCAAATGGAGAAAATACAAAAAAATGTCTTTATTAGCAAAGAAATAGAACAATTTCAATTTTCATACAATGCTGTGACTCCAAGTTTTCTACAGTACTGACACAGGGTGATACATGGCTCAGTGGTTAAGATGTCTGTCTTCTATGCTAAAGGTCCAGGGTTCGAATCCTGGTTGGGATAACATGGGTGCTGGTGAGAAAAATTTTTTTGACTGAACATTTTCGGCGGTGCCGGCCGAGGGCGGAATTATTTTTTTTGACGGAGGAATCGATTTGACGGATTTTCCGTTCACGGATTTTAAATTTTGACGGAAATCCGTCTGGAGACGGAGGACCAGCACCTATGCGATAGTCTGAGACATCCAGCGTTCATTTTCGCGCGAAAAGCGAGCCTGCAACTCCAAAACAAGGCGGCTGCCACAAGCGGTAAGCGAACGACTGAATTTTCGATGTTTTGGGTCGATTTGTGCAATTTTGATGACACGAAATTATTTTTTTGACGTAGGAATCGATTTGACGGATTTTCCGTTCACGAATTTTAAATTTTGACGGAAATCCGTCTGTAGACGGAGGACCAGCACCCATGTCGGATAAATATTATTTTGATGCTGAAGGTGAAATCTTAATATTGGGATTCTGTTTGAGTGATATGTACTTCAGAAAACATAAATTGAATTGCCTATTGCAAATGGAAAAAAAAGATGTAATCTTGAGTTCTTATTGAGTAATTTGCATATCAGAAGAATATGCCAACATAGAAATATGATAAATAGTAACTTTATGCAGAAAACAAATATGAAATCTTCATATTCCAATTTTATTTTAGTTTAGACAAAAAAAAGAATTATAACATGGATCCAATTTCTAGATTTGATCATGGACTTTAAACTTCGAGTAAGTTGACCATGAGGCCAACCTTGAGCATCTATGAATATATCCAGTGCAATAGTTCCAAATGTTTCAGCACTATCATGTGTCTCACAGGTCTGGTGATATGCTTTAACCTTTCTCATGGCAAGATTGCTCACTCAACATTTAGCCTGGCTCTACATTTAAAAATAAACATGGACTGTACCTATCCAAGGTGTTGTTACAATTCATCAACCCTTTAAATATACCTGCAAACAATGCTCATTCTTAAATACATTCCATCAGATTGGTATATCGTATATTCCAAAACAATATTCAAGATCTTTAAAATGTGGAGTTGTCAATATTTGACCATATCAGTCACTGACAGGATGAAAATCAACAGGTCACATGCCACCTGCATGTGCATTTTGCTGCTGTCCAGTGAGATCAGCCAACAATGCATGTACTCATATGTGCAAAGAGCACTTCTTTGAAAATGTGTCAATGCCTCAAAATAGTTCTCTAGTTTCAAAGTTGTTTAAACACTATTAACGATAAAGAATTAGAATTTCTATATTTGAAATGAATTCATATATTGCAATCATTATTTTAATTGTCAAATAAAACCACAACTTGATTAAAATAACATGTGTAGTAATAATGCCAGATATGTGTTCAGTGCTTTGTCCACTATTTTTGACACATGAAAGTGACCACACACACCACTAATCTGAGTACTAATCTCAGCAAGCAAGTGTTCCCAGCAGGATGCCAGCTCATATTTTTAATCTCTGCCGCTGGTACCCTTACCTGAGACTTTCCTCTTTTTGTCAGGTATGTTGGCTTAAGGGAAAAACACGTAATGCGGTTGTCTGTGGCGAATAGATGGTTATAACTGTATCAAAGGTGTTCAAATTGGCATAGTCACAGGCCCGATGCATGTTATTACTCAACTTACATGTCAGGCCATGTCAGGCCATGCCAGTCACCAGTTTCATGTGCTGTTTTTAGGAAAGGTATTGAACGTGTGGGGATTGCGTCCATAACGTCATTTCCTGTTTATGTTTATCAATTGTTAATTGGTCAAAAATCCAGGTAAACGTTCAGCACATTGATTTCAAGCAATGAGAATCAAGGTAAACATTCATTTCAGGTTGAAAGGAAATGACGATGTCATGGTTTAAGTCAAGTGTGAACTGTGAGTTCCCTGGTTGACTTGAGCTAAAATATTGGTATCTTGTGGCATGTGACTCAAAACAATGTGGGCAGAGTACAGTTTAAAGACTGTTTAAGGAAACAAAGGCAAGTTGAATGGTCAATTTGGTCAAAAAAGCAAATAAATCAGGTTGTAATGTCAGAGAGTTAGGGCAGTATCAAAATGCATTGAATATCTTTCCCTAATGCAATACATGAAACTGATGATCGGCATCGCCTGACATGTAATGTCTCAGTCGCATTTGCGCCGATTTCAGTAAAGATGCCCGGCCGATGAGTATTTTTTACACAATCGGCAGGCAGTTCAGATTGCCGTGCGGGCACCGGGAGATCATCAGCCACAATTTTACATCTTGAAGACGTCTGGCGGGTCATCGGGAACTTTTAGCTGCAACATAAAAGTTGCTGGCGTCTCACCGATGTCTTATCACCAAATATCATCTTAAAGTACATGGCAGGGCCCCGGCAGTGTCCCGCAGGGACATCGGCAGATTGTCTTACGGCTGCCGGTGGCATTGTGCGGTGAAAATAGGATTTTTTTTATTTCATGTGTTCACAGGCCATCGTCAGATGATCCACCGGACTCCCTCCGATATCACATAGACGTCTTTAGGATATCCTACAGATGACTGTCAATGATCAAGACGTCTTTAGGATGTCTTTCAGACGTCTGTCAAATGATCTAGACGTCTTTAAGATATCCTACAGACGTCTGTGCCATTCAGTCTTGAACGTGCCACATCACTAGAAATGGCAGACATAGGGGTATAACTTTTTTACTACTCAGAATACATCTACAAATGATATGTGATCGAATGACAACCTTCTTAGGCTATTTTGATCAAATATTGCCAGTGACCTTGAAGTGACCTTTCAATGACCTTGAAAATAGAAAGCCTATTTCCACAAAATTATCTACATGTTTTTTTTATCCTATCATCTACATCTTTCAAATACCAGCTTGTAGGGTCCTTATTCATCAAAATCTGTTCATAATTAACAATTTGAGAGCCATTTATAGTTTTGTGGTCAATCTATAAGGGAAAACAGAGGAAAATACTATAATACTAAGTTTTTTTGAAATAATATAAAAATGCCAGCTTATTGGGGGTTAGTTTATGAAAATATATAGAATACTGCACAGAAAAACACATTAATACTGAAAAGAAATTGAAAAAAAGTCTGTCAATTTCAAGATTTATTATGAAGCTAAAATGATTAAAAATAGCTTAGATCGGTAGGATTACAAAATTGACAAATTGACGGACTTTAATTTGACCTCAAATTTATTTTTGAGATATTAGATAAATTAAATATTAATCTAATTTCAGAAAATAATCAGCAATAAGTTGCTCTTATCATAATAGTACCTAAAAAAGAAGAAATATTCCCTGAAAAATATGAGAAAATTAGTCATGAATAGAAATGATTAAAAAAAAATATAATAAAAAATATATTGAATGTAGAGTCAATTGGGGTATAACATTTTGATAATTTAAAAAAAAATGGCATTCTTTGTGGTTGATTTTGAAGTCGAACACGCCAATATTTAATGTCACTGAAAGTGCTCTGCAGGGTGCTTTCTGGACGTCCGCTCCTCCCCGATATGACTGCTATAAACCCGTTACATGCGCTATGTCACTCATTCTCACTGATGATGGGGTGCCGTTCAATAATGTGACCACAGATTGGTAAGTCGGCCGATTGTTACTTCCCGGCCGGCGCCCGGTGCAAATGTGACTGAGGCATTAATAATGTGACCACAGGCTTCTCTCAGATTGTTGCTGGCGCCCGGCAGACTGGGAAGTCGGCCAATGTTTACATCCCGGCCGGCGCCCGGTGCAAATGTGACTGAGGCATAAGTGGAATAAAAACATGCATATTCTCAACCGGGAGTATCCGGGTCACTCAGTGCATCACGTGATTTAACAGCTTGGCAACCAGAGCGCAAGCCACTGGCCGCTGAAAACAAACGCGTAGCAACCATTGACATCATAAGACGTACAGTGACCGGCAGCCAAATCCGGACACTTTCATGTTTTTCACTCCCGATTTTCACAAAACTTTTCAAAACTGCTCACGTCAATAGAAGATCGTCAGTCTTAATTGCATGTAAAGTAAAAATGATACACGTTTAATATTTACAGAGTTATCGGGAAATTCACGCATTCAGGAAACCTGCAGATTGTCCGAGTTTCCATTGATGTACTTTTATGTATACATTTCTCAGCTGTTTCTCTCCAAATATGCCCAGAAATTTATCATTTAATTATATCGCACAATTCTATACAGTCTTTGATTTCTTCCCACTCAGTAGTGTTAAAACTAATAAAATTTCACTGATGGCAATTATCAGCGTTCACAGTATTGATCTTCAAGGGCATTTCGTCTTGGAGTCATGTCTTCCCGTTTTGACAGAAATGCTTTCACATGTGGATCGATTTTAATTGCATTTTAAATGATACATAAAAGTATTTATCCAATATTATCACGATGATTTACAGCCGATCGAGTGCTATAAACGATAATAATTAAAAACGATATAATGAATATCATTGGCTTTATTAATAGGTCTACACAAAGTAATAACGAATAGACAGTAGTCCCATTTCCGATATTTGCTTTCATGCTTTCAATAATGGATGGTTTTGTTCTGTTCTCGACCTGCAAAGCGTATTCTGTGATAATATTGGGTATATACATTTATTTATCATTTAAAACGCAATTAAAATTGATCCGCTACGTCCGATATCCGTTATTTCGAAAATATGAACATCGTATTTACGTTTTACCATAAATACTCGAGTATAAGACTGTTAAATCGATCCGCTATGTCCCATATTCGTGTTGCATAATGCATGTTAAATGGATGGATGGTTTTCTTCTGTTCTCGGCCTGCAAAGCATAATATGTGATAATATTGGGTAAATACCTTTATTTATCATTTAAAACGCAATTAAAATCAATCTGCTACGTCTGATAGTCTTTATGTTTTGTTTTGATGCTTTTCAAAATGACGACCTTGTGTTGCGTAATGCATGTTAAATCTGAGAGCAATATAACTTTATCATTGCTCTCAGGTTAAAGGGATGGATGGTTTTGTTCTGTTCTCGACCTGCAAAGCATAATTTGTGATAATATTGAGGTGATCTTGATTGTCATACGACATTTGGGTGAAATCGGAGTGCAATAAACGGTGATAAATTTGTAAGTTCTCTCTGTGTGCAATAGGAGTGTTCACTTTGTTTTCAGCGGCTCCAATATGGCCGCCGTGGTCGCGAGGGAAGTCACGTGACCCGTAACGTTGCACCAAGGTAGGGAATGGCCTGTGGCATAGTGCAGCATCTCGGCCAGCGGTAATGTGTACTTGAAGGATCACCATTATGATAATCAGTGTTTCAGGACCTTTCAATAGGACACTGATAAACCCTTACACCGATATATCATGCCATAGCAGTGCGATACATTGGTATGAACATAAAATAGTCAACATTCAGATTCAGACAATTAATTCGTATATCCATTTTATTGCATTTCCAATGAGAAAAAAGAAATTCAGACAATTGCATGGTTCTTGTATATTTTATTTGGGGTTTTTCTCCTTGTCATGTTTTTTTCCCTTCCAATATATTGTTCAAGATAGTGATCTTACCACTACATTCATTTACACATCCCTGGTTACAATTGTGTAAACTTTTTTTTTTTAAGCAACCATCTTGTGAAGGGGATTACAGTTCTACTTTCCAATCCGAATTAATTTAAAATTTAAATCGCATCTTAAAATGTATATCCCACATTGTTGGTATCAGACTTGATGCTAACCTCATACATTTAATTATATAATTAATATTAGCTGAGTTAACCAAGTATAAATTGAGAGCAATTGAAGACATCTGTATCATTTAAAATATTTATGTCTGTACAGGTAAACTAAAACAAAAATCCTATTTTCAATGTACGATGCCATCGGCACCCCAAAGATAATCTTAAGATATGCCAATGGGACACTCATGGGACCCTGCCGTGTACTTTGGTATTTGCTGATAAGACTTCAGGGAAATGCATGAAACTTGAATGTTGCAGCTAAAAATTCCCAATGACCCATATGATGTCTTAAAACTGCCCAATTGTGGCTGATGAACTCCTGGTGCCCTCACGGCACCCTGGCTTGCCGGCTGATATTGTTTTAACCCCTAAGGGACTATGCTATCTAAATTTTGTTGATTGGCATGACGAACCAATTTTTTCAGGACTAGTGTATATACATACTAAATTAATAAAATATATAACCATGGTTATTCAATATGCTTAATGAACTGCTGGGGTCAAAAGTTCATGATTAAAGCAGTCTGACGTCATTATCATGATTACATTGTAACAAGTTGCACCCTTTCAGAATGTTACAAATGAAACTTTTATCTCCATAATCAGTGGAGAAAGTAGAACATTTCGCTCGCGATATGTTTTGGTCTAAATACTTGGTCTAAATACTGTCTATGATGAGTCCAAATTGTCTAAATAAAGTTGAATAACGTCAGATTCTTCAATTTATCGGGCGATATGGCGTCAAAAGACACAATGGTTTGTCGGTAACGCACAGAGCACATTTGATCTTATGGCGTCACAACTCCATCCATTATACTCCAAGGTCCAATGAAATAACTGCTGATCAGGGAAGTTCCTTTAATTTTTCAGTTGCTATTTCTAAACTTATATGAAAGCAATTCAGTCACCACAACATTCCCTTTTCTGAAAATATCAAACTGAACTGAAGCTATTTTGAGATTACAAGAATGAGACATTGGATTTTCCACGCGTTTATCAATGCCAAATAGGAACCATGGTATTACAAAATTACAATCTCAAAATAGCAAAATTCCTTCCGCTAAACTGAGGTAGTTGATCCTCACCCTCCCTCTGTTAAGCAGAGGAAGCCAATCTTCACCCTCCCTCCTCTGAACAGAGGTAGTCAATCCGCGACCTACCTCTGCCTCCAAAGTCTTATCATTGTCTTCTCAAGGAATGGGAAAATCCCCAGGTTATTAATAAATTTGGCTCCTCCCACAATGTACATCATGAGAAAAAACATGTACCATTTTGTGCATTTATAGTTTACTTAACTTCTTGGCATAAGTGAGACCAAACAAGCGACAGTTAAAAAAAAACATTCAAGAAAAACAAGAGCAAGTGGGTATCATTTAGTTTAGTTCCTTCATAAATACTCAAACAATAAATTACCTGAATATTTTCAAACACTGAACTTTGAAACAAATTCGAACATCCATGCTCATTATACACGCCATTGTCATAAGATACACGAAACTACAGTGACCGGCAACTGTCCGAAACCGGCAGATAAAACTCGGACATTTTTAACTCGGTCAAATATTTAGCATACCTTGCTGTATTAATTGCAATTGGGCTGAATGTTGTGTCTCACACGTCACCTTTTAATTCCTGTGCCTTTCAAAATGTTAGAAGTGTTTATTTGTTTTCACGGCACGAGTGATGGTGTCACTGTCAAATGACGTCAGAAGTGGTGACGTAGCCAACTTCTCCGTATAAGTCAATGGAAACTCGGACAATCTGCAGGTTTACTGAATGCACGAATTTCCCAATAATTCTGTAAATATTGAACGGATAGCATTTTTACTTCACAGGCCTTTAAGACTGACGGTCTTCTATCGATGTGAGCAGTTTTTACAAAGTTTCGAAAGGTTTTGTGAAAATCGGGAGTGAAAAACATGAAAATGTCCGGATTTGGCTGCCGGTCACTGTAGAATAAATCATGAATTTGCAACAGGGTGCATCAGACAGAGCCTTCCAAAGCTAATAAATAAAACAGAATCTATAGTCATCCAAAAACTTGAGACGCATAGTTTGAAAGGCTTTAATGATTATGTTAAAAACAGATTTCTACAAAACTATTCCAACATATGTGTCATCCCAAATTGCTATATTTATGGAAATGAAACATAGTGCCTACTATGCAATTCTTTTTATTGATATACTCTTCTAAAATTTTTATCTTTTTCTTAATCATCCATTTATTATTCTTTGATATTTGCTTTGCAGGCTGGTATAAATTATCATAGATTATCACTATCTCTAATGTTCAATGAACAAACTTATCATTATTTGTAACTTATGATAATATTATAACCCAATTATGTTTCTTTCTTCCTAATCTAAGTTAAATTAATTATAAACTCTGTCAATTGTTAAGGTTGCCTAATCAGGAGTTCTGGGTGGCTCCCATGCCAGCGACCTTTTGGTCTTAATGGGAGTCTCCTAGATCCTTTTTGTAAAGGGGTCAAATAAATAGTTTCGGAGTTCTGAGTTAGATGTGTCTGGTGATATACAGTGACCGGCAGCCAAATCCGGACACTTTCATGTTTTTCACTCCTGATTTTCACAAAATCTTTCAAAACTGAGTAAAAACTACTCACATCGATAGTAGATCGTTAACTACATATGCGTGTAGAATGAAAATGATACATGTTCAATATGTACAGAATTATCAGGAAATTAAAGCATTCTGCAAACCTGCAGATTGTCCGAGTTTCCATTGACTTATACGGAGAAGTTGGCTACGTCACCACTTCTGACGTCATTTTACAGTGACTCAATCAGTCGTGCCGTGAAAACAAATAAACACTTTGAACGTTTTGAAAGGAATAGGAATAACAAGATGAAGTGTGAGGCACTATATTCAGCTCAATTGCAATTAGTACAGAACAGTTTTACTCGATATTTGACCGAGTTAAAAATTTCCGAGTTTAATCTGCCGGTTTCGGACAGTTGTCGGTCACTGTACCTCTGAAACACATATTTTCATGATATGAATATTCAAGATCTGTGCCTGGTGGCGGGTCTCAATATGGGCAATGGAAGCAAGTTAGATTTAGGATTGAATACCTGTGTTCAGCATGGAATGATAGCTATGGAGATTTTATTTTAAAAATCATCAGCATAGACCAATGGCCTTAGAGCTATGCTGATAATTACCGTACATATGGGGGGGGGGGGGGGGGGGCGTCTTATACACGAGGGCAACCTGTGTGGTGATATAAAGGTATTTACCCAATATTATCACAACTTACGCTTCACAGGGAGACGGAGAGCGAGTCTGGAAGAAAAAAAAATGTTCAACTCAACATATGTATGCTCATACTAATAGAAAGGGAGGTGACGACTTCACTTTTCAAACTGGACAAGCAATTGGAAACATTGTCATTTTTTGATATTCAAAATACTTTATGGACTTTTTGCTTCATAAAACATTTCTATGGTTCTTAAAGTATGTTCCTGGTTTACTTTATTGCATTAAATCCCCCTACATATAAAATATGAGATGTTTGAAAATGCAGAACATGCTCATTTCTGCCAAAACGCAACTTGCATGCTTTTTTGAACTGACAAGAAATTGACATTCTCTGCTCATTAACAATGTAAACATCGAGCTCACAGACAATGTGAGTCATTTCTAATGAACTTCTATACATACTCTTATCTTTGAAGTTGGTTATTTCTGTATAAACTTGGGATTCTTGTTAATTCCAGTGCTATTTATCCATGCAATGCACTCAGGTGTTAACTGAGTCTCCATTTTGATTGAACTCTGCAGCAAATAAATTTCCTTTTACAGAAATGGGGTCAAGGGTCACCGGAAGTAAACAAACCCATGTGCTCCACATTTATACCTCAGTGATGCGCGTATTGATGCGATTTCGAATGAATACGAGCATGCCGATTATTTGTAAAGTATTGATTAGCCATCTTTAGACTGGTCCCCCATCGAGTGTCAAGAACATCGTGTATATACACAGATGGCGGCAACCAGTCTATGGCTGTACGCGCCATTTTCGGGTCACGTGACGGGGTCAAATGAGGTGCGCTTTGTTTACAAATGTTTTTATCGATAAATATCTTGTTTCATGTATCATTTAAAAAAAAATACAGTAGTTGTCTGAGGTATAAAAACAAAACATGCCTCGTCGGTCAGCTGTGTGAGCGGATTCAGTTCGTTGGTGATGGCGGACGGATACCCTAAGCCTTCGGCTCAGGGTATCCTTCCGCAATCACCAACTCACTGAATCCGCTCACCCAGCTTCCCGACTCGGTATGTTATGTTATATTATTGAAAACAAACTTTTTTCTGTTTCGTCCGAAAATTTGTAACACATTCAATTTAATTACATGGACTCCAGCTTCAAAATACCGTACAAGCAAATTGCTTTAATAAATTCTATTTTAAAATTAATAATCTATAAAACTTTATTCACTGTGGACCTGCTCTCATTACTTTTCAAAATGGCAGTTGTTTGACAACAGCATACAGGATTTTGTTGCATTCAATCAATATTAGGAATACCAGGATATAGTTCATCCATTTAATAAAGGTAATATCAACAGTGCATGTATCAAGCATATTGTGGTGAGTTTTTGCACAATTCTATCACCTATGACAGCAGAAATTCTCGAATATCTTGCCCACATAGTGGCTCAACAAGTCATGCCTTGGTTGCGTTTGACAAATTTGGAGTAAATCTGGATTTCAAGATAGTCACAGAGTGACTTAAAATCGTTTTTAACATTATTTTCTCATCGAGTGATGTGTAATTACATCATAGCTAGATAATTTTGAAGCAAAAATCTACTTTTTGACCTTGAACTAGACGAAAAAATACATTGTATCAGAAACCTTCCCACACAGAAAGACATTGTCATGTCCCTTTATATTATATATACACACATGGAAGGATAATTTTTTTTCTTTATCTTCCAGACTTGCTCTCTGTCTCCCTGTGTTACGCTTTGCAGGTCGAGAATTTCTCCACGTCCTTGACCTTAACGTCAAAACAAAGTGTTTTGATTACAAACTTTCGTATTTTCGAAATAACGAATATCGGACATAGAGGATCAATTTTAATTGCATTTTAAATGATAAATAAAGGCATTTACCCAATATTATCGCTTTTAACAAACCATTCAATTCTATACAGCCAGTCTTTGATGTCTTCCCATTCAGTGGTGTGAAAATTAGAAAAATATTACTGATTCCAATTATCAGCGTTCACAGCGTTTCGTCATTTTTTCCACTGCTTTGAGTCATACCTTCCCTTTGACAGAAATGCTTTCACACACAGATCATTTTTAATTGCGTTTTAAATGATAAATATATATATATTAATATTTCAATATTAATAGACAAATAAGTAGAACGTAAATATGTCCGTGACGTCCTTGACCTAAACGTAAAAATGCGCAACACGAGCCAAGGATCCATCATTGCGCAATATATTAATATTTCAATAGGCTGATTGCCGATCCCCATGTTTTTTTTTTTTCCCCATTGAAAAGTACACACCGGAAATGTACAACTTTACTATATTTAATCATTTAGGGGCCCACCACTAGCAACTTCGTTAAAAATTGAGATAGAGATGTGAAACTTGGGCAGAGTATGTTATAGAATGTTGTGAACAACATATCACTCAGCAAAAAAAATATTTTCCAATATGCATTTTTAGTATTTTCGAGAAGGAAATATTTAAAAAAAATACCAACCAGCTACACTTTGGGATTTTGGCTGTCAGCTGTTATTTTTTACCAGCTGGGAAAGTTTCTAGCTCAGAATTTGTATGGGATTGACCGCTGTTAACTTTGTTCGTGGATGTTTGTCAATGCCAAAATTTTTTTAACAGCTGGTAATGAGCCAATTTATTTAATAAATAATTAAATGTTAAAAACTTATAATTACAGTAGAAATATCATTGGGCTTGAACAATCTTTGTCAATTAGTGTTCATACAATATAATTTATTTTTTATTTTGCCGTTTTCAATGGCGAAATTGCCAGTTGGTGTCAAAATCTCAATACTTTACCAGCCAGCAAATTAAATTCATCAGTCTGTCAGCTAGGCCATTTTGAAATGTCAAATGTATTTTGAGCCAGCTGATTCATACAAACAAAAGTTCCCAGCTGGTAAACATACCAGCTGGAAATGAAATGCATTAGTTACAAGCTGCAAGCCAGAAAAGTGTGCATATTGGTTCTTTTTGAATATCATATAGTGGTGGGCCCCTGATCATTGGTCGGAGAGATTGGCAGGGGGCCTATGCAAGTTAATACGCTCAAATTGTTTTCGAGCCAAAAATAAGAGCTTGTCCCCGTCACTCCCGCTTTTTAAAATGACAACCTCGTATTGCGTAATGCATGTTAAATGGATGGATGGTTTTGTTCTGTTCTTGGCCTGCAAAGCGTAATGTGTGATAATATTGGGTAAATATCATTTAAAATGCAATTAAAATCAATCCGCTACATCCGATATCCATTATTTAAAAAATACACACATCGTATTTACATTTTACCGTAAATACTCGTGTATAAGACCATTAAGATCTTGTTGCGTAAACATATTTACGTTTCACTTTTAAAATGGCCGCCAAACTTGAATGGTAGCAGTGCCAATGTCTTGAGAAAAAAACAACTCATCTTATATTCGGAAATTGATCTATTCAAGCAAATAACCTCTATTTTTTGGGGGAGTCGTCTTATACAAGAGTCGTCTTATATACAAGTAAATATGGTATGTTAGCAATGTTTATGAACATTACCCGGAAATTGCTTTATAAATGATCATTTCCTAGACCAGACTTGAGTAGATGATAATTTGCCCAATCAAAATGCATGACATATTAAACTTGGTCCCAACTTATCTCGATTATCATTGGCTAATATTTGTTATGTTATTCAAAATGGCAGCCACTTTGGCGGTTCAATGGTAGCTGCTGGATTTTTTTTAATATTCAAAACAAAATGGACAAAAATCTGAGCCGAATGGAAACAGATAGAATTGATCCCCTGAAAATACATCTTACCTATTTATAGCTAAGAAGTCTGACCAGTAGTTTCAGAGGAGAAGATAAAAGTTGATGGACAAAATGACAGAAAATCCCCCCCACATCAATGCAGAAGCTATACTTCAAATAGCTAAAATCTGGGAGAAAATTCTAAATGCATGAAAACTTCACCTTTTCTGTGAATAGATACGAATTCAACCTAGTAGTTTCAAAGAAAGTCAAAATTGATGAACAGACAGAATAGCATAGCAAATAATGTGCAGATCACTAAATATCTATTTAAAGATTTCAACATTTTTGACTAGTCAAGTCCTTGCTTTTCACTTTTTTTAGTATCAACCAGGAATACTGTCCCGATATTATTTTTTTAACTCATGTCAGTTAATTTAAAATCATTTTTGTCCCAAAATAAAATGGCCAGCCTTAAAAACAACCCACCATTCCTTAAGAATATTATTGGAAGTGATTAGATAAACAATATATGAACTGTCTGCTATTTGGAATAGCAGACAGTTCTTCCTGAAGTCATTTTAGTCATTTCAGTCATTTTAGCAAATTCATAGGTTAAATTACTCTGCTAAATGGAGGTAATCAATTCTCTACCTACCTCTGCCTCCAAAGCCCTATCATTGTTTTCCAAAAGGAAATGAAAAACCGCAAGTTATAAATAAATATACAAATAGGCTCCAACCCCAATGCCTATCAGACTCTCTGTGAAGTATGTCAGAGACCTATGGCAGAAAATAAGTTAATTTTCTTGTGCAGTATGGCTAATTTTCAACTAGCCTTCAGGACCACTTTAACACCTTAATCTGAAACACAGTGAATAAACACAGTGAATACATGAAGTACTTCCAATGAAAGGTTCTTGAGAAATAGCCAGACAAATGTTGAAAGTTAAGGTCATGGTAGCAAGGTCAATTTATACTTGTCCCATAATACCAACTTAAATTTGTCTCAAAAGTTATAGATAAAATTCATTTAAAATTGCATACCTACACCTTAAAGTTTTCTATTTACTGCAGATGAACCACCAACTTTGGTTGCAGATAAATAGCTCAAACAAAAATGTGAACTTTATTGAAATTGCAAACAAGGCTGACCTGTAGATAGTGTAGATAGTGCATAGTTATATAATTTCAAAGGTTAAATTTTAAATTATAGCTAAAATTATGTTGTGTAAAATATTTGAAAAGTATGTTGATAATCAAGGTACTTAGCTCACAGTATATCTGTACATGAAATAAGAGTTGATATATTGCAAAATGTTAAAGCATTCGTGAAATGAGGTTTTCAATCACTTTTTCCTCGCATAATGCAAATATTTTTACCCCAAGCTTTGTGATCAAATGTCATTACCCATCATACTTCCTCTACATAAATTTATGTCTGTGCCATTTGCTAAAATCCAAATCATCCATTGGACACTTTGCCAACAAACTTTGTTTGGCTGACCAGTGATCTAGTGCAAACACCTGCTTAGTAAAGTTTTGCAAATAATGGGGCACCTTCAGGTTGGAACAATGGAGTGATTTGGCACATTTCATTTAAGCATACCTCAAACCTCTGTAAAACTGCCTGTGACCTCTGTGATATCATGATTGCTTTAAACACTTGGTAACATTTTAATATCCAGTATTTTAAAAAAGGAGTTCAAGTTCATGTTTTTAATATAATAAATTGTGGGCCATCAGGAGGTGTGTGTATGGTAGAAATCTAGAGATTGTAATTGAAATACGTGATAAGAAATAACAAGAGTTTTTGGTGAAATTGTGAAGCCTGTGACCTTGAGAAAAGATTCAAGGTCATATTTGAGATACTCCTATCATAGGCCTTTATATTTTGACCATGCAACTAAAAAAGCTGATAAGATACAGCAAAAAGTTTTGTTGACACATGCATTGATGCACACACTAACACATCAGTGGAACCTGATATTATAGCTCCCACACCTCGAGGATGGCAAATGTTTTAAAGTTATGAGATACATATTTTTTTTTTAATTGGTGCAGATAACCTTGAAAATTTCATGAAGTCACCCAACATCAACTTATTAAAGCCCTTCTCCAAAGTGTCATCAATTCATTTCTTTTCAAACTTTGTGGAGAATGGGCTGAAATAAGGGTTTATCCACATAAAACACACAATAAACAGTTTGACTTATATCAATGTACAATAGATACTCATATATTTCAAACACTTAAATACGATTGCCCAAACAAGGCCAAAGAATGAAAATCCATACCATAAATCTGAAAAATTTAATATAATTTATGCTCTGCATGGCGAGGTAGAGTCATATACTACCTCTGCCACAATTTTGTATGACTGTTGAGGGGTGTTCAAATATTTGTGACCTTTGAATCGACCTGTGCTGTTTTTTTCTGCTCGTTTCATATATTGTGATGATAATTTTATTTTTTATGATTTTCATTATAATAAAGTGCCACAAAATACATCCCAGTGGCATTTTGAAAACAATATTGCAAATATGACATGTTTACAACCTCATCTATCGATTTTGAAAAAAAATCTGAATCTGAATAATGAACTGTGAAAAGTGAATAAGTAACAATCTTCACACAAATTTTTTGTTTTGGTTAGAAAGTGAGTGCACCTGATGTGTGTGCGAGTATAAGCCAATTGGGTGGGCATTGTGAGTGCACATGTGCAAAGCCCACCAACTCCACAATTGTCTGTGGATTATGCAATCAACCTTGCGGAATAGGTTGAGACAATGTCATGCCTATTGTGGCAGAGGTAATATACGACTACCTCGCCATGCAGATTGTTGTGAGACCGTGTTTTCAGTAAATTTTATCTTTCTTTCATTATCATTAACATGAAATAATTATTATTGTTATCAGTTTTCTTTTCATTTTATATGCTTGTATTTTATCTGTTTGCCAAAAAAAAAATCAATTCCCTCTGTTCTGACATGAATATCGCTTGAATAAAATGATATAAAGATTTCACCTTTGTTTTCTATAAAAGTTACAATTTTGTTTTCTATAAAGTTACAATTTTTGGTACTTTCTACATTCACAAAAAAAAATTATAAATGTTCTGACAGGTATTTCGCTCAAATAAAACCCCAATTTAGAGATTTCATCTTTGTTTTCCACAGAAAGTTATTTTTTTAATTTACTGGGTTTGCAAAAAAAAAAAAAAATCAATTATAAATGTTTTGACATGTATATTGCTCATATAAAACCCCAATTAGAACATTTCAACTTTGTTTTCTGCATAAAATCATTTTTTTAGATTTTCTACGTTTGTACAAACATAGGCATCAGAGATGCCTACGCTCAGCCCTGGTAACTTACTCTACAACATTTGCTCTGTACAATATTTTGTAAACAAAACGTCACTGCACCAAGGCAAATTGATGCAGGGGTAAAAAAAACCATAATAGTGCACATCTACTTCCTTTGATAGCTTATGTGTGTCAAGTATCATGAAACTGTCATCATTTACTATAGAATTATTGAGATGATGAGCCTGTGATCTTGAAAAGCAGGTGAAGGTCACCAACCATCAACCTCCTCTTGGGTCTTCAACAGATGATAATGTGTGTCAATTCTCATGAAACTGCCATCATTTGTCCTTGAGTTATTGCAATGACGTGAATTTGACATAATTGACCCTGTGACCTTGAAAAGTAGGTGAAGGACATGTTCCATAAAAAAAGTCTGAGTTGTTCATCAGATGCTTATGTGTGTCAAATCTCATAAAGCTGCCTTCATTTGTTCTTAAGTTATTGCAATGATGAGGATTTCAAATAATTGTCCCTTTGACCTTGAAAAGTAAGTGAAGGCCGTGTTTCATAAAGGAAAGTCTGATGTCTTCATCAGATGCTTATGTGTGTCAAATCTCATAAAGCTGCCATCATTTGTTCTTGAGTTATCGTGATTCTTGGGATTTCATATAATTGTTCCTGTGACTTTGGAAAGTAAGTGAAGGTCATTCTTCATAAAAAAAGGTCTTGAGGTCTTCACCAGATGCTTTTGTGTATCAAGTCTCATAAGCTGCCATCATTTGTTTTTGAGTAATAGCAATGATAGGGATTTCACATAATTGTCTCTGTGACCTTGAAAAATAGGTCAAGGTCACCATCCATCAACTCGTCCCAGATTTTCACCAGATGCTTATATGTGTCAAGTTTCATGAAGATGCCATCCATCCATCCATCCATCAATCCATCCATCCACACACACAAACACACACACACACATACGTCAGGAGTACTGCAATACCCTCATCCTGAATACACAGGGGCTGAGGGTAAAAAAAAACAATTCAATTCTTTTTATTCTAATGTGCATATCTCAGTAGGTACTTAAACTGAAATTACATACTGTCGACCAGGGGAATGGTCGAACATGCAAGTGACTGCATTTTCATTAAAAGTTGAGAAACTATGAGGCAATTGCTTGGGACACTGGCCATCTTGAACATGTTTGCTTATCTGTTTGTGAGGCTCCTGCTGTGAACATTACACTCAGAAACCCCAACTGGCCAATATCCAAGACAGCTCAAAAAGTTAGATTTTCTTAAATATTTTCTCATGGTATTATCTGGCAAAAATAAGGATGGGACCCATGATTTTACTGTTTTATAACATTGCCAGATGTGTTGGGAAACATAAAATATCAAAATTTCCAGAATGGTATGGATTTCTAAAAATTTCAGATGGAGACCCTTTTTTAATGGAAGTACATATTGTCTGTCCTAAAGGCAATCAACTTTATTATCTTATGCAGTCCTAAAGGTTAACTCTACATTATTTAATCTCCTTTATTACTTTTGGCTGGTTGTTTGGATTTTATGGAAGTATTATATGTTGAGTTGAACTCCAAAGGTTGCCAGTCATCATCATCATCATCATCATTATCATTCTGATCCCAGACATCATTGTCCCACCCGGAGTCCTCAATGGTCCCCTCACTGTTACCACCACCTATTACACCAAAGTCTATCAGATTTCCTGTTGCAGCTTCAGCATTTTTGGTTTTGGAGGTGCTTTGTTTTTTTTGTTTAATTTTGTCTTTTGAAGATTTTATATTATTTGATATAGGGACATTGTCCCAACCATCATTATTCCAATCATTCTCCCCGTCTGTAACATTGGGTGCTGGGGTTTGATTACTCCATTCCTCCCATGCAGTGTCCTCTTTGTCCATCTTGGATAACTGCTGTTTATGACTGGGTCCAGTGCATCCCCAGTCATCTCTCTCACCCCATCCAGACCATCCATCATCCTTTTCTGGACTTGCATCATCTAGTAATGGCTTCTGGTTGCCATCACCAAATCCCCTGAAATTATTTTCAATTCTTTCAAATCTCCTCTATTTGTTATCTTTTGAGATAGATTACTAAATAATTAGTAAATTATTATCCAAAATCGTAGCTTATTGTGCTTTAACTTTATCATACCACTATAATTTCTCAAACTGAATAGTAACATTACAAGTGAAAACCTTTCACACATTAACATGGTACTGCTATAAAGTTATTAAAGGTATTTGTCAGGGTGCCAAAAAGGTGATTGTTTTCACAAGGAGTATGAAAAACTATTTTTGCATATATATTTTACTTAAATCTTGACACTTGTGTCGCATAAAAAAGGCAATTTAGGAAAGTAAGAAAAAATATTCCTCATTCAGTGTTGATATTGTGATTAGTCAGTTTTGGCCCGATCAAAGGCAAGAAAAATAAGTGCAATTAGTGGGTAGCATTTAGTTTAGATGTGTCTGATGATACACTTCTGAAATACATATTTTCATAAAATGACTATTCATGATTTGCTGCAAGTGGTGGCTGTGAATGTGGACAATGGAGGTATACAGTTCGGTACCTGGTCAAAACAATCGCAATATCAAGTGGACCGCGGCATTGAACTGCCACATTTAACCACGGTCAACCGGCTGAATTTGGATATTTTATCAATGTAAATTATCTACAAGTGTCAGTTGCCAATCTTAATATTGGTAAGCTACTTTCCGCCGTAATTAGACCTCATGTTCGGCATATAATTCTGTGAATATTCTCACTTTTCACCCAGGCCCACCATTAGAACTACGCATTCAAGTTTGGCGGCCATTTAATCTTCCAAAACGTAAATAAAATGCATTTCTAAGCAAAGTTAAGGCTCACATATTCTCTAATTTACAATTGTAGGTAATGTACATTGATAAATTGCCCAGATTGAGCAGCTTGACCGCAGTAAATGTGACAGTCAATATCGCGGCTAGGGTGTTCCAAAATATCACATTTTCATCATAGAGCTAAGCACATTTGCATTCCCATTCCTATCGACTACAAAATAAAGTTCTGAAAATTACAACTCTCTACATAGATGGCTTCCTTCTTGGAATTGACCCTGAAAAATGGCTCGAAATACTGAAAATCGCCAATTTTTGCCTTTCTTGTCATATTTTTTAGTCAACCTCTTGAATTTTATTTACATGATAAGACTTTGGAAACTGGACCAGAATATCAATATTATGTGCAGCATCAGTCTTAAAGTACCATTTGTCAATTTAGTATTTATTTATTCATATTCAAATATATGAAAAGTACATTAACAGTCATAATCAGTACATGTTCTAGGTGCTACATGACTAAGATACAATCATAACAACTGTATTGAACAAATTTGAACAAATTTGAACACTCTGAACAACCTCTACGAAACTACAAAAAGTCATCCATATTAACTATTTGCTTTTTTGTTAAGTTGTGAAAATCTAGGATTTGGTGGTGGTGATTTACAATGAACAATATGCGACCCCATCTGACTGCATTCTTCGCATAGTTCACATACTCAGTCACGTCTTTAATAGACTTTCTGCACAGTCATTTACCACTTCTAGTCCATCCACTAGATTCTTGAATCTATCATATGATGGAACTCCCATCCAATCCTGGGGAGGGAGCTGCATCCAGTCAGTCTGCACATCAAAGCAATTCAATCATGAGCCAAGATCTTTCTCCAGCAAACTGACATAATGTACTCTATCGAGAAATTAATTGGAATTTATATCTTAAAAAAGGAATAGAAAATAGCAATTGTTTACTTTACACATTTAAATTTCTTTATTAACAAAGTCTTACAATAAATAATACATTCTCCAATTACAATTATCACTATTATCTATTCAAAACTTACATTTACATAAATTATTATTGAAAACCATTATTTTTTTAAACTTTGCATGCTGGTTTAAAAGTTGAATTGCACTTGGTCTCTTAGATAGAGACATTCTCCTTGAAGAATTGGTATCTGTAAAAGATCAAACAAATTTAAATATTATTTGAAGTATAGAGAAAACCCTTCAGGGCCTCTTTTTTGGGCCATATTTTATCCAGGTCACAGGAAGTTAGGCAGAAAGGGAGGCTCCAAATGGGAGATTTCAAATGAAAAATATTGTAACATTCATTTACATGTCTAAAACAGAATAAATATAAATAAAACTACCTGATATACATGAATAGATAACAACTATTGGATATCAAAGCACTCATCTTCACAAAGTATCAAGAAGTACACTTACCAACTTCGATCTGTGCACAGGTGGGTGACCTGATGATGAGTGATGTGCTCTTCTGCTACCAACTCACTTGACCATCCTACAAATGACACTCCAATGTCCTCCTCACCCACAGATGTAATTTTTCCAATCTCCCAATGACCATAGTGGTCCACAGCTTGAACCTTTGCTCCCACAGCAAATTGATGGGCCATGATCACAAACATTTACTCACATTCATCCATTGAATTAAACATTTGGCGCCAAAACATGCTGTGCTATTGCGCAACCGCATATACGTCCGCAAAAAGTAGTCCAGAGAAGATTTATTAATCAACAAGCAAATTTACTCCAAAATACATTTTGACATTTGAATTAAGCAATATGTTTGAGTTTTACATCATTTTTGTAATTAGTAAGAGTATATAACAGGAATTACATGACATGTCACAGGCGTAGTGATATTGACCTACTTCTGGGTGTGAATTCAACATCCTGTCCTAATTCAAAACAGGGATACTCCAGAAGTATGATTAGACCTGGGTCTACTATTTTATACCTCAGTGATGCGGGTATTGACGAGATTTCCAATGAATACGAGCATGCCGATTATTTCGTAACGTATTGATTAGTTGGAACTATTTTGCGTCGGCCATCTTTAGACTGGTCCCCCATCAAGTATCAAGAACATCGTGTATATACACAGATGCCGGCAACCAGTCTATGGCTGTACGCACCATTTCGGGTCACGTGACGGGGTCAAATGAGGTGCGCTTTGTTTACAAATGTTTTTAACGATAAATATCTTGTTTCATGTATCATTTAAAAAAAAATACAGTAGTTGTCTGAGGTATAAAAACAAAACATGCCTCGTCGGGTCAGCTGTGTGAGCGGATTCAGTTCGTTGGTGATGGCGGACGGATACCCTTCCGCAATCACCAACGAACTGAATCCGCTCACCCAGCTTCCCCGACTCGGTATGTTTTGTTATATGATATGTGGGACCAGGGCATAGGAAAGTAGTGCTTGATAATTTCCTACTCCCCCTTATTATACATGATAATAACGAGATGCAGATCACATTAGACATAAAATGAATAGTGCTATTTAATAGTACAATAATGGCTTGATTTTTCGAAGTTATTAGAAAAATAATGAGAATAATTCAAGGGACTATATATTGATCTTTGCTGTCAGGGGCTCATTCCTATATTTCCATGTTCTGTTCTTTGTTTTCAAGATAAGTGGCGCTTTAACAGATCATAGCAAAAAATTTCAATGGTCAACCTCACTTCATACTCTGCTTTTAGAAAGATGAATATTTTTGCCATCTGATAAATATTGTTCAAAATACCCTAGGTTGATACATATATTTTTTATGAATTTTTGAAGGTGAGGCATTTACAATGGTTTTCAATGGGACATAGTAATAGTGGTCCGAGGCCTAATAGGCAAACATCATGGAGTTTCACTTTCAACTGTGAATCTTTTGAGCAGTGATTTGTCAATTAATATAGTAAATTTATGTAAATAGGAAATAGATCCAGTGTAGTTTAATCCATATCAGGTCCCTTTTTGCCTGATATAATGTATGACAATGCCAACAACCCCTATAAACCTCTATATTGAAGTGCATGCTCTATTGGCACCTGGACCACATACTGCACAAGTCAATAGGTGTATTTTATATAATAAATATGCACAACAGAGAGAGTTTACAATGTGTAGATGTGTAAGAAAAAACTGTATAAAATGTCTATTGTGAACTTCATGCTCATCAAATAGGCAAAATTCATGCTCTCAGACTCTCTGTTTTCTGCATAACATCCTAATATATTGCTCTAAGAGGGATCTCTATTCTTTATATTCATAAATTATGCATAAAATCAGAAGGTAACATTCAAATTTAAATAATTTGCATAATAAAGTATCATTTGGTAATCTTTATCCTATGATATTGGCACAAAACAACATTTTACAGCACAAAATAGCATTTTTTCATGATTTCTTAAAAAGTTTTGATTTTTTTTGGTGTTAAAAAATTCGTTTACGTACTTATGTAAAATTTAGACATGTGCATCCCTACTTTACAATTTAATTCTGAAAGTTTGAAGTCAATATAAAATGAAATACCAGTTTTAATCATCCCTTATTGTGTGGCACCAAAATGCGCTGAATGGTACTCTAATCTGGCAAGACCAGGGGAGCCAATAGGTAGCACTATGGTATATAGGTAAGCATGCATGCTTGTTCTAACACCTGCACTTAATTAGGGTAATATCATAGATGACTATAATTGGCATAAAGTTGCATTTAGGTCTATATTTGATCTCTATTAGACCTGAGTCTACTATTTGATATGTGGGACCAGGGCATACGAAAGTAGTGCTTGATAATTTCCTACTCCCCCTTATTATACATGATAATAACGAGATGCAGATCACATTAGACATAAAATGAATAGTGCTATTTAATAGTACAATAATGGCTTGTTTTTCGAAGTTATTAGAAAAATAATGAGAATAATTCAAGGGACTATATATTGATCTTTGCTGTCAGGGGCTCATTCCTATATTTCCATGTTCTGTTCTTTGTTTTCAAGATAGGTGGCGCTTTAACAGATCATAGCAAAAAATTTCAATGGTCAACCTCACTTCATACTCTGCTTTTAGAAAGATGAATATTTTTGCCATCTGATAAATATTGTTCAAAATACCCTAGGTCGATACATATATTTTTTATGAATTTTTGAAGGTGAGGCATTTACAATGGTTTCAATGGGACATAGTAATAGTGGTCCGAGGCCTGATTGCTTTTCCCTAAACGCAGCTTATTTTTCACCGATTTTGAAAATTAAAAAAAGGGAGGAACTTATTTTTTATACAGCTGTCATATTTTTTAACAAATTTACCGGCAGTCAGATCTCTTATCAGTGACTATCTGTGTGATAAGTGAAAGTGTACACACAAAATTAACTCGCTAACCACAGGGTTTTGGTCGGTGGTTACCCCGAGTCAAGGCAAGCCCAACTCGGGAAATCTGCCTCATGGCTGTCCCTGGTAATGCAAATGGTACTTTAAGACTGATGCTGCACATAATTTTCAGTATTTTGAGCCATATTTCAGGGTCAATTCCAAGAAGGAAGCCATCTATGTAGAGAGTTGTAATTTTCAGAACTATATTTTGTTGTCGATAGGAATGGGAATCCAAAAATGTGCATAACTCTGATGAAAAAGTGATATTTTGGAACACCCTAATCGCGGCCCACTTGCTATCGCGGTGATTTTGACCATAATTCTACAGTTCACAACCCTTCTGCTGTTCTGAGAACTGAGCATGTGCAGAATATGAACTTCCTGCTTACTGGTCGCCATATTGAATTTAAGTCGTTGAACAAAACAGAGAATATTTTAGATGCACATTTAATGGGGAAATGTTTAACATTAAAACATTTTTGTATGTCCCGTTGAGAAAACAAACTATTATTCACAGTTTGCATGTATTATTAATGTCTCTTGATGATTATTTTCCTTGAAAACACAGTTAAAAGGCTTTGTTTACATGGGCGAAAATATGTGTAATTGACTGCATAAACATTACTCCCGGAAGTGGTGAAAAGAGGGTGCTCTCTTGTGTTTGAGCGATAAAAGGTGAAAGATCTGTGAACTGTACAGGTTGGTTGAAGATCACTACCTCTGTTTAGTAGTGCTCTATTGTTTATATATCAGACCGGGAGAAAGCAAAAGAGGATCAGCAGATATTGAAAGCTAAGAAAGGGAAGGTAAAAGGTAAATATTTTGGTCAGGAAATAGTAAACCTTTAAACTTAATCATCTTTTGGGTAAAAAAAATATATCTAAATTGATTAGATTGACATAACTGAGCATATATATCATGGTAGTCTATATGTGGTCACTTTGTGATTGTTGACAGTAGTCACCTGATGTTTGACTATTTTGTACATTTTAAATATGAACTTCAGTAACTGCAACATGTTTCACTTACTTTGGTCCATTCTTGGTTGATCCAGTGCCGAGAAGGGATGTCCCTTCTCCAGGTGAGCCTTCAACTGATTTTAATGTGGTTGGTTTGTCTGTGAATATGGAGGAAAAATTACTCCAACCTTTGAAACTAGCTGACTGCATCTACAAAAATAAACCAACATAATATTTAAAAACCTCAAAATAATCTCCCAAAACCTGATAGGGCCATGAAAAGTTTTCATATCCTCAGCAATATTTAAATTATTCAAATACCTCTGACCAAATGTGGCAAAGGTCATTTGTTAGTTTGGGGGATGTGCAGGCCATATTACTGCAAGTGGGTCATATTGCCTTCCCAATCTCCCATGTCACACGCCGTTGGTCGCTAGGTGGCGCCACGCATTCCGGTGAGTCAAATAATAACGGTACTGTGAAGCTCTCACTGATTTCCCATTTATTTCGCCTAGAATCCACAAAATTGAACAAACTTTTTTTATTTATATCATAATTCCACGAGGGATCTAAATATGTTGGTCTTGTGATGCTCTGCACAATATTTATTATGATAAATGATCGTTAATCGGGACATGTTGCTGTCAGGAAGACATGACACCTGACAGCTCAGAGCAACAATTTCAGATGAAACAAAGGTTACAAAGAATCCCCCTTCAAAGCTTGAGCTGGGAAACAATTACAGAAAAAGCTTCACATCAAAGCCACTTAAATTTTATTTATCTCGATGTCATATTTTCATTAAGTTCACCATTATTTTTGTTTTGTCTCACTGGTTTCAAAACTGGTTTTGGTTTGCTGATAAGTGGTGTAGTTTTTTCAGATATCTTCAAAATAGTGATTTCTTGTTATCAGCTGTCAGTTACAGGCTCACACTAAATTTGTAGTGCCACCTATGTGCAAGCAATAATTGGGATTTTTGGGAAGGAGAATTACTGTAACCGTGATCTAATTGCAGAGGTAAAACATAACCCCATGGGTTGATAGCTCTCCTGACTTGAATGAAAACAAATGAACTGAGAAAAAGTGCAACAAGCAACCAGGTTGTGATTTTCCATACAAGATCCTAATTCAGTTTTGATGAGATATTCATTAAAGCATTCATGAAACCTGCAAGGTTCCAGGCGATTTTACAGTGGTTTAAGGTATCTGAAAACAATATATGATCTTAAAATTGACATACATACAGGTTATCTGTCTGAAATCCACTAAAGAACATCTGCCCTGAAAATTATGATTTTTTGTGACCACCAAGTACTGCCAGTACTAAACAGGAAGTGTGTTGTGTGACCTTGACCTTTGAACTGTCAGGGGGCTCCTAAGTCACAGGAGGTGTTGTTTACCAATTGTCAAAATTGGAGCATCACATTTTTGGCCATTTTTTCCACTAATTAGAGAATGAATTGGAAGATAACACTTATCATAATGATAGTGCCTTTTCTTGGCTTTCTTTTGGTGGTAAAATTATTAAAAACGGATGAATATTTATGAAGTTGTAAATGAAGAAAAATCATTATTTTTTATATTATATATGTTTGCAAAAAAAAGTTTTTAAAAATTCTATACAGCCCAGCTTTTAAGGTAGAATCCATGCAGCCTTTGATGTCTTCCCATTCAGTGGTGTGAAAAACCCCAAATTTCATCAAAGAGGGTCAAATCATAAATTTTACTGATACCAATTATCAGCATTCACAGTTTTGCCATTCAAAGTCCTTGTGATTTAAGGCCATGCCAGTGATCAAAGGGTTTAATGTCACTTTTTCAATATCACGACCTTTAAGTTAAGGGGGATTCCATGCAGCCTTTGAGTCATGTCTTCCCTTTTTGACAGAAAAGTTTTCACATGCATAAGATACTTTTCAAATAAATAGTATTCTTTTCCCATAAATGATATATCTTTCACAACCATAAGATATTTGTCACAACCATAAAATATTTGTCACAACCATGAGTTATTTCATTGATATTTGTCACAACCATAAAATATTTGTCACAACCATGAGTTATTTCATTGATTCAAATAATATTAAAATAATCTTATGTTGTTGTGAAGTATTGCCTTTCCAAACTCGTACGTCATACGCCGTTGGCCACTAGGTGTCGCCACACGTTCCGGTGAGTCAAATATTAACAGTACTGTGAAGCACTCACTGATTTCCCATTTATTTCAACTAGAATCCATAAAATTGAACAAACTTTTTTTTTATCTGTATTAAAATTCCACGAGGAATCTAAATATGTTGGTTATGCATTGCTCTGTACAATATTAGTTATCGCAAATGATCGTTAATCGGGACGGAGCTGTCAGGAAGATATGACACCTGAGAGCCTCGGACCCGGGGCCTCGGAGCAACAATTTTAGATGACACAAAGGCTACAAACAATTCCCCTTCAAAGCTTGAGCTGGGAAACAATGACAAAAAAAGGTCTTTGATCATAAGATTCAAATGATTTTGGATGACAATGGTGTGAAAGTGTATGATTGTCTGACTGAAGTGACTCGTCACCATGAACAACTCGTCACCTTGGCTTGGTGTGACTGCCTCACTACGCATCAAAGACACTGAAGTTTTGTTTATCTCGATGTCATTTCTTCCAAAAGTTGTCTACTATCTTCGTATTATCTTACTGATTTCAAAACTGCTTTCGGTTTTATGATAAATGGTGTAGTTTTTAAGATATCTCCAAAATAACGATTTCTTGTTATCAGCTGTCAAGTACAGACCCACACGAAATTCGTAGCGCCACCTATGTGCGTGCGATAATTGGGGATTTTCGGGAAGGAGATTACTCTACCCTGTTGTTGTTTCCCAAGCTGGACAGGTGCATAACTGGTAACTCATTAGGTGTTTACACAAGATCACAGACCAGCTAAACAAAGCTTGTTGACAAAGTGTTCAATTGCTGGTGTAGTTTTCAGCAGACAGCTGACCAACTTTCAAGTGCCACAGAAAGTTGTTAACAGGGAATATTTTGGGTACTACTACATAAAAGCACTGTTTAGGGTATAAACATTCATGTTATGTAAAGAAAATATGTCTGAAAGTCAGGTTTCATGAATGCTTTAATATTTGGTAAATCATTATCTTGTTACCAATGCAATATTCATGCACAAAATTTGTGATTTTTTCTAAATCTAATAGCTATCACTAAGTTGTCAAGGAGGCTGCCATTTTGAATAACATAGCCAATGAGAATCAAGATAACAAGTTGGGGCCAAATTTGATATGTAACATGCATTTTGATTGGTCAAAATCATCATCTGCTCAAGTCTGCTTCACTTTTAATGGTTGTGAGATTTTGCATGCACACAAATTTTGAATTCAAGGTCAATGTGTCAAGGACAAAGGTCACATGACTAAGAAAGTATTACGAAGCAAGGCTATGACCTAAGACATTTCTGTATACCAAGTTTTAATTTCTTCTTATAAGTGGTTGCTGAGATATGCTCCTTACAAAATTTGTGACATCAAGGTCACTGCACTAAGCTCAATGGTGACATCACTGAGAATTTAAGGAATCTGAATCTTCAACTCTCTATCTAGCTCTGTATAAAATATGAAACATAAATTAATGGCAGTTTTGGAGAAGAAGATTTTAAAACATAGTGTTGGTATATAACAGATATGAAGTGCATTTAATTCACTTCTAATGGTTATGATGTGGCAAGTTCACAAATTTTTAATTCAAGGTCAATATGTCAAGGTCAAAGGTCACATGACTAAGAAAGTATGACGAGGCACGGCTATGACCTAAGACATTTCTGTATTCCAAGTTTTAGTTTCTTCTTATAAGTGGTTTCTGAGATATATTCCTCACAAAATTTGTGACATCAAGGCCACTGCACTAAGGTCAATGGTGACATCACTAAGATTTGAAGGAATCTGAATCTTCAACGCTCTATCTACCTCTGTATTAAATATGAAACAAATATTACTGGTAGTTTTGGAGGAGAAGAATTTTAAACACAGTGTTAGTATATAACAGATATGAAGTGTTTTTATTCACTTCTGATGGTTGTGATGTGGCATGTTCACAAATTTTGAATTCAAGGTCAGTATGTCAAGGTCAAAGGTCACATGACTAAAATTGTATGACAAGGTACAGCTTTAACATAAGACATTTCTGCATACCAAGTTTTAATTTCCTCTAATAAGTGGTTTCTGAGATATGCTCAGTACAAAATTTGTGACCTCAAGGTCACTGCACTAAGGTCAATGGTGACATCAATGAGAATTGAAGGAATCTAAATCTTCAACTCTCTATCTAGCTCTGTATAAAAAGTGTTGGTATATAAAAGATATGAAGTGCATTTAATTCACTTCTAATGGTTATGATGTGGCTTGTTCACAAATTTTGAATTCAAGGTCAATGTGTCAAGGTCAACGGTTACATGACTAAGAAAGTATGATGAGGCACAGCTATGACTTGAGACATTTCTGTACACCAAGATTTAATTTCTACTTATAAGTGGTTGCGGAGATAAGCTCCTTTCAAAATTTGTGACATCAAGGTCACTGCATGCACTAAGGTCAATGGTGACATCACTGAGAATTGAAGGAATCTGAATCTTCAACTCTCTATCTAACTCTGTATTAAATATGAAACAAATATTACTGGTAGTTTTGGAGGAGAAGATTTTTAAACACAGTGTTAGTATATAACAGATATGAAGTGTTTTTTATTCACTTTTGATGGTTGTGATGTGGCATGTTCACAAATTTTGAATTCAAGGTCAGTATGTCAAGGTCAAAGGTCACATGACTAAAATTGTATGACAAGGTACAGCTTTAACATAAGACATTTCTGCATACCAAGTTTTAATTTCCTCTAATAAGTGGTTTCTGAGATATGCTCAGTACAAAATTTGTGACCTCAAGGTCACTGCACTAAGGTGACATCACTAAGATTTGAAGGAATCTGAATCTTCACCTATATATCTACCTCTATATAAAATATGAAAGATATAGTACTGGTAGTTTTGGAGGAGAAGATTTTTAAAGAAATGTTGACAGACTGACGGACAGACGGACCGACGGACAGACATTTTACCCCCTCCTAAAGCTCTGCGAGTTAAATTCTCAGCAGAGTTAAAAAAGCAATAAGGCTATTTTTAGCACTGATTGTTCAAATACAGGTCAAAAGGTCTAACTGGGACATGGTAGCTTATGGTATGTAACCAACAACCAATGATCAAAGGAGCAATCCTCCACCAATGTCCCTGATATTATGTAACCTTACATAACTTGCAAACAATTGTTCAAAGGATCTATCAGGTCAGTTATAAACATCATCTGGTCGGTTATAAACAATACTTTCTGGAACATTCCAAGGGACCTACTATATTTACTCTTGTATAGGACGAGTCTGGACGACTCGTGTATTAGACGACCCCCCAAAATTGAGGTTATTTTGCTTGAAAAGACCAATTTCTGAATGTAAGACGAGTTGGTTTTTCTCGAGATATCAGCTCTGCTACCATTCAAGCTTGGCGGCCATTTTAAAAGTGAAATGTAAATATGCTTACGATATAAAATCTTAACGGTCTTATGCACAAGTATTAACGGTGAATACGATGTCCATATTTTCAAAATAACGAATATTGGACATAGCGGATCGATTTTAATTGTGTTTTAAATGATATATAAAGGTATTTACCCAATATTTTTTTTAGAGAATTTGTCCACCTCCTTGATCTTAGCATCAAAACAAAGCGTTTTCATTATTTATCATTTAAAATGCAATTAAAATCGATCCGCATGTGAAAGCATTTCTGTCAAAAAGGGAAGACACGACTCAAAGCAGTGGAAACAATGACGAGATGCAAAACTGTGAACGCTGATAATTGGAATCAGTGAAAACAAAGTCAAAACAAAGCGTCTAGAAATAATAGACATCGGACGTAGCAGATCGATTTTAATTGTGTTTTAAATGATAAATAAAGGTATAGAGGTATGTGATGTCCTTGATCTTAGCATCAAAACAAAGTGTTTCGAAATAACGAATATCAGACGGAGTGGATCGATTTTAATTGCGATTTAAATGATAAATAATATTATCACAAATTCGCTTTGTAGGTCAAGAAAACAACAAAACCATATAATTAAATAATAAGTTTAATTTTAATAGAAATAGAATATGTGATTTACGGAACACAAGATCGCCATTTTGAGAGGCAGGAGAGGCTCTTGTTTTTGGCGCGAAAACAATGGTTAACTAGCATTGAAATATTAATATATTGCACAATAATGAATGGTTTTGTTCTGTTCTCGACCTGCAAAGCGTAAGTTGTGATAATATTAAGTAAATACCTTTATTTATCATTTAAAACGCAATTAAAATCGATCCGCTACGTCCGATGACGTCACGTACATCGTATTACATTTTACTTCGTGGAGAAATTCTTGACCTGCGAAGCATAATTTGTGTTAGTATTGGGAAAATACCTTTATTTATCAATTAAAAACAATGTTCGTAATGAAAGTTCTTTGTTTTGACGCTAAGGTCTAGGACGTGGAGAAATTTTTAGTGCAGTAATTTTTTGGCATAAATCCTCGTCCAAAGGTTGCTCTCGTGTATAAGACGACCCCCCCAAACATTAAAAGTCACATGACAAGAAAATTGTGAAAATGTTTATATTGTGCCATAATATATTACAATACATGGACATTGCATTTCAACATGTTTTACACATTTTTATAAATGGAGTACAGAATTATAGTGGATCAAAGTGATTTGCTGGACACGCCCCTTTTTATGTGGGTCAAATCAGGGCTGATGAGATTTTGCCGGAAGTGACGCATGTTCGCCCTTCATGTTCAAAACAAACCACTCCAAGCCAGTGAAAGTCTTGAGGGATTGTAATTTATAAGTAATAACATGAGTGTTGATAACATCTTTGAACCACTGGTGGCCTAATTAGCACATGTGGATAGTAGGTCAGATCATGTTTCACATCATAGTCACTTGGATTCTGCCTGTAGTGATGGGGAGGACAGGAATACAGCCAGCCTCCCAGTTGAGTTTGGCAAACTTACATCTGCCTCTTGAGATTATTCAGATTTTACAAGGGACTGACTGAACTATTCTTTATCATAATGTTATGGTCAAAGTCATTTCCTTGTTGAGAAAGAAATGTTGAAATCTCAAAGTTTAGTATCATTTATACAGAATTTCTATTTTTATTCAAAATTCCTTTGTCTGTTTGTACATAAATACTGATATATGATTTAGTTGGGTACCCACTGACACGCAATGACAGACATTAAAAAAATACCAAACTAAACATTTCAAATGGCCATTGAAATACAACTGCAGTGCATAAATAATATATAATCAGACCTCAAAGTTTAGAAGTCAAAATAATTTCCAGCAATGAAACAGATCTAGAAATATGTGTCAAATGCTTTCAAAACATTTTTTTTCAATTATGTCAAACAAAGTTTAGCTCAACATTACTGAATATTAATAATATTCAACCAATTGATATTGTTACTGGTCATTGGTTAACAAATAAATAAATAAATTTTCAATGTAAAAAAATATGGAAATATCAACTAAAAATAATTCACAGATATTTTAAAAGTGTCATCTCAATGTTCCATTTACAGTTTGAAAACCCTTAAACTTCATGCCATAATGTTTAGGGCTAGCTTATAAGTGTCTTGAAACTGATATGAGTAGAGCAGGCCATATTTCAGACACTATACCCAGTTAAGTCATGTTTGTTTATTTTCTTCAATTAAAGTAGGAATTGTGGGATGGGAAGCTGATGTAAATGCAATTCTCTATTTTACAGCCATAGGTTTTGCCATTAATCATATTTTCAATGGATGTTATTTGTGTAGAAGAAAGGACATCAGCTGTTATACATGTACAGACATAGGAGGAATATGTGTGCAGGAGATGCATGCGGGGGCGCAATGACGTAGGCAGCCTGCTGACCCAGTTCTAGGTCAAGGGAGTAGGTTAATTACCCTGGGGGTTCAAAGATCTTAGATTATAGCTAAACTAAACATCAGACTGCAGAAAAAAATCTCAGATGTTTCTCAGAGGTATGAAATCTAAAGATTTACCACTTAAAAAAATTCTTGTCATATGACTTTTAACTAAGGTTTTGTGTACGAAAACCTCATGCTTTACACAAGAAAATATGGTATATGCTCACTTTAATGTTTAAATGGTCAAAATGTTAAAAATGCATTGCCTTACTTTGGATGCTAAATTGCTGACACCATAGGACACATCAGTCATCAAAGTTCCATCCTTGACCTGAAAGTGAGCAAATATTGATGAATTGCTTTTTTTTGAGAATTAATTTGATATCCGACCCTTCATGAATTTACTTCAATGGGATTTACTTTGTTAAGTTACAAGCCACAAGGTGCAGTTTGTAACCTTTTGTGTTTTAGGCACTTCTATGACATCATGATGCAATATTGTTTCATTGTAATACATAAGAAAGACACAAAAACATGTTTATCAAACATTGGCACCTGTTTTCAACCATTTCAATTTTTTATATGAAATGTACATATATTAGCCAAAAAAACTGCATGCAAGCAAGCTGTGGACCTTGCTTGATATCTACGCAGCCTGGTATTTTCCAACTTTACCAACTTTTCATGGTCGAAAAGTTCACAGAGGGGTCATGATTGAACTCATCCAAGACATTTCCCCAATTCACATTATAAGTTTTTTTGGCAAAGATTGATGCGGAGAGCTGCTCTTCTTTTGGGGCCAAAATGCTGACCCTGTCTGGCCCTGTGATGGGGTCGAATATAGAAAGGGGCATTCAGCCATGGATGAGTGGTCATATGATCTGCAGCGATAACATCTGGGAACGCCGAACCTAGTCGCATCCAGTGTTGCAGAAAGAATGTCAAAATTTATATCTGCAACCTGACATTACTGCCTCCTATTCCTGCCCTATGCCTAACATCCAGAGCTGTGATGGAATAATCCGAAATACAGATCCTATACTTGCTCATATGTTCATTAAGTTGAACCCCATGTATTTTGATCATATTTTGAGAGCTGCTCTGAGGGTTTTTAATGTAAATTAGCTATGCTACAGAGCTTCTTGCAGTTCATCAAAGTCTTCAGTGTTACGTAAGCCAAGAGTCTTCTAGCCAAGTTAAGGCATCTGGTCTCCTATCATGATGTAGGCCCCAGCAGGGGTGAAATTAGAGTCATTAAGGGGTTCTACCTGGATACCCTGCAGTTGCTCGACCTGGTGATCAACTATGTCATTACTGTCTAAAATGCAATTGCCTTCTATGGATGGCAGGTTTCTTGAGGTGTGGTGGTACTGCTGGATCCTTCCCATGATGTTGGGTGCTTGTGAGGGTGTCTGGGGCCTCACCCTCAGGTCTCTCTGCCCTGGCCATGCCTGACAACTAACACATTACTGCCTGTGTGGTTATGATGGCCTGAAGCTGTACCTGCATGGTTGACATCTGCTCCCGCATGGCCGCTATGGTTGCTGTCTGTGTCTCCTGAGTAGGTGCAGATGTCTGGTGCAGCTCCAGATGTCATTGAGGACATGAGAGATGATGTACCTTGTGCTGGATGAGCAGGGAGATACAAGGGGTGAATACAACCTTCAAACACTCCTTCAGTCACTGCGTGACTGGTGTGACTGGCGTGACTGACATGACTGGCGTGACTGGCATGACTACAGTCTGGTGAGCCTTAGCGAGCTATAGCGGCTCATAGACACATTTCTTCTTGCCAAATGGTCCTGGATGCCCCTTGATGGGCCTACAACAGTGCGTGAATGCCTTAGACATCTGCTTACTGGTGTCAGTGGACATCTGGTTGTTGTGCTTGTATGTACAGTAAGTTAAAACTGAATGCTCCAGGCTCTTAGGCATAGGTTACTGTCGGGGCAACTTCCAACTGGGGTCACTGTCGGGGCAACTGCCAACCGGTAAAAGTTCAGTTAGAGTTCATATCACAGACAGAAGTTCATATCCCAGTTAAAGGTCATCAATTGATAAAATCCATGCTCTTACTTAAATCCATAAATAATGATAATATAATAATATAAGAAAATTGAGCATTCCCAAGCAAAGTTGCTCCTGCGCTGGTCATGACCTTGGGCCAAGGTCACAAAAATTCAGACTAACATATTTCACAGGTCTATCTATTATCATCTTTTATTATAAACTAGTCCCTATGCCAAAGCATAACTGAATGAGGAAGAAAACAAAGTCCGGCAGTGGTGGAGACGGTGGAAACAGAGCAAGAACATAACGTCAGCTTGTGCTGACTTAATTTTTGTATGTAAATTGATAGGGAATTTAATTAGATGCATTCTTGTAACACTGCTTTTAAATTGTAATAAAACAGGACGATTTGTCAAAATATTCAGTCGTCAAAAAGAGCTTCAATATTAAAATTTGCATTCATACTATTTTACCACTGAATTTCGTTAATTTAGACTTTTCAAACAGTTCAATTTTAATAATTGAGATTAGAGAATTAAATGTGGAATTACAGTCACTAATGTCATAAAATAAACAGAATAAAGTTAGCTTTGGTAACCAGCAGTCTGTTTTGTGGATTGTAGGATATGACAGAGAGAGTTACGCAACACACAGGTGATTGTTTCATTAAGTCTTGATTCCCCAAAATCTTAAAAATAGGCTTTGCTGAGAGCACACCTGTGCTGTTAGATAAAACTATGTTAAATGATCAGATATACTCCTGAACCCATGGCCACCCACACAAGGGTTAAGATATTCTTAGTAATACTTTGGTACACTGAAAGTACACTCTCCACATCCCAAGTATGCAAAATGCTCTGGGTGAGTTCCAATCTTATCAGCAATATTTTTACTTCAATATATTGTCATAAAATCCACAACATTATTGCCACATACTCAGTAAATTGTCTCTTGTTATCATTATATGGTTGAAGCATGGATTACAATAAAACCAAATTTACATCATCAAAATATGAAAACATAATACTTACTTTAGACTGAATACTGGTCATGCTTTCAGATAAATTAGTTAAAATCGCCTGATCTTTCACCTGTTGAACACATATTTTCACAACATTTACATCAAATTTAATAAAAACAATAACAAAATAACAAAATATATTTACTAAAACATGAGTAATATCACCCATGAGATATTCAAAATGAGATCAATTTGAAACAAAATTTAAATTGAAAAGGAAATATGGAAATTCTCAAATTAGATGATTTCATCAGACCAAAATGAACCTAAAGTGTGTTATTGACCTAATTTTGACAGAATCTCAATAAAACCAATCATTTGGACTTAAACTAGTATTTGTAAATGACACATTTATTTCTGGATCAATCTCTTATACCCAATATGATATCAGTGAACTTTTGGAAACTAATAAAACGAGACTGATTAGAAATCAGGAGACCACTCAGCTATCACAGAATGTATACTCCTGCTGTTTACGGTTGCTGAGATACGGCCTGCACAAAGTGTCACGCCCGCCAAATATGAGCTTCCTGCTATTTACGGTTGCTGAGATATGCTCTGCACAAAATTTGTAACCTCAAGGTCACAGCACCAAGGTCAAAGGTCATAGGGGTCAAAATATCTGACAGTGCACATCTACTGTGAATGGTAGTCATGCATGCCAAATATGAAGCGCCTGCTATTTACGGGTGCTGAGATATAGCCTGCACAAAAATTCAAAGGTCAAGGTCATTGCATCAAGGTCAACGATAAAAACAAAGAAAAAACAGAACAGTGCATATGTTGTCACTAAAATATTACTGTACAATAGATATGAAGTGCCTGTATTGCATTTTTGATGAGGCTGACATATTGTATACACAACTCTTTTAAGTTCAAGGTCACTGAGCCAAGGTCAAAGGTCAAATGACAAAATGAATATGACGAGGCACAGCTATACTCCAGGGCGGTCATTCATGCCAAATATGAGCTTCCTGCTATTTACGGTTGCTGAGATATGCTCTGCACAAAATTTGAAACCTCAAGGTCACAGCACCAAGGTCAAAGGTCATAGGGGTCAAAACACCTGACAGTGCACATCTACTGTGGATGGTAGTCATGCATGCCAAATATGAAGCTCCTGCTGTTTACGGTTGCTGAGATACGGCCTGCACAAAGTGTCACGCCCGCCGCCTGCCCGCCTGCCCGCCGCCCGCCCGCCCGCCAAGGCAACGACAATACCACATCAGCCCTATGGCTGAGTGGTAAAAATCAAAGAGCAAAGAAAGAAAATTAAAAGAGGAACTCAACATTTCACAATGAAGACAACATAACTACTCATATTATGTGCCGATTATAACAATACTTGTCAACCAGTTATATTTTCAAACTTTCTTAATGCTGGTGGTACCCTGTTTTCAATCAATTTTCCAAAGTTGACATCAGCCTGCAATAATTGCAAATCTTTTTTTATGACAATGATTGTAATTGTGCACTGTGGTTGTACATTCTACAATGTGCCAATGATGATGCTGAAAATGAGGCATATATATTCCCTCAATCACACTACAAATGGCACAATTGCATTCTTGTATAAAAAAGAAATCATTTTGTATTCTTAAAATGTTATATTCTCAGTCATTAGTACTCAAGAGTCTTCATAAGTTGAACATTCAGACACACTTTAAGTTGAGCAAATATACCACACCATTATTCAACAAGGAAAATCATGTGGAAATAAGGGTGGCTAATGAAGTACCTACATATAAGATGCACATACACCAGTTTGTTTGTTTGTTTGTTTGTTTGTTTGGGGTTTTACATCACTTTCAACATTGTTTCAGTCATTTCGTGATGAGACCTACCGTATTTACTTGTATATAAGACTTGTGAATAAGACGACCCCCCAAAATTGATGTTATTTTGCTTGAAAAAAAAAATTCCGAATATAAGATGAAGTTTCTTTCACTACATCAACACTGCTACCATTCAACAATATGGCCGCCTTGTTTTGACGCTAAGGTCACAGACATCGTATTTACATTTTACATCGTGGAGAAATTCTCGACCTGCAAAGCGCAATTTGTAATAATTATATTTATATTTATATGTTTTGTTCTGTTCTCGACTTAAATGCCTTTATTTATCATTTAAAATACAATTAAAATCGATCCGCGGCTTTGTTTTGACTTTGTCCTTCACTGATTCCAATTATCAGAGTTCACAGTTTTGCATTTCGTCATTGTTTCCACTGCTTTGAGTCTTGTCTTCCTTTTTGACAGAAATGCTTTTGAAAAATTGAAATTTGAAAATTGAAATTAATATTTCAATTTTAATAGAACAAAACCATCCATTATTGCACAATATATTAATATTTCAATAGGAGTTAACGATCATTTCTGCACCAAAAACAAAAGCCTCCCCCGTCAAAATGACAAACTCGTATTGCGTATGCATGTTAAATGGATGGATGGTTTTGTTCTAATATTGGGTAAATACCTTTATTTATCATTTAAATGCAATCCGCTATGTCCGATGTCTATTATTTCGAAACGCTTTGTTTTCACTGATACCAATTATCAGCGTTCACAGTTTTGCGTTTAGTCATTGTTTCCACTGCTTTGAGTCGTGTCTTCCCTTTCTGACAGAAAAGCTTTCACAAACAGTATTATTTACACAAATGAATGATTTACCAGGGATACTTTTAAATATTGATTTTGAAAAAGCCTTTGACTCAATAGACTGGAGATTTATAGATAAAAGTCTTGAAGTTTTCAACTTTGGAACTAATTTTAGGAAATATATAAAAACACTTTATCACAATATCTCAACCGCGGTCATAAACAATGGAGAAATATCAGACTGGTTTTGTCCATCCAGGGGGGTCAGGCAAGGATGTCCAATCTCTCCATACTTATTCATACGGTAGAACTCCTTGCCATTAACATTAGAGAAAACCCAGAAATTAAGGGAATCAATGTTGGCGATACAGAATTCAAAATAACACAGCTGGCATATGACACAACATGTTTTGTACAAGACCTTAATTCTGTGAAACAGATATTAAGAACTTTTGAAAATTTTAATAAATGCACAGCCCTTGTGTTAAATAAAGACAAAACTAAAGCATACTACTTGGGAACTTTAAAAGTACAATCAGAGTTTCCCTTTGGTCTAGACTGGTCAGAGAGTAAAATACATTCATTGGGTGTAACTATAACAGGAAATGAGAATGATCATTAGGAATGTAACTTTAAAAAGAGACTAACCAATATGAAAAATTTGTTGAACCAGTGGAAGTGTAGAAATCTATCTATTAAAGGGCGAATAACTGTCATTAATACACTAGCAGTATCGCCACTATTGTATTTAGCAAGTGTTATAGGGTACCAGAAAGAGTCATTAGAGAAACAAAAAATATCATAACAGATTTTATTTGGAATGGAAAGCCAAGAAAGATTTCATATAGTGTTATATCACAAGAAATTCAGAATGGTGGTTTAAAATTAATAGATTTTGAACAGAAAGTAAAAGCCTTGAAAGCTTTATGGGTAAAAAGATTTGTAACAGGTAATAAACAAAAATGGAAAGCCGAATTTTTGAAAATATCTAATTTCTCTGAATATTTTTCATTTAATCAAGAACCATTAAAACAGTCACTTTCCAAATTTTATCAGGATGTACACAAGAATACCAGATGTACATGCTACTCCATTACAATCCAAAGCCAAACTATTTGGCAAAACAGGTATATAACAATTAATAAGAAAGCATATATGTGGGATAAATGGAGACAGCATGGCGTTAAAAGAATTTGTGATTTAATAAATGACAAAGGAGAATCGGTGTCTCATAAAGGACTCAATGACAAGAAATGCTTTCACACGCAGATCAATTTTAATTGCGTTTTAAATGATAGATATTAATATATATTAATATTTCAATTCTAATAGAACAAAACCATCCATTATTGCGCAATATATTAATATTTCAATACGAGTTAACGATTGTTTCCGCGCCAAAAGCATAATATTCTTGTCGTAAATCACCATCCACAGGTTGCCCTCGTGTATAAGACGGCCCCCCCAAACATTTACTAAGGGTTTGGGTACGAAAACCTCATCTAATATACAAGTATTTATGGTACTTGTAGCAGATATAGTGCTGCCTCACTGAATTGTCATGTCGCAGGTCCTTCACATGACAACCCACCTGGTTACAGATTTACAAGGACAACAGGTTAACGCTTTGGCACAGGCCTCAGCTCATGTGTGAAATTGTATCACGAATTCAATCTCGGCATGGCCAGGGATCGAACCCACAACCTTTGGATCACCACAGAGGAACTGGTGCTAATAAGCTGGTGCTCTAACCAACTGCACCACGGCCCATAGCCTCCTAAGCCTCTGCCCATAGAGCGCTGTGTAAGTGATAAGGATCTGACTGCCCTACTAATACCCCAGTCACATTTGTACCGATTTCAGTAAAGATGCCCAGCCGATGCTTTTTCTTCACAAAATTGGCCAGCAATCCAGGGTGCCGAGGGGACACTTGGTGATCATCGGCCACAACTGGGCAAGATGTTGTACGGGTCATCAGGAACTTTAAGCTGCAACATAAATGTTGCCGGCATTTCCACCATGTCTTATCACCAAACATCATCCTAAAAACACAACAGGCTCCCATGCATGTTCCGTAAGCATATATTAAGATCATCTTAGGGCAGATCAGGAGAAGGTCCCCAGGAGTGCATGTGTGCAATATCTAAGCTAAATGTATACCGGTTGTGGCTGTACCGTGCACACAAGTCATTTACCAGGCAAGCACTTTTATACAAATTTAGAATGGTATCCAATATAGGGCAATGACTACAGAGGTAGTAATTGAATGCTGCCTCTGTAATGCAGAGTATTCCTGTACAGAACTGCATGATTTCTATGATGTACAGAGCCTCCTTGAGCACACTTAACAAAGCCATGGTTTCTGGTGCCAGGGTTGATCTAAC
Source organism: Amphiduros pacificus (assembly GCA_949316495.1). Lineage (NCBI taxonomy): Eukaryota > Metazoa > Annelida > Polychaeta > Phyllodocida > Hesionidae > Amphiduros > Amphiduros pacificus. Next base: position 20,216,912 of record OX439000.1, on the reverse strand, counting down.
AACCTTTTTCAACTTGCCAGAGTGCCAGGCTATGGGAGAACTTCTAAAAAGATGACATTGTGAAAATTTTAAAAACAAGGACAGCTCTGAACAACTGGCAGAATGTGCTGAAATAGAAAAGCTGAGTCAGTTTCAGGCATATGAGAAAGTACCGTATTTACTCGTGTATAGGGCGACTCGTGTATAAGACGACCTCCCAAAATTCAGGTTATTTTGTTTTGAAAAAAAACAATTTCCAAATATAAGACGACTTGGACGATATCGGCTCTGCCACCATTCAAGCTTCAGCTGACGCTTGGCGGCCATTTTAAAAGTGAAACGTAAATATGCTTACGCTACAAGATCTTAATGGTCTTATATGCGAGTATATACGGTAAAACGTAAATACGATGTTCATATTTTCGAAATAACGAATATCAGACGTAGCGAATCGATTTTAATTGTGTTTTAAATGATAAATAAAGGTATTTACCCAATATTATCACAAATTATGCTTCGCAGGTCGAGAATTTCTCCACAAAGTAAAACGTAATACGATGTATGTGACGTCCTTGATCTTAGCATCTGGGTGCCCACGAGACAAAAGTGGAGCGGCCAACATGTCAAATCGAACTTTCATATCCGTAGCGGATCGATTTTAATTGCGTTTTAACTGATAAATAAAGGTATGTACTTAATATTATCACAATTACGTCGAGAATTTCTCCACTTCCTTGATCTTAGCTTCAAAATAAAGAGTTTTCATTATTTATCATTTGAAATGCAATTAAAATCAATCCACGTGTGAAAGCCTTTCTGTCAACAAGGGAAGACACGACTCAAAGCAGCCGAAACAATGACGAAATGCAAAACTGTGAATGCTGATAATTAGAATCAGTGAGAACAAAGTAAAAACAAAACGTATCTAAATAATAGACCTCGGACATAGCGGATCAATTTTAATTGCGTTTTAAATGATAAATAAAGGTATTTATCCAATATTATCACATATTATGCTTCGCAGGTCGAGATTTTCTCCACTTCCTCATCAAGACAAAGCATTTTCATTACGAACTTTCATATTTTCAAAATAATAGACATCGGACATAGCGGATCGATTTTAATTGCATTGCAAATGATAAATAAAGGTATTTACCCAATATTATCACAAATTATGCTTCGCAGGTCGAGAATTTCTCCATGTTTTCGCGCCAAAAACAAGAGCCTCTCCCACCTTTCAAAATGGCGATCTTGTGTTGCGTAAATCACATATGCATGTCGTAATTCTATTTCTATTAAAATTAAATTTATTATTTGATTATATCGCACAATACAATTCTTCCTTTGATGTCTTCCCTTCCAGTGGTGTGAAAATTAGTAAAATTTCACTGATACCAATTATCGGCGTTCACAGTTTTGCATTTTGTCATTGTTTCCACTGCTTTGAGCCGTGTATTCTCTTTATGACAGAAATGCTTTCACAAGTGGACCACATATCCGATATTTGCTTTCATGCTTTCAATAATGGATGGTTTTGTTCTGTTCTCGACCTGCAAAGCGAATTTGTGATAATATTGGGTAAATACCTTTATTTACATACATATATAAAAAAGCATGAACGTGACGAGATTTGAAAAAAAAAAAAAAGTTGCTTGGTGAGGTATAGGCTGCAATTAAATTTGCCACTGAAAAGAGTGTGTGATCTCGCTGTTCCGTCACCATGTAGCCTGCCCTCTGGTGGAAGTGACGCTGAACTAATCTCCACTTCACTTTTGTTTTGCAAGTTTATGTGAAGGGTTGCACTTTTAGCATATTATGAATGTCAATTATCACTTATTTGTTGTCATAATTACATTAGAAATCAAATATTACCTCCAATATGCCTAAATTTCTGTATTAGATTTGTTTTCAACCATCGGTAAATTGACCTATTTATTAACCTAATCATTGAGGCCCTGCTAGGTTTTGTACAAAGGGGCCTATATGGGTGAAATGCAGATATTTTTAGCCACCACGATCATGCAATTGGGAGATAGCTGCACAAGTGAGAGATAGCGAGTGATAGACTGCTACAACAGCAAGAGATAGCTGCATAAATAAGAGATAGCTGTATAAATAAGAGATAGCTGCATAAATAAGAGATAACTGAATAAATAAGAGATAGCTGCATAAATAAGAGATAGCTATATAAAAAAGAGATAGCTGTGGGAGAGACAGCTGCACATGGTGAGACAGCTGCACATGGTGAGAGATAGCTGCACATGGGGAGAGATAGCTGCACATGGTGAGAGATAGCTGCACATGGGGAGAGATAGCTGCACATGGCAAGAGATAGCTGCACATGGTGAGATATAGCTGCACATGGTGAGAGATAGTTACAACATTGAGAGACAACTGCACAACTGAATGACAGCTACACACGTCATAGTTGCACAAGTGAGAGACAGCTGCACATGGTGAGAGATAGCTGCACAGTTTGAGAGATAGCTGCACAGTTTGAGAGATAGCTGCACATGGTGAGAGATAGCTGCACCTGGGGAGAGATAGCTGCACATGGTGAGAGATAGCTGCACATGGGGAGAGATAGCTGCACATGGTGAGAGATAGCTGCACAGGGTAAGAGATAGTTACAACAGTGAGAGACAACTGCACAACTGAATAACAGCTGCACACGTGGTAGTTGCACAAGTGAGAGACAGCTGCACATATGAGAGATAGCTGCACATGGTGAGAGATAGCTGCACATGGGGAGAGATAGCTGCACATGGTGAGATATAGCTGCACATGGTGAGAGATAGTTACAACAGTGAGAGACAACTGCACAACTGAATGACAGCTACACATGTCGTGGTTGCACAAGTGAGAGACAGCTGCACATGTGAGAGATAGCTGCACATGGTGAGAGATAGCTGCACCTGGGGAGAGATAGCTGCACATGGTGAGAGATAGCTGCACATGGGGAGAGATAGCTGCACCTGGGGAGAGATAGCTGCACATGGTGAGATATAGCTGCACATGGTGAGAGATAGTTACAACAGTGAGAGACAACTGCACAATTGAATGACAGCTACACATGTCGTGGTTGCACAAGTGAGAGACAGCTGCACATGTGAGAGATAGCTGCACATGGTGAGAGATAGCTGCACATGGTGAGAGATAGCTGCACATGGTGAGAGATAGCTGCACATGGTTAGAGATAGCTGCACATGGGGAGAGATAGCTGCACATGGTGAGAGATAGCTGAACAGTTTGAGAGATAGCTGCACAGTTTGAGAGATAGCTGCACATGGGGAGAGATAGCTGCACAGTTTGAGAGATAGCTGCACATGGTGAGAGATAGCTGCACATGGGGAGAGATAGCTGCACATGATGAGAGATAGCTGCACATGGTGAGAGATAGCTGCACATGGGGAGAGATAGCTGCACATGGTGAGAGATAGCTGCACATGGGGAGAGATAGCTGCACATGATACGAGATAGCTGCACAGTTTGAGAGATAGCTGCACATGGTGAGAGATAGCTGCACATGGGGAGAGATAGCTGCACATGGCGAGAGATAGCTGCACATGGTGAGATATAGCTGCACATGGTGAGAGATAGTTACAACAGTGAGAGACAACTGCACAACTGAATGACAGCTACACACGTCATAGTTGCACAAGTGAGAGACAGCTGCACATGGTGAGAGATAGCTGAACAGTTTGAGAGATAGCTGCACAGTTTGAGAGATAGCTGCACATGGGGAGAGATAGCTGCACATGAGGAGAGACAGCTGTACATGGTAAGAGATAGCTGCACATGGGGAGAGACAGCTGCACATGGTGAGAGATAGCTGCACAGGGTAAGAGATAGTTACAACAGTGAGAGACAACTGCACAACTGAATAACAGCTGCACACGTGGTAGTTGCACAAGTGAGAGACAGCTGCACATGGGGAGAGATAGCTGCACATGGTGAGATATAGCTGCACATGGTGAGAGATATTTACAACAGTGAGAGACAACTGCACAACTGAATGACAGCTACACACGTGGTAGTTGCACAAGTGAGAGACAGCTGCACATGTGAGAGATAGCTGTATAGGTGAGGGATGGCTGCATAGGTGAGAGATAGCTGCACATTTGAGAGACAGCTGCACAGGTGAGGGATAGCTACAACAGTGAGGGACAGCATCACTTCCCAGCCGAAGGCACTTGTTATCATTTAAAACGCAATTAAAATCGATCCGCTACGTCCGATATCCGTTATTTCGAAAATATGAACATCGTATTTACGTTTTACCGTAAATACTTGAGTATAAGACTGTTAAATCGATCCGCTATGTCCGATACCAATTATCGGCGTTCACAGTTTTGCATTTTGTCATTGTTTCCACTGCTTTGAGTCGTGTCTTCTCTTTATGACAGAAATGCTTTCACAAGTGGACCACATATCCGATATTTGCTTTCATGCTTTCAATAATGGATGGTTTTGTTCTGTTCTCGACCTGCAAAGCAAATTTGTGATAATATTGGGTAAATACCTTTATTTATCATTTAAAACGCAATTAAAATTGATCCGCTACGTCCGATATCCGTTATTTCGAAAATATGAACATCGTATTTACGTTTTACCATAAATACTCGAGTATAAGACTGTTAAATCGATCCGCTATGTCCGATATTCGTTATTTCGAAAATAAGAATGTTCGTAATGAAAACTGGTAGTGCCGTAATTTTTAACCTCATCTTATACACGAGTAAATATGGTACCTTATTTTATATCAAATATTTCTGATATAAAATGCACTTCAGTTATAAAACATGTTTTGTATTTATAAGTATAATGATCTGATGCACTCTAAATTAGGACAATGAAGTTCATTGACTTAACAAAATTGTGCCTGTCACATACTTCTCCATGATTAGGCCGCCACTCAAATGACTTTGTATTATTCTATGTTACTACATTTTCATCAATTAAAGTACTTAATTATATTGTCAAATATATATCATATTAAATTTCTACATCTAAATAATCATTACTCAAATTGAATATCTGTTCAGGAAATGAATTATATTATGTGGTATATGATGAACCCCCATTATGTAACTCCGATACCACAAAAAAGCAATGGAGTTACAACAAAGTAATTACTTTTTTTATTGATATAAGTAATTTCCACCAAAAAAATGTTTTGATGGGGTTAATATATGTACCAATAAGCTTACTTTTACAATTTTTAAAGAAAATGTAAGTAAAAGAAATATAGAAAAATGTAAAATTCATGTTTTGTGGTAAAGAAGTTATGGGTAACAGAGTTACGGGCAACATCACAAGTGATTTTAATTAGTACTGAAATTATCTTAAATGATTTAAATATTATATATTTCATTTTGAACTATATCATACACCTCCTAAACATACACATAAACAAAAAAAGAAGTCTGTAATGACATTTATTGAAGCCAAAATGCTGCATGAAAATTATTTACAAATGTTGGTCCTTGACAGGGGTGCAGTCAGCATAATCATTGCTCCACTAAAAAGGGTGTCAAATATGTTCTAATTAAAGGAGAACAAAAAATAAAACAGTTTAAAAAACTAGAATACTACAGCTATTTAACAGGTATGTATTTGTCGAGCTTTGGAAGAGCGATTTCTTTTGGCCCAGATGTTAATCTGTGCTTGGCTTGACCCTTCAATATCTGGTTAAAGCCAGATCTTCCTCTGACATGTTACTGTATATGTAATCTTTGATATTTTTTCAAATATGGCCCATGCAGGTGTAATTTGCAATGTCCAGCCACAAAACAGCTTCAAGGTTTCTCTACAACACTTAGTTTCTTGTAGTCCTTTTGATTTTGCTCTCCAGGGATGTAAATAATATTTTCACGCAATATTCATACAACAATGGCTGCAACTTCAGTACTCAGCCAAACACTTGCTCCACACAATTGGGTCCGGCGACTTAGTGTGGGTTATCCCATTTCTCCACAATTGAGCTGGTGGCGGAAGGTGGCGGACGCCGACCTCCGCCCTCTGAAAACCCACAGCGAATTTGGTAAGACAAAATGGAGGATACGGCAATCTGCCGCTCTCGCCACCAGCTAGATGGTAGCAATCGTGTGCAGCCACCACTCCTTTCACATTCTAAATTGACAAGTCTGATACACGTCTAACACTAGAGGTCACCAATACAGTGCACTCTGATACACTCACAGTCTCACAACAAATGTCACCACTACAGTGCACTACACTAGCATTGGCCACATCAGCATCTCCCAGTAAAGCTGTTTTGGAATCACATTTCTCCTTTTGAGGTACATCTGCTGATTCCTGGGACACTTAAAATCAAAGTCTCCAGACATTTGTTAATATTTGTTAATTAATCTTCTGTAAGCTACTTCAAAGACAGTGAATACTAAGATGTAACAAAAGTTACCCTTCAGTACCTCAAAATGGTCAGCAATTTTGTTGCTCTAGAAGGGTAATTTGAGGTCATCAAGGTCATAGAAAGGTCAGCATTGAACATGTCTAACATATTCATGTGGCCCTGTCAAATTTCAATGAATCATGTATGTGAATAGGATGGGACCCATGACCGATCCCTGTGGGACCTCATACTTAATAGGTTCAGATACTGGAAAGCAGATGAACAAGATGTATTATTGAAACTAGAAAGTTTCTGCGTGGCACAAAACTGAAGTCAGCACAGTATTTAATGCATACAAGTTCATGCACTATCCAACTCACAAATATCAATCTCTTTTGAGCTATGAGTCGGTCAAAGCAATCTAGTTACATAAATTATTCTCTAAATCATGAACATATTGAACAGGATACATATATTTACAATATATTTACATAATATCATGATCTATTCCTCTCTGATTTGTAAAGGATTAGATTCACAAGTTGTGACCTATAGGGCCTTTAAGTAGGTAATTTTGACCTAGTTTCATAATTTTTTCTAAAAACTATGAATAAAGATATTGTGTTAGATAAATGTAGTGAGAATACATACTATTTGTAGTGTTTTGCAAAGTATCACAAATAGCCGATTTTGAAAATCGGCTCCTGTGACCTTGAAAATTGCCCAAGGTCACACTATATCAGACTTATCCAAGCCCCTCATAGGTTAATCATATGTACCAAGTTACATTAATATTGCTGTATTTTGATAGAAAATAGAGCATTCACAAGCGAAGTTGCTCTTGTCCTGATCATGACCTTGACCTTGTCCCAAGGTCATAAAAAGTGCATCAAAATAAATTACCATAAAATATCACAAAAAGCCGATTTTATAAATCAGCCTTTGTGACCTTGAAAATAGATCAAGGTCACCCAATATGGAGCTTATCCAAGCCCCTCATAGGTTGATCACATCTACCAAGTTATATTAATATTGCTGTATTTTGACAGAGCATAGAGCATCCACAAGGGAAGTTGCTCTTGTGCTGGTCATGACCTTGACCTTGACCCAAGGTCATAAAACATGCACCAAAGTAAAATACCATGGATATATACATATATTTACATGATATCAAGATATAATCTTCTCTGGTTTGTAAAGGATTGGATTCACAATATTTTGGAAGTTGTGACCAAAATGACCATTAAGTAGGTCACTGTGACCTAGTTACAAAATTTTGCTGCAAATTAAGGACAAAGATATTGTGTTAGATAAATGGAGTGAGAATACATACTATTTGTAGTGTTTTGCAAAATATCACAAATAGCCGATTTTGAAAATCGGCTCCTGTGACCTTGAAATTTGCCCAAGGTCAGCCAATATCGAACTTATCCAAGCCCCTCATAGGTTGACCACATCTACCAAGTTATATCAATATTGCCATATTTTGTAAGAAAATAGAGCATTCACAAGCGAAGTTGCTCCTGTGCTGGCCATGGCCTTGACCTTGACCCAAGGTCACAAAAAGTTCAGCCGAAAAAAATTCCCAGGCCTACATATTATCATGTTATAGTATCTAGTCCTCATGTCAAAGCATAAAGGAATGATGAAGAAAACAAAGTGCGGCGGCTGACGCGGCGGAAGCGAAACAAGTACAGAAAGTCTTTTTTTACCAAGAATAGTAGGATTCTTTACCAAGAATGTCCCCCAGCAGTTTGCACGGGACTCAAGACGTTCTTTGGGTTGTAACTTGGATACTTGACCTTGACTTAGTTTACTGCTTCTAAAGGTTACGGAAAGGTCAAATTTTCAATATTAAGAATATCCCTCATGAGTTTTGAGGTGATAATAGTGACAGTTTTCACAAGGTAAAAATGAAATAAACAAGCCTCAGTGTTCTCCAACTTGAGGGCTTGAGGCTAATTTTAATCTTATTCCTTAACCCCTAAGGGACTAGGCTATCTAAATTTTGTTAATTGGCTGGACTAACCAATTTTTGTCTGGATGAGTGTATCCACATATTAAATTTATAAAATGTATAACCATGGTTACTAAATTTGCTTAATGAAGTGCTGGGGTCAAAGTTCATGATCCACTCAGTCTGACATCATTATCATGATTACATTGTAACAAGTTGTAGCCCTTCAGAATGTTACAAATGACGTCATCAAGCCAGAACAATGGGGACGTCAACGTCCTTCCCGTCCGTTGCCGGTGGTGGACGTTGCCGTCCTTCCCGTCCGTTAGGGGTTAAACTCCCTATCACTATTTAACTGGTAGATAATAAACTCTTACATAAAGTTGGCAAATCTCTTGGCCAAATGAATTAAAATTTAAAATTGTTTTGCACATTTCAAAATGCTTCAAAACCCATAAAACTGTTCCATCTTTACTGCTAAATATCTTCTCCCAGTACCCCAGTAATGCTTCAGTCACATCAGCAACAATCTGAGAGATGCTGTAGCTGTGGTCAAATTATTAAAGGGCACCGCACGGCACGTGCAAGACTGAATGGCACAGACGTCTGTAGGATATCCTAAAGACGTCTAGATCATTGACAGACGTCTGTAGGATATCCTAAAGACGTCTATATCATTTGACAGACGTCTGAAGGACATCCTAAAGACGTCTATGTGTTATCGTAGGGAGCCCATTGGATCATCTGACGATGGCCTGTGAACACATGAAGTAAAAAAAAATCCTGTTTTCACCGCATGATGCCACCGGCAGCCCTAAGATAATCTGCCGATGTGCCTGCAGGACACTGCCAGGACCCTGCCATGTAGTTTAAGATGATATTTGCTGATAAGACATCGGGGAAACGCCAGCACCTTTTATGTTGCAGCTAAAAGTTCCTGATGACCCTCCGACATCATAAAGATGCCCAATTGTGGCCGATGATCTCCCAGTGCCCGCATGGCAATCTGAATTGCCGGTCGATTTTGTAAAAAATACCCATCGGCTGGGCATCTTAAATGAAATCGGCGCAAATGTGACTGAGGCATTACTTGCATGCTCTTAGAGTGGATCTTATATGGCCTTTATTGCAAAAGATTAGTACAGGGAGCCCAAATTTCTCCAATAACTCTCATTACTTGTTAGAGGATGGATGTGTGAAAAAGCACACAAAAACATGCTTTAAATTATCTATGTACCAGATTAAAACTGCTAAGGAATAACCCAGGAAAACATTCAATGAGAAAAAAAATGAAACATTCTATCATTGCAAAGAACTTGCAGCCATGCATATCTGTAGAACAAAGCTGGAAACAGCAAGAATGCGACTGACCCGAATTTGTCCTGAGTCCAACGGCTGCGTTCAGAAGATGGTATATATAAATATATATGAGTGAGCAATAAAATAATGTATGAATGGCAATATCAGTTACAGAATCACTTGTTATTCAGAAGTCAATCTACTGTAGATCTTTCACTTTCTTCTGCCTCTAAAGCCCTGACTTGCAGCCAATACTGGCCACAGACCATGAATATTCATAATATCGAGTAAAATAAATATTCATAGCATGATCATATTATCTTGTTTCAACAGAGTCCACTTATTGCAGTCGTTCTTGCCTCTTGCAAGTAAATAATTATATCAACAATTAACCAGATACCTTGTGACCAAATTTAACAAAAGGTACTCTGATAATCTGTGTGTGAACAATACTCAATATACTATAAAATACTATACACATTGCATAGGTTAATATCTGACCTAATGATCTAGCTCTTTTACACTGTGTTGTAGTCTGTTAAGTGCACTTGCAGTCTGTTCTCTGATCTAATTCAAAGACACTGTTATCAATGCCTTGCCCCATCCAATATCAATGCCCCGCCCCATCCTGATGCAATTAACCTGAATACAGTTAATAATAAGCATAGTCCACTGTGTACCTTGTATAACACCACACATATTGTCATTTCTTCCTGGACTGTTATTGTCTTCATTGTGCATAAAGTTTCCATGGAGGGGAACACACTCTATAATGCCTTAAATAATGCCTTTACAACAAAAATTTCAAAGTCTTCCGGCTAGGGTATGGTAGCTTACAGTATATTGCATACAAGCACCTATATTGAGTAAAGCAACAATAAAGAGACTACAGAGTGCTGTGTAAGTAATAAGGTTGATATCTAATCACTGCCTTACTTTATAACAACAGCATAACAACACAAAAGATCACAGGATCATTCCCTTGATATTACATAAACTGATGTAAATAGCAACCAGGGATAAAAAATATCAATTGTGCAAAGGATCTGTCAATGGCTACACTAGTCAGGAACATTATTAATGGAACATTCCATGGAATATATGTGTTTGAGATGAAAGTACCACTGGCAAAAAAATTGTTTTCCATATACTGGCAGCACTGCAGGGAAAAATATCATTTGGGATAAATTTGCAAGATGTGTGGACATCTTACTTCATGACATTCTCGTGTTTTGTCAAAATAAATCATTAAATATCTCAGATTGGTTACAATAAAGTTTTGCAAAATAAATCATTTAATGACTCCAACTGGTCAAAACTTGCCAATGATTAAATGCATGTGCCTTATACCTTTGGAGGGGATGATTGAATAAACAAAGGAAAAAAGGTAACAAACATACATAAACACAGGCAATTGACAGACAGACTGATTTCTAAGAGATACTGGAATATATTCATATTCAAACATAACTTCCGGTATGTGAGATCTCTGGCAGCACAAGCCAACTGGAGAGATGTTCTTCCAAAATGTATTCCATATGACAATGTTTCAGTGACAGATGGATATTTTTGCCATTAAATCTAAATTTTGGCATGGTTCTTCAGGCTCTGAAGAAGTGTTATTCTTAAAAGAAAACACAAATCCATTTCAAGAAAGGGAGTCAATCTCAATAATTGTCTAACATATCATTATTGGTTCCTCCTTTTCCAGATATTAACCAAGATGTTTCCAGTACAGAATATGAAGCTTTATTGTGTGAGTAGGTGCCATTTCCAGATGACAATCCTTGGAAGAATAAGATGATTCTTAGACTTGTCAAATCCCCACCCCCCAAAAAAAAAAATAACAGTATGAATAGTGATATGACTCCAACCAATATCTTGCAATATTGTCTTGCAAAGATGAATGGTGAGATTCAGGGCTGTTCATACCTTAAGGTGAAAGATGTTGTTTTTACAAAGTATAACTTAAACTCTCAGACAATTTTTGCTATGTTCAGTTGAAAAGTTGTGCAAAGAATGTTACCAAACAAAAGTGCCTTTTTTACCTTATCATTGACAGTGTGTCCTATTTCCTTTGTCTTCTGTGAGGCAGTCACAGCAATCTTAGTAGCCTGAAACACAGCAGGAAGCAGCTTGAAAATACACACAATATTGATAATAGTTGAAATTTCCCATGCACAATAATCATGGAACTTGAGCACCAAAGGTAAAGTCTTCTTATTGGAGTGGTTGCATCCATGGTCCACTTCATTGGATATTTGGGTGAATTTGAAATTTGATTGAAATGCCTGCAAACTGCAAAGTTTAACATATCACCCTTTTTCAAGAAGTTTCAAACTGAGACTATATTTAGCTACTGGGTAATGAGGTACTGGGTGTGAAAGTTTAACATGGAGGAGTTTTCACTGTTTTTTTTTGTTTTTTGTTTTTTTAAATATCTAAACAAGCAAACAGTCACATAAGGCACAATGCTCATGATCTTCAAAATGTATACCCTCCATGATAGGACTTTAACATCTCAATCCCTACATCATTGGTAAATAAGTCCATTAATTTGATGGGCCAGTACTTTTATCCCACTTTAAAACTGTTGTACAAGTGTAAGATCTTGTTGGGTCCTTCCTTGTTGTAAAAGATTTACAGCTACCAGACTAGTTTCGACTAGGTTAGTCTCATCAGGGTGGACAAGGTGTACCGTAAATGACCGTATATAAGACGAGGTTTTCGTACCCAAACTCTTAGTTAATGTTCGGGGCCATCTTATACACGAGGGCAACCTGTGGACTGTGATTTACGGCAAGAATAATATGCTTACGCTCCACGAGATCGCCATTTTGAAAAGCGAAACGTGAAGGGGAGGCTCTTGTTTTAGCTGCGAAAACGATCGTAGCGTATTTACGTTTTACTTTGTGGAGAAATTCTTGACTTGCGAAGCGTAATTTGTGATAATATTGGGTAAATACCTTTATACATCATTTAAAATGCAATCAAAATCGATCTGCTATGGATATGAAAGTTCGTAATGAAAACGCTTTGTTTTGACGCTAAAGTCAAGGATGTCACGTACATCGTATTTACATTTTACTTTGTGGAGAAATTCTCGACCTGCAAAGCATATTTTGTGATAATATTACCTTTATTTATTTTGGACGGATAAATATGTTTCCTTATTTATCATTTAAAACACAATTAAAATCGATCCGCTACGTCCGATGTCTATTATTTCTAAATGCATGGTTTGACTTTGTTTTCACTGATTCCAATTATCAGCGTTCACAGTTTTGCATTTCGTCATTGTTTCCACTGCTTTGAGTCGTGTCTTCCCTTTTTGACAGAAATACTTTCACATGCAGATCGATTTTAATTGCGTTTTAAATGATAAATAATGAAAATTCTTTGTATTGACGCTAAGATCAAGGACATGGAGAAATTCTTGACCTGAGAAGCCAGGGATCCATCATTGCGCAATATATTAATCTTTCAATGCGAGTTGATACAATCCAATCGTTTTTGCGCCAAAAATAAGACCTTGTTCCCGTCGCTTCCGCTTTTTAAAATGACAACCTTGAGTTGTGTATGCATGTCATAATTTGTGATAATATTGAGAAAATACCTTTATTTATCAACTAAAATGCAATTAAATCGATCCGCTACGTCCAATATAAGTTATTACGAAAATATGAACATTGTATTTATGTTTTACCGTAAATACTTGTGTATAAGACGGTTAAGATCTTGTTGTGTAAGCATATTTATGTTTCACTTTTAAAATGGCTGCCAAACGGTTGAATGTTAGCAGTGTGGGTGTCTCGAGAAAAAGCAACTCGTCTAATATTCGGAAATTGTTCTCTTCAAGCAAAAAACCTTCAAATTTGGGGGGTCGTCTTAAACATGAGTCGTCTTATATTCGAGTAAATACTCGTGGGGCACTTTGTGTATTGCCATTAATGTTGTTTGGGATTTCTGTGAGGAAACCCCTCATACTCCTGCTTTGTGGTCTTGGATCTGTTTGGGTGTCCAAGTCATGATGGAATTTCTCCAAGTAAGTGTTCCAATTAAAATTGTCGTCTGTGTTTAATGTTATGTTGTTTGGATGGTAAAATTTTTCTTCCAGCCTGTTACTTTCTTCCTTGATGATCCATAAATCTTGAAAGCATAATAGACAGGGGTAGGTTTCCTGGTTTGCAATTTGTTTGTTTGTTGTTTACCATTGTTGTGGAACTTGTTTTTGTTGTTATGAAGTGTGGAGATTGGGAAGCGTATGTCCCACTTCCAAGGGCAGGGCCTATTGTTTTGTTTATGTTTTGATCCTGTCTGTATTCACTCAAGATATTTGGTGTTTATTTATACTTCTCCAACAGTTTGGGGTTATCAATTGGCAGTTTACACTGCATGGCGAGGTAGAATCATATACTACCTCTGCAGCAATACGTTGTTCCTTGCACAGAATTAGTCCGCATATTTGCATGCAATTACCATATAGTTGGCCAATTGGCTGGCTCATGGTATATGCTCATGCACAACAACACAATTGCCCATGTGGTCATGCCTATTTCAAATATTCAAAAGTAATTCAGAATGGATCATTCATAATTTGGGAGGGGAGTGTATTTGAAATATCTGGTTGAAAGATTATACCATTTACATAATTTTGTTCAGGATTTTACATCACTTACAATGCTATTCAGTCAGTTCATGGTGAGGCTGGTGAGGCCTGACATATAAGCTTTGCCCAAGAAGAAAAAGTCAAGATTTTTTTCCTCCTCCCTTGAGGATTAATGGTCCATCCCCTGCTGACTATTTTTGTCTGACTATTTTGGTACACATGTCACTGAAATCTCAATCGTTGTTGTATTCACTTTCTTATAATAACAATTACACCAATTGGCCATGTTACCCCATGTGATGAAATATTTTATTCATTGTGTCCTGGTTGCTTGCACTGGGTGTGTCCTCTGTGCACTCAACCAAAGAGTTGAATATGCCGTTTACTTGCAGAGCCAGGTATAAATGCTGGATCTGCTGTGGAGAGTATTGGCAGTTTTACCGTAGATAATATCATTAGGCATTGTCCTATAATATCATAAGACATTTTCCTACGCATTTTTACACTTGAATGTGTCCGAATGAAGAATATTCCTCAAAAAACATAACGTAAATTGTTTAATATATGGAGGTATATTATTTCAGAGTTAGACAATGAGCTGAGACAATGTCTTCACTGGAGATTGAATGAGAAGAAAGCAAAACAGACTGTGAGTCAATATTAAAATCAATTTCATGCTAAGTGGTCGATTCCTGTGGGGAGCTGCCATTTGGCATGAAAATTGTGGACCTGAGTTTACTATTTGATATGTGGGACAAGGACATACGAAAGTAGTGCTTAATAACTTCCTTCTCCCCCTAAGACATAGACACCTATTAAATTGCATTGTTTAAACCTATTAAATTGCATTATTTAATAGTACAATAATGGCTTGCATTGTCTTTGTTATGAAAAAACAATGACTTATTGAATATTATCATTATTAAAAATAATGAGACTTATTTATTGAATGGACTATATTTTGGTCTGCTGTGAGGTTTTCGTTCCTATGTTTCCATGTTCTATTCATTGTTTTGAAGATAGGTGAGACTTATTGAATGGACTATATTTTGGTCTGCTGTGAGGTTTTCGTTCCTATGTTTCCATGTTCTATTCATTGTTTTGAAGATAGGTGAGACTTATTGAATGGACTATATTTTGGTCTGCTGTGAGGTTTTCGTTCCTATGTTTCCATGTTCTATTCATTGTTTTGAAGATAGGTGAGACTTATTGAATGGACTATATTTTGGTCTGCTGTGAGGTTTTCGTTCCTATGTTTCCATGTTCTATTCATTGTTTTGAAGATAGGTGAGACTTATTGAATGGACTATATTTTTGGTCTTTGCTGTGAGGGGCTTGTTCCTATATTTCCATGTTCTATTCTTTGTTTTCAAGATCCTGACCAAAAATTTAAATGGTTAACCTCACTTCATACTGCTTTTAGAAAGATGAATATTTTTGCCATTTGATAAATATTGTTAAAAAATATCCTAGGTTGATACATATATAGTTTACAATGGCATTCAATGGAGCGTTGTAATAGTGGTCCAAGGCTTAATATGAAAAAAAAATGAGATAGATTCACTGTTTAACTTTAAGACTAACGAAGCCCTCATTTCAAACCTCAGTCATGAGGAGAGGAATATCTATATTCAGATCATTTAATTAATGCTCCACATATATTGTTAACCATTCTATATATATTCAATATATACATGGTACCTGCCCTGATGTTATGTTATTTGGTACTATGGCCCCAATACCTAAACCATTGAATTATCCTGATAATTACAGATTAAGAAAACTTGACTTGGCTATACTAACTAAGAAGTTAGAACATCATGCACTTTACAGCTCTGATATTCAGTTTGGCTTTAAAGAGAAATCTTCAACTACTCAGTGCACATCAATGGTCATTTTGGTCAATGGTCATTTTGGTCATACAAGTCTATTACTGTTGTGTAATCTGCAGAACTTATTTGCTTGTCTTCTTCATTAGGACAAACACTATTTTGAAAGAAATATACTTGTAATCATACCTTATAGTTCAAATATTGAGGTGTTTAAATATTGATTCATGTCATTAATGCTTTTAATTTAATAGGGAATGTATTTTTTCACCGTAAATGTACCAATTTCCATTAAGTACAGTATTTTGGTAATTTACTCCTCTGCCACTAGGGGGCACTCACTACCAACACCCAAAAATACCCTTAATGTAACAACAGCAAAACATCTGGGACATAAAGTCTCCACAGTGGACAAGAATAGCATTGTATCAGATTCAATTTGTACTTATTGGAAAGTTTTTATTCTATTTCATGGCTGATTTTGGTCATGTAGGTTCATTTGTGGAATGTGAACTATTTAAAAGATATTGTTGCAGATTTTATAGTGCATCATTGTGGTTGCTGTCCAGTAAGGATGTGTCTGATGTTTGCATTGCATGGCATAAAGCATTAAGGGTTATCTGGAAGGTTCACTATATGACTCCCAGATATATAATACTGTTGTTGGCAGATTGTACGCCTCTTGAGATTCTTTTCATTGAGATAAATTTAGAAAAACAATTTCTCAAATCCTATTTAATTATTTAAGTTGTATAAATAGCAAATCATCTCTGGTAAGAAATGTGACAAAATAATGGGAAGGAATTTTATTCAGTTAAGGCACAAGTATAAATTGCATAATGATATTGAAGTAAGTGTCGTGAGGGAAAGATGGCATGAAAGTATTTGTGATGACAATTTATGCAATGCTGTCATTGTGAAAGAATTAATTGTTTTACATGATGGAGTTTCTTTCTGTGACATTTTATCAGATGATGATAATTGAAGTAATTTGTGTAAAGTGAAACCCTGAGCTAACTTTTACTTTGTTCTTATTTTTAATTTTTTTCAAATGTCTGTAAATATGAATATTGTATATGTGCCAATGTTCTAAACTTTCTGCAAATAAAGATGTTATAATAAAATATAAATAAAATAATATAATATAATGAAAATATGTGCTGTATTTTTGGTAAACAATAATACTGATAAATATATTTTTGGATTTATTTAACCACATTCTTATTGTAATTTGCAATTAATTTATAACTTGTTTCTGATTGGCTGGTACTACTTTAAAATTCTTTTGACAAAATCGATGCCACCAGCAAAAGATGATTACAAGTTCAGAAAATTTGACCATAGTAAAAGTACTTACAAAGTCTTCTTTTCATGTTATATATAAATTCATGTTTATGAAATTTCAATTGCTAATTCACAATTTTTAAAGGCCTCATTCCCTTTTAAATGAATTCAGCAGTATTTAATCAAAATGCATAAAATTTATAATTGGATGTTAATAAACCAAATTATAGGATTACTACCTTTAACCAATCTAAATTTAGCAGGTTAAAAGGCTGGTCTTCATTTGATCACATTTGAAGGTGTTTAATCAGTAAGAAAAACATTATATCAAGAAATTTACCTGGTTACCTGGCTGCCATATTGGCCTTAGAACTATTAATCATTGGTTTTTTGTAATGTATGTGAACATTTTCTGGAAATTGCTTCATAAATGAAGCACACTGAACTTGGCCCCAACTTGTCAACTTGATCCTCATTGACTAATATTTGTATATATGTTATTCAAAATGGCAGCCTTATGACAACTTGGTGATAGCTATTGGATTTATTTTCAAATCATAATAAAATGGAATAGATTCTAAGCCAAATGGAAAATTGATAGAATTTGTCCCCTGAAAATGCATTTTCCCTGCTTATTAGCTAAGAACTCCAAACAGTCAATTCAGAGGAGATCCAATTTAACAGAACAACAGAATGACAGAACAGTGGATCAATAAGTAGACAAGATGGGCTGGCAAGTTATGCCTGGCAAGACCATAGAGCAGCAGCAGAAAGAGAGGCAGGGAGGGTGCTGCTCATACAAAAATCTTTAAACAAATGTTATTTCATAACTCATGCAATATATTTTAGTTGTCATAAAATATATTTGTACAGCATATGGCTCAATGATCATGTCCCTTGATTTTTCATCTTACTACATTTAAGAGTGCAAGACTGTTGTCACTAAGATATCAAACAGCCAATATTGAGCAGCAGACCTTATTGTAACACAGTACTGGCAGAAGGGTGCATCATTGAAAATTATAATGAAGTAGAAAGCAGTGATAAAGATGTACTTACAGTATCTTTGTGAGCATAGTGCAAAGAGAAATGGTGTGCTTAAAAGAAGGTAGAGAGGAAAGCCTTCTGTAAGAGTAACACAAATGACAGATATGTGTGTGGTGCAAGCAGTGCTTTGACAGAGCAGGGTGTAGTCCCTGTGGTGTGATGTAAGGGTGGTGAAATTATGCTTGCCTGCTTGCTTGCCTGCTTGCTTGCCTGCTTGCTTGCCTGCCTGCCTGCCTGCCTGCCTGCAAACCACCCACATGTCCGCCAGTCAGTCTGGTGATGGGTTAGCATATGCAAACAGCAAGCTATTGAAAGTGAACCACTGAGACATCTCTTATTTATTACAAGGTAACTTTTAAATACCAATCCAAAACTATATCTTCAAGTCCAGTCATGCCTTTCAATCTATTATACACTTAAGACACTTATGTTTTGTTTCCCTCCAATATTGGACATTTCCCTATCACTGCTCACTTTCCAGATCTTCCTTTTAGAACCTACCCTTCTCAATTCAATGGCAAATTATTACATCATGGTTGAAATAAGTTTCAAAACAAGGCAATTTCACAGGCCCTTGCCAGTTGCTTGTCAAAAAGTGAGTTATTGGCCACATTTCCAAACGAATATATATAAAGTACAAAATATACACTTTTAAAAGAAACATGTCAAGTATGTTGTAATTTATGTGTCCCTTAGATTCAATGAAATGAAATCTAAATTGAATTCCTTTGTTTAGGATCATTATTTACTTTAAAACAAAATTACTTAACTCAACAAGCTTAAATAATGCTCTCACACTGAACACAACTACTCTTCCTATATCAGTGGTTATTTTTAGCGCTAATGATTCAAAAGCAGGTCAGTAGACCAATGCCTTTACACAGCACTGATACCATCCTCTGAAACCAGCAGCGATTGATCACATTGATCCTGCTCAGTCAGTAGCTATTATCTAGCAGCTTACATTATATCTGTATCTAAAACAAGTGTCAAGATATATACATGTATAGCAAATGTAGTTACAGACACTTTGAAGTATGTGACGTTGGAAACAAAGGTCAATGTCATGTTTGAGAATATTAAATGTGGGCCTTCATAAGGCAAATTTGTGGTTTGTTTGTTTGTTTGTTTGTTTGTTTGTTTGTGGTTTTACATCACTTTCAACATTATTCCAGTCATTTCGTAATGAGACCTACTTGTAGCAGATATAGTGCTGCCTCACTGAATTGTCATGTCGCAGGTCCTGGACATGACAACCCACAAATGGTTGAAGTTTTTGGTTAAATTTTGACTTGAGTGAAGAAATTATAACATAAGTGCAATTTTGAAGTTGTCTATACTGTATTTACTCATGTATTAGACAAGGTTTTCGTACCCAAACCATTAGTTAATGTTTGGGGGGGTCATCTTATACACGACGGCAACCTGATGACAGTGATTTACGACAAGAAAAATTAACTTTATCAGCGTGACAAGTAAATTAAAATGCGCTCAGAGAGCGCAGAACAATGCCCTCCTCCTGCATACCCCTGTGGCCAGTGCCGCCTAGTGGCCAGTTTGCCCCGCACCTCAAATTCACAGAATCAGCATCCATTATGTAGAATCAAACCCCAATGTCCTGCAGCATTGAAATGAGGGCCACTCTAAATACTAATGGGGATGTCGATTTTCACCTGAAAAGTAGGTCACACTGACCCAATTACATAAATTAACATTTTTGCAGCTTATACCAATTGATTATAAGTAATAACGTTTGATATAAGTGTATTCTCAAAAGAATTCACAAAATCGGCACGTCGGCCATTTTTCAAAATGGCCGCCATGACTTCAAAATTTGGTCAGTATCGCCCATCATTGAACTTAGCCTAGCCCCTCATAAAATACACCTGTACACCAAACTTTCATGGAAAATATTTACTTGGACTATATTGTTGTAGGCATATGTAGTATCATCCCTGTGGTCTAGCCACTTTCGAGTGTTGGCCATTCCAAATATTGTGACGGACGCACGGACACACGGACGGAAAAGTGATTACTATATGCCCTCCCTCGGAGGAGGAGGGCATAATAAACTTCGCTCATACTGTCCAGATAAAACTCAGCGAAATAGCGAAATAAAAAAATTTGGCTTATAATACGCATATAATATTTTATCACATCTCATCCCTGGCACAACGTAAATATGAAAACTCTGGGATCCATCATTGCGCAATATATTAATATTTCAAATCGATTTAATACATTCTGATCATTTTCGCACCAAAAATAAGAGCTTTTCCCCCGTGTTGTGCATTTTTACATTAAGGTCAAGGACGTCACGGACATTGTATTTACGTTTTACTTTTACTTCTATGTCTATTAAAATTAAAATTATTATTTAATTATATCACACAAAACAATTCTATACATCCTTGATGTCTTCCCATTCAGTGGTGTGAAAATTAGTAAAATTTCACTGATGCCAATTATTGTCTTCCCCTTTTGACAGAAATGCTTTCACACACATAAGATATTTATAATGAAAACGTTTTGTTTTGACGCTAAGGTCAAGGACGTCATGGACATCGTATTTACGCTTTACCGTAAATCCTCGTGTTTAAGATCTTGTTGCGTAAACATATTTATGTTTCACTTTTAAAGTGGCTGCTAAACTTGAATGAGGCATTGGTGTGAAGAGATTTCTGCAAATATTCTCTCATGTGTACATAAAAGTCTGCCAATGTTTGTATATTACAAATAAGGCAAATTAGAATATTAGACTTTTATAAGAGAAACTGCACTGACATTGCCGCCATTATGAAAACCAGAAGAGGGCATCTATCCATGATCTGTAGTCTGTTCAGATGTGCATATCGTTAAAAAAAGAAAATGCCCAAATATGAAGATTTCCTCTTCATGTTTTTACAGAGTTATTAAATTTGATATTTTCTATTTCTTATTTATTTGTTTGCAAAAAATAACAAGATACCTTGCGACGAATGTCACATTCAATTTGTCATGATATCTAACTTAATGATGTTGGTATGTCCTACTGTGCTGCAGGCTGTTATGTGCACTTATATTCTACTCCCTGATCTATTTAATAGACCCTTGGTAAATATCAAGACCCCTGGTCAATCCCCGTACCAGGGACCTGAATACAGATAGCATAATCTACTGTGTGTCTTGAATAACATCACATTTCTTCCCAGATTGTACATTATGTTTCCATGGAAAAAGGACACACTGTTTGAGCTGCTGCTTAAATTACTTTACTTTACAACACGCTTTACTTTACAACACGCAATACTTTACAACATGCAATACCAGCAGAAGCTAAGTCAAAAGTCAGTTGTAGCACTGATTCAAATGCAGGTCAATAGCAACAATGGATGGGGACACACTGTGAGCTGCTGCTTAAATACCTTTACTTTATACGACACTCAATAACAGCAGCAGCAGCTACCTTAAGTCAGAGGTTAGTTGTAGCACTGTAAAATGTAGTGCAATAGCAACACTACAGGGCACTGAGTCAGTTATAAGGATTTGCTTGCCCGACTTAGTCACAGTTGGCAGCAAGCCAAAGTGATCATTTCTCCCCTCCCCCAAAGCCAAAAGATCAAAGAATCATGACCCCAAATATAAAGATTTCATCTTTTTTTGTGTGATGTTATTAAATTTTATACTTTCTTCATTCACAAACAAAAAGTCAATTTTATATGTTTATCTATGTGCTGTGCACAGAACACTTGTATTTTAAAATGGTGATGTGTTATGGTATGGACATCAGCTGGGACGTTGATTCTCTACCGACCTCTGCCTACATACTCATGCAATAATTGACCATAATCAGTATTGAGAGGTCATGCCCATAACAAGCTTCTTTTATAAACCAATCGGGACCAAGTAAAAAAATTGTCACATGTAATAACACAGCCAATCAATGTCCTTGTTTTGGTAAGAAAGTGACTACAACAACAAATACATGCGCAAGTATAATTCAGTCAACTGGTGTCATTGTTTTGGATGTGTGTGAAGTTTGTTACTTATTCACTTTTCACAGTTCATTATTCAGATTTTTTTTCAAAATCAATAGATATAGATATTGAAAATATGACACGTTTACAACCTCATCTATCGATTTTGAAAAATTCTGAGTAAAGAACTGTGAAAAGTGAATAAATAACAAACTTCACAAATGTTTGTTTGGGCAGAAAGTGAGTGCACATGATGTGTGTGCTAGTATTAGCCAATTGGGCGGGCATTGTGAGTGCACATGTGCAAAGCCCACCAACTGCACAATTGTCTGTGGATTATGCAATCAACCTTGCGGAATAGGTTGAGACAGTGTCATGCCTATAGTGGCAGAGGTAGTATATGACTCTACCTCGCCATGCAGAGTCCTGCCTACAAAGCCCTATCATCATTTTCACAAGGAATATGAAGACCCAGATTACAGTTTGTGAGTGGCCCAAAACTGCACAGCATTTAATGCATACAAGGTCATGCACTTTCCAACTCACAAATATCAACTCACAAAGCTCTTTGGTGCTACAAGGAGATCAAAGTAACCTATTTATATAAATCATTCTTCAAATTATTAATATATTGCAAAGGAGTGGCAATACATGATATTTGGTGTTATCTGAAATATGGTATTATGTGAGCTTGAAAATATCACCATATGTCAGAATCCTATCTAGCCGTTAAATTGCTCACTGTGACCTAGTTACATTGACAACTCCTCCGAGCCAACCCCAGTTCAATCACATATGGCAAGTTACAACAATAGTGCTATATTTTTACAGTCAAGAGAGCAAAATCAATAAAAAATAAATTATTGCTGGTCTTGACCTTGACCTTAATCCAAAGTCAATAAAACTTATCCAAACAACCCAGCAAACACAAGAAATTTGCAAACTTGGTTTTGGTCTTGGTTTGGTTAGGCTATAAAACACATCTTGTAAAGGTTTTGAAAAAATCTTTCAAAAACATCTTGGAAATATCTTGATAAAACATATAAAAAAACATTTTCATTTGCTCTTGGTTTGGCTCATTTATAGAAATTATGGTTGGTAAATATTTTTAAAATGTTGTACACTTATTATGGAAAGTGACATTATGAAACTTGTGTGAAAATATTTTAATTAAATGATTTGGTGTTATTTGGTGAGGTCATTAAAACATTTTTTACTGTTTTGAGAATAACACATCCAGCTAATGGTAAGGAAACATGACAACAAAGTTTGGCCTTGATATAATATTTTCACACATTATACTGAATCCCTCAACAACTTACAAAGTTTTCCATTTGACAGTTATTTCAAACTAATGTGCAAATGACTGGGTTATTTGTAATAGCCCCTCCACCTCCATGAGATGAAGTCCTACTTCACAACCCTACAAATATTATTTTTGTTTTATTATTGCATATTATTAAAAAAAATAGGTTAACTACTAATTTTGCCATTATTTTACATGATTTTACAAATATACCATTCAGGTCAGGTAATTAATAATCATACCTCAGAAATAGCTCCCAATAAAGAATAAAGAATGCATGAATTTTAAGTGTATGTAATGCTGACTCTGTTACCACTCAAATTTGAAAAGTGAAGACATGGTTCTCCAACAGCAAACATCAACTCAAGGCCACATCTTTGCTTTAGAGCTACAATTCAGGAATTAAGGTATGTACATGAATGCTGGTCATGACCATGACATTTACCCAAGGTCACAAAAATTTCCCAGGCCAACATATCATCATGTTATAGTATCTAGTAATTATGTCCAAGCATAAATGAATGATGAAGAAAACAAAGTGTGGCAGCGGACATGGTGGAAACAGAGCGAGTACATAAATTCAGCTTGTGCAAACTTATAGGGGAAGGAAACCTTCAAAATTGTGGATTAGCAATTTAAATTTTATCAATATGAACACATATATAACATGAAAAGAAGTCTTGGAGATATCATTTTAGTACTTTTACTCTGGTCATATTTTCTAAACTCGTAATCATCTTTTGCTGGTGACAGCCATCTTGTCAAAGGGAATAGCCAATCAGAAACAAGTCATAAATTAATTGCAAATTAGAATAAAAATGTGGTTCCAAAATTATATGTATAAGTATCATTGTTTACCACAAACACCATACAAATTTTTATCCAGGCCATTTAGCCGTTTTAAACTGTGGTCAAGAAAGGTGTTGTGCCTTCACACCTGTGACAATAGCCATTTTAACAGATAGAAAATAAATCACACTTAGCATTTTATATGGTACAGGTTGATTGCAAGGTTTGGGGTATAAACATTTATATTATGCATGGAAAAAGTGCTTGAAAACCTCATTTCATGAATGCTGATAGGTCCCTCCCCCAATGCACGTCATCAGACAAACAGGTACCATTCTGCGTATGTATAGTTTACTTGCTTATTGACAACTGTGAGGCTAGACAAAGCAATTTGGGAAAGTGAGGAAAACATTCGTCATTTAGTGTTGATATTTTAATTTTGGCCTGGTCAAAGGCAAGAAAAACCAGTGCACATATTTTCATAACATGAACATTTATGACCTGCGGCCGGTGGTGACTGCGAATTTGAGCAGCGGAGGCAGAGGTAGGTTGAGGACTGACTATCTCCGTTTAGCTGAGTAGTGGAAAATTTTTGATTTTAAGTGTTTATTTCAGTGTTTACAAAAGGAATCTCTACACTATGCCACAATATTGTGATTGTGGGTTACCATTTTTTTGTGTGCAATTATAATTTTGTTTGTGCAGTTCTTGTATGTTGCTTGAAATGGGGCAGAATGACAACACGCATTGGCCTATACTAAATGTATTGCAGCACAGTATTTAGTATACACAAGGTCAAGCACTATCCCCATTCACATTTGCACTGATTTCAGTAAAGATGTCCAGCCGCCGGATTTTTTTTTATATAAAATCAGCCGGCAAGCCAGGGTGCCATGAGGGCACCGGAAGATCATCCATCACATTTGGCCAATTTTAAGATGTTGCACAGGTCATCAGGAACTTTAAGCTGCAACATAAAAGTGGCCAACGTATCCATGATGTTTTCTCACCAAACATTACCTGAAAGTACACAATGGGCTCCTGTGAGTGTCCCTCAGGCATATCTCAAGATTATCTTAGGGCTGCCGGTGGCATCGTACGGTGAAAATAGGATTTATTTATTTTATGTTTACCGGCAATCGTGAGATGATCCTAGGGCCCTCTACGATGTCCTAGTGCCATCTGTGGCATTTATCAGACATCTTTAGAATATCTTAAAGACGTCTGTGACATCTAATTTGGCATGTGTTGTGCAGCACCAGTGTATATGCAGATGATCTCAAACTGCTTGTGCCAAGTGTGAAAGGACTGAGGAATGTGTTACAGACATGCGAGCAGTATGGTGTGGAATATGGTGGACAATACAATCCTGCCAAGACTGTGTGCATTTTATTTTCACGGAAGACGGTGCAGCCAAAACCTGAAATTACACTGTATAGAACACCACTACAGTGGGTTGACAGTGTAAAGGATCTGGGCAATGTCCTTTATGCCAACTTGAGTGAGAGAAGTGTAGTGAAAAGAAAGAAGAGTGATCTAGTTAGTAGAGTGAATAACCTTCTCGTCACGCTTGGGAGAAGTCCTGACAATGTTGTCACTACTGTTTTTAATACACAATGTGCAGAACTGCAGCATGGGACTTCACAGATGTAAATGTCAAAGATTTCCAAGTGATGTGGAACAGAGGTGTGCGGAGTATTTTGCACCTGCCAAATACTACACACACTAGGTATCTGCAACCAATTCTGGGGATTGCCAGTGTGACTGATCAAATGTACAAAGATTTCTAAAAATGTTTCTGACAATGCTGGTATCAGACAATGATAAAGTTAGCTCTCTGATCAGGATGTGCAGAGCCAATTCCAGATCAATCACTGGTAGGAATCTACTCCAAGAAAAGACTCCAAGTGGATGAGAACACTCTGCAGGCAGAGGGATTATCATTGCTGAAAGATGCAAATGTCAATGAACTAACTGATGATGACCATATGACCCTGAGCTCGATCACTGAATTGAGAGGTTTTATGAGACAGGATTTTAATATAGATGGTTTTAGTCAGGAAGAGATTGTGATTTTATTGGAATATAGTTGTATAGAGTAATATGATTTTAATTTGATTATGTGCAATGCAACTTTCAAGATGATGGTGCTTTTATATATATATAATATATATATATGAATGAATGAATGAATGAATGATGTGTGATGTATGAATGTGAACTAAACCTTTATTTTATGTAAAGAGTTTGAATAAAATGATTTATAATAATAATAATATGACTACAGCTACAGCATATCTGTTAAACTCCCTAATATATATCTAAATATATATATCTAAAATTATGAACAAACATATTGTTTAAGATAAATGTGGTGGCAGCAAATGTTATTTGAAGTGTTTTTCAAGGTCACCTAATATCAAAACTTCTCCAAGCACTTCATAGGCAGATCATATCTACCAAGTCATTTCAATATTGCAATTTTTCCATAAAATACAGCATTCACAAGCCAAGTTGCTCCTGTCCTTGATCTTGACCCAAAGTCACAAAAAGACGAGTCCCGAAAATTTTCCAGGCCAGTGTATTATTATGTTATAGTGTCTCATCATTATGTCTAAGCATAAATGAATGAGGAAGAAAACGAAGGAAATAAACAAAGTTTAGTGATCGACACAGCAGTGGCAGACATTGGAAACAGATCAAGAATTTAGTTTGTGGTGACTTAATAATTACACCATTCATGTTGGTTTATCTAGTCTTCTCATACAACAAGCTTCCCTACAATATAAAATGTATAGCTTACCTACCAATAAATTACTCTTCTGGACAATCTCCATTCACAATGGCTACATTTTGTGTTATGACAAAAACTAATTATTACAATGGCATTTGTATGATGCATCTGGGTCTAGTTGAGTGGGGCATTAGGAATAATTATATCCTGGAGACTTGTGTTGCAATGCCAGAGGTACTGCCATATTGGAACAAATTCTTGTGAGGGGAGGGAATAAACACTCACCATGCATTAGCCATTTCCCTTAAATACTAATTTAGACCAGAATCTAATTTAGACCAGAATCTCAGCAACTCAGAATCAGATCAGCTACTGTGATTTCATGAAATCACAGAGGTCGCAGTCAATTTTACAGAGATTTGGGGTATGCTTAAATGATATGTGGACTCCAAACTGTTATACAAACAAGCTATCTCACTGAAATCAACCAAAACTATATAGTTTGTGAGTGGCAGAAAACTGAAATCATGCACTTTTATACTCACAAATGTCAATCTCGTTTGTACCATAAGGAGGCCAAAGTAACCTAGTGACATAAATTATTTTCCAAATTATATTGTGTAGGATATATGAAGTGGCAATACATGATATTGGTATTATGTAAAATATGGTATTATGTAATCTTGGAAATATCACCATATGTCAAAATCCTATTTAGCCTTTAAATATGTCAATGTGACCTGGTTACAGTCATTGCTCATCTGAGCCACTCCTAGTTCAATCACATGTGGCAAGTTGCATTGATATTGCTATATTCTTACAGTTAAGAGAGCGTAAATAAAAGTAACAATATGGGTGGTCTTGACATTGACCTTGACCCAAAGTCAATACAAGACGTCCATTAAAATGGAATGGTCGGCACTTTTTATCCCGCTTTTAAAACTGCTGTACAAGTGTAAG
This sequence comes from Amphiduros pacificus, assembly GCA_949316495.1. Classification (NCBI taxonomy): domain Eukaryota; kingdom Metazoa; phylum Annelida; class Polychaeta; order Phyllodocida; family Hesionidae; genus Amphiduros; species Amphiduros pacificus. Next base: position 20,188,808 of record OX439000.1, on the reverse strand, counting down.
AAAACAGTGTTGAATTATTAATTAAGTCAGCACAAGCCACCGCCCGCCACCGCATCTGCGCCCGCCACCGCATCCGCCGCCCGCCACCGCATCCGCCGCCCGTCGCCGCATCCGCCACCCGCTGTAGTGTCCGCCTCCGCGACCGCCGCCGCCGCGTCCACCGCCACCGCGTCCACCGCCACACTTTGTTTTCTTCATCATTCTTTTATGCTTGGACGTGAGGACTAGATACTATATTATGATAATATGTAGGCCTGGGAAATTTTTGGGGTTGAACTTTTTGTGATTTTGGGTCAAGGTCATGGCCAGCACAGGAGCAATTCACTCATGAATGCTCTATTTTCTTACAAAATACAGCAATATTGATTTAACATGAGGGACTTGAATAAGTTTCATATTGGGTGACCTTAGGCAATTTTCAAGGTCACAGGAGCCGATTTTCAAAATCGACTATATGTGATATTTTGCAAAATATTTTGCAAAATTATATGTATTCTCCCTACATTTATCTTTGTTCATAATTTTTAGAAAAAATTGTAACTAGGTCACAATGACCTACTTAGATGATTTAGAGAATAAGTTATTCTGGTTTAAATAGGGTTCTCAAGACAATTGATTGAATTGTTGACATTTGAATTGTTCTGAATAAAATCACTTCTGTGTGGTGAATGGAAATGAATCAGTTACCAGAGTGATCAGCACACAATATACTTCCCCACTGAAATACAACAATGAGTGTAAAATGCCATCTTGAGGACTAAACATGTTTAGCTGCACCCCATAACTTTTTCTAGGTCAGAGTTTGGGAGGCAGGGGTAATCCGATCAAAGGTGGCAATCAAGCTTGGACACAAAGTTCTCTCAAATCATTCCTGTGATGTGGTCATCACCTCTCTCTGTTCTCTGTGGGGTACTTTTTACAACTTGTCACCTCTTGGTGTATTTTAAGATGTGATGCATGATGCCATTTAGTCCATGATGATACTGAAAGGTTCAAGAGAGCTTTAGTCCACTGCATGGACACCGTGGCATGGAGAGTGAGTGGATGGTATCAAGTGTCAGAGTGTCCCTCTCTAGGTCAGATGATCACGAGATTTCTATGCTACGTGTCAGAAGGAAGAATGTTCCACAAAAAGTATAACTTAAATTGCTTTAAAAAAATGGAGATGTATTATTTCAAAGCTAATATCATAAAATTACAGTATCCTGATGATTATCATGGTGACAATCAAGCGAGTGAGCTCCTTACATCATAAGTTTGTGCATGCTGTGTGGGGGGAGCATATTACATGATTCCAGACCAGAGAGTGTGGAGGTCCGAGACAATTCTTACACTGGGAAGTGAATGAGACTTAAGCAAATAAGACCGTCTGACAGAGCCAAGTTGAGAACCAATCTCACCCCAAGTGGCCGGCCTTCGCAAAGGCCGACCAAAAAATACAACTGAACTAATATTCTATAGGGGTAGCTTCTGCATATTTTGGAAGTTGTGACTTAGTTGGCATGCAAATAGGTCAATGTGACCTACCGTAGTTATATAAAATATTCACAAAAATGTGAACAAACATATCGTGTAAAATAAATGTTATGTGTCATGTTTTGCCAAATATCACAATTAGATGATTCTGAAAACTATCTTCTGTGACCTTGAAAATAACTCAAAGTCACCCACAATATCAAACTTGTCCAAGTCGCTCATATGTAGATCACATCAGCCAAGGCACATAAATTTTGCTGTAATCTTGAAGAAAATAGAGGATTCCCAAGTGACATACCTCTTGTGTTAGTCAGTTTAGCTGACAAAGTGTCTAATGGATGATTTAGATTGTAGCAGAAGACTTAACTTCTTTCAAATGATTGCGCTGTGACCAGCTGTAGGAAACAACAACTCTTCGAGAGAGGGCTTGGTAGTACAGGTTGAAAACTTGGAGAAGTCCTCCAGCGAGTTGTACTGTTAGGCTGAGCACCTACGTGTTCACGCCCACAGCAGTTCAGAACAGAGAAAATGTGGACATTTAGTTTTGAGCCTCCCTGCCTGCTGGACCGGCCACTTATCCCCTGCTATCAGATCCCCAATTCCCCTTTGGGACCAGGCAGCCATCTTGAATGGGCAACTCTTGCATTTCTTAAAAAGTGACTTTAGATGGCACTTTTATTTTAAAAACTTTAAAATAAGTTTTATTCAATATTATGAAATTTAACTTTTATAATGTTGGATAATACAATATTACCATGATTACTTATCAAATGTAAGTCTTTATAATATGATAGAGGTCATTCAATACATATATATTTGAATGCTGAAAATGTTCCTATTTCTAAAATTTATTCCAAAATTAAACACTTGATAACAATATTTCCATGCACTATAGCAATACAAACATTACATTTATGAAAAATATAAATCCTCATTATTATCATAAAGAAAAAATTGGTTGGTTCCTGGTAAAACAAATATGTACTTTTGATGATTTTATTCGAGCTATATTGAGGGTAAAGAGTCAATCAGTATATTTGATCACTTGAAAATTTATATCTAGATTTTGACAGAAGCCTTCTTGTTTATTGACAAATCTATCATGCACACATCTTTATTGTGTGTTGTTGTGATTAGTAAGAAGAAAACATCCTTAATTACTGCTTTATTCAATTAACTTCAAAGAACTCGGAATCAAAACTACAGGTGTTGTATTTGCGATTTGGGGATTTCCACTGTGCACACATGTATTCCCATTCAAAGGAAATTTGTTTTTTCTGTGATATTTACATGTAAGGGTACAGTGTTACAGGGTCTGCCACTCAGCCAATTAGTAAAAGTAAACAACAGGTGTAAACAGGTGTAGCTTTGAAGGGTTTAGGGAGTCTGGTATTGCTTTGTAAGTGTAGTCCAATATTGTGAAGGAAGTGATGAAGGTCACTTCTAGACATGATCACAACAAGTACAGACCTACTAGTATCATGGAAGGAATAGAATCAGATCATACATATGAAAAACATATGAAATGTTCCCATTATCAAAGCTAGACAAGGACTATACATAATTATACCATCATTGCATGGACAATGTGTAAATAAGATGCTATATGTGAATACTAAGTTGAGACGAAATCTACATTACAGGTAAAACTATAATTAACTTGATAAATGCTTTAACATTAAGATGTAGAAATGTACTTTTCCATATATGATGTATGACAGTAGCAGAGAGAATGCACCATTGTAGGTTTCTGTGTTTGCTGTTACCTGGCACAGGCTGACAGAGACTGTTATTTACAAATAGTCATAGATTTAAAACTATACATAAGAACCACAAATTTCAAACAGCTTTAGAAACTAGAATATTTAGTGATACTTTCTGTATAAACATTGAATTGCCTGAGTGTATGATAAGGTTTGACTTTTTAATGCCAAATTTACAGAAAAAAATAAAATTCTCAGTTACATGGCACTCAAATGGTCTTGTTGATAACTAAGCCCCTGTGATGTGATTTCAATGCAAAACCCACCATTTGAATCCTTGGAATGTCAGTGAGACAGCTGTGTAAACTGTGTAAGATAATATCTACTGATAGTGCCACAGTTCTACAAACAAATACAATATCATGTGTGACTAAGTGTCAGCTTCAAAGGAGGGGTAGGGGGAGAGGCTGGATGCTGCAGACTCCTTATCAGGGATTACTCGGGTGACCGTCTGCTCCACCCAGCAGGAGGCTCAAAACTAAATGTCCACTCTGGAACTGCTGTGGCCGCGCCGCAGGAGATGATGGGTCACGGAGAGGTGGGCAGAGCATTTTTGGTGTAGAATAATAGTCCTTGAATGCCTTGCTAAGGACAAACCACAGGGGTTGGCCCATAACCTGGAATGCTGAAGACCTGGCCTTCCTGGAGAAGCATATCTTGGCAGAGGACATCAGGGGATTCCAGGTCTGCTGTGGTGGTGATAGCAGTGTGTCAAATGACTATGTTCAATTCTAATATGACTTAAAACTGACTCTTCTCTTTGGTTCTTTCTACAAGCACCTTTAGTCTTACCTAAAACAGGCTTGATTACATGCAATTTATTTTAAAAAAAGCCTTGTCCCAGCGTAATTGCCATTTAGAAAAAACAAAAGCAATAATGTATTTTCCAAACTCTGTATATGGAATTACTATGTCAATTGGATGTTTATCCAAAGCTGCTTTGGCAGCATGGTCAGCAGCATTTCCTTGGACACCAATATGACTGGGGATCCAATAAAAATGAAATTTCTTTATTTTCCTCGATACAGAGTCTCTTATGGCACCCAAGGATTTTGTAAATAAAAGAATATAGTATCACGTGCAAGATTGTCTGGATGTGCAGCAATTTTTTAAGCATACTAAAGGGCAAGCTTTTCTCTTCTTAAATAAAGAGGCAGTTCATCTGCCTCAACTGCCAAGCTATCTGTAGTAAATCTTAAACCCTGATTTTGAATTGGATCAAGCATTTTAATATAAGATGGACGAGCTGATCCATACATGATATATCTGTAATCAAGATCTGGGTGAACATTCCATTTTTTACAAAAGTACGTACACAGAGTTTTCTTTAAAGAAAACTTAAATCTGTTATTATCAGCCCATTATGGTATTCTATTAAAGTGTTGTGGACCTGTAACATAGATTAACCCCTAAGGGACAAGGCTATCTAAATTCTGTTGATTGGCTAGACTAACTAATTCTCTTTCTTGACTAGTGTATCTAGATACTTAATTGATAATATTCATAACCATGATTATTCTATATGTCACTGAGCCAGAACAATGGGGACGTCAACGTCCCTCCCGTCCGTTACCGGTGGTGGACGTTGCCATCCTTCCCGTTCTTTAGGGGTTAAAATCATCAACAAATAATGAACAATCTGTTCCAAGTCTCACACTATTTACAATGCTGTTCATTTTTAAATAGGGTAACATATAATATACTACCCTGTGGAACACCTATTTCTTGATCAAACGCTTCGCAAAGTAATGAACCAACTCAGACCCCGAATTGTCCAATTGACAAACAATTTTGAATAAAAAGGGGTAAATGGCCCCTTAATCCCATATCATATAAATCGCTCATTATCCCAAATTTCCATGTAGTATTGTACACTTTCTCTAAATCAAAGAAAATTCTAAAAACCACACTAAACACTCATTAATCATTTGTTCCATTGTTTTATAGATACAACTGGTTAAGCAATGGGACGATAATTATTTGAGTCTGATGAGTCGTTGCCAGGCTTAGGGATGGGAGTAATAGTGGCTTCACTCCATGGAGGAAAATCACCACTTTCCCAAATGTTATTAAAAATATCCAAAAGATGCCCAAGTGATAAGTCAGGGAGGTGTTTAAGGATTTGGTAGTGAATTTGATCAGGCCCAGGAGCAGTATTGTTAGATTTATCCAAAGCAAGTTTAAAATCTGCTATTATAAATGATTATTATATTGTTCCAAGTTATTAGATACGAAAAGTAGTTAAGTTTCTTTCTTTTCTTTATTTTTTGTTCTTGAAATTTTGCAGAATAATTGTATTGAGTTGGCTGTAATATTTTTAGAGCTTTTTTGCACTTATCATTAAACCAGGGTTTTTCTTCAATTTTAGAATTTCGCTTTGATTTGGGAATACACCCATCAGCAATATCATATGTGTCCATAAAAACTTGAAGAGGACCATCTACATCTTAAGAGTTATTTTATTGGAACAGGATGTTTGAAATTTTGCCCAATCGGCTTAGTGAAATTTCCACTGAGGGATTTGTTCGTCTGGTGGAGGAAAATGGTTATTTAAAATAATGGGGTAATGATCACTACCCTATTGATCTTCCTCTACTTCCCAGGAAAGGTCTAAAAATCAATTTGCAGTGCACATGGAGAGATATATTGATGTTAAAGAGCCTGTAGTAGGATGTAAATATGTCATTCCAAAGGCACAAACTATTGTTATTTAAAACATAGGCATCAGAGATGCATCAACCCTCAGCCCTGGTAACTCATTGCACAACATTCGCTCCACACAATATTTGTGAACAAAACGTCACTGCACCAAGGCAAATTGATGCAGGGGAAAAAAAACCCATAAAATCTACTTCCTTTGATAGCTTAGGCGTGTCAAGTATCATGAAACTGTCATCATTTACTCTAGAATTATTGAGATGGGCCGGTGACCTTGAAAAGCAGGTTAAGGTCACCGTCCATCAAACTCATCTGGAGTCTTCCCAGATGCTTATGTGTGTCAATTTTCATGAAGCTGCCATTATTTGCTCTTAAGTTATTGCAATGACGTGGATTTGACATGATTGTCCCTGTGACCTTGAAAAGTAGGTGAAGGTCATGTTCCATCAAGAGAAGTCTGAGGTCTTCACCAGATGCTTATGTGTGTCAAGTCTCATAAAGCTGCCATCATTCGTTCTCGAGTTATAACAATGATAGGGATTTCACATAATTGTACCTGTGACCTTGAAAAGTAGGTGAAGGTCATGTTCCATACAAAAATGTCTGAGGTTTTCATAAGATGCTTATGCGTGTCAAGTTTCATGAAGCTGCCATCATTTGTTCTCGAGTTATCGCGATGACAAGGATGATTTCACATAATTGTCCCTGTGACCTTGAAAAGTAGGTGAAGGTCATGTTCCATCAAGAGAAGTCTGAGGTCTTCACCAGATGCTTGTGTGTGTCAAATCTCATAAAGCTGCCATCATTCGTTCTTGAGTTATTGTGATTCTTGGGATTTTACATAACTGTCCCTGTGACCTTTAAGATTAGGTCAAGGCCGCCATCCATCGAACTAGTCTGAGATTTTCACCACATGCTTATGCGTGTAAAGTTTCATGAAGCTGCCATCATTTGTTCTTGAGTAATCACGATGACAAGGATGATTTCACATAATTGTCCCTGTGACCTTGAAAAGTAGGTGAAGGTCATGTTTCATAGTAAAAATTCTGAGGTCTTCACCAGATGCTTGTGTGTGTCAAATCTCATAAAGCTGCCATCATTCGTTCTTGAGTTATTGCGATTCTTGGGATTTCACATAATTGTCTGTGACCTTGAAAAATAGGTCAAGGTCGCCGTCCATCAAACACGTCCGAGGTTTTCACCAGATGCTTTTGTGTGCCAAGTTTCATGAAGCTGCCATCATTTGTTCTCGAGTTATCGCGATGACAAGATGATTTCACATAATTGTCCCTGTGACCTTGAAAAGTAGGTGAAGGTCATGTTTCATAGAAAAAATTCTGAGGTCTTCACCAGATGCTTATGTGTGTCTAATCTCATAAAGCTGCCATCATTCGTTCTTGAGTTATTGTGATTCTTGGGATTTCACATAATTGTCCCTGTGACCTTGAAAAATAGGTCAAGGTTTTCACCAGATGCATATGTGTGTCAAGTTTCATGAAGCTGCCATCATTTGTTCTTGAGTTATCGCGATGACAAGGATGTTCGCTACAGACATACAGACATACAGACATACAGACATACATACATACCCACGCCAGGAGTACTGCAATACCCTCAGCCTGATTACATCAGGGGCTGAGGGTAAAAATCTTCTATTATACATCCTTTGGCATCAGTATTATTTCTGAAACAACCAAAGATAGTTGTGAGCATTAAAGGCACCAACTAACATATATGGTTGAAGCAGCTGGGTTATTAAGTTATTCAAATCTGTGATATTAATTGGTTCACTTGGTGGTAAATATATTGAAAATTTTGTTAGAGTATTATGAATAGTTACTCTGACTGCAGAGGCTTGTAAATTAGTATTTAATGTTACTTTACTTTGGGGTATACAAGATTTAACAAAAATAGAAACTCTGCCATGTGCTCAGTTATGTTAATTGAACCAACTTTGAACAAGTTACATATCCCCTAAATGTGGAATTATTTATGAATTTAGTTTCTTGTAAACAAATTTCTGATGCATTATATTTTTGGGCTAATAACTCCAGTTCTGGCCTGTTTGCCTCAAATCCTCTATAATTCCATTGTATGATACCACTGATAGGCATATTAAAAATAACCAGAATAAATATAGGATTTAACATAATCATTTGTTAAGTTTACAATTATGCTTTGAGTGAACAGGTGTAAAATTTATATCAGATCACATGTATCTATCCTTTCTAAGAATTTAGTTCTATTTATTTTACTTTTGCTTTGATCTTTGATTTATTTTTTGTCTGATTTATTAACTGATCTATTGCTATATACGTTTTTATTACTGGATGATGTGGAGGGAGTCTGTGAAGAGGTTTCAGTGGATGCAACTGTTGGTACAGTAGTGGATGTAGGAGTCTGAGTGGTTGCTCCTGAAGATCGAGAGATATTTGTAAAAAGGAATAAATTTTTCATTGATTGGCCATGTAATTTCGGTCTGAACTGCAATTGATTTTATTTCTTTAGTTTTTACCAAGCAAGCATCGGATGCTTTGGTATTATTAAAACTTTTTGCACATTAACGTGCCTTTGGAAAAGAATTTTTTCAATATGGTATATTCATTGATTTTTGTTTTCATTTAAAAAGGATGGAAAATTGCACAAATATGATGAGTGATTGCTTTGACAATTCACACATTTCAAAATTTCCAAAGAATGTTCTTCATTATGCTGCACAGTACATTTCTGGCAAGTTATGTTTCCTTTGCATCAATCAGATCCATGTCCATACCTCTGACACTTGAAGCAGCGCAGAATAAACGTATTGATTGGAACTTTTGCACCATCTTTTTTAATATCCATCCATTTACATTGAACAACATCCTGATCTTTCAGCTCATCCATCAAGCCTTGACATTAACATTTGTGACCCACTTGCCCACTGGACAAGTAAATTTTAAAATCTACTTGCCCTGAATTACAATTCACTTGCCCTGAATTACAATTCACTTGCAATGAAATTTCGCTCCAGTATTTGAATACAGCTAAAGCTCATAGAACTTGTGCATTCAAACACTGGCTGATAATTAGAACAATTGCCCAATATAACCCATAGAATACTCACATTTGGCTTGAATAAGTTAATATGAATAGTAAAAATTGTTATAAAAATAGTACCCAAGTGACCTCAAGTTTGTTATATTTTTTGTGCATATGCATAAGAACCAAACTTCTACAAAAACATAAAATTGGCAATGCTCAGTCAGTTCTTGACCAATTTATATCATTGATAACTATTATTTAAGCTCATTGTCTAATCATATAAAAACAATAGGGATAGGGCAGTTTTTAAGCAGAGATGTACATGAAGCCTTTGATCTTGTCAGTAAAGATGTCACCCTGACTTGTCAATCTTGTAAGAATACAATTATCACTTTATAAGATCAATCTTGTAAGAATACAATTATCACTTTATAAGATTAAGTAATGTCAAGTGTTACTGATGGATATATCCCACTGTAACATACTTATAATCAACTTGCATACCTGCTGGATAATGTAATGATTGACAAAGACCAAAATGTGTGAAATTGATAAGCATTAGCTCCTGATACAGTGCTCAGTATGAAAAAAACATCTTGAGGAATATATTTGTTTAGTTGCATGCCATAACTTTATCTAGGTCAGAGTCTGTGAGTTAGGGATAATCCAAGGGGCAACAAGGCATGGACACAAAGTTATCTCTAATCAGGTGTAATCCCTGTGATGTGGTCTGCAGCTCTGAACTCTGTGGGGTACTTTGATTGGGGACAGATTACAGCACTTGACCACAGAAGTATCCAGTTGCCCGGACTTGGACTTGACCGACAGGTGTGAAATATACTTCTGGGTAAGCGGGCAACTGGCTAATGTTGAGGCCTGTCCACTATCTCCTCTTTAGAAAGTCCCACCAGATCTGGGCATCTTATTACTCCTTTTTTGAGGGTTTTGTGAGCTGTTATAATAACTGGAACTGTGGCTTATATTTGGCATCATAGAGGATTGTCTGCATGGTTTTTCCGCTCAACCTCAATCAATAATTTATTTCACATTTTGATAACAGTTTTTGGAACCCCAGCAATGCCTTAAATAAAATCTCTTTTGTAATTGCAAAGGGGGGCATTTTTGCCAGGGTATGTTCAGCATCGGAACTTTCCTCAATTAAAAATGTGGGCCATTTATCTATTTTATTTGAATTATCATCACTGTTAATTTCATTTCTAGGTCTTCTTTGTTTGTTGTGTGCCTTGTGTGTTTTCTTGTGTGTTTTCTTAAATTTCTTCTGTTAGGTCCCCTCCCCACCACGGAGCCCAACAAGGGTACGCCTTTCTGGGTCAGTAACTCCAAGCCCTGATGCCGTGAGGATATCTAACATGATATACTCTCAGAATAAAAACTCCACCCTTTGGGATCTCATCTTTATCCTTCAATTGACCCAAATCAGCAATAATCCCATTTCCACACTCATATAATAATTAACATTTTACAATAATTATTATTCCTACATTGCAAACATTGAAATTTTCATAAAAACAAATAACCATGATATATATATTAAAGGAGATATATCACGAGCCAGTTAAATCAGACCTGGGCCTAATCTGATCTGCCCGTCTGGTGAACATCTGGATCCAAGACAGGCATGTTGCAACTGGACCGATATTACTGCCAACCAGCCCAGTGCTCAACTTCTCAGGATTCCATATCCTCCCCAGGTTGCTTTGTTTGTTTGTTTGTTTGTTTGTTTGTTTGTTTGTTTGTTTGTTTGTTTGTTTGTTTGTTTGTTTGTTTGTTTGTTTGTTTGTTTGGGGTTTTACATCACTTTCAACATTATTTCAGTCATTTCATGATGAGACATACTTGTAGAAGATGCCTCACTGGATTGTCATGTCGCAGGTCATTGACATGACAACCCACCTGGTCACAGATTTACGAGGACAATGGGTTACAGGCCCCAGCTCATATGTGAAATTGTATCATGATTTCAATCTCATCATGGTCAGGGATCAAACCAATGACCTTTGGATCACCACAGAGGAACTGGTGCTGATAAGCTGGCGCTCTAACCAACTGCATCACAGCCCGCGGGCGAGCAATAACCTTGCTGGGGGACAATTTAACCAGACATTGTCAAAGGGGGACCTACCCATAGTGAGTTTAGAGGTGGTTTTATGTTGTGTTCAGATTTTGTGTGTGGGTTGCATATATGAGAAGTTATGTAGAAATTTGATTAAAAATTAGTGAGAATTGCATTTTACCCAGTGGGGTGTCCATCGGCAAAAGTGAACTTTTTTGTTTACCATTGTTTTGTTTGCTTTTGGATGACAAAAAAAAATTCAGAAGATTCATCTTATTATGTGTTCCAAGTTTGGAAATGATATTATGTGTATAAATGTCTAATTATAGTTTATTTGAAATTGATATGGGGTGGGTGGTGTGTGATTATCGGTGCAAATGGCCCGATTTGGGGCACTGAAAGCCGACTATGGGCAGGATATACACTGAATATCTCTGCAACCGCTGTTGGTCATTCTTGTGAAACCAAAACAGGCAATCTGTGACCCAGGCCAGGCATTCACACTATTATGTGGTGGTGTATCTATGTTTTTCTTTTACCTCACAACTCAATTCTATACAGCCTTTGATGTCTTCCTTTTCAGTGGTGTGAAAATTAGTAAAATTTCACTGATGCCAATTATCAGCGTTCACAGCATTTCGTCATTGTTTCCACTGCTTTGAGTCATGTCTTCCCTTTTTGACAGAAATGCTTATTTATCATTTTAAAAGCAATTAAATGTAGAAATATTTATTTATCACTTAAAACACAATTAAAATTGATCTGCTACGCCTGATTTCAGTTATTTCAAAAATTCGAAAGTTCGTAACAAAAACGTTTTGGTTTTACGCTAAGGTCAAGGACGTGGAGAAATTCTCGACCTGCGAAGCGTACGTTGTGATAATATTGGGTAAATACCTTTATATATCATTTAAAACGTAATTAAAATCGATCCAAATATTTCTGTGTGCAAGCCTAAGATATTAATTATATCGCTGTTTAGGGAGTTTGTATTTGGACAGTATGAGCAAAGTTTATTTACTTTTCATAGAATAGATAGAATTAATTATTCTTGCCGTAAATCACCACCCAAAGGTTGCCCTCATGTATAAGACGCCCCCCCCAAAACATTAACTAAGGGTTTGGGTATGAAAACCTCGTCTAATACATGAGTACATACAGTAGTATACATGGCTACAGCCAGATTCCTAAATACTATACACATTGCGCTGCAATGTTTTATAGTTGTTTATATTAAATGATATTTGAAATGTTTATCCATATTTTGTAGTTTTGTTTCTCTTTAAATAAATAAATGTCAAATTCTGTTGTCCCAAATTTAAGAATTTCATCATCTTTGGTGAGAAAAAAAGTACTGTAATAATCTGGGGTGTCTGTAATAATCTGGGTATCTAGTCTACAATGTACATGGCTATATCCTGATTCCTTTTACTGTATAGATTGCACTGCACTGCAAAAAAATTCATGTCTTATATTTCTTTATATCTATGACATTTGGAATATTTCATTTGCCTATAATAAAAACATGCTAAATCTTGTTGTCTCACATTTCAGGAATCTCAATATCTTTGGTGAGAACAAAACATTTGAAACTATGTGAAGATATAATTTTTGTTCCATGAGCTGAGAATTTTCTTACTGCTCAGGGTGTAGCATTGTTAGACATTACATTTCCCACTTGCTTAACTATTCATATCTCCAAAGTAGTTTTACTCTGCATGGCGAGGTAGAGTCATATACTACCTCTGCCACAATAGGTATGACATTGTCTCAACCTATTCCGCAAGGTCGATTGCATAATCCACAGTCAGTGGGCAATTGGTGGGCTTTGCACATGTGCACTCACAATGCCCGCCCAATTGGCTTATACTCGCACACACATCAGGTGCACTCACTTTCTGTCCAAACAAAACAATGACACCGGTTGACTGAATTATACTGCACATATTTTGTTGCTGTAGTCAGTTTCTTACCAAAACAACAACACTGATTGGCTGTGTTATTACATGTGACAATTTTTTTTTACTTGGTGTTGATTGGCTTCTAAAAGAAGCTTGTTATGGGCGTGACCTCTCAGTACTCACTGATTATGGTCAATTATTGCAGAGCTATCGGTAGATAGAAATCCAGGCTCTGCTATAGAGAGTAAAGTATTTATTTCATTTTATTTTCATAAATTATTTCTATTAAGAAGACAAAAATTAGCAACCTACTATTTTCCACTGTAAATATATGGGAAGTTGTAATGTGGGATACAATCATTTCCCTGCCTCTCATCCAATAATGATATTGAAGCAACTCACCTTTTCAGATGCCACTGATGCTAATTTAGTTGCCCCAGTTGCAATATTACTCCAACCCTACAAATTGAATTTGAATAAAAATGATTAAAACAGGAAATATTTATTGGCAGTGAAGTGTTGAGAATCTTGTTTAAAATTTATAAAACCACTATATTTCAAAGAGAATTCCTGTACTTTTCCCTTTGTGGATTGTTTAATTTGTGAAATGCTGGTTTGGGTAGTATATACGTATATAAAAGTAGTATATACTTACAGAAGACAAAGAGTTCCAGGTACCAGACATGTAGTCATTTTTTGGAATTGGGGTTACACTATTACCAAATCCCACATACTTGCCTCCCTGGCTTGGTGGCAAATTTCTGTATGAAAAAAATACAGTAGGCAAATAAAGGGGGGATATTGTTCTTGCAACCGAGTATACTTTGTTGATATGTTACTTTTCAATATAAATGTAAACTTAGGCATCTGAGATTCACCAACCCTCAGCCCTGGTAAATTTCATATATATCTGGTTGTGTTCTTGTGTTTCTATGACCAAATTATGTGCAAACTCAGCTATGACAAAGAATGGAAGATGTCATAATACGTTCAAGGAAGTGGAAATATGTCAAAATCTCAAGTTTAACACACACACATAAATTACACAATGTATTTAACATAGGTTACAACTGAGTTAAAGACATTTTAGACAGATGGAGAAATGGACAGATGGACTCTATGTCAGCTATCACAAGCAATACAAACAGATACTCCTTTTAAAACACTTTATTTTGTCAAATACTTTTCTCAGTGCAATTTAAAATTAAGTTTGACTCTTACTCGGATCTGTTGGCATTTTCTTCTTGTATTTTTGAGAAGAAATTCTCTTTATGTTTGTCGACCTCTTCCCTGCAAATTAAGAAAAGAATTAAACAGCAATTGGAAATTGGAAGATGTCCCATGATGGAAACACCTTAATGTGCAAAGACATGGTGTGCATATTGAAATTTGGTGACATGGTCCTTGTTTTGCCTCATATTTGATAACTTGATTGCACAAAAAAGTGAAATTATGATTTTCTGGGGAGAGGAAAGAAATAAAGCATGCATGTTATTTGCCATATTGAAATTTTAAATCACAATTTGTTGAATTCTGATTGAATGCTGTTTAGTTTAGTCTGGAAAGATTTGATATGGTGCGAACCAACTCATTTAATACAGGCACATATCAGTGTCCTTGATGTTGATTGTAGGAAGGTGGATATCAACATGTGCTACCAACCAGTGGGATTTATTATATGACCATAACAGACTTGCAGAAAAAAAAACATATACATTGGTGTCTGTCATGATAAGAGTTATTATCCTACTACACAGATGTTGCATGGAAAAGCAACTCACACAACATGGACGACATGGAATTAAGACACCCAAGCTTATCTATCCAAACTGGCTCAGCTATTAAGACCTTTCAAAATTACATAGGCAGCTGTCAAACCAAGTTGAGTGAATTAATATGATATTTTGAACTATCTCAAAACCAAAAAGATTGTTTAGTTCCAGCAGAATTATTTGAGAAAAATTGTATTCATCCCATAGCTTTCACCTGAGGTGACTTACTACAAATAACTAAAAATGTGTAAACTATTATACATTAACTTACTTGGTCATGCCAAAGTTGGACTCAAGTCCAGAATCATCACCAAAACTTTTAGACGATGATACATCATTTCCTGAATAAGAAGGCATTCTTAAACTTGCAGAGGGCTGAAATGGTACATAGTTGCGTGCTGATGATGTAGATTCTGACCATACCTCACCCTGTGCTTCTTTAGCTATCTGAAAACATAATATGTAACTGAAGGCTTCCTGGTGCAAGAATAGTCAAGACAACTGAAGCACAGTATTTAATGCATACAAGGTATAGGACGAGAAATTAGGACCCAAACCTTTAGTCAATGTTTGGGGGGTGGGCTTATACATTAGGGCAACCTGTGGACGGTGATTTACCTCAAGAATAATTGACTTTATCAGTGTGAAAAGTAAATAAACTTCGCTCATACTGTCCAGATACAAACTCCCTCAACAGTGATATAATTAATATCTTTGGCTTATAATAAACAAAGAAAGATTCTACCACGTGTCAACAGTAGTCCGCCTCCATTTAATAAGTGTATATCATACACTAGTCACAGTGTTTCAATTTTATTTGAAATACGATCTGGCATTGAGTTTACAACATCTGCTATGACATATCAAATTGATTTTCTAGCATATTTATGTTTTATTTTACAAAGTCTCATGGAAAATTCACCCCTGGTATTTTAGTCATGGAATTCATTACCTTGCACCAAAGGAAGGTTTTTAAAGTAGACTGGCAATATATCATTTCTAAATTTATAATAGAATTTCAGCTGCTGCAGCTTTAAAAAAATTTTATTCTTAGAGGATTCAGCTCTTTGAAGATTGGCTCTGTGTGTGCATTATATTTTTTCAGTTGAATTATTCTAACTGCTTTCTTTTGCAATTTCAATATTCTGTCACAACTATGTCCCCAAAGAAGTACACCAAAATTGATGTGATATAGTATCAAAAGATTATAAATCAAAAGTTATGCTTTCTCTGGAAGTATATGTTTCAGATTATTTATAATCCCTATATTTCTCAATATTTTGTTTGATTTCGACTGATATGGTCAACCCATATAAGATTTTCATTTATTGTAATCCCAAGAAAATTGAAAGATTTGACCTGTTCAATCTGGAAGCCATCTACCGGTATATTTATTTCCATTTCTTCAATTGTTTTCTGTTGAGTATGGAATATCATGTATTTAGTTTTGGAAATGTTTAGGGGTTGTTTATTTACTTTTAGCCAGTCATTAACCTTATTTAATTCTTCATTAACAGCAATATTTGCATCTATGTTTTTTTTTTTTTTTCAAAATAATATTGATTGAGGTTGAGACTGTTGTGTCATCACCATAGACTATAAAATCAAATATTTTATTTGAGTTTGTTTGTTCGTTTGGGGTTTTACATCACTTTCAACATTACTTCAGTCATTTCATGAAGAGACTTACATGTACTTGTAGCAGATATAGTGGTGCCTCACTGAATTGTCATGTCGCAGGTCCTTGACACAGGGTGGCTACACTCTGATGAGAAAAAAATTCCCTGACATTTCCCTGACTCAAAAAATAATTCCAGGTATTGCAGCCTCCATCCTCCCTACAGCCGCCCATTCCACCCTTTACCTGGATGATGGTTTTATGCATAAATGTACATTATTAATAAGCCTGTGATTATGGACACTAGATTTAAAAGGTACAATATGTATCTTTAAACTCTTGAAATGAATTACTTTTGTTTTGGTATAATTTATGTTCAACACATCAGCTAGTTCATCATGACTGATGACTTCAAATAAATGGTAAGTCAATGATTAATCTAGTGCACTGCAAGACCATCACAGGCTTATTAATAATTCCTTTTATTACTTTTAGTCCAGTCAATATATGACAAAAAATGGCCTAACCCGGAACAAATTAGAACAGAAATAAAACTGATAGAAAATGTCTCAGAAGATAGAAAATGTCTCAGAAGATAGAAAATGTCTCAGAAGATAGAAAATGTCTCAGAAGATAGAAAATGTCTCAGAAGATAGAAAATGTCTCAGAAGATAGAAAATGTCTCATTTCCTCTACAACACATATTATTCTACAATAACAAGTTCTCAAAAAGGAGAGAGAACAATAATTTCCAATTAGAATTTTAAAAAAAACTGTGTTTAACGACCCATTAACAATTTAATTGAATTTGCACATCATTGCAAGCTGTAGGTAACTATTAGTGGTGATCATATTGAAGAGGGAGAGTCCATAGGGAGGCAATCCCCTGCTCTTTTTAACAAGTGGGGAGGGGTCTTAAACCTGCTGCCTGGCATAGACACTCTGGTACATAAGACCCAAACATCACCTTCCATCACTAAAGAATGTGAAAGTACCATATTTAAAATGTCTATGGTATGACACCACGATCTCAGTCCCTCATAGTTTTTTCTGTTATTTGTTTTGTTATTTTTTGGTTTTTTTTTCTTTTGTTCTTTGCCTCATAGTTAAATTTATTAATTTCCTAGGATTGTATGAGCAGCTTTGAATGCTTCAAATTAAAAGCAGAATTTACTACCAACAGCAAATAGTACCATAAAATATGTCTGATTATTACTTCTCTATTGTATACATTACAATGCTGAACTTAGGTTGACAAGAAGTATTATTTTCATCATCATCCATTTTTGGATGATGACTCTGCATTGTCCACATGCAGTTGAACAGTCTAGCCCATGTTTTCTGCAACTGCATTGTCAAACTTACTGAACAAAGTGTCCATCAGAAAAATCTGGAATGTCTACACCATCACAAACTGCTGCACTATATTCATATTTTGTAACTGCATGAAGACCCATGTTTATGATATGAGTATGATTAAAGCATTCATGAAATGAGGTTTTCAAGCACATTTTCCTCACAGTGTAATTTAAATATTTATACCCCAAACTTTTTTTATCATATGTCATTACCCATCTGATTTCACCAACATCAGCTACATTAATGATATTCTGAAGCAAGAGGACCACTGAATCAGGCCACAGGCTGTGGCGCAGTTGGTTAGAGCGCCAGCTTATTAGCGCCAGTTCCTCTGTGGTGATCCAAAGGTCGTGGGTTCGATCCCCGGCCGTGCCGAGATTGAATTCATGATTCAATTTCACACACGTGCTGAGGCCCATGCCTAAAGGGTTAGCCTGTTGTCCTTGTAAATCTGTGACCGGGTGGGTTGTCATGTCAAGGACCTGCGACATGACAATTCAGTGAGGCAGCACTATATCTGCTACAAGTAGGTCTCATCACGAAATGACTGAAATAATTTTGAAAGTGATGTAAAACCCCAAACAAACAAACAAACAAAACCACTGAATCAGGCAGAAATGAACATGCAGCATCAGAATAAGACATCTGATCATAGGCTGGATAAATTTCACACTCATGTGGCAATGTCTTAATGTCATACATAGGGGTAGGAACAGGGGGGCTGGGGGCCCCCGCCTTTTCTCAAACTTAGGTTACCACATAGAAAGCTCAAAGCTGATGGTATGAGAGTTTAGTGCATCGCTCAAAATAATTTGAAACTGATGACCCAAAATCCTTGACTTGAAAGTGCCAGGTCTTAGTCTGAAGACAAACTGTATCTTTGCCAGAGAACCTATTGAAACTCATCATTGGTCTGCTTGGTGACTACTAAGATAAAAGAAACAATAACTACTGGTTCTCCTGGCATAAGGGTCCTTTGTCCAACCAGATGGACAGTAAAGACAGATGCTATGAACAATGTCATTGTGAATTTTAAAGTTTTAAAGTCTGGAAAGAGGCTTTAGATTATGTTAGAGATTCTAAAATGCACAGTAGAATTAGAGGTGTACATGACTTTGGTGTCTTATTGGCAGAAAACATTCTGAAACACAGTTATAATTTTAGTAAATCCGTCAAAGTCCACCAGTGTCAGCAGCAGAAAGCCAGAGAATGGCTATCCCAACAATTATAACACTCAAAACAAAACAGACAGACACAGAATTTGATCAATTTTAGAACAAAGTGAATAAAAAATGTAATGCATTAGGGGTAACTGGTCCCCAGCTCTCTAGATTAGAGCCTACATATCACCCCAGCACCCCACAGGAACATTACAGAAAAATCTATTATGAAGATGCAGATTTCATAATCAATGCTAAAGACGATATATTTGATCATCCAGGCTATAAAGTGTATATTAACTTATAGAATATGTTGCTAAAGGCTGCTGCTGGTAATACATATGACCAGAAGTTTGCAATTATGACAAATCTGTATGCTTCAGAAATTAATGCACAGAGACTGAAAACTCAAATAGACAAATTAAAAAGCAACATAGTTCTTGAAAAGAATACACCAACATGAAATTCCATAATTATTTTTATGATTACTAATGGTGCATCTCTATACAGTGAAATTCTTGTAATGCCAGCAACAAATGCTACCAGTGAACAATCATTCAGTTTTCAAGGTTAAAACATACTCTTGGGCCAGCATGACACAGAAGAGGCTAACTGGTCTAATGAAAATTCACGTTCAAAAAGATCACAAAGATGATGTTAACCTAATTCATGGTATTAATGCATACTCTTTTTTTTCTTTCCACCATAAAGATATTAAGAATATACAATGTATTTCATAGCAGAATGATGCTGGCATCGTATGAAATACATTACAAGAAACGCTACATAAGCTATTTATTTCCTTATCATGGCCTTAAAATAACTGCTTAACACCAACAGCAAGGGCATGACATTATTTCAGTGTGCAAGGAACCTTTAATCATACAAAAAAAACCTGAATATAAGCATGAAATAGGGTTAAACGTGAATGAGAGGCGGCCATTTTGAATTTATGCAAATTAGGTGATGTTCCACTAAGTTGATTTTGGTAGACTTTTTACCCTCAGCCCCTGATGTAATCAGGCTGAGGGTATTGTAGTACTCCTGGCGTGGGTATGTATGTATGTATGTATGTATGTATGTATGTCTGTATGTATGTATGTATGTATGTATGTCTGTAGCGAACATCCTTGTCATCGCGATAACTCAAGAACAAATGATGGCAGCTTCATGAAACTTGACACACATATGCATCTGGTGAAAACCTTGGACGAGTTCGATGGACGGCGACCTTGACCTATTTTTCAAGGTCACGGGAACAATTATGTGAAATCCCAAGAATCACAATAACTCAAGAACGAATAATGGTAGCTTTATGAGATTTGACACACATAAGTATCTGGTGAAGACCTCAGAATTTTTTCTATAAAACATGACCTTCACCTACTTTTCAAGGTCACAGGGACAATTATGTGAAATCATCTTGTCATCGCGATAACTCGAGAACAAATGATGGCAGCTTCATGAAACTTGACACACATATGCATCTGGTGAAAACCTCGGACGAGTTCGATGGACGGCGACCTTGACCTATTTTTCAAGGTCACAGGGACAATTATGTGAAATCCCAAGAATCACAATAACTCAAGAACGAATAATGGTAGCTTTATTAGATTTGACACACATAAGTATCTGGTGAAGACCTCAGAATTTTTTCTATGAAACATGACCTTCACCTACTTTTCAAGGTCACAGGGACAATTATGTGAAATCATCTTGTCATCACGATTACTCGAGAACAAATGATGGCAGCTTCATGAAACTTGACACACAAAAGCATCTGGTGAAAACCTCGGACTAGTTCGGTGGACGGCGACCTTGACCTATTTTTCAAGGTCACAGGGACAATTATGTGAAATCCCAAGAATCGCAATAACTCAAGAACGAATGATGGCAGCTTTATGAGATTTGACACACACAAGCATCTGGTGAAGACCTCAGACTTCTCTTGATGGAACATGACTTTCACCTGATTTCAAGGTCACAGGGACAATTATGTGAAATCATACCTTTTTATCGTGATAACTTAAGAACAAATGATGGCAGCTTCATGAAACTTTACACGCATAAGCATCTGGTGAAAACCTCGGACTAGTTCGGTGGACAGCGACCTTGACCTATTTTTCAAGATCACAGGGACAATTACGTGAAATCCCAAGAATCGCAATAACTCAAGAACGAATGATGGCAGCTTTATGAGGTTTGACACACACAAGCATCTGGTGAAGACCTCAGATTTCTCTTGATGGAACATGACCTTCACCTGATTTCAAGGTCACAGGGACAATTATGTGAAATCATCCTTGTCATCGTGATAACTTAAGAACAAATGATGGCAGCTTCATGAAAATTGACACACATAAGAATCTGGGAAGACTCCAGATGAGTTTGATGGACGGTGACCTTAACCTGCTTTTCAAGGTCACAGGCCCATATCAATAATTCTAGAGTAAATGGTGACAGTTTCATGATACTTGACACACCTAAGCTATCAAAGGAAGTAGATTTTATGGGTTTTTTACCCCTGCATCAATTTGCCTTGGTGCAGTGACGTTTTGTTCACAAATATTGTGTGGAGCGAATGTTGTGCAATGAGTTACCAGGGCTGAGGGTTGATGCATCTCTGATGCCTATGTTTATATGTTCATCTGGGTAACATTCTGAGACAAATAACACCAAAATGGTTTCTGTTCTAATTTGTTCTGGGTCATTTCATATTTTGACTGGACTATTTTTAGTTTGCTACATGTAGGCAAGAGAAACAAAATATCATCACTACAGATACTCGGTCTCATATCGGGTTGGACACAATCAAGGTCTGAATATACATTTGACAGTGTTACAATGCAATGAAATATTTTGTGACTTCACCAAACATTCAAGATGCAACTTATGATTACAAGCTGAATAATACCTTTTAAATAAAAAAAAAGATCACGAATCGGTGTATTACTTCCAAGACAGTGAATATTTTAACATCCTAAATTTATCAAAAATGTGCATAACGAATGTGCATTATGTGTTGTACCTCTCTGTCAAGGTAAATTTCACAATTAATATAAAGGTTACATTGCGCAAATAAGTTATATTTTGACTAATTATCTCTCTAGTTTTTTCAGATTGTCTGGTGTATGGTATCATCGCAAATTGCATATTCCATGTTACCTCAGAAAAATATGTGTTTTGTTACGGAATTTCTGGTTTAAAACCCCAATAATAAAAGACTGTCTACATTTCTAATATTAATAACACAAATGTATTAAAAAATACCTTCATTTGACAATATCATATGAAGGAATAAACAAATAAAGAATTTAAGATAGTCAAATCATTGTTATGTGAATATTATGCCATATGATGTTTTGAGAGGAATTTGAAGAAAAATGCGTAGAGTACGTACCCCCATGTGAATTGCTAGTTCCAGAAAAGACAACTGATTCATATTATACAGTCATATTGAGCTAATGTTGAGTATTATTAGTGAGATAATTATTGGTTGAAAGCATGCTCCCAAAACCTGAAAATGAGATGTGAAGTCTGTTTTGTAGTGTAGGTACCCCCTTGTTCACAGAGGTGTTAGTGTTGGTCTTGATAGACTTTCAAATCATTTATGTGGTTTGTAAAGTGATGAGATGTCAGGTGGACAACTCTGCTTAACAAAACAACAGTTTTAGAAATTGTTTGACAATTATGTGTTTGCTCTCTACACAAAATTTCTTATAATAATTTTGATAATATTCGACTTTCTACCAAAATCATGAGCCAGACCAAGTGAAACTTTGAAGTTAATTTTGAATAAGTATATAGAAAGTAAATACAAATGGTTTGATAATTATTTCATTTTAAATGAGTATCATAAAAGTCTGCATAGTCTACTCCATGAACTTGTTAAAATGTAATTGCTTCTGGGGTACGTACACTACAACATTTGAGTAATATTTACCAAATACTGCTCACCCTTGGACTAGGTGGTTCATAACAATTTATGAACTAAATAGAGCAAGGAGTCCATCAAGTACAAAAGTCTGTGGACTTCTTATTCAAAGAACATAGCCAAAATGAGTAAATTAAACAAGAATACAATTAAAAAATGGAGGCAACATCATGTTTCATATTTTTAGAAATTTTGTGTTAAAAGCCAAAACATAATTATCAAACCTGTTTTTTTAAAGAGTTGTCCAACCAATAATTATTTTACTAACAATACTCAACATGAGTCTAATATATTTTTGTACCTATATTGTACATGTATAAACTACTATAAAAATAAAATCGACCAATCAATCATTATTAGAAATGTAAAATCTTTTATTACAGGGGTTAAAACCAGAAATTCTTTTTAAAAAACACATTTTTTCTGGGGTATTGTGGAATATCCAGGTTTGCCATGATGTCATACACGAGACAATCCTAAAAAAACTAAATGAATAATAATTAATCAAAATATACCAAAAAAAAAAAAAAAAAAAAAAAAAAAATGGCTTCCGGAGGGTTGACACCCTCTGAGGAGAGCTCCCATAAAAACAAGCAGAAATTGGTGTTAGATCAAAGAGTTGAGAGGATATTGATGAAATGTGATGAAGTTAGCAAGCAGGAAGTCACTGATGAGCTTTTGGAAGAGCTGGAAGAGGATGTCCTGGGTGAATTAAGAGAAACTTTGTTCAAGTGTGCAGTCAGTATGTTACAAAGTGAATGTGGATCTGTAAACAATGATGGATTACAGCTAGTGCAAAGAAGGAAAGAGCCAGCCAAAAGGTATGCAATAGACATTTATGACTTGTTCCTGTATATAAATGCAATTACCCCAGTGTTTCCTAGAGAATTGGTGAGAGGAGGGGGTAAAAACTCTGTATCCTGTATATTCCAACAGATATATTGCGTACTATGTACAATTCATTAATTCAATCCCATCTTAATTATGGCAGTCTAGTTTGGGGATATGACAACAAGAGACTAATCAAGCTACAAAAAGGAGCATTACATGTCATTTCACTTAGCAAATACAATTCACAAACTGAACCACTTTTCAAAATGCACAGAATTCTTAAATTGCCAGATAACATAGAACTGAACAAACTAAAATTCCTTCATAAATACTCAAACCATAAATTACTTGAATATTTTCAAACACTGAACTTTGAAACAAATTCGGATGTCCATGCTCATTATACACGCCATTGTCATAAGATACATGAAACTAGAATAAATCATGACTTTGCAACAGGGTGCATCAGACAGAGCCTTCCAAAGCTAATAAATAAAACAGAATCTATAGTCATCCAAAAACTTGAGACGCACAGTTTGAAAGGCTTTAATGATTATGTTAAAAACAGATTTCTACAAAACTATTCCAACATATGTGTCATCCCAAATTGCTATATTCGTGGAAATGAAACATAGTGCCTACTATGCAATTCTTTTTATTTATATACTATTCTACATTTTTATCTTTTTCTAAATCATCCATTTATTATTCTTTGATATTTGCTGTGCAGGCTGGTATAAATTATCATAGATTATCACTATCTCTAATGTTCAATGAACAAACTTATCATTATTTGTAACTTATGATAATATTATAACCCAATTATGTTTTTTTTCCTAATCTAAGTTAAATTAATTATAAACTCAATTGTTAAGGTTGCCTAATCAGGAGTTCTGGGTGGCTCCCATGCCAGCGACCTTTTGGTCTTAATGGGAGTCTCCTAGATCCTTTTTGTAAAGAGGTCAAATAAATTGTTTCTGAGTTCTGAGTTCTGAGTTTTTGGAAATATCAAAATGTTATTTCCCGTCTCAACATTTTTTCTCTATATATTTAAAATTTTGGTTGTCCAAATTTAGTTTGAACTATGTTTGAATATTATATACACTATATTAATTTATTTGCCTTATATTTGTTTCATTAATATAACCAATTTGGATAAGATTTCTGAATTATTCAAAATCAGTATACACAGTTTGTAGAGTATGTACCCCCTGCAACATGCATATGTTAAGTGTGGTTGCAGTTCCTAAAATAAAGGTATGAGACACCCACAACAGTTACTTTCTGCATTCAGATTACTCTCCATAGCAGATGCAAGTATTGACCATAATCAGTGAGTACTAAGAGGTCACGCCCATGACAAGCTTCTTTTAGCGGCCAATAGACACTGAGTAAAATATTTTGTCACATGAGATAAAACAACCAATTGGTGTCCTTGTGTTGGTCAGAAAGTGACTACAACAACAAATTTATCACACTCCACACAGCCATGGGTCAAAGACCCATCACTGCCACAGGCAGATTAGCATATCAAAAGAAACATGTGACCATGGGACTACTTCCAAAGTGTAAATATAAACAAGTTTGCAAAAGTGCAAAATGATCGCTCACTGACCTGTGAGAGGCTGAAACCAACATGTGATTTTTTTTCAAATCGATAGATCAGGTTGCCAATATGTCATATTTGCAATATTGCCTTCCCAATCTCCCACGTCACACGCTGTTGGCCGCAAGTGGCACCACGCATTCCGGTGAGTCAAATAATAACAGTACTGTGAAGCTC
This sequence comes from Amphiduros pacificus, assembly GCA_949316495.1. Taxonomy (NCBI): domain Eukaryota; kingdom Metazoa; phylum Annelida; class Polychaeta; order Phyllodocida; family Hesionidae; genus Amphiduros; species Amphiduros pacificus. Next base: position 20,163,455 of record OX439000.1, on the reverse strand, counting down.
TCACTGACCAGGTCCCCATTTATGTCATCTAGAATCCTCAAAATTGAACAAACCTTTTTAGTAACACGGATGGTTCCTGTCGGCAATGACTTTCAAAAAAGGAACCATCCGAGTTACAAAAAAACTTTCATTAAAATGTCACCAAATGTAATATGAGGGTTGAAGGGTACCTAAATATGCTTGCCATAAAATATTTTCTTCTGTGGATTGTCCTGTTTGCCTCAATACAATTTGAAATAGTTGTTTTAACTTTAAACAAATTATTAATGAACTGTGAATAACGAATAAGTAACAAACTTCACACACATGAAACCAACAACATGAGAAAGTAGGATTGAGCTTTCCACACCACAATGCCATCTTGACCACAAAACCAAATCACGCAGCTCTTGAAGTGGCCCTGCACAATATCTAAATAGTTCACAGCAAATTCTGAGTGTAACATGGTAAATACTGCCTTTATTGGCCCAATGTTTCAGAACTGGTTAAAACCCACTATGATAACTATGTAAAGCTAAAAAATTTACTCAACAATAAACTCTAGCGATTGTGAGCAAATTTTGGCGTATGGGAGCAAATTGGAGCCAAAAAGGCACCTGTGGCAGTGGTGGTACCGTTGATGGTGGAGAGGGTGGGTGGTCGAGACGGTGGCGACACTGCGTGGGAGTGTGCAAATTTATGTGCAAGTAGTCAGAAAGTGAGAAGTCACAACACATGCATACAAGCAAACACGCATGTGTGGATGTGACAGCTTGCTTTAGTTCACACTCCACACAGCCCTGGGTCAAAGACCCATCACTGCCACAGGCAGATTAGCATATCAAAAGAAACACGTGACCATGGGACTACTTCCGAAGTGTAAATATAAACAAGTTTGCAAAAGTGCAAAATGATCGCTCACTGACATGTGAGGCTGAAACCAACATGTGTGTGAAGTTTGTTACTTATTCACTATTCAAAGTTCATTTTTCAGATTTTTTTTCAAAATCGATAGATCAGGTTGCCTATATGTCATATTTGCAATTTTGTGGTCAAAATGTCACTGGGATGTATTTTGTGGCACTTTAAACAGTTCACTGATCTTTCACCTGTAATCGCTTAAACACTAGAGAGTGCCCTCTTTTCACCACTTCAGGGAGTAATGTTTGCTGCAGCCAAATCCGGACACTTTCATGTTTTTCACTCCTGATTTTCACAAAATCTTTCAAAACTACTCAAATCGAGAGTAGATCATATACTTTACAGGCCTGTGGAGTAGCAATGATACATGTTCAATATGTACAGAATTATCGGGAAATTCACGCATTCAGCAAACCTGCAGATTGTCCGACTTTACATTGAGTTCTATGGTGATGTTGGTTACGTCGAATATCAAATATCAAAAGAACTTCCCGCTCGTACATTTCTCTGTATATTTAAAGTTTGACCCTTTCATGCTTTCCACCTCACCACGCCATCTTGACCACAAAACCAAATCACGCAGCTCTTAAAGTAGCCCTACACAAGTTTTAAATAGTTCCCAGCAAACCCTGAGTGTAACATGGTAAATACTGCCTTGGCCCAATGTTTCAGAACTGTTTAAAACTCACTATGATAACTATGTGAAGCTAATAAATTTACTCCACAATGAACTCTAGCGATTGTAAACAATTGTTGGCGTATGGGAGCAAATTGGAGCCAAAAAGGCACCTGTGGCAGTGGTGGTAACATTGATGGTGGAGAGGGTGGGTGTTCGAGACGTTGGCGACATTGCGTGGGAGTGTGGCTTTAGTTTGAAAATGGGCGAGCATTGTGAGTGAGAATGTGCACACCCCACCAATTGTGCACCTAGCTCATGGTGTGTTTCAGCATTTTTTTTACTTGTATATCCAAATGGCACTACCTTATTCTTTCCTGTTACAAAATCACAGCTATGATAGGGTTCCAGTCCAACTGTTGTACATATTGAAATGTCTGATGTTGGCTGACTGAATGTCACACATATTGTCTGATGTGGGTCAAAAACTTTTAGTGAACACTGGAATTTTGATCATTTTCCATGGAATGGTTAAGCTGAGAACCACAACCAGTAGTTTCAGAGAAGATGATCAAAGTTGATGGGCAGAATTAAAATAGAGAAAGTTCTAAGATTGATAAAGAAGCATACCTTGTCTCTGTATAAGGCTGCTGCCTTACTGTTGTACTTTTCCTGCAGGCTCATCCCATCCTCATAATCATTTTGACTTTCAAAAAATAAACGTCCCTTGTGATTTCCACCAACTTTCATTTTTTCTAATTCAATATCTTTCCATTTATCCATTGAGACAGATCTCACGAAACTGAAAGTAAGAGAAAAATGTATTACTACCATTCATAACAGGACTTCTCCCTCAAATCAATCTTTGGCGGAAATGGTAGAAAAGTACGCTCAGGATCTGTCACAAGTCAATACTCATAAAAATCAGACTAATTGGTAAAAGAATAATTAATAATCTAAAGAATAATTATCAGAATATTCATACATTATCATAATATTCATATTTTGTACTGACTGAGATGCATCTAAGTCACACAGCTGATGACAGGTTGTGACCTGACGCTACATCAATTCTGATGAGATGATATTTTGGTGGGTATGACCAATGAGACCAAAAGACTTGTATGCATGACTGGATTTGGAGTTCCAAATAATGTCAATACACCTGTCAATGATGGCATCAGTAGGGAGAACATTGTAAGACTTGCATTACTATTGATGTGATGCCGAATAATGTATTACTTCAAGCTTTCAAATGTGATTGCAAGAAAAATGACACTTGTTGGGGGTCTGTGACTTTGATTTCCATCATGGTTGACATGGGCAAATTTGGACCACTTTACACTTGAAAGATTTTAAAGGGATTAAGCACCGATTTTGTAAAAAAACGTTTAAAATTCACATATTGGTGACAAATGTATTTGTCTTTCATATCTATAAATTTTTTGAAAAATGCATCCCCATCTTTGTCTGTAAAACCGTGCAGCTTATGGCTCAGACAGACCTCTGCTGGGAGTCCAACTGCTATGTCTCATAGCAACATATCTTATTACTCTATTATAATTTCAATCTGTCATTATGTTCATATGTGGCTAAGCTTTCAAAAACACCAAATTGTAGAATTCATGCTTAATACCTTTAGATATTGAAATATTGCCCTGGAACAATAATATACGAGTCTGATGGACTCAGTGACAGTCTGTAAGTGGTACAAAACCGATGTTATTTTGCATCAAAAGACCAATTTCTGGATATTAGACAAGTAGCTTTTTTCTCAAGACATCGACACTGTTAACATTCAACCATTTGGCCACCATTTTAAAAGTAAAACATAAATATGCTTAAGCAACAAGATCTTATACACAAGGATTTAGGGTAAAACGTAAATACAATGTCCGTGACATCCTTGACCTTAGCATCAAAACAAAGCATTTTCATTACAAATATCTTATGTGCGTGAAGGCATTTCTGTCAAAAAGGGAAGACATGAAGCAGTGGAAACAATGATGAATGACAAAATGCTGTAAACGCTGATAATTGGCATCAGTGAAATTTTACTAATTTTCACACCACTGAATGGGAAAACATCAAAAGCTGTATAGAGTTGAATTGTGTTATATAATTAAACTAGAAGTCAGAACAGTATTTAATGCATACAAGTTCATGCACTATCCAACTCACAAATGTCAATCTCTTTTGTGCTATGAGTCAGTCAAAGCAATCTAGTTACATAACTTATTCTCCAAATCACGAACATATTGTACATGATACATATATTTATGTTAATTCCTCGCCTCATGGGAGTGACTAACAACAACAACCGGGTTCTTGGCGACAGACCATGTCAATAACTTTATTCTGATAATAAAAATATATGTTTATATAACAATATATATATGTGGTTATGTTATTATGCGTCAAATAACTTACTTCTACCTCAGACGGAGTAAAACTGTACCCTGTCTGCATATATATCATTGCCTGATACGGCTTCAGTTCATATGGCCCTGCGGGCTATGTTTCTTGCAACAGTCTTTACAGTCCTTTTGTAGCGGTTTGCCGCTTGATACCCACGTGACCTTGACCTAGGCCCATATCTGGGTAGGTCCATTGCCAGATAGCCAATAATTGATCACTTGTACATGATTTTTCACCTTAACTAAATATGGTTACCCGTGAACTTATTTACAACCTGGCCTGGAGCCCATATTTGGGTAGGTCCATTGACAGTTACCTCTTGATATTGAACATAGTACTGCTTCCCTTCTTAGCTAGATAGGATTAACAGTGAATATCTTTACCATATTAAATTTATTTACTCCCTGACATATCAATCCTTTCCCTCCTTGTTTAATTCCCTCCCCACAATGCACTCCCCGTTTTACATGCTTCCCTTTTTCCCCAAGTTACTCCCATCCCCTACAATTCTTCCCCTTTATTCCTGGTTTAACTTGCCCCTTTTTACCTTGGACGGTTGTATTCCCTGAGTTGGGACCCCGGAAGCTGCCTGGGTTTCCCTTGCTGGTGGGGTTAAGCAGGCCAAGCAACCCCGGGATTGCCTCCCCGAAGCAGTCGGGGAGAGCCCCACCAGCCCCAATTAAGGTTTTGACAGGGTGAGGGTTGCGGGGCGTATGTATTTCAGGAAAGCATTGCTACGCCACCTGCCCAGGCTGCCGTTGTGGCCCTGCCCAAGCGGAAACTGTGAGTTGAGAAGAGGGATGTGTTCATGCCTAGTTTTCCCAGTGTTGTATTGAGGGCCTTTGCCACTGCCCTGCATGTGATGGATTTTCCCCCCTTTGTAAGGAACAGTGCCCCTGGTATTCTGGGTCTGTTCTGAAGGTATGCCATAAGATGAAATACTGGACATATAAGGGTGCCTGTTGGTAGTAGGGTTATTATTGGGTTTTGTGGGGTACGTTTGTGCTTGTAATGTTGAAACTCATTGTTGATTTTTTCCACTGAGCCCTGTTTATAAGTTATGGAAAGCTGATTAAATTTTATTATGTTCTTGTAGTTTCTGTCTGATAGGGTGAGTTCCCCTATTCGGGCACATAGGTGATAGGCCACAGTGAATATGGCCTTCATTATGGTGTTGTCATAGGTTGTCATGTAGACTAGCTGCTGAAGGAGTTTTCCCAATAAGTTGGGGGAGATAGGTTGTTTTTGTGGTGTGTGGTTTCCCTTTCCGACTACATCCAGCAACTTCCAGATTAGAAATGAGTTAGTTAGGCTCGGGAGATCACTCAGCTTATAAGCATAGGCTATGGCACTGATGTATGTATTTATTGTAGCTGGGGCATAAGTGTTTAAATCCAGGTGAGCTATGAAAAGTGCTATGGTGTGACTAGATATATTTTCCCCCTTGTCCCCCACACTGGCTCTGAAATCTTGTAAGGTTCTCCAGGCTCGTAGGTATAGGTTTAACGATTTTGGCGCCAGAATCCTTCTTAGTAGGCCCAGGAGGTGAGATCGTAATTCTGTGGTAGCCATTGGGTGGGAACTGGGGTTGGCCGGGAATCTGCCTTGGGGGCCACTTGGCGGAAGAGCTCCATATGCTGTCGGGAGAGAGAGTCGGCTACTATATTGTTCTTTGTTGAGATGTATACTGCTTTTAGTTTTGTGTTGTGTCTTAAAAGGTGGAGGGTTAGGTCCCTTACCATGACCATGATGTGTGGATCCGTGCTGGACTGATTATTGATTATTGCTTGTACCGATTGTCAGTGTGTATTAACACTCTTTTATTTTCCAGGGATTGGCCGAACAACTTGAAACTGAGGAGTATGGGGTAAAATTCCAGAAGTGCTATAGAGTAGGCCTTCCAATCTGGTGGCCATAACCCCAGGGCGTATTTGCCGTTCATGTATAACCCATAGCCGATAGCCCCTGATGCGTCTGTGTATAAATGCAGTTGTTCAACGTGTACCAAGATGGTTCTATGAATAGGGATTTCCCATTGTGATTCTCCAGGAATTTTTGCCATAGAGTTAGGTCCTTCCGTGTACCTTTTATTAGACGAACTTTGAATTGGGGTTGTGGGTCTTTCATGTTCCAGAGCAATTGGTATAACCTACGGAGAAAAGGTCTCCCAGGGATTATCACTGAGCACGCAAAGTTCAATAACCCCAGTAGTGACTGAAGGTTATGTACCTTTATTTTGCTTTGGGGAATGTACTTTCCCAAGAGGGTATGGCATTTCTCTAGTTTGTCAAGGGGGAGGCTAGCCTGCATACTTTCTGTGTCAAGGTGTATGCCGAAAAATGTGAGGCCCGTGCCCATTTCCGTTTTATGTGAGGCCAGCAGTACCCCTACCTGGGCACATAGGTTTTGGAATATTTCCAGCTTCTCCTTTGCCTCGATTAATTGAGTCCCTGATACGTACAGGAAGTCATCGAGGACATGGACACCCGGGTAACAGCCTCGGGACCAAGCTATATATTCCAATGCCATGGAAAAGTATTAAAATGTGGCACAGCCTGTGCAGCAGCCCATAGGCATGGTACAATCAAAATAGACCTTATTTTCCCAACTTATCCAAAGGCCCAGTATGTCTTCCAGGGAGACTTGCCTCTGACTACCGCCTTGTGACAGGGAGACTTGCCTCTGATAAAATAGGAATGGGTAAGCGTAGGGAGACTTGCCTCTAACCCCACACTATTGAATTTGTGTGGTGTATCAGGGAGACTTGCCTCTGGCTGCTATATGTGTGACAGGGAGACTTGCCTCTGATAAAAGTAGAAAAATGGGTATGCATAGGGAGACTTGCCTCTAGGTATATTAGGGAGACTTGCGTCTGACCACTATTTTTTAACAGGGAGACTTGCCTCTGACTGATAATGGAGTTGGGTGTGCATAAGGAGACTTGCCTCTAGCCCCCCGTTAATATGCAGTTATATATACCGGTACAGTGAATTAGGGAGACTTGCCACTGACCACTGATATGTTGCCCAAAGGCTTTCTCTGATAGTATTTGAGACTGAGTGTGCTTAACTATATGCAAGGTCCATGCTGTAGTTTCTATTATGTAGTAGCAAAAATTATTTTCACTGAAACTGATTTCCTTCACTTACACCTATTTCCGCCCATTTAAACAGCCTGTTGACTATTTTCCCAGAGGCCAAACCTCCAACACATAATTGATTGAATTAATCAAGGCTTAATAAATATCACTTATTTTACCGGTCTTTTGTGCTCAAGCATTTAGTTACACCCCCACCATAGTTCATCAAGATATTGAGTAAATACAATTCATACAATACATATAATATATTGAGTACATACATATGTACAGTACCACAACCATCTCAAGATATTGAATAAGTACAATACATGCAATACATATGTATAAATAAGATTATATAAGTCCTCATGGTGGTTTAATTTGACTGTAAGTGTGTAAATAGAGTGAATTTCTTATGTTAATACAGTTAATATATTTTTAAATTCTTGTTGTGAATGATCATTCTAGTTTGCCATTATAACATTAATACTGTCCAAGTTATTGATTAGCAATGTATCTCTACCCACCAAACTGTAAGTTTGTTGGCATCCTGCCAGTTCCTAGTCACTCTGCTCTTTTGCCGGCCTTCCCGTGTCCTGCTCCTCCACGCACCTGTCTGCCTCCAGGATGGCCCTTCTTATACTGTGATAATAGCGGTATACGCCATTCTCAGCGAGGTGTACCCCATCCTTCGCCAGAGGGGGCTCCATTTTAAGTTTTTGGTGCTGCCACCACCAAATGTACGGGAAAGTGAATCGAGTGTTTGTTTTCTTTCCCGCCTTTGGGCGGATTAGCCTTTCGGCCATGTGTTCACTGAAATCGTCCAGCTTGGCATTATAGCCTTCTGCCGACATGTTCCTTGGCTTATTTCTGTGTATTGGCATGCCAATCAACGTGATCCTGGCTCCTTCGTTGTGGAGTTCCTAGGCCAGATCAATCAGCCTGTCAGCTGCCTGGTGGATTGGCATGTCTCTGTCCAAGTCGTTGCCGACAACGTCGAGGAACACGATGGGCTTCCTGGAACGGGAGCGTCTTACCTCATTCCAGAGCCCATCCAAGGTGTAGTCATGTTCTACTCCCTCCATCTTCCACCCTCTTTTTGTGATGAACACCACCTCTGGTCTTGAGGGTAAGGTTGAGGTTTGTGTTCTGTCTTGTGGGGCAGAAGTCCCTCAAATTGGTGATGTAGGAGTGCCCACACACTATAGCCAAGTTTTTCTCCATATTTACTCCTTTTCCCCTGGCAAACTGACTCAGGGGAGGTTAGAGGATAATATTCAAAACGTTATCAGTCATAAAAGTTTGAAATGTTAGCAACCAACAGCCATTAGCGAATGCATGACACATGTTTTTCACCCGGCAAACTGACTCAGGCAGAAACAACGAAAAAATCCACTAAAAAATTCCCATTTTCAAAAATTTTTCCTTACTTCTGCTTCAGGAGAATGATGACTTTGAGATTTAGTGATGGCTGTAGTTTGCCTCAGATACGACGGATAATGCTTCCCAAAACTTTACTACGTGCGAACACGTTGAATATCGCGGTGGAAAGAAAGACAGGCTGCGCGCGCAGTTCCTGGCCGCTTCCGGTTGCGCGCGCACCCCCTCTACTTCCGTCAGAAGTCCGCCACCAAAACAGACCACGGTACGTATTTTGCTGCTCGTCACTCCCATAAAAGCATTTATCGCAGCGATAAATGTGTTTTACTTATATTTACATAATATCATGATCTAATCTTCTCTGATTTGTAAACAATTAGATTCACAATATTTTGGAAGTTGTGACCTATAGGGCCTTTAAATAGGTCATATTGACCTAGTTACATATTTTTTTCTAAAAATTATGAATAAAGATATTGTGTAAGATAAATGTAGTGAGAATACATACTATTTGTAGTGTTTTGCAAAATATCACAAATAGCCAATGACAGTCAGCTCCTGTGACCTTGAAAATTGCCCAAGGTAACCCAATAACAAACTTATCCAAGCCCCTCATAGGTTTATCACATCTACCAAGTTATATTAATATTGCTGTATTTTGACAGAAAATAGGGCATTCACAAGCGAAGTTGCTTTTGTGCTGATCATGCCCTTGACCTTGACCCAAGGTCATAAAAAGTGCATTAAAATAAATTACCATATTTTGAAAGTTGTGACCTATAGGGCCTATAAATGGGTCATTGTGACCTATTCACATATTTTTTTTCTAAAAATTATGAACAAAGATATTGTGTAAGATAAATGTAGTGAGAAATCATACTATTTGTAGTGTTTTGCAAAATATCACGAATAGCCGATTTTGAAAATTGACTCCTGTGACCTTGAAAATAGTTCAAGGTCACCCAATATCAAACTTGTCTGAGCTCCTTATAGGTTGATTACAGCTACAAAGTTATATCAATATTGCTGTATTTTGACAGAACATGGAACATTCACAAGCAAAGTTACTCCTGTGCTGGCCATGACCTTGACCCAAGGTCACAAAATGTTAAGCCCAAAAAATTTCCCAGGCCTATATATTATCATGTTATAGTATCTAGTCCAAGCGTAAAGGAATGATGAAGAAAACAAAGTGCAGCAGGGACATGGCGGCGGACATGGCTTAATAATAATTTTAATTTTAATAGACATAGAAGTAAAAGTAAAACGTAAATACCATGTCCATGACATCCTTGACCGTAGCATCAAAACAAAGCAGTTTCATTACGAATGCTTTTGGTGCGAAAATGATGTGAGCATTTACGTTTTACTTTGTTTTTACGCTAAGGTCAAGGATGTAGAAAAATTCTCTACCCGCGTAGCATAATTTGTGATAATATTGGGTAAGTACCTTTACCGGTATTTATCACACAGACACAGGACAGACAGAATGATTTCTAAGAGGTACTGTAAGTTACATTGACAGCTGAAATTTAGAACATCAAAACAAGAAGGAAATGATAGTTCTAAAAGCTTCACCTGAATATCTTTTAAAAGGAGTCAAGTCAAGGGCTTTGATAGACAAACATCATGATTGTTATCTTTATATTAAAAAAGAAATCATGTAATCTTGTTTCACTTTACCTGAGATGGACTCCAAGTCCTCTATGTTTGCCTGAACACTCAAGACAGATCCATATCCCATATGTCACACTAACCCACTGTGGGTTATGGGCACCACATTCAAAACAGTTCTGGAAAAAAGTAAATAAAGATTACATAACCTTCATGTGTTCAAAATTTATGTATCTTTCTGTTTCTTTCTGGTGTATATTTGGTTTTGGTTTTCAAAACAGGCAACAGAATAATTTATTTGGGTAGGCACCCTATATAAAATGATATTTTTTGTTTTTGGTATGCAACTATTCGAGCAATAATAAATATATGTAATAATACAGACTATATTATAACAAACTGCATATATATTGATCAGAGACAATGAGGGCTGATGCGCATACATCAAAGATTTCTGTGTGCATGTCATTCTGTGAAGTCCTGCAATAAAACTGGACCATTATCCTTAGGGATTATTAGGAAATGAGATATATATGCATTTATGTTACAATGTTCTTTGTCATAATAACATGTAAAATATACTTCAGTCAGAAGTAGAATCAATTGTGTAGACTTTCCATTTACTTCTCAAGGGTTTGGGTCATTAAAAAATCTTGTGCACGCACATATTATAGTTTCAGTCCTCATTTCCCAGTCTTCTTATGGACTTGCAAAGTAAATGCCACAAACCACTTGGATTCTGCTGCTGCCTTGGAATTCGGTAAGTTTCTTTGAATATTTACAAATACTGAGTTACAGAATCGCTCCATAATACCACATGTTTGTTAGCAAAGAAGCTAGTGGTAGTCATGGTTTAAGATTTAACATGTGACATGATCATATCTGCAGTGTAGAAATGGTGAAGTGTTACCTGACCCTACTACAAGGCACAATAGATGTTGTAACAGTAGATTTCATATCTGCATATCATTTTTAAATTATTCTAATCACACAATGCCATATTTGAAGATTGCAGTAGATTTTGATATATGATTTTTATTGGGGTGTTTTTACACCAGAATTATATTTTCTAATAAACATAAATCTTTGTCACACAAAAACCTCAAGTTGTTGTCTTTTTTACATTATATCTTCAAAATGATGAGAAAATATAAATATGAAAAAAAAATTTCTTGCTAAAATATTTTTGATTGATTTCAACCTTTTTCTTTTACATTTAATCATATCATTTGTTTGAGAATTGTGTACCTTAAGTGTTTTATCAGGAAATTTTGGGCACTTGGAAAGAGTTCAAAAGTCTAAGCAAGTGGAATGTTTTGTTCGTTTCTCCTTCTAAATTCATGTGTTTAGGGTATGGAGCAGTATGGGTATGCATAGTTTAATAGTTACAGTTTGCACAACTCATTTGAATGTTATTGTCAACCAAAGAAGAAGGATTTGGCTTCCGGCTCAGAGGAAGAAATACATTGGGTTATATGACCAACTTCTGCAGGAACCGAGAAATGAAGACCCAACTTCTATTACTGAGTTCCTGAGGATGTCTCCAGACATGTTTGATGGATCCTGGGATGAAACTTGCCATTACACTCGGACACCTTACCTAATAAACCAAGTACAGAGTTGCCCACAACACCATTTCCTTGGTAGTCAAAGAGGTAAATATGAAACAATTGAATTAAATTTTTTTTGCAGATTTTTTTATCTTGAAACAAAAAAACATTTCAAGGAGGAACTGATGGCAATGCCAGTAATGACACAAGACTGGCACCACATAGCTGATGGATTCTGCATTTGGTATCTTGGCCAACAGATTTCATGTCCTAATGACAGGGTTGGAGGGTTTTAGCCACCAGGTGGTTAAAAGCGGTTTAAAACGCGGTTTTAACCACCCCGGCTAAAATGGGTTTTAGCCAGTTTTAGCCACCTAAAGTGGCTAAAACCTCTGAAAGTGGCCAAAACTCTCTAAAAGTGTATAAAATTCTAGTTATTTCCTCTTATTATCTACATATACTACAAAGAACATATTACAAATGCCAGTTGCTTTCATTATAGACCATATTCTGGTGTCACTTGAGCATTGTTGAGCATAATAAACATTGTAATACTGTTTTTCTGTACAACTATACCAGACATATACTCTCACAGTTTAGTTTTATAATTACTGATGAGAAAGAAAAAAAACAATGACATATCATCTCATTTTGTTTATTTGAAATATCAGTTTATAACAAATAAATCATTACCAAGATGAGCAAGTTTCTACAAATGAGCATATACATTTTATTCAGCACAGTTTAGCATTGATGAAATTTCATTTCACACATGTCATAGGTTATCAGACACACATAAGTCCTCTGATTATGCAAATAATAGTTATTATCAAAGAGCTTTTCATCTAGCACAGTTCATAGTCTCATCACCTTCCATTGCAAAGTCTGCTAATCACACCACAACACATTTTAAACAATTCCACAGTTTAGCTAATAATGTTCACTTTCATATTATTTACATATTCCTCGATCAGTTCATTCATCACATCACACCACATTTTACAGTTCCACAGTTTATCTAACACTGTTCATGGTCACTATTTACATAGTCCTCATTCACATTAATATTCCAACTCCTTGGGACCTCTTAAGGCCCTGTAGATGAACACAAGTTTTGCTGCCTTCTCCAGTCCCATCTTGTTGCGAAGGGAGGTCAGCACCAGACCAAAACTGCTGAAAACACGTTCAAGTGCAGCAGATGATGCAACAGCAGACATGAGTGCCACCATGAGGTCAGCAAAGCCCTCGGGGAGCTCAGAAGTAGATGCACCCAAGGCTTTCCACCAAGTGACAGGATTGCACATCTTGCCATTCTGTGTGAAGAAGGATGCTGGGAAGGGAGGTGCTTCAGCCTGGAATGCAATGGCTGCTGGCAAAAATCTTTCATCTTTGCTGATCAGCCATTCCTTCGCCATCTCAACTTGGGGCAAGCTCAGTCCAACACCCATATATTTGGGATGGAACATGTAAGCAGCCAGATGGCAGGGCTTGATGGCAAAGTCGAACCTCTTCTGTACTTTGTCACGGTTGTCTTGAAGAACTGGCTCGTTTAACAGGTTCATGAAGATGTTGCAGGCATCCGCTATGGTGGTCCTGTCATTCTGAGCTAGGTCCAAGGCTGTGGCTACAGGACGCAGCATGTTAGACAGGTCACTGACCTGTCTGAACAGGTTGTTGTCCATAATCTTGCGGGTGATGATAGGATCTGCCTCTTCAGGGTGATCTTGAATAAATCTAATGTAGTAGGTCCTGTTGTTGATGAAGGAGTCGGCACATATGAGGTGGCCCTTCCAGCGAGTTTCACTTGGGAGCTGAGGGCGCTTTGCACCTAGCTGGTTTTTCAGCCAGGATGAGGGCACATGATGATTCCGGAAGAATTTGTTGACTTCGATCACATGTTTCATGATGGCAACAGGTGTCAGGTTCTGCCCAAGCAAGTTGAGGACATGGGCTAAGCACCCATAAAGGACCATGCTGTCATCTTCTTTCTCCAACTCCCTCCGCATTTTGTCCATATTCTTCGCATTATCGGTTACAAAGGACCGCACCTTGCATCCATAGGTGGTCTCAGCAAACATCTTTGAATCTTGAAACATGTCCTTGCAGGCCTCTGCAGTTTTGTGAGTGGTTCCTGTGTCCTTGGCATCAACGAAGTAGCCTTTTCCCTCACTGACCACCGATGTGCCAATCACTGGGTCATTCTGGATGGTACTCCAGCCATCCTGCTGCATGGTGACAGGCTTGTTGTTGAGTTTCTGTTTCATTGCAGATAAGTGCTTTTCATGACATCTGTCCAGGAGTTTGTTGCTCACTGCATCCCTGGTGGGTGGTTGGTAACCTGGTCGTAGACTGGACACCATGGCCTTGAAAGTGGGATGTTCAACCACACTGAAGGGAAGATTACAGCCATAGACAAACTCAGCAACCTTTTCATCAAGGTCATCTTTGACAGCAGCAGGTGTCCGCACAAAATGACTGCTTATGTCACTTTGACGCTTCTTGGCCTGTGTGGGGACAGAACTGAAGTCAGCTGGCCTCTTCTCCGACTGAGCAGGCATGGATGTGGGAGCTGCAACAGGAGCTGGACCACTCATAGATGCATCTGGCTCAGCCTCATGGGTTCTTGTCTGCTCAACACACTTTTCATAGTGTTTCTTCATCCTGGCAACATGGTTACTCTGTAGATTCATACAGAGTTTACACTGAGCAGAGACCTTGGAACCATCCACAACACGATGGAAGTGGTCCCAAATATAGTCTTTAGGCCTTCCACCTCTCTGCATATTGGCTATCAAGACTGTTCACTGTTATAACTATGGCAATCAGACTAAGTATGAATCTATGCCTGAAAGTCATGCCATTTATACCCACCCTTCAGGAGTTTACACAGTATTATGTAGGGTGGCTTCCTCTGTTAAACAGGGATTATGTAGGGTGGCTTCCTCTGACACCTGGCCTACCTTGCAATGTGACACAAAACAGGGATTATGTAGGGTGGCTTCCTCTGACACCTGGCCTACTTTGCAATGTGACACAAAACAGGGATTATGTAGGGTGGCTTCCTGATGCCTGGGCTACTACCTTGCAATGTGACAAAAAGCTGTAATCATGTAGGGTGGCTTCTTGATGCCTGGGCTACCATGCAATGTGACATGCTTCAATTATGTAGGGTGGCTTCCTGATAAGTGGCCTATCATGCAATGACCCTTAACAGGGATTATGTAGGGTGGCTTCCCTATGCTTGGCTTACAGTTTCATGTGACCAAAAGATGTGCTTATATAGGGTGGCTTCCAAACCCTTGGCCTGCAGGGCAGGCAGGATTCCAGAACACCCAGCTCATAGCAGAAAGAAAGAATTATGTAGGGTGACCCTTGACCTAGTAAAGGCCTATCACAAAAATCTGATGGGGGACACCCTGTTGGGCTTGAGGGTTCATCTTTCTCAACTGAAGTTATGTGTCAATATGTTTTAGCCACATTTTAGCCACGTTTTAGCCAGTTTTAGCCGGCTAAAACTGTCGAAAAGTGGCTAAAACCTAGTTTATTACAGTTTTAGCCATGTGTCATGGCTAAAATAGGTTTTAGCCGGCTAAAACCCAACCCTGCCTAATGAGTGCCATGCAACACATCCCAGGTACCAACCACCTGATTATCACATATAAATTGCAAATTGTAAAAATTGCAAAAATTGTGTTAATGTTTACTGATTGTTTTCCAAGTACCAAGTGTTGCACAACTTATCATCTTTTATGTATTTGCTGTTTGCCAGTGACTATTGGAATTCACATCTCATCAACTAGCTGTGTCTGTGTGACGTTAATTTCTCGTTCGCTTTCTATGTGCTCTGCCTCTTTGTTACTCCTTAGCTTATCTCTGTATTAGTGTGTTTTCTAAGTTCCACATCTGCTGTTCATTTGTTGCTCATTTTGCATCAGTGCTATCTGATGTTTGCTTTGACCTTGTCTGTTCATTCCTCTCATTTGTAAACCAGATCCTCTGTTTGGAATGATTTGTTGTAGTGGCCCAGTTGGGCAATCATATTTTGGTCTTTTGACCAAATTTGATTAAATAAATCCTATATGTTTCAGTATCATTGTTTACCACAAGCACAGTACATATTTTTATCTAGGTCATGTAAAGTATGGTTAAGAAAGTTGTTGGACCCTTACACCTGTGACAAAAGCTGGCCGTTTTAACAGTAGGAAATTAATCACACTTGACTTTTTATATGGTACAGTTTCGAGGCTTACAAAATATTAAATGTGTTGATTGTTGTATGGAAAAAATATAACATACTGAGAAAAGTTAATTAAATCCAAATTCACAAGCCTTTGACAATTACAAATAAATCAACACTTTGGGCACAATAGATGTTTATGGTCGCCATCACTGCCATAACCTAATCAGATCACGGGAAAGGTCCCCAGGAGTGCATGTGTGCAATATTTAAGCTTACTGTCAAACTGTTCTGGCTGTATCATGCACACAAGCCAAGTTGGCGACATGGTTGTCATGACAACAGAAATTGACCAATCACAGCCATTATCTAATCAGATCAGAGGAAGGTCCCCAGGAGTGCATCTGCTAAATGTCAAACCATTCTAGCTGTATCATGCACACAAGCCAAGTTGGCGACATGGTTGTCATGGCAACAGAAATTGACCAATAATGTAGAACTTAAGCTTGTTTCCAATCTCTTTTCCAAATGTCTCTGCTTTCTGGAAACAATAGATTTCATCATTTTGCAAATAAATATGGGAGTAGTTGAATTGCAGGTTCTCATAAGTTTTTTTTGTTGCAGTTCCGGCATGTTGTTTTCAACGCAAGATGGTGGCCCGCAATTGCCCTATTGCCTTCACAATCTCCAATGTCACACGCCTTTAACCACTAGGTGGTGCTACACATTCCTGTGTCAAATATTCACAGTACTGTGAGGCTGTGAGGCTGATTTTTCAGGCTTGTTGTATTTGGCATGTGACGTGTTTGGGACTTGGCGCATTCAACACAAAGTGACTTGTCTGAGTATGACATCACACAGGGACATTGCATGAAAGGCATTATCAGTGGCAGGTCCAGGGTTACATTTGTAAAAATGGGGTACATACCATTCTCTTTTCTATACAATTGTATATTCCTCTTCTTGCATATTCATGTTCACAAATGTTATACAAAGTCACAGAATAAGAATATACTAAACAATATAAATGTAAAATTTGTTTAATTGAACGCCCCTTCAACATCCATTTCTGGACCTGCTAATACACCAAAACTGATTCCCGCCAACATCAATGATGTGTCATTTTAAAACTTTAAAATAGCATTTTTTATGACTTAAATCCAAGTTTGATATTATCTGGTTAGTACATGCACAGGCCCAATGAATGTTTATATTCCACTTTCATGCCAGGCCATGCCGATCATCAGTTTCATGTATTGCATTAGGGAAAGGTATTGAACATGTTGTGATTGCATCCATGGACTCATCATTTCCTGTTTATGTTTATCAGTTGTTGATTGGTCTGACGTCATATGTGGCTACTGCGCATGCTCAGAAGACAGTGTGGCTGTTGAGTGGAAAGAAACTTTTGAACATGTGTTAACCATTCTATATTATCAGATGTACATACGGTAACCATGTACATGGTTATGTAAATCTGATATTATGCATTTGTGATACACACAAATGTACTCCTCTTGTTCTCACAATGTCATAAATATTTAAATAATTTCTGTAAGTGTATTATTAACTGAGATATTAATGTGAAATCTTCAAAACTCTAATTAACATCTTTTTATATAGTTCACAATTACGACAGTCATTTTCGGGGCCAAAACAAAGTACAATCCACTAAATATATAAATAACTGTCTCCCTCTAAAAGTCTTGTTCTAATAATTTCAAACATATACAAATTATTTTTGTAAGTGCATTATTAGCCGAGATTTTAATGTGAAATATTCAAAAGTATAATTAACACCTTGATATATTTTTTGCCATTACGGCAGTCATTTTCGGGGCCAAAATGAAGTACAATTTACAAAATACATATATATAACTGTCTTCCTTTTGTTCTAATGATTTCAAACATATGTAAATCATTTATCTAAGTGTATTATTAGCTGAGATATGAATGTGAGATCTTCAAAACTATAATTAACATCTATTATTCACAATTACAGAAGTCATTCTTCTTTTAATAAAAAGAAATTGTTAATTGTTTCTTTTTTATTTGTACTATGGTTAATTATTCCCCCTCCCTGGGACATTTTTCCTCCTTTTTTTCATTTTGTCATGAAATCTTCCAAACTATAATTAGACCTAACATCTTGTTATATAGTTCGCAATTACGGCAGTCATTTTTGGGGCTAAAACGAAGTACAATCTATGATCTATGTGAAGACATCTATGATCTATGGGAAGACATCAAAGACTGCATGGGATGAGATGCGAAAACAATGACAGAACAACCTTAGATCACAGATTTGGCCTTACATCACAAGGACTTTTGAAGGTGGCTTCAACAATTTTAGCATGTTTGCAATCTGTCTTAGGATTGGCTTCTGAAACTATCCAAACATGCAAGGTATCTTAGGGGTGGCTTCACCATTGAACACAAAGGGTATCTTGTGCCCTTTGATCTCAACCATATGAAAAATAAACAATTAAGAATTCCTTTTATTGATAAGGTAAAATATTTAAATATGTGTGATGGCCATAATGCATAAATGCTTTATATATGTTTGAAATCTTTAGAACAAGAGGAAAACAGTTATATGTATCTTGCAATTGACAAAGCAAATATATTTTTGAAGAGATATTTTGATATTAAATACTTGATGGCCTTGTGCATTTGTTCCATGTATTTTGGTGGGATTTAATATCTTCTCTTCTCAAATAGTTGTGTAACAATTTAAAATAGCATGCAATGCTTATTGGTCAGATTTGCCCATTCCATTGCTTGGCAGCTTGTGTGGTTTCCACTCACTGCTGGTGACTCTGCTTAGTGGCAGGCACAATGAGCGATATTAGGTGAGTTACCGATGGGGGGAATTGATTTCTACCCTTTCACTCCAGTATTGTGGGTCACTCAAGCAAAGCAGAATGGAGCACAAGAAATTGCTATGGTATCCAGGCAGAGTACAGTTTAGGGACTATTTGAGGAAACAAATGCAAGTTGAATGTTCAGTTTGGTGAAAAAGGCAAATAAATCATTGAATCATGTATAAATGTCATTGAGTCAAGAAAGTATAAAAAAATGTGTTCAATACCTTTCTCTAATGCAAAAGGTACCTGGTCAAAATAACCACGATCCGAAGTGGACCGCGGTATTGAACTGACTCATTGGACCGCGGTCAAGCAGCAGAATTTGAATAATATTTCAATGTAAATTATCTAAAAGGGTCATCTGCTAATCTTAATATTAATAAGCTACTTTCCGCCATAATTAGACCAACAGTCTGGCATATGATTCCGTGAATATTCTCTCTTTTCACCCAGGCCCCAAATTAGAACTACGCATTCAAGTTTGGCGGCCATTTAATCTTCCAAAACGTAAATAAAATGCATTTCTAAGCAAAGTTAAGGCTCAAATATTCTCTAATTTACAATTGTAGATAATGTACATTGATAAATTACGCAGATTGAGCAGCTTCACCGCGGTTCAATGTGACAGTTCAATACCGCGGTCCACTTGGAATAGCGGCTATTTTGACCATAATTCATGCAAAACATGAAACTGATGATCGGCACAGCTTGGCATGAAAGTGGAATATAAACATGCATTGGGCCTGTTTTTCTGGCATTTCTGTGGAAACGTTTTGACTCAAAATCCAAGGGCGATAACAGAGCACTTTCGTGAAGGAGAATTGAGATTTGATTTGGTTCCATCTGACCCGACACATGGACAAGTAGCTCTCTTGACCAATCAATTTCACTTATATACTCACATTATTTTCATTGTTTACTTTCAGATCTTTGAGGACCCTCCTTGTCCTCGGACTTGCCATATTTTGTGATGCCAGATGTTGATCTCTGTCGATATGATTCGGGGTACTGTACTCTCTCGTCCGGAGTGTTGCTGAAAACACTGTCCTAACCAACAATTAAATGTTTAAAGTGTAAATAATCTTAAGAGTAAGCCAAAGTTTTCAACAAGCGATGCATATACTTTACGTGGCAGAATATCATATATTTTTATGGCCTTGACCTTGGATTGCCTTTATTTTGCCTCAGAGCACTATCGGAAAATCCATTGTGAACGCCTTATCCTACAAAAATAAAAAATAATATATTTATATGTATCGGTATTTTCAGCATTTTCTATGAATTGGTAAAATGTCCCTCTTTTAAAGAGACAAAGTATGAAGTGTAGTTGACCATTTGGTATCAGAGATATTTAAAGGTCTCTGTGCGTCAGTTGAAAATTTCCCTACGTCATGCGCCGTCGGCCGCTAGGTGTCGCCACAAAATAAATACACAAACTATGAAGCTCTGGAGGTATCATTCGTGCCTCGCACTTCGCTTTTTAAGTTTCGCTATATTCGTACTTCTACTTCGCCATATTCGCATTTCTACTTCGCTGTATTCGCACTTCTACTTTGCTTTTTCGCACTTCTACTTCGCTATTTTCGCATTTCTACTTTGTTATTTTCGGCCTTCGTCTTCTAATCGTCTCCCTTCGCCTTTAGCAAACTTTATATACTCCAGTAAGCTGCTCACTATGAAGCTCTGGAGGTATCATTCGTGCTTCGTACTTCGCCCCTAACTTCGCCCTTCTACTTCGCTATTTTCGCCCTTCTACTTCGTTATCTTCGCACTTCGCCTGCGCTATCTTCGCCTTTCTTATTTTCACACTTCGTATTGCATTGCCAAGTATAGCCAATCAGTGAGCAGCTTACTGGAGTATATAAAGTTTGCTAAAGGCGAAGGGAGACGATTAGAAGACGAAGGCCGAAAATAACAAAGTAGAAATGCGAAAATAGCGAAGTAGAAGTGCGAAAAAGCAAAGTAGAAGTGCGAATACAGCAAAGTAGAAATGCGAATATGGCGAAGTAGAAGTACGAATATAGCGAAACTTAAAAAGCGAAGTGCGAGGCACGAATGATACCTCCAGAGCTTCATAGCTCACTGATTGGCTATACTTGGCAATGCAATACGAAGTGTGAAAATAAGAAAGGCGAAGATAGCGCAGGCGAAGTGCGAAGATAACGAAGTAGAAGGGCGAAAATAGCGAAGTAGAAGGGCGAAGTTGGGGGCGAAGTACGAAGCACGAATGATACCTCCAGAGCTTCATAACAAACACAACCTCATTAATGTGTACTCTTTATACCTCAGTGATGCGCGTAGATGCGATTTCGAATGAATACGCGCATGCCGATTATTTGTAAAATGCTTGACTTGCATTCTTTTTTCCCTTTTTAATCATCATCTCCTGCCTATATCTCTTGACCCTATCTTTCTGTGACTTATTTAACTTCTCCTGCAATGGCCCACATTTCCTGGCCTTGTCTATGTAAGCATTTCTGACCTCACTGTCTAAACTATTGAGAAACTTAGGTGTTTTATTATTTTTGTAACACGTAACACCAAAGGCAGTGGTGATGTTGGGCTTTGCCTTCAATACCCTATCCAGATGAGAGAAATCTCTCTCTGTGATCAAGTTATGAAGAGGGGTCTTCACAGTTTCACTCATGATATCTTTCGGGCAGGCATAATACCTTCCCCCAGGCAGCTGGTCTGCTAGCTGCCATTCAATTAAAATTGCGGAAGCACAGCACATCAACCTTAAACAATCTAAAGTGAGGCTTTCTTCAAAATCAATATCTTCTTTTTGAGCAAACAGTGCATCAAATATTTTATCTTTAGTGAGTGCAGCCCCATCTATCATATTGACCTGCTCTAGAAGTGGGGCAGAGTTCACAGACATAGCTTTCAACTTATCAAGCAGCCCTGCCCAGGTATTATTAAGGGAGAATACGTGGCAGTCCTGGTCTTCAAGAATGCTGAAAAGCGGTACTGTTACAAGCTTTCTGTAAGATTTAATTTTAAATGATGTTTGTTGAGGACAACAAATCCTCAATTAAACTAGGGGAATATGTAAGATGGGTTTTATTGTACAAATAAAAAGGTTTATCCAGATTTTGGTTTATATGTTTATATGTTTCTATTACAAAACTATTGCTCATGTGTGTAGGTGCAGGCAAGATTGTTTTGAGTGAATGGGTGACAAGAGCTGGATAGTCAGGGTTGAGTTGAGCATTGTGGCTGGCTTCACAGTCCGGGCAGGGCTATCACATTGTTTGAGTTGAGTTGAGTTTACTCAGAGGACAGACTGACCAATCACCATGGGGTTCTCACATGGCCAGACCATGTTGACCAATCAGAACAGAGAAATCACAATTTTAGATTTGGGAGATTCTTTCTCTGTAATCTGTCACTTTGCCAATAGCTCTCAAGGAGAAAGGACATCTGAAAACACTTTGCAGTAAAAGGGGAACACTGTCCCTGTAAGTATTAAAGTTTCTTAATTGTTGTATTATAAACCTGTATCTGGATGTAGGGGTTGGATAAAATGTGTTCAGAATAGGATACTGTAGAGTTTTGGAGTTTTGAATGTCATTTTGAATGAGTTTTGAAGAAATTTGTGAAAAGCACATGGCATGGAATGTATGAATGAATATTGTCAAACAGGTAAATTGTGAAATGTCAAATGAGCTAAAAACTACAAGTAATGTACAAATACATGTTGCCTGTGAAAGTTTAGACAAAATATGTAAATTTGTGAAAAAATATTATTTGACCTAGTTATGAAATATGTATCTGACTCATGACCTAGTTTGGTGAACTTTGACCTAGAAAGTGGGTCAAGGTAGGTCACTCTCTGTGACATGACCTCAACTTTGGTAAAGTTGGAAATCAAAAGTTTAAAATCAAATCTACAGTTACTTATTTGATTTATCTGAACATACAAGGTTGTAATGACAAGAATAAATGCATATGTACAGTCCCGATCAAGGATTTTGTAATTCTAATGTAAACCTTGAAGATATTAATTTTCTTAGGAAATTAGAATTTTACTTGGAAATTAATTGCATTTAGACTTGGATAGCATTGAACAAATGTTTATAAATTTAAGGTTATGTTAATATGGTACATTAAGGTTATGGTACATAGTAAATACTTGTACTTTGTGTGGTTACTAATTTTCTCATTATTATGGAAAAAGACTTTGTTTATTTTTGAGTATTCTGAAAATGAAACATTGGAATTTATAGAATTTACTTAGGAAATTTATTGGTTCTTTTGAAGATTATATTATAATATGACTTATGTTTTCTTCAGAGGCCAGTATGGCCTGGGACACAGTTGATATGAACTACACCTGACATGTTATGGAATGTCATTGCATAGAAGGTACATAATACTTTAATAGTTTAATCAATGGTTACTCAATTGTTACTCAATGGTTACTCAATAGTTACATAATAGCTATCATTATAGTAATGTTTCCTAACATGGTTGAAACACTTAGGAACATTGTCATTATCATTATCATTATCATTAATAGCCAATTGTGATAATCATGTGAAATTAACTTTATATTAGATTGATTATTATTATTATAAAGTCATGAAACTTTGAATAATTATTTACATTATGAACTGTGTACTTTGTATGATGTATAACTAATGAATGTTTGTTCTTTTCTTTTATGAAGAATTGACCACTTTTGTACAACTTGCACATAATAAACAATAAAAAAATATATCAGTTGCAGTGTCATTATTTGACAGTTATATTTCCAAGAATTCCCAATGCCCTAAATGCACAAACATGGTGGAGCATAACCTGCACTATTGCCTGGGTTAGTTTATTACTGTTGGGACATTTGTTTGTCAAGAAGTCTTGAATGTGACCTTGTGTCCAATGATAATATGCCGCTCCACCCTGGACAAATATGACATTGATTCTCTCCCCATGCAGAGAGACAAAATAATTTTTTACACCATTTTCTTCTAAATATTCCTCCCACCAAGTCACAACTCCTGCTTTCTGATAGTGATGGGTTTTACTAAACGGCCCAGAGCAAATCAAAGGTATTTGAACTACCAAAATGTGCTGTGTCTGATTCAACAGCTATGCTCTCATAGTCCTTGAGAATTTCTTTGCACATTTTTCCAAAATTTGGGAGAACATGAATAACACAGAAAACATGATTCATTCTCACAATTTTGCTGATCTCCTCACCAGGAAAGTTATAAAAATTTTCCATCAACAATGGAAGTAAAGATGTTCCGTATTCCGCAAGCTGTTGTGCATACAATTTGTTAACAATGTGTCTGTCACTAACAATATTCTTTATATTGTTATACAGTTTGGCCTTTGTCAGCTCTACATGCTGGTCTGTGCATACATCTGTCAGCAATTCTGCACAAGAAGTCAAAATATCTTTTGTTGCATTCATATACGAATTCGCATGCCCGGAAGGCATCTCCTGGTAGCCCAAAGATAGAGATTCACCTGTCTCACCTGTTGTTATGTTAAATGCTCCATATTCTCTGAATCTTTGACTGATCCATCAAGATGGAGTGTGCTATTTTCCTGTTCAAAGAACTTGGTACCAACATGAATTTTTGCTAATGTAGCACATTCTGTCATCATACGTGAAGCTAAACTTTTTTGTGGAAGTCTGTCAATCTCCATGCCAGCTAAATCTTCAAGAATAATTTTGATGACATGTTCACATTTGGAGGCAGACACACCTTCACTAAGTAGATTGTAATACACTTGTCTTATTTCATTTCTATATTTACCATCCTTAAAAAATTGTCTTTTACTGCAAAATTCACTAATCTGCTCTTGCAATTTATAATTTTCATCACTGAGAAATCTCCTTATTTAGCCTCTTCAATTCACTGCTATCTTGTTTGTTAACACTAGATTTTTTCAGTTTCCACTTTGAAGCTTTTTTTATGGCTTTCTTTTTGTCATGTTTTAGTGCGTTCACTTTTTGTTTCACATTGTAATGCTTTCTCACTAAGCTCTTTGTTAAGTGTACTCTGAGTTTGATCCAGCTCAACTTTTTTTTTCATTAAGTTTGTCTTCTAATTTGCTTACTTTATTCTGCAATACCTGGATTATTTTCGATTTTGTTTGTTCGCTCCTTTTCACATTTGTGTGAATTCAACTATTTTTTCTTTTAAGCTCTCAACATTTTCCTTGCCTGACTGAATTTCTTCCTTCTGTTCCTCAATAATTATGTCCTTTTCAAATATCTCTTGTTTTTTTTTCATTGACTTGCTCTTGTACTCCTATAATTTGTTCAAGTTTGTTTGACAGAATTGTGTTTTTATGCTTCATAGCATTTATTGTACCTGCTGCTTTGCCTAGTTCACTTACAATACCAACAGCTGCTGTAACTGGAATCATTCCATTTCTAATGGTCACTTGAGATGGCAGTCTGGCATTAGATAGTACCCTCTCAATATCTTGTACATTTTTTTGAGGACTATACGAATTGTCTAGAAATGACAAATCTTTTCGAGCACGTTTTGCTGCTGCTACCTTGTCATGTAACCTGGTAAATGACTGATGAATAGTCCCAAGATTATCTGATGTTTCAGGCCACAACTGTTTGAACCATCTAACTGTATGTGCCCGTGGAAGCCTCTGGTGCCTCCTGAATCTCTCCACTCCCCTGTGGGTGCGGGGATTAAAGAATAGCCCCACTGCCCCCCAGCATATCGTAAAAGGCGACTAAAGGGGCGTCCTGTTTGCCGTGGGATGCGACCTGTGTCGGGGAGGATATGGAATCCTGACGGGCTGAGCACTGGGCTGGTTTGGCAGTAATACCGGTCCAGTTGCAACACGCCTGTCTTGGATACAAATGTTCACCAGACAGGCAGATCAGATTAGGCCTGGATCTGATTTAACCGGCTTGTGGTATATTTCCTTTAATATATTCTGGCTATTTGATTTTTATTTATGACAATTTTAATGTTTGAAATTTAGGAACAATTGATAAATTCCTTGTTCTAGCGATTGGGAAGCATTTTAAAGAGATATTTTAATGTAACGATGGGCGAACACGATGACATCGTTTTGAACATTCTGCTTTGTTTACATGACGCACTTCTTTTCTTTTGTTCACTTCTTTTAGATATGTATTCATTCGCCGGACGCATGCGCGAATTGGAATCTTTTGCAAGCTCACGACTAACACTCCACAGTGGCGTCAGTTACTAACAATTATGACCACAGAAAAAAAAT
The DNA here is from genome assembly GCA_949316495.1 of Amphiduros pacificus. Lineage (NCBI taxonomy): Eukaryota > Metazoa > Annelida > Polychaeta > Phyllodocida > Hesionidae > Amphiduros > Amphiduros pacificus. Next base: position 20,137,630 of record OX439000.1, on the reverse strand, counting down.
GAATTACAACCCACAGGAAACGACTACCCATTTCCCACAATCGTACCGATCACAGAATAACACTGATAGTCCCTTTTTGATATCCACTGCCTGTCGGCAGTGGATATAAAAAAAGGACCATCCGTGTTACAAAAAACATTTTCTGCATTAAAATTATTTCTTTAAAAAATATTTTATTTAGAACTTAACGTTTCCAATACAATGTACAGGCCCAGTCCCAAGTCTCATTAATCACTTAGACACTAATAACATGTCCATATGGTCTCACGGGAGTAAATAGGTCACTTCTGGTAGTATGTGTTAAATAGTCCCATTGTAAAAAAATGACATATCGTGAAAACGGTTGCCATGGCAACCAATATTAAAATTTTAGATATACCAAATAAAGTTTAAAACAATGTGTTAAGCCTGGGAATATTATTTAATTGTGATTGATGCTGTTATATGGTAGTTGGTGTGAACTAGAACCAAATATTCATACGCCACATATTTGAGATGAGTCAAAATGGGACAAAAACAAGATTGCGTTTTTTGTAAAATATGTCTTTTTGAGCATCTACCAAAAAATTTCGGCGGTGAACCTACCCTAATATTTTCACAAAATTGAAATAAACATGTATTTGATACATTTAGGTTAAAATAATTATATGACACCCCTTTTGAAATAATAATATTTGAGATGGAAATCTACATGTCTGAATTTACACCCAAAATAGGCCATTAATAACTCCCGTGAGACCATATAGGCCAGACGTGTGATTTATGTTTTTTGCGCTTGTCAGCTGCATTCAGAGACTTACAGTTTAAGCATATGTTGATTTTTCAATTGCATTTGTATTGTGAAGTTGAATGTGTTTAATTCTGGTCTTATTCAACTATTTTTTTTGAGTTTCACAGTGGTTTTAACGATATTTATTGAAGGTTTTCACTACCATTCACTCTTATGATCATTTGCAGTGATTAGGCCCGAAATTCAAGTTATACCGCTATTCAAATATGACAAGTAGATTTGATCCTAGGCTTCTCAATAAAGAAGAAAAGACCTTTCTCATGACAAGGATCGAGGATTTTTCAATATTAAATGATAGAACCGGATGTTTAGAATGGGAGAAGTCAAAAAGTGGGAGTGGGTATCCACAAATGAAACTGACCCAAAAAATTTAAAAAAATTAAAAATAAAATAAAAAATCCACATTTTTTAAAAAAAATAGCATGTTATAAAATGGCAATTGAAAGGAATTCCCCCATAGTGTGGGTACATTTTTTGGGTGGTTTTGTCAAGAGAATCTCCCATATTTTAAAATTTCCAGGTGAAAAATAGGGGTTCACCGCCAATTTTTTTCACAATTTTTCACTTTTTGACCAAATTTCTTATCTTTTAAAATATGCTTCCAGGTCATCATTTTCAGGTAAAAATGGGAAATTCATATAGCTGTTATACATTTATTTGCCAACATATTTCAAAAATATTTTGGAATATGTTAAAAATTATCCATTTCTATGTAAAAAAATAAGTGAAATTTTTTTTTGACAAAAACGGCTACTTTATATAGGCCAGACGTGTGATTTATGTTTTTTGTGCTTGTCAGCTGCATTCAGAGACTTACAGTTTAAGCATATGTTGATTTTTCAATTGCATTTGTACTGTGAAGTTGAATGTGTTTAATTCTGGTCTTATTCAACTATTTTTTTTGAGTTTCACAGTGGTTTTTACGATATTTATTGAAGGTTTTCACTACCATTCACTCTTATGATCATTTGCAGTGATTTGGCCCGAAATTCAAGTTATACCGCTATTCAAATATGACAAGTAGATTTGATCCTAGGCTTCTCAATAAAGAAGAAAAGACCTTTTTTAAAAATAGCATGTTATAAAATGGCAATTTAAAGGAATTCCCCGATAGTGTGAGTACATTTTTTGGGTGGTTTTGTCAAGAGAATCTCCCATATTTTAAAATTTCCAGGTGAAAAATAGGGGTTCACCGCCGATTTTTTTCACAATTTTTCACTTTTTGCCCAAATTTCTTATCTTTTAAAATATGCTTCCAGGTCATCATTTTCAGGTAAAAATGGGAAATTCATATAGCTGTTATACATTTATTTGCCAACATATTTAAAAAATATTTTGGAATATGTTAAAAATTATCCATTTCTATGTAAAAAAACAAGTGAAAATATTTTTTGACAAAAAGGCTACTTTATATGGTCTCACGGGAGTAAATAGGTCACTTCTGGTAGTATGTGTTAAATAGTCCCATTGTAAAAAAATGACATATCGCCATGGCAACCAATATTAAAATTTTAGATATACCAAATAAAGTTTAAAACAATGTGTTAAGCCTGGGAATATTATTTAATTGTGATTGATGCTGTTATATGGTAGTTGGTGTGAACTAGAACCAAATATTCATACGCCACATATTTGAGATGAGTCAAAATGGGACAAAAACAAGATTGCGTTTTTTGTAAAATATGTCTTTTTGAGCATCTACCAAAAAATTTCGGCGGTGAACCTACCCTAATATTTTCACAAAATTGAAATAAACATGTATTTGATACATTTAGGTTAAAATAATTATATGACACCCCTTTTGAAATAATAATATTTGAGATGGAAATCTACATGTCTGAATTTACGCCCAAAATAGGCCATTAATAACTCCCGTGAGACCATATATATTCTCAAATTCCACACTGTCCACCAGAGGCACACGCAAACTATTACCTCTGGCCAACCCAGATTAGTATTCATCCGGTCCTACTTTTACTGGCCATGTGCTCAAGAACTATCAGTGTGTTGTAAATGTGATTGACATGTTAACATCTCTAAATATCAAATATGAAGTTGCCTTGAGATGTATTAGAATTCATTTGTTAATATTTGAACATTTTTTGTTGGTTAGATTAACTAAAAGTATAAAAGATTAAAAGAATTCAAATTGTAAACAAAGCGGCCATCTTTGTTGTGGTCCTGCCTTATCACTACCCCAGGAAATGGCTCCTCCAATTGAGAAAGTAGTTCCAAGTTTTATTTCTCTTAATAGTTGTTTCTACATGCACAAACCTTTGCGTCAACAGAGAAGAGATCCACAGTTCTTCAATTATCATCAATTTATTGGTGAGACAAAACAACACATGAAAGTACAACAAAATGGCGTCCTAACAATGACAACCAAATCTCGTAACAAACCGCCGTTAGGTGGCGTGACCCCTCTCTCCTTTCCTCCCCGTCCTGAGAGGATATGACATATTAACACAATAAGTACACACTATGTACTAAACTATTAAACTAAGAGCAAACAGATTACTAATGTCTTTAAAGTCTTTGTTTGTTAACTGTTATACACATATTAAATTAACGTCTTTGCTGGCGAAATATTATCATGATTATACATATTCAAAGGTATAGTCTCTGCTGGTTAAGCATAATACACATTTAGTAAGACACAAAGATAGCTATTGATAAAGCTCCATGGTTATTATAAGCGGCGCTTGGCTCGCACTCTATAAGGCATTATTATGGCCTGTGTAATGATATATGTGCACATTTATCACTCCATACACCAAGTACCAGAGGTTTGCCAAGCTGGTTTCTTGCATGTGCGCTGTGGGCGTCCTGGTGGTGATTGGGGTATAGTCCCCTCATATGGGAAAGTTTCATCTAAGTCTGTGTACTCAATATCTGGTGAATGATCATCAGTCTCTAATGGTATTGAGTCATCAAGGTTTCTCTCCTGTGTGAAGTTTGGTGATGGAGTACCCACAGGTAGACTGGTATCCTGCTGGCCTATAGGCACCACTATTTCTGGCGGTAGTGGTGGGGCCGGTGGTGCTGCAGGTTCTGGAGGCTCCACAGAGGGTGGAACCGGAAGAACTTCCTGTGGGTCTGGAACAGGGTCAGGAACCTGTATAGGTAGTGGGACCCCTAAAGTATCCTGATGGGGGGTGATAAGCTTGGGTCCCTCCTCATGTTCACAGTCTGTCTGTTCCTGGTAGTCTAACCCTCTGATATGGTCAAGAGGTGACTGTACCAGAACTGTCGGCTTGATTGGGTAACAGTCTGTGATACTGATGTCATAGGTTTTGGACCTGTATTGTGACTTGGAGAATTTCCTCACTTGACATTTGTTGTCCTCTATAGATGTCACAATATATTTCTCTCTGGCCTTAGTTTTGTCCTTGTCGCCATAGAGGTACACTAAGTCACCAACACGTATTTCCGGGGTTGCTATAGCTGACTTGTTTTGTGCCTTGGACTTTGAGCTAGGGCCGTGATTATGTATCCTTTTGAAATGCTGTTGTTTGATCAGCTGTTGATCGTCCAAGGGCAACTGTTCACCAGAGACTTGGTCTCGCTGGGTCCATACTTCTGTGGCGGATAGGCCATGTGACCTGATCCTTGAGTTCAAGTTGGCAGTGGCAAGAGCCAAGGTGACTTTAGAGATGGGCCCTCCTTCTGGGGACAGATGCAGACACTCCATGCCTAGCTCCTGGATGGCATGTTCAGCTATGGGATTTTTGTTGATGTTCTTGGCATGTCCCACTTCTAGAGTAATGTTGTGGTGCACTAGGAGAGGATCGTTCTGCAGAGCTGTTAGTCCTGGGGCTGGGTCAACTCTGACATGAACACCACCGTCACACATGGGTTTCACACTGGCCAGCAGTATGATTATTGCATCACGGAGTGTCTCATGACGCTCATTGTCAATGATTGATATCAGAGTGTAGGCAGACACTTTCTCTCTCAAAAGCAGGATACATTGTTTATATCTGCGCATAACATCCAGGCTGAAGGTGACACCAATCCTGTCTGGTATGGGAGAGGTGGATTGCGGGCACAGCTGTTTGGGCACAGATTTGAGTGCCAGGCAATGATGGCATGACTCTGGCTGTACACGATTGGCACCCGCCGTCTAGCCGGCGGCGAGAGCGGCAGATCGCCGGATCCTCCATTTTGTTCCGCCGAATTCGCTGAGGGTATTCACAGGGCGGAGGTAGGCGTCCGCCGCCTTCCGCCGCCGGAAACCCGCCGGCTCAATCGTGGAGAAACGGGATAACCCGGGCTAACTTGCCGGACCCAATCGTGTACAGCCTTTGCTAGGTCATTTATTGATTTGTCCAGGTCCAGTGCGTTAAAATACCTGCTAAAGAGGTGTTTCATCTGGTTTTTGGATGGGTGGTTAAATCTCAAGTGTAAAGCTGTGAGCAGTCCATCCGGAACTGCTCTTGGCACCACTATTCTCTCACGGACAGGTTGGAAGGGATCTTCTGAATTTACCACTAAGACACCATCAGAGGCGATGCGGACATCATGGAGGTACCGTTTGACATCTCCAATCTTGGTTAGCTTCTTCGATAGACGAGTGCCCTGGGTAAGGTGGGCGTGGGTGCGTCTGAGATCAGTGCACACTTGTTGAGTAGCTTGCCAGGCCACCCTACTGGTAAATGGCATTTTGCCAGATCCCTCCATGACATCCTGGACTGTCAGCTCCCTGATGACTGACTCTGTGATCTCCTCCACAAATTTGCATATCTGGCAACTCCTCTCCGGGCAGTCTGGTGGGTTGCGACTGGAGAAGTCCGAGGGGAGGTTTGCTACTCCAGCGATGTGCCTGATGTGGACGTGATATCGGCTGGTGACAGAGAGAAAGGTGGTCACTCTGGAGCTCGATGAATACTCCCCTCTGAGCAGCTTGGCATGTGCCTGAACGCAGGGACGGCTGTCAGTCAACACCTGTGTTTTGTGTTAAGACTGGATGATGAATGGAGAGAAGTGCTCGATAGCTGTGGCAATAGATAGTGCCTCCACTTCACAGGGTAGCCATGTGGACTGATGCTTTTTAACTTTGGCACTGAAGAATCCTGCCAGAACAGGTTTGTCCTTGCGGATGACATACAGTGTAGCACCAAGCCCTCTCTCCTTCACTGACCCATCAGTGACGATCCATAGCTGATCATCAGGTCTTGGTATGGCAATGACCTTGGCATCTGATAGACTGGCTTGGGCTTTCTTGAATGCACACAGGAGTTCTTCAGACCACTCTACCTTCTCCTTGGAAGCCTTGCCTGCAGCAGCCTGATCTAGCAGATCCATGTATGTGGCTGAGCCTTTGATCACCCGGCCTAGCACCTTATATGCTCCGATGAAAGATCGAAGACCATGCACTGTAGCGGGGGGCTGCACAGCTGCAAGTGCAGAGATCTTGTGTTTGCTGGGACCCAGGGTTCCTACGGACCAGACCCAACCAAGCACTACTGCTGACCGGGGACAGATGATGGTTTTGATGGCGCTCAGGCCCAGGTTGTTGGTAGCCATTGCTTGCAGGACTTGTTGCCAGTTCCCAAAGAGCTCATCAAGTGTGTCACCACCCGTGTATAAGTCATCAGCGATCTTCGCACACTTGCTCTCATAGAGGAGGTCGCCCAGGACTCTGCACATTAGCTCCTCTAGGATTGTCTCCGACCCTGGCATCCCCATGGCGGACCTGGTGTATACTCGGATGCCTTTGAAAGGCGTGGCCACGCCACAGTATTTCATAGAGCTTTTGGCCAGGGGAATCCGATAGAACGAGGATTTCAGATCAGTGATTATCAGGTATTTCCACCGGGCAATATGCCTTAGTATTTGGTCAACGCTGGGCATAAGGGAGGGCTGGGGTTTTGAATACTGGCCCACTTCCCCGAATGATGTGACCAGCCGATGACTACCGCTAGGCTTGGTGACCAGGAATGATAAGTTCAAGTACTCGCATACAATGCCAACGTTCTCAGGCCTGGCAAATACTGCTGCTGCTTCTAGTTCATCAAACTTATCTTGTAGTAGTAACAATTGATCTCGTTTATAGTGAGGTAAACGCCCTTTCCTCTGTGGTGGCTGTGTGGGTCCCATATTGACTGTGGCTTCTAATTTACCACTGGCCCCATTGTACTTTGAGATGGTTGGGTCAAACACTTTGTCATACTGCTGATGTAGTTTGATGAACCTCTCCCTCATGGTGCTGTCCAAACAGTTGTCAGGATCCACACTGACCAGTTTTGAGAATGGGCCACTGGGTGAAGCAGCCGGCGGACGGGTAAACTTGTCATCATTGTGTGACGTCACAGCAGAACTGGGTACACTGTAAACCGGTCGCACTTGGCAGACATGCTCATGTTTGTTAATGGGGATAGGCTCTGCTGTGTTATTCACTATGCGAACATAACCAACTACCGATCTGATCTCCTGGGCGTCGGGCCATACAGTCTCTGGGTGTGCCCTATTGTATGCTGTGTCCCATCTGGGCTCAAGTGCCCATTCCGCGTCACTTCCCGGAGTTTTCAGCTCCAGGTATTCTCCAGGCAGAAGACCTTCATTGGAACTGGGTCGCAGAACATGTGCTTGGGCATACCTTATTGTGGCCTCGCCTGTGGGTTCCGGTCCATATTGGACTATGTCCGTCCCGCTCAAGACAATCTGCTGTTTGGCTAGCCTGGTGGCAACATCATTGGCCACCAAGAAGGTGTTGCCTGCCAGGATGTCCACATCCAACTGTGAGACGACGAGGGCATCTAGTTTGAATGTGTGGCGCCCCCTGGTGAGATTGCAGTGTATCTCACCCACCACCTCCAGAGGCGTTATGCCGTCTGCTTGGCGTGCCATTTGTGAAGCTGGTTTGATGGGCATTGAGATCGACCGAGCGAATGATGCTCTTATCATGTTAGTTGTAGCTCCAGTGTCCAGGATAAGCTTGACAGGATGTTCATGGTAATAGGCGTGGAGGTAGGGTGATTGGATCACATCCACTCGCCTGACTGTGGGAGTGTCCAATAGGGCATTGGGAATGTCAGTGTTACCATAGTCAGCTTCCACAGCATATTCGGTATCCCCATAGTCTTCGTCAACCTCCCCAATAAGGCGTGCACGCGATGTCATGTATTTCCGGTCTGCTTCTGGCAGAAAACGGCATTCACTGAGGTTATGGGAGTTAAAGCCTTGACGGTCTCCGGTTTTACACAGGCAGCAGAACTTGGCACGTTGAGGAAATCTGCCTCTAGGGGGGGGGTTTACGTGCAGGGGGAAGGGACGATGCAGTGCGCATGGCACGGGTATCTTCTGTGGCACGGATTTCGTCCAGGAGTGAAGGCAGAGCTTGGGATATTTCCAGCTTGATGGATGCGATAGACTTGTTTCGCAGCTCAGCCCCATATTTCTGTTTGACCAGGTTGGGTAGGGAAGGGTGGGTGAGCTTTAGCCAGACCACTACAATGGTATTTTCCAGTGTGGGTGTGAGGTCCTCGTCTGCCTCTATAGCTGCACCGTGGTGAGTAACTCCACATTCCCTGGTGAGCAAATTGTCCTCAAAGAAGGCCATGAGTCGTTGGTAGAGGTCCTCAGGCCGTTCATCAGTTTGCAGATGAATGCCTGCCAAATCAAGGAAGTGGCCCCCGGTGGACTGGAAACCATAGTGAAGCCTGATGAGTTGCCAGATATATTTGAGGGAGGTGGACCCTTTGATGATTGAGTTCCTTGATATGACTGTACAGAAATTGGCTATCTGGCCTAGCATGAGTTCAAGTCTCTGTACCTTGTCGGCAGCTGTCAACCTGGGCATTGGCGTCTTGAGGATCATCGGCAAAGCCTCTATTTGGCGTTGCCGCAGTCCTTTTTTGCCAGGTCGCATCTTCTGTCAGATATGGTCTGAACTGCCCATCTAGGGACAATATATACAGTAAGTTCTGTTTCCAGGACTCAAAGCTCACAACTGTCTCATTTTTACTAAGCTGCCATTGTTTCGGTGCTCTGTTGGTGGCCATGGTGGAAGTGTACAGTGTATGTTATACAGTTTATTCACATTTGGGCTTGGGGAACACTGGGGTGGAGATTGTCAGTGACAGTTTGTTACCTTTCACAATGCACATGTGATTCCCACTCTGTTTTGATGACCACTTTTGGGGCTTGGAGAGGTATGTAGACCTTCTAAAATATCCTTTTGTTGATATTCTTCTGGAGGCGTAGATGTGCTGTACCGCTGCCACCACGTCAACAGAGAAGAGATCCACAGTTCTTCAATTATCATCAATTTATTGGTGAGACAAAACAACACGTGAAAGTACAACAAAATGGCGTCCTAACAATGACAACCAAATCTCGTAACAAACCGCCGTTAGGTGGCGTTGTACTAAGGGTGAAATATATCATAACATACCAATCTGAGTACAATTTAAGAAAAAAACTAAGTTATACAGACAGTTACATGAAAATTGGTGGATGTGGTGAGCCAGCACCAAAAGGCACCTTGTACAGAGGTAATAGGTTCACCATGTCGCCCTCTGGTGGAGATTGCTCAAATTCAGAATTTATCCATGCGCATACGCAGACCAGCACATTCACTTCCGGAAATGAACTTCCGGTTTTGCGAGTGAGCTGTCAGACAAATGTTGATAAGTTTCTTTTTCGCTTGCGTTTGTTTTGCCTTTAGGGCTAGATGTTCGAGGTTTCAAGGTGATTAAGCCGTAAGTCAATGGAGCCTACCCCGATTATCGGTCCATGGCGGCCATGTTTTGGCTCAATAATTCTGATTACACCGTCAGATGTCGCTTTTGTTTGAGAAGTGATTTGTGAGTGCGTAGTAGAGAAAGAAGATTTTGTTGGGGTTTTTTGCCTTGGGATTTTGCAAACTTACGCGAGCTTGATTTTTAAAAATCAACACTTGTTTTGATTCTGAAATTTTGTAAGTTTGTCACAATTCACAATCCAGTTTATTTAAATGTTTAATACTTACAAAACATATGCCACTCAATGTTGACATCAGCATAGCATTGTATAGAATGGGAAACACTGGTGTTGTCTGGTGTCTTAAAGGAAACAATGGCGATTGAAACAGTGTGGCCAAGCACAGGCCGAATGCAATACATGAATCTGTTGATCGGCATGGCCTGACGTGAAAGTGGAATATTAACATGCATCGGGCATGTGGGTCAAGTTAGGAGTATTGTGCTGATAAGAGGGGAATGTAATAAAGTGTCTCAATATATTTGATACATCAGGCCTGTACTTGTTTCAATTTTTGATACATCTTCAAATCAACTTTTAGTCCAGCTGTCAATCAATTTCCTCAGGGGGCACCACTTGGGGGAAGAAACTTTGTGATGTCTATGGAAATAAAGACTAACTAATTGAAGAAAAGTTGAGCACAAATGTATAGAAAAACTAACAAATCTCAAGCACTGGACTAAAGGCTTCTTGTATTTATGACAAGCTTAGGGCTGTATAGATATTTGATTGACAGCTCAAATGTGACAATGTTTGACACAATTGCATCTGGTTGTTTCAATGTTTGATACAATGGGTATCAGAGCTGTCAATTTCCTATTATGATTTTCAGGTTGTATTGTTTGATACAATGGGTATCAGAGCTGTCAATTTCCTATTATGATTTTCAGGTTCAAGGACATCTCAATATTTTAATTTATGGTTATTGCTATTATTTAACTGCATGAATGTTACTGTCTCGCATCCACTAGGAATTTCTACTTTGTGCAAATAAGTAGGAATTTTAAAATGTATCAATAACTGAGATGACTGGATGTGGCCAATGTGATTACAATGTTTATCAGTTTCTATTAAAGTTTGTATTTTAAAAAATAAAAGAAACTTCCTCTGTCATAATATTGGCATTAAAGAAAATGGTTACACATTTTGATTGACTTGTACATTATAATGGAAATATGACATTTTTGGAAATAGAAATGTTGATTGTCACTTTATTTTGACAAAAAATATACAAATATATATATATTGCCTAAACCTCCTCATTCTTGTTCCTGACATTTGGATTCTGATATTTCTACTTATTTGAACAATGTAGAAATTCCTGCTTTCTCCTGCACAGTGTAGGAATCATCCCTACATTGTGCAAGATTCCTATTTTGCGCATGACAAAACTACAATAAAGACAGATTTATTTTGATTGTTCTCTAAATTTGCTTTGTTTGTTAAAAGTTTTGTTTGTTGATTTTTTAAATATTTGTTCACATTTATTTTTTTGTGTTGTATCTATAGTTTTTGGTTCCTTTGTTCAAATATTTAGTTTTGTTTGTTTGTTTCCATCTGTGTTAAACTTGGAGCACACCTGTTCTTGTTGAATTGATTCAAATACTAACCAAGTTTTGTTAAGTTGGCTCAAGTTTATGGTCTATCCCTAACTGATGAGTCCTGGGTAGACTGTATGGGCCATTAACCTGTATCAGGACGAAACACTGCCAATAACCCATCAGAAAAAAATAATTGAAGTGCCTGAGGAATTATTTTTGTTAATCTTTTACATATTAATACCTACTATTATTGTTATTGGCAGTGTCTTAGGAATGAAAGTAATTAAGTCTGGAGACATTTATTTAAAGATATTAAGCATCAATTCTACAATTTGGTGTATTGAAAGCTTAGCCACATATGAACATCATGACTAATTAAAATGATAATAGAGTAAAAATATAAGTTTTTTGTAAGACATAAGAGTTGCACCCCCAGCAGAGGTCTGTCTGAGCCATACAATTGAAGGGCAAACGGGGTAGCGTGAACTTTGTTTAACCTCAAATGAGGCTCTAAGTAGGGTAGCACTGCTTGACATCATTCTGGCGCTATTCAAAGGATAATACATTTCATGATGTCATAAGTATTTTGCCATACTTTTACATCATTTTACCTTTCAGTGCCTCTACGATAACATTCCACATACAATTGATGCCAAGAAATACATGCTTTCAAAAGTAGGCTATTCAGTAGGGTCATGTTCAAATAGATTGAGCAGACACTAATGGGGATGCATCAATCAAAAAGTTAACAGATGTGAAAGACAAATACATTTATCTCCAATATGTGAATTTTAACATTTTTTGCAAAATTGGTGCTTAATCCCTTTAAATAAAAAAACATATCTTAACCCAATATGTGTAAATGAAACATGAAAAAAAATTCCTTGGTAATTTTGTGCAAAAATTACTGAAAGATATTTGACATTTTCCTGCCAAAAAAAACGAGCATGTGTTAATTTATGTTTGAAAAAATGAGCATGTGTTAATTCATTAAAATCTAGCTGGTATGGACAGATGATCACCATAACTCTACCATGTTGCAACTGTGTGGGTCACATAAAGGGGAACAGTCTCTCCAAAAAAATGCTGTTTAAAAAATTGAGTTGTAGAATGTAATGGAAATGTAATGGAAATGTAATGGAAATGTAATGGAAATGTAATGGAAATGTAATGGAAATGTAATGGAATTGTAATGGAAATGTAATGGAAATGTAAAGTAATTTATTAAAATCTACAAATATTTTCAGTTCACCATGCATCACTTAACATCAACAGTTGGTTAGATGATCACCAATCAATACTAGACATCACTCTGCATCATCATCATGAGATTGAATGGAAACATATCCATTGATATCTGGATTGTTATTTGTAAACATGATCAAAATAATTTGCACAATGGACCATCAAATATTTTGATTGTATATGACTTATATTTTGTTTTGTAATATGTCTCGTCACAATAAAAATAAATATTTATATATGTGTGCAAATGACTTAATTCTATTTTTTTATTTTTATTATTAGAAAAGATTAAACAATAAAATCAAGACAATAAGCTTTTTAAAATGTCATTCTCTATTTTACACTTTTTTATTGTGCTCACTTTGTGACTTTGATATTATAATTAGGTCAGATTTTTTTATGAAGAGAATTTTCCTGTTATTTACTTAATACTAGTCCCTAAGACACTGCCAATAACAATGTTATTACATAACTCTACTGGAAATGGGATATTGATTGCCTATATTTAATTCACAAACATTTTAAAGGGCAAGTATTTTTTATTGCGAGTTATTGGCAGTGTTTCGTCCTGTTGAAGGTTAGCAGCCCATACAGTCAACCCAGGACTCATCGGTTAGGGGTAGACCATAAACTTGAGCCAACTCAACAAAACATGGTTAGTATTTGAATTAATTAAAACAAGAACAGGTGTGCTCCATGTGTCGCACAGATGGAAACAAATAAACAAACAAAGCTAAATATTTGAACAAAGAAACCAAAAACTAAAGATACAACACAAAAAAATAAAAAATAACTGGGAACAAATGTTTTTAAAATCAACAAACAAAACTTTTAACAAACAAAACTAATTTTAAGAACAATAAAAATAAATCTGCCCTTGTTGTCATAAAATTCATGCAGTTTAATAATAGCAATAACCATAAATTAAAATATTGAGATGTCCTTGAACCTGAAAATCATAATGTAATTTGATGCAAGGTGGTCACACCACTGTGAGTTGATCACACAACTGTTGAGTTGGTCATGCCATATTCTTGACAAAGGACTGTGGAAAGAGAAGACATCAAAGGTTTTTTTCAGCTAAGTATTGTATTTCAGCTAAAGGTTTCAGTTAAGTAATTAAGTAGTTTGTGTTAACATTCTCCAAACCATGTTTGTAAAAGTAAAATTCAGTAATTCCAGGTTTCACCATATTGGTTAACCCAGGTGAAACCTAGAATATGGCTATGTTATGGATCATACTGCTTTTTTCTCTTAACCTTCATTAAAACTGAGTAATTTTAGGTTTCACCAACTTGGCTGATTCTGGTGAAACATATTTTGATGTCTGTTTCGCTTAATTATTAAAATTGGTAAATACTTGCCTGTATTTACATGTATGCTGCCACCTAGTAGCCAGCTGTGTATGACAGTGTTTGCACCCATTAGGACTTGTTCTAACTGATTATTTGTTTTAATTCTATTTGATTTTTTTTTTGCAAACGTCAACAGTTTCACTGAGAGGAAGACAGCCTTCTGACAGGAACTCATCAATACTTGGTGGGACACACAGTTCATCATTGCCTGCATGGTCCACAGAGGCTTCAACATCCACTGACTGACAGTTCAGCATTGTATGTAAATATTCTTATAAAAAGATCAGTAATATGTACCAATATAATTTATTTGAATAATAGAAAACAAATGAATAATTCATATGAAAAAGAATATTCCTGAACTAAATTTACAAAAGTACCTATGCTTGTTTTTGTCATATGTTAGAATTTAACAAATTATTTTCATTTTAAAAATATTATACACCATAAGCAAAACATTTGTTTAGACCTTATTCAAAAAATTACTTCTATTGAATAATGTTGAATAATTAATATAATATGTTACAATCGGCCCCACTAGCACAGTTGGTAGAGTGTAGGATCTGTGCCTTTAATGGTTATATAAGTGGAGGACGGGAGGCGGTGGGTTCGACTCTCACTGCCGGCAGTGTAACTTTCACACTGGTTAAAAGGCTCGAAAGTCGACCTGATATGGCCATAGTTGCTGAAAGGGTCATTAAAACACAATTTCAATTTTTTTTTATATAACATGTTACATTTTATGCTTAAGTTAGGTTAAAACAGACCTCAATTACAGAGAAAATAATTGTTCAAACCTTGGTGTAAATATGTTACTATCAATAAATGTTGTAAAGGGTTACACCTTCAAATAAAGAAATTCTAACATCATTTATTATCATGATTATGTTCTGTCACCAGATGATATTGACATGCAGTCATTGTTCAATGCATCACCAGCTAGTATGGCAAAATCATCAATATGCATCGCCAGCTAGCATGGTCAAGACCATTAAAGTGAACAGTGTAGATAAATAGCTGTAACCTAACTCCACTTAAACTTAATGTAGATGAGGAAATTTGTTGATACATGTAAACTTGTTCACAGTTCTCTATTAGTCCATGACTTAATTGCACATCTACCGGTGGATTTGCCTTAACCCACCCTGTAGCTGTATTTAAATTACAATACGACATACAGACCCAGTCCCAAGTCTGGGAAAAAGTGTGAGGGAGGAACATTTTGTTTACTCAAAATGGACAATTAATCACTACTGCATAAATATCTATACAGACATTTATTTGAATGGCAATGGCTGTTTCCTCTCATGAAGTCCAGTTAGGAAGCCCAGTTCCCTATACAAGCCCACCTGCGTACTGTCATTGGGGCCCCGAGAAGACCTTGGGATGGATGGTAGGAGGAAGGCTACCACTTATTACCAACTCCACAAGGCATACAACGCTTTCACTAGGTATTTATAGCATATACATGAAATACATGTAAAATATGATTGTACCCTCATTTTTATAATATATGTGTTATCAATCAAACAGAAGTCTCACCTTGTCTTGTCAAGCAAGTGCTTTATTCAAGATGGAGGCTACACCAGCTAACATGTGCTTGTTCACAACTTGTAGCAACTGATACACTTCGTTTAGTAGCATACGTCACATCTCCCTTATATATTACACAAAAGTAATATCTCTGTTCTGAATAAAACTATCATCTCTATAAAGTATACAATTTGTCAAATTATTATTTCACTCATACTACCCGGGTCATACACACAAAAGAAAAGCATTCGTACATCAATCTACATAATATCTCTATTTTACTTTAGAGTTACATGTGAATAAACATCATAATTCAGTTACAAAAACATTTGGCAATATTAATTTGCTTTTACATAAAACATTATCATCAGCAGTATATATGGTTAACTTATCAGTCCTGCATCAACAGTTTCCCATATATTCTTATCTCAGTGCAAATAATATTCATGCAATACACATATAATTTGAACAATATGAATATGTGGTGTACAATAATTCAAACATTATCAAGTTCTACAGTACTTGAGCATTCAATGTCAAAAACTGGCTTGCAGCTTGAGCATATACATTTTACATGAATGGCGATAATTAAAATAAACACAATTCAGTCAACTTTGCTGATTTACAGTTTTACATTTAGCATTTCTCTCCACTTTTTACATATCCAACTGCACTTTTCCACTGGACACCCTACCCCTCCTAGTCATTACCTCTGGCCTAACTGAGACCTGCTCATATTTGACCTTAGCTTGTTGACCAGCTGTTTGTTTTGGCACTGTGGGGGCTTGTTTTGGTACTGTAGGTGTTTTGGGAGACAACCTGGCTGGGCTGCTCACTGACCTAGGGGTTGTACTAGGTGAGCTATGTGATGCATCTCTCTGTGATACATCTCTGGTTGCAAAATTTTGTTCAAACTGTTGTTCATACTCCTCATCATTTATTTGAATTGGAGGTTTGGATTCCCCAGTTGGAAACATGTGGCGCCTGTTTCGCCTAAACATTTTCCCTGTTTCGGTCTGGACCAGCAGACTTCTAGGTGTACTAGATGTACCGGTTACCGTACCATATTCCCACTGATTTTGCGGATTGCAGAATCGTACCGGAGTCCCGATCTCGGGTTGTCTAATAGTTCGAGCGTTCCGGTCGTGAAAGTACTTTTGTTTCTGTTGCCTTAATTCCAGGCTGCTCTTCATTGGTGGCACGACATGAGGTTTTAGCAGGCTCTCGGCTGTCGGAATTCTGGATTTTAATAGTCTGCTGTGTAGCAACTGACTCGGTGCATATCCCAACACTCCATCTAATGGTGTGTTTCTGAACTCCAATAGTGAGTTATACGGATCCTCACCGCTCCGTACAGCCTTCCTGATCAGTCGTTTTACCGATTTGACGGCGTTTTCTACCTGACCGTTCGCTTGTGGAAAACCCGGACTTGTTGTTACCTGTTTAAATCCCCATTCCTGGCTGAACTCACGATATGTCGCACTATCGTAGCATGGACCATTGTCACTAATGACCTTGTCCGGAGTACCATTTCTGGCGAAAATGGACTTTGTTGCCATGACAACTTCATGAGCTGTTTTATTTGGCAACACTTCAACCTCAGGGAACTTTGAGTAGTAGTCAATTACTATCAAAAAGTCCTTTCCACCTGTCTCAAACAGGTCTGTGCCTACTTTGGACCAAGGGCGGTCCGGAATTTCATGTGGAATCATTGGTTCCTTGGGACGCTTGTTGCGAAATTCCATGCAAATACTGCATCTTGACACTAGATCCTCGATCTGTGCATTCATCCCTGGCCAGAACATAACTGACCTAGCCCTTTGCTTGGACTTGACTATGCCTTGGTGGCTTCTGTGTACTTGAGCTAGTACCTCTGGTCTCATACTTGCTGGAATGATGATCTGATGCTGTCTGAACAATATTCCATTGCAAAATGTGATATCTGATTTGAATGGAAAGTATGGTTTGATCTCATCTGAGACTTGAGATCTGTCCTCGGGCCAACCTGACAGGACTGTACGACACAACTCCGACAAAACTGGATCCTCCGCAGTTTTCTCACGAATGAGCACCAGTTTCTCATCGCTAACTGGGAGTTGCGCTAGGACTGAGTCGACTAGAGCGGCATCATGGGTTTTGTACTCGGGTTTGTCAACCGCTGCTCTTGACAGTGCATCTGGAATCAACATTTCCTTTCCAGGCTTATAGGTCACTACTAGGTCATATCGGTGAAGCGCCATGCGCATTCGCTGCAGTCTAGGGCTTAGCTTTGCAAGCTCCTTGCCAAAGATACCAACTAATGGTCTGTGATCTGTCTCCACAGTAGTCTGCTCTCCATATATGTAGTCATGGAAACGGTTACACCCAAATTTGATTGCGCACATCTCCTTCTCTATGGGTGCATAGTTC
The DNA here is from genome assembly GCA_949316495.1 of Amphiduros pacificus. Classification (NCBI taxonomy): domain Eukaryota; kingdom Metazoa; phylum Annelida; class Polychaeta; order Phyllodocida; family Hesionidae; genus Amphiduros; species Amphiduros pacificus. Next base: position 20,120,015 of record OX439000.1, on the reverse strand, counting down.
TGCTCTGCTGGGCTCAGTTTCCGCGACGCATATGCAATAGGCTGACCTTCCTGAGAAATCATAGCTCCAAATCCCTTGTTGGAGGCATCGGTACTCAGGACTACAGGCTTTGTTGAGTCATACAGTTTCAGTGCGGGCGCACTTGCTGCAGCCTGGATCAGCTCATCAAATGCCTTCTGATGCCAGCTTTCCCAGCACCAGGCGTACTCCTTTTTCAGGAGCTGTCTGAGTGGCTCAGACATTTTGGACAGATTTGGCACAAATTTGGACAGATAGACCATGATGCCCAGAAAGTTCTCAAGTTCCTTTCTGTTCTCAGGTCTGGGCATCTCCTGTAGGGCTCTTACCCTCTCAGGGCTCGGCTTGAGACCCTCAACCGAGACTACATGACCAGAATACCCAACTGAGTCCTTACCAACATCACATTTTGGCATATTCAGGCTCATCCCAGAGTCACGCACTCGGTTGAAGTAGTTCTCTAGTCGGTCATCGTGATCGTCATCCTCGCATCCCCAAAGCATCATGTCGTCGACAATGATTTCGATGCCCTCGATGTCGCCAAACTCCTCGACCATGGCACGCTGCCAAATTTCTCCAGCTGAACTTATCCCGAACGGCATTCTGAGATACTTATACCTCCCCCATGGACTATTGAATGTCGTCAGCAGGGAGCTCTCCTCGGTGAGTCTCAACTGCCAATATCCAGAGGTGGCATCAAACTTGGAGAACACCTTGGCGTTAGGCATCCTGGCGGCTACCTCCTCGATGGTATTCATCGGATAGTGCTGTCGGCGAATTGCCTTGTTTAGGTCCCGCGGATCCAAACATATCCGTACCTTACCATTCGATTTCACTACCGTGGTCATCGAGTTTACCCAATCTGTGGGTTGTGTCACAGGTTCGATCACGCCAATCGAGACCATACGATCGAGTTCCGCTTTCACCTTATCGTACAACTTGTGTGGCACTGTACGTGGTGGGTTTTTCACAGGTGGTACGCTCGGATCGATCTGTATGTCGAATTCTCGATTCTTCAAACACCCAAGGCCCTGAAACAAGTCTTTGTTTCTCTCTAACAAACGCAGTGCTCTTGGACTGGGTTTGTGTGGGGGTTTGGGGGACGGACTGACAGACTGACGGACTGACGGACCAACACTTGACTGACGGACAGACGGACCAACATGTGACAGACGGACAGACCGACCACTAGCTGATGGCTGACCAACAGCTTGTACATGTTTTACACCAGAACTACCACCAGGTGTCCCTTTGTACAACAAACCCATCATCTCACATGTATTTTTACCAAGTATTGGTGTCACATCACCATCCAATACCTCAAACGTTGTCAAGTGGCTTGTCTTACCTACTGTTATGGGTACAGTAATCTTACCTAGTGGCTCTAGTCTGTGGCCACTATATGACTGCAGTGTGGTGTGGCTTTCCTGTATTTCACAGTCTAGGTTATTTGCTATTTTGCAAGGTAGCACATTTACCTGGGCTCCGCTATCTAATTTGAATACTACCTCTGCCTTACCCACACCACAAGTTTCAGTCCAATCCTGTTGGTTCAGCTGACCAACTACACTACATGTATCAATATAGAAAAAATCGTCCTCCGGTTCTGAGTCTACCAGAACTTCATGAATTTTCCCTTGAGTAAAGTTCTCAGTTCTGTTAGATATTCGATGAAGGGTTATCCTGCCTTTTGGTTTCTACTGTTAAATTTATACCTGCATACAGTTATATTTTTCCTTGGCTCACAATACTCTTGAAACTTCTGCATTACAGGGGCTATTTTATCTTTGTCAGTGTCTGTTGTGAATGTGAATGTGTCAAATACCCCTTGTGCTTGTGGGCCAGCACAATGCAAGAGTGTTGCAACTTGAATTTTCTCCTCTTCTTTGTCAATCTTTGAGGCACACAAGTAGAGCTCAAGGCCTCTTTTGAAGTCCTTCCAATTCTTGGACACATTGCCCTCCAAGCTCAATGCTTGGGGCTGCTTCAACTGACCTGCCATGTCAGTATTTTTCACTTCTGAACACCATGTGTTATCAATCAAACAGAAGTCTCATCTTGTCTTGTCAAGCAAGTGCTTTATTCAAGATGGAGGCTACACCAGCTAACATGTGCTTGTTCACAACTTGTAGCAACTGATACACTTCGTTTAGTAGCATACATCACAATATATACATAATATATAAAGGAAATATGAGGTACAATATTTTTAATTCCCAGGCAAATGAGCAGGCCAATACCTCACTTAAAAACCTATCCAAGCAGGTTACATTCATGTGCCCAGAGCAGGTTATGCATCAAACTGCCCTGTTTTTTGTGCAGAGGACCAAGCAAAAAAAGAAAGTACATGATATATAATCTCCTTTAGTTAAAAGAGTCTATGGCTGAAATTTGTTAGTTTAAGGTTAGCTGAGGGTACCAGTAAAATTGTATTTCATTTTAATCTGTGTTGATATATTATATGAATACATACATAAGATATTTATAGATATATACACTTATTAAGATCCAAGAGACAGATTGCCTGTTGCTGTTTTTTTTATATAGATTGGGGTTGTACAATTTTAGTTCCAATTTTTTAAAACAGGTACAGTTTGTAATACAGTTTATAATAGTTATGTGAGCAGATTGGAACATTAATGAACAATATTTTACCTTTTTGAAAACATGCTAAATGTGTTACCATTTAAAATAGAGATTGTGATTTCAGAATATCATTTTATCTTTTATTAGCAAGCCCCATACTGGTCACAATATAGCTGGGTTAAAGCCTCTTGCTAAGGGTAACTGAAATAGTAATAAATATTACAAAAATCTTAGATTAATGATGTGTTGTTAGTCATATGATTAATAATTTGCTTTTACTGGAGTGATACATTTTACTCTTGTAGTGTTTCCTAAATACATGTAGTCCCTCTAAAAAAGTCATCAGCTAATAGTGGTCATGACAACCCTTGTTACAAGCTTCGAGATATCAACAAAAAGTAAAGATATTTATAATCTTTAAAATCTTTTGATATGCATGACATGATAATCAGTAAGTTTTTTTAATTTTATCGGCGTGTTTATCACTGATAGTTCAGTAGAAGTTGGAAGTGTCATTTGACAGTCAGGAGCCGTTTGATCAGTGAGATATTCAGGTGGTTTAAATAAGTGTTAGAAGTAATTTCTATCATTTTTATTGCACCATAATGATTAAAAAAATACATAGATCTTTGGATCAATTATGTTCTTAGAATAACGCTTCAGCTTTCTATTTCTTATAGTTTTAATCATATCCTGCCTTTCTACCACAAACTATTAAGAGATAAATGTGTCAAACCTGAAAAAGATGCAAGAAATACAACCAAGATCACTCATATTTTGATGTTTTTTTTTGGGTTTTTTTTTCATATTGTAATATTTATTGTTTATACATCATATTTATTCTATGTAAAGAATCTATTTATCATTAACATATTTTGTGCTCCTCTTTGTTTTAGGCACTGCACTGGTGTCGCTGCTGGAAGTGTACTGCTAGAGATGTGCCTTAACCCACCCTGTACTTGTATTGAATCAAGTGTTTTCATAACAAGAAAGTCTTTTTAAAAAAAAAAGAATTTGTATACAGTTTCCTTTTTGAAAATGATATTTATATTTTCTCATCATTTTGAAGTTGCCGTAAATGTAGAGTAGAGTGACTGGCAACTGTCTGAAACTGGCAGTTGAAACTCAGACATTTTTAACACAGTCAAACATATAGCATACATTTCTTTTGTGCATAAAGTTATTAATTTTCATATATTCTACATTTGCCAAAAAATATTCAAATTCTATGTTTATTTATGCAGTTGAGGTGTCCGCCAGTCTGTGACACTGACAGGCAGGTTTGTGATCTGCAGGCCCCTCAGAAGTACATATCGCTCCAAGATTCTGTCTTATAATACCTACCACTAATTGCAATTGAGCTGAATGTTGTGTCTCACATGTTATCTTGTAATTCCACTGTCTTTCAAAATGTTAAAAGTGTTTATTAGTTTTCACTGCACAAGTGGTGTGCCGGAAGCCATGATGACTTAGGTAGTTAATATCACAGGTTGCCAGAGAGTGAAAGTCCCCAGCCCCTCTCTGTCTCAGTCTTATATATTAACTATTAACATATGACAGCGCCCAGGCAAGAAGGGTCCTAATGGACTAGATTTTCGAAAATGAGTTAACACCAGATTTAGACACTATGAGGCATCACTCGATAAAAATTGCCACTTTTGATATCAAATTACCTTCTTAAAGGGTCACACGGTGACCTTCAGACGACCTTGACCTTGACACAGGTCAGATCGACAAAGAGTAGCTTGCTCGCAAAGGTAAAGAGGAAAGAGAGGCAAAAAGGCACTGGAAATGAAGCCAAAATAACAAAATCGTAGCCCTTCGGCCAAGCATGGTTTGACCAGGTTGCAGGATCTAGAATACACCCTATATAAGGCCCTTATGGGGGTTGCTTGATGGGGAGGAGACCATACGAAGCGACATAAAAGTAGTGATGGAAGTAGAAGTTGTCGTAAATGTAGACTACACTGACTGGAATATATTCTACGTTTGAAAAATTTCAATTCTATGTTTATTTATGCAGTTGAGATGTCCGCCAGTCTGGTCTGTGACACTGACAGCCAGGTCTGAGATCTGCAGGCCCTCAGAAGAACATATGCTCCAAAATTATGTGTTATAATATTAACCACTAATTGCACTTGAGCTGAATGTTGTGTCTCACATGTCATCTTGTAATTCCACTGTCTTTCAAAATGTTAAATGTGTTTATTTGTTTTCATGCACAAAGAGAAAGTCCCAACCACTCTCTTAGCATGCTTAGTATTGTATTGCACTTACTATATAAAAGTAAGTGATATCGCTCTGGTTGCCTGTCGAGAGACATGTGTGACCTACTTCCTAAACCTTAACCCTTAATCTATGAAGCTCTGGAGGTATCATTCGTGCCTCGCACTTCGCTTTTTAAGTTTCGCTATATTCGTACTTCTACTTCGCCATATTCGCATTTCTACTTCGCTGTATTCGCACTTCTACTTTGCTTTTTCGAACTTCTACTTCGCTATTTTCGCATTTCTACTTTGTTATTTTCGGCCTTCGTCTTCTAATCTTCTCCCTTCGCCTTTAGCAAACTTTATATACTCCAGTAAGCTGATCATTGATTGGCTACTTGGCAGCGAAGATAACAAAGGCAAAGGGCGAAGATAGCGAAGTAGAAGGGCGAAAATAGCGAAGTAGAAGGGCGAAGTTAGGGGCGAAGTACGAAGCACGAATGATACCTCCAGAGCTTCATATTAATCTACCCCATTGGCTACACATGTGGGCTGTGTGACGATTTACACATTGTTCCTCGTCGCCTCTGTTTCTTCAAGTATACCAGGTCTCTCAGAACAGAGCCTTTCCTATGACATAGACTTCATTCTTGGCTTAAGGCCTTGTGTATCTGGCAAATGGTTGATTTTTATCAGGTAAATTTTTGGAGAATTTCTTGTTATATAATCTTTAAAAATGTTATTGCCTGAAACTGAAGTTTTAATGATAATACAATGTACAGGCCCAGTCCCAAGTCTGGGAAATAAGTGTGAGGGAGGCATACTGTAAATCATTCAAAGAAGTAGCTTTTTGGTGAAGAAAATTGATTCCAATTTGCACCTAAAATGATCATAAATTATACCCAAAGACATCGGCAAAATAGACTTGAAATCCACTGTTTCTAGAAACACCACGCACTGCCCATCATATTGAAGTTTCCCCAGTAATTAAACTCGACTTCCGGCGATTGACTGTTGCAGTTCTGATCCATGGCTGTACACGATTGGGTCCGGCAAGTTAGCCCGGGTTATCCCGTTTCTCCACGATTGAGCCAGCGGGTTTCCGGCGGCGGAAGGCGGCGGACGCCGATCTCCGCCCTGTGAATACCCTCAGCGAATTCGGCGGAACAAAATGGAGGATCCGGCGATCTGCCGCTCTCGCCGCCGGCTAGACGGCGGGTGCCAATCGTGTACAGCCCATGTCATCGTCTTTCCCAGTCATAATATCTATAATTGCAAATCTGTGAGCTTTCTGTAGCGTTTTTTCTCCAGTTTTTTACCTGATATTAAACCTGACAATGGCTGTACACGATTGGCACCCGCAGTCTAGCCGACGGCGAGAGCGGCAGATCGCCGGATCCTCCATTTTGTCCGGCCGAATTCGCCGAGGGTATTCAGAGGGCGGAGGTCGGCATCCGCCGCCGGAACCCGCCGGTTCAATCGTGGAGAAACGGGATAACCCGGGCTAACTTGCCGGACCCAATCATGTACAGCCAGTGTTAGTGGCTGTACACGATTGGCACCCGCCGTCTAGCTGGCGGCGAGAGCGGCAGATCGCCGGATCCTCCATTTTGTCCCGCCGAATTCGCCGAGGGTATTCAGAGGGTGGAGAAACGGGATAACCCGGGCTAACTTGCCGGACCCAATCGTGTACAGCCAGTGTTCTCCAATCACCCATCGGCAAAGCCCAAGATAGGTGATCTGGAGAGGTCTGAGATTTTGGCTGTACACGATTGGGTCCGGCAAGTTAGCCCGGGTTATCCCGTTTCTCCACGATTGAACCGGCGGGTTCCGGCGGCGGAAGGCGGCGGACGCCGACCTCCGCCCTCTGAATACCCTCGGCGAATTCGGCGGGACAAAATGGAGGATCCGGCGATCTGCCGCTCTCGCCGCCGGCTAGACGGCGGGTGCCAATCGTGTACAGCCACCTGCTTTTCCTTCATAATCTCGTTTAGATGTGATTTTTTAAATACCCAACTGTTTTAGTGAAAATTCATATATTATGTATCATTATATCTAAAATCTCACAAAATAGCTTGATTATTCTTTGGATAACATTAAATACGGAAAATATAAATATTTGATAATAATCGCCAGCTGCAAAATTTGAGTCAAACCCGTTTTAACGGCAGTTGAAACGGGTTCAATTTTGACGTTTAGACGAGTTTACCACAGTTTTTGCAGCTGGCGACTTTTTACTTCACTAGAGCTCAATCAACTCCACCAAACTTTTCTTTGGTTGTAATTGGTAGAGACAATGGATGTTAGACAAACCCCTCCAGATCACCTATCTTGGGCTTTGCCGATGGGTGATTGGAGAACGCTATGACAATGTGAAATGGCATTTAGGAGAGTCCAAGTGACGACGTCATGGAAACGCATATGACGTGAGAAGGACCACAACGTTATGGAGTTTCCAGATTGTTGCTGTCACTCCCGTGAATAAACTGACCCACTTTCACCTGATTGTGCAGTATAGAAACACCATGTACTACCCATCATATTGAAGTTTCCTTTCTATACCCAAAGATATCGGCAAAATAGACTTGAAATCCACCGTTTCTGGAAACACCAAGCACTGCACTGAAGTTTCCCCAGTAAATAAACTTGACCTCTGGCAAATGACTGTTGCAGTTCTGACCCATGTCATCGTCTTCCCCAGTCATAATGTCTGTACACAAATGTAAATCCGGGGTTATCTGTAGCGTCTTTTCCTCACTTTTTTCCTCACATCATATGTTTACTTAAAGGGAACATAATTCTTTGATTGTTAGTTGCCGGAAGTCGAATTCTACTGGAGTCGTGAGGCTTGTTGCATTCGGCGCGTAGTGTGCGTTTATGCACGTAGTGCGCGTTTATGCGCGTTGTGTCAGTTCTGGTATTTTTGGGGGCTTTTGGGATCAAAATGTTTGAATAGAAATGTTTGTATGAACATTGTACATACTAGATCACATCAAACTTGGATTTAAATCATAAAACCCAACCATTTGCAAGTTTTAAAAATGACACTTCACTGAACTTGGCAGGAATCAGCTTTTGTATATTGGCGTGTCCAGAAATGGATATTGAAGGGGGTGTTCAATTTAACAAATTTCACAATTTATATCATTTGGCATTTCTTCTTCTTATAGGACAATGTATGATATTTGTGAACACGAATATGCCAAAAAAATAATAAATACTTGTACAGAAAAGATACTGTAGTGTACCCCATTTTAACAAATGTAAAACCTTGGACCTGCCACTGATGCCTTTCACACACTGTCCTTCTGTGACGTCACACTGATACAAGTCACTCTGTGTTGAACGCGCCATTTATCAAACGCGCAACATGCCGAATGCAATAAGCCCTGCACTGGGCGGTCAGCACGAGTGCTACTCACAGATTGGAGATGGTGCGTATTGGATCTCCTCTGTAGCTGGGTAGCCACGCTGCATTGGCTCTGAGTGCCCACGAGACAAAAGTAGAGCGGCCAACATATCAAATCAAATCAAATCAAGTTCTTTACCTGCCACCTTCACCTGGGTAGATAGGGTAGCTAGGATCCGTGCCCCGACTCACAGCCAGCGAGTTAGCGAGTTATACTTATTGTACAGTACAGTACGGTAGAGTAGAGTATCTACCTATGGTAGAGTATTGATCCCCCGTCCACGTCCCCCAACGACGGATACTCTCCATCAGTGGGTAACAATATTTTTTTCCAGTTATTAGCAGCCACTAATCATCGCCATAAATGAAGGACATATATACAAACAATATAAAATTTAGCCCCCCAAAAATTATAGAGATGTTTGACAATTGAAAATAAGATTTAAAAAATAATAAATCCTGTGACCTTGGGATGACCTTGACATGACCTTGAAATATGAAAATGCTGTTGCACACTAAAACTCTCATTGTTTAAGTCAAATAATGAAAGATCTCTCCAAAACAAAACTAACAAGCCCAAGATCAAGTCTGTAGCTATAATAGAACAGATTTTATGGGCCGTTGAATTTTCAGCCCAAGGTCACAGGGATTTTCCATTGATTTCAATGGAGAAAAATTGAAATTTTCACTTTGCGAAAAATTGGCCATCAATTTGAAAGGTGTCCCATGTGGATATGTTAGGGGGGTGTAAAGCCCAATTTTTAAGCCATTATTGGTGCAAATGCTATTGTAAAATTTTCTGCCTTTTACAAAAATATGATTTTTATGGATTTCCACTGAAATCAATGTGAAAATCGGGAAAATTATGTATATCTTTCAAATCCAAAAGGCAGAAAATCTACCAAACCAACTATTAAAATTCCTTTTGCTTTGCATGCTATCAGAGTTATATTTCCAGCATAATATGGGACACTTTTCATCATTATAATTTCATTATTTGAAAAATTACCATAAACTACAGTGAATTTTAGCAAAATTACCCCTTGGAAATGCTATTCAAATGTATATATAGGCACCATTTTTATGGGAATTATAGTCAATTTGTACTATTATTTGACATAATTTTACTTCTTGTAGGTATTTTTCAATAAATAAATATTTCATTAACTAGTTATCAAACATTTTTTGAGAAATTTAAATTTAAGTATGTAAAATGGTGCAAAACATCACACTGACACCCACTACACATGAATTTGGACCCCTACCCATTCTAACGCCTATGTCCTAAATTTATGGTGATGTGCTTTTGTGATTTGTAGGATTTGTAGGGTTTGCAGGTCTGGAACAGGATGATGAGAAAAATGTTAGTCATAGTCAGTGGGGGATATTGGTTATCTAGGATGTAGTCTTGGTGTTAAAATCTTTATTTTTCCTTGTTGTTTCAGGAGATGAAGATAGTTATATTTTGTTCCAGTTATTAGCAGCCACTAATTGTTATTGTGATTTGTAGGGTTTGTAGGTCTGGAACAGGATGGTGAGAAAAATGTTAGTCATAGTTAGTGGGGGATTTTGGTTATCTAGGATGTAGTCTCGGTGGGATTAGAAAAGTTGGTGAGGAGGCAGCTGGTAGATATGAAGGTGTTGAAGATCACTAGGTACTCACGTGGAGGACATCTTTTGCCTCCAGTTGTGATTGGTAGGGCTTACGAGGATATTGGACGCCTCAGGCTGTATTGGACGCCCTTTAGCGCACTGGGGATTGTAGGCCCCAAGGGAAGGAGTGAGTGTTTAGGTGAAAGTTGTCAGTGCAGAAGGTGGTAATTAGATAGGGTAGTTTTTCATCAGTGTAGGGGCCTGCACCCACTGAGTCTAGATGCAGCCAGACATGCGCCGCGCCGTGTCAATCGTCAATGTATATATATATATATTATTATATATATACATTGACGTCATATTGGCCCCGCCCACTCCCACAAGCTTCTGGACTCAGTGCCTGCACCGGGCGGTCAGCACGAGTGCTACTCACAGATTGGAGAGAGTGCTCTAGCTGGGTAGCCACGCTGCGTAAGCTCTGAGTGCCCACGAGACAAAAGTGGAGCGGCCAACATATCAAATCAAATCAAATCAAATCTTTACAAGTACTATAATTGATGTTATGTAGTGAAAATTCAACATCTCAACTGTCAAGGCAAGTACTGTTTGAAAGTGCAGAGCAGTTTGCACTTTGTAGAGGCATAAACTTGTAGTGCAAATAATGGTGTCCTTGGTGCAAACGTGCACTGTCGGCGGGAAGATGCCTTTTTCATACTTATACCCAACGCCATCGGTAAAATAGACTTTATAAATCCACTGTTTCTATAGAGCTAACAACAACCTACGGGTTGCAGAGCACTTTGCGCTCAAAATATTGACCTTATGAACAATATATCAATGACAAAGCCAAATAAAACATTCAAATTTGTTCCATTTCATCTTGGGTTCAAACTGCAAAAGTCGGCCATATCTTACGTCTGCCATAGGCCGATTGCGGGTCGCCATACTGCCCCATTGAAAACAACACGCCGGAACTGCACAATTACAATCGGAAGTGCACAAAAAACTCTCTAAAATCTAATCATTAAAAAAAACAAGATGGTAACCCGCAATCGGCCTATGTCCTGTTGGTGAAGAGGGAGCACCGGTTAATTATCTGGCCTTTTTGATAGTTGTGGAACCCCGACTTGCGCGAGCAGAGCTCTGGAGGCTACGTCGGGTTGTGAGGTGTCCCCTATCACTCGTGAAGAGACAGGTCGCGACACAGTGTCGCGACCTCAGTGTGAACACCACACACACTCTACACTTATCATTAAGACATTTCAAAAGTCTTACACATCTAATCTTGCTTCCTGGCGAGTTTCATGTCTGAATTAATTCATTTGCAGAAGTTATTTAGGGTTACACTTCAGAGGCAGTGAATTCCTCCCCCTTATGAGCCGTCGTAGGTGTTTGGAGTGTGCGTCCTAACACCTACGATTGGCTGTATCGTAAATAGGTCAAGGAAAGACCCCAAGTTGGTTGCGATGTAAACCAGTATTCTGTCAGAAATTTAGTTGTATCGAGCTTCCATAATCTTATACCAAGACACAAATAAATCAGGTGACTAGTTTTAAGTATCAGAAAATCAACTTTTTAATTTGTCACCTCATATCTGTCACGAGAATGTCACGCTAGGTGTGTGGTTTGGAATCTCTTCATGCGTGAATGGAGTGACACTGAAACGGTCATATTGCTCCGACCAGCCCAGCCAGAAGAGAATAAGGAGGACCAAATGCCGTTTCTCTTAAACTACCTTTTTGAGGCCAAAATCTTAAGCAGGTGAAGCACTTTGCACTCGTTTTTTTGCCTCTAAATGCTGTTAAATAAAAATTTTGTTGATGATTTAAAATTGTTCTCAAATTACAAGGATATATTTGGGAAGTTACATGGCAAATTTCAGAAGAAATTATTCCGCCTGTCATAGTTAAAATATACGTCCATCCTTGCAACTTATTTGCAAAGATTTTGGGGAAAAAATGATGATCCCTTGTTCTTCGGCACGCAATGGATCTTGGGATTGTTTTGCAACAATGGCTGCCCTCAATATGTAAACAAATCAAATATGTTAAATCATGGAAATACAACTTCACCAACAGGATGTGCAAGGCCCTGAGCGCAAAGTACTAGCGAGCGCAAAGTACTTGGCAGCCCGTATGGATTCGCGCAACCATAGGATTGGCTGATAATTTTGGAAATGTCTTGTGAACGCAAAAGTAATAGAACATTGGATTTTTTTGCGCAGAAAGTTTATTTGAATGGTTTGAATAAATTGTTATGAAAATTGCACCCATTGACCCCGATTTTGTCACAATGTGCACGTGCGGGAGTTCCAGCTTGTTACATTTGTATACAAATTGGCGCTGCTCAGTCAGTTCTTGGCCGATTTACATCATTGACAACTCAAACTTGAGCTATTGAGCTCTTCTCTTCAAATATGTAAGTCAGATGATCGATATATTAATTTTCATCTTTTGGCATTGAAGAAAGGTCAGTGCGTGAAGGCCAAGATTGTATGCGCAAAGGTGTGACTTTGACTTGTAAATCTTGTATGACTTTTGCATACACACATCGTTTTCTAAGATAAAGTTATGACTAGTCTTACTGATGGATATACCCCACTATAGCACACATATAGATAACTGTTCATGTCAAGTGAGGTTATTTATTTTTTGACAAAGACCAAAATGCGCGAAACTGACGGTCGTTAGCCCTACGGGTTGTGAGCACTTTGCGCTCAAAATAATGACCTAATGGACAATAAATCAACAGCAAAGCTAAATTAAACATTCAAATCTTGTACCATTTCATCTTGGGTTCGAGCTGCACAAGTCGGCCATACCGAGTGTCTGCCATGCCCCGCCGATGAAGAGGGATCATCGCTCATTTGTTAGGCCTTTTGAGGTCACAAACTTAAGCAGGTGGAGCACTTTGCGCTCGTCTTTTTGCATCTAAATTCTGCCAAATTAAAAGTTTGTGGACAATTTAAAATTGTTCTTAAATTACAATGATATATTTGGGAAGTTACATGGCAAGTTTCAGAGAAAAAAAATTCCGCCTGTCATTCACGGCCGGGAGTATCCGGGTCATTCAGTGCATCACGTGATTTCACAGCTTGGCAACCAGAGCGCGAGCCACTAGGCCCTGAGCGTGAAGTACTAGTGGGCAAAAAGTACTTGGCAACCAGTAGGACTAACAACCGCTAACAAGTGAAGTCGGCCCCCGAGTGAAGTCGGCCCCTTGGAGATGTTGGCCCCCATAATTTAGTGGCTAGATAATCAAGTTACCAGAAGAAAATTAATGTCCTTCGGGTCAAATAGCATTCTCAAAGGAGATTTCATGAGTTTTGGCCATTTCAGAATGACCGGGGCCAGCTTCTCTTGGGGGCCAAGTTCACCTACCCACAGCAGAGCTGACTTCACTTGGTCTCTTTGGCCTTTGTCAATAAATAAATAACCTGACATAATAATAATAATAATAATAATAATAATAATAAAATTTATATAGCGCTGATACCAGACAAGTCTGTTCATAGCGCTGAACAGTTATCTGTATGTGTGCTACTGTGGGGTATATCCATCAGAATACCAGTGAACTCGGCCCCCAAGAGAAGCCGGCCCCGGTCACTCTGTAATGGCTCAAAACTCATGAAATCTCCTTTGAGAAGGCTATTTGACCCTAAGGGCATTAACGAACCCTAGGGACCCTCAGTAGCCGTTAATTTCCTTCCGGTGACTTGATAATCTAGCCACACAAATCTGGGGGCCGACTTCTCCTCAGCACCGACTTCTCTTGGGGGCTGACTTCAATTTGGGGTTGACTTTACCTGTTATCTATCCATCAGTAAGACTAGTCATTACTTTATCTTATAAAGCGATGTGTGTATGTAAAATTCTTACAAGATTTAGTAAATTACAAGTCCGAGCCATGCCTTTGCACATACGATCATAGCCTTCGTGCACTGACCTCTCTTCTATGATGAAAGATAAAGATTAATGTATTAATCACCTGTCTTACATACTGTATACAGACATATTTTCGCGACCTTTTTAATTTTGCGTTAATTCGCGCCAGGACGTCATTCGTGAAATTAAATGGACGCGAAATTGAAGAGGGGACTCTCCCGGTCATTTTGATACCAAGCATGACCATATTGCGGGAGTGACGGGGACAAGCTCTTATTTTTGGCGCGAAAACAATTGGAGTCTATCAACACGCATTGAAATATTAATATATTGCGCAATGATGGATCCCTGGCTTCTCCTTGTGTTGCGGACGTGAATTACCGCGACGTCACGTACATGATATTTACGTTTTACTTCATGGATAAATTCTCGACCTGCGAAGCATAATTTGTGATAATATTGGGTAAATACCTTTATTTATCATTTAAAACGCAATTAAAATCGATCCACGTGTGAAGAAATTTCTAGTGTTCTCCAATCACCCATCGGCAAAGCCCAGATAGGTGATCTGGAGGGGTTTGTCGAACGTCCATGATCTCTACCAACTCCAACCAAAGAAAAGTTTGGTGGAGTTGATTGAGCTCTAGTGAAGTAAAAAATCGCCAGCTATAAAAACTGTGGTAAACCCGTTTAAACGTCAAAATTGAACCCGTTTCAACTGCCGTTAAAACGGGTTTGATTCAATTTTTGCAGCTGGCGATTATTATCAAGTATTTATATTTTCTTTATTTAATGTTATCCAAAAAATAATCAAGCTTTTTTGTGAGATTTTAGACATAATCATACATAAAATATGAATTATCACTTAAACAGTTGGGTATTTAAAAAATCACATCTAAACGAGATTAAAACCAAAAAGCAAAAATCTCAGACCTCTCCAGATCACCTATCTGGGCTTTGCCGATGGGTGATTGGAGAACACTAAGAAATTTCTGTCAAAAAGGGAAGACACGACTCAAAGCAGTGGAGACAATGACGAAACGCAAAACTGTGAACGCTGATAATTGGAATCAGTGAGAACAAAGTCAAAACAAAGCGTTTCGAAATAATAGACCAATAATATTGGGTAAATACCTTTATTTATCATTTAAAACGCAATTAAAATCAATCCACGTGTGAATTTTGAAAGACGGAAGTGACGGGAAGAGGCTCTTGTTTTTAGCGCGAAAATGATTGTTATTAACTCGCATTGAAATATTAATATATTGCGCAATAATGGATGGTTTTGTTCTGTTCTCAACCTGCAAAGCATAATTTGTGATAATATTTTGTACTAGAAATCCAAAATTCGTGAAAATAAAACGGCGCGAACCTGTCGAAAACGGCGATGGCGCGAAAATAACTAGGCGTGAATTTTTCTCTGTATACAGTATTGAAGGGAAGAGTTCAATTGCTCAATTTTGTGTTGTCAATGATGTAAATTGGCCAAGAACTGACAGAGCAGCACCAATTTGTGTTTTTGTAACAAACATCTTCTTCTGTATGTGAGTAATGTCACATTGGCTAGGTCACCAGGTGCAATTTTCATAACACTTGATTTATACGATTCATATTATTTTTTCAGTGGCAAAAAATACAATGTTCCATTTGTTGTGTGTTTACGAGACAATGTCATAATTAGTAAATCCTATGATTGTGCAAATCCTATTTTCGCTATCTTTACTTCCTATCATCAAATTGTGCATTTCCATTTAAGATATAACAAAGAATATTTCAGCGACTTGTTTATCAAATTATTACAGACATATAGTGTTATTTCTGTTTTGCTACCCACATGCACGGGAACGTGCATGCAAAGGCATGTGAATGTGTATGTGCATGTGCACACGCCTCTTGTTCTCATGATGTCATAAATAGTTAAATCATTTCTGTAAGTGTATTATTAGCTGAGATATAAATGTGAAATCTTTAAAACTATAATGAACATCTTATATCTTTCGCAAATATGGCAGTCATTTTCGGGGCCAAATGAAGTAAAAATCTACAATATACTTATATAACTGTCTTCCCCTTGTTCTCACAATTTCCAACATATATAAATAATTTCTGTACATGTATCATGTGAAATTTTTACCCTCAGCCCCTGATGTAATCAGGCTGAGGGTATTGCAGTACTCCTGGCGTGGGTATGTATGTATGTATGTATGTATGTATGTATGTATGTATGTATGTATGTATGTATGTATGTATGTATGTATGTATGTATGTATGTATGTATGTATGTATGTATGTATGTATGTATGTATGTATGTATGTATGTATGTATGTATGTATGTATGTATGTATGTATGTATGTATGTATGTATGTATGTATGTATGTATGTATGTATGTATGTATGTATGTATGTATGTATGTATGTATGTATGTATGTATGTATGTATGTATGTATGTATGTATGTATGTATGTATGTATGTATGTATGTATGTATGTATGTATGTATGTATGTATGTATGTATGTATGTATGTATGTATGTATGTATGTATGTATGTATGTATGTATGTATGTATGTATGTATGTATGTATGTATGTATGTATGTATGTATGTATGTATGTATGTATGTATGTATGTATGTATGTATGTATGTATGTATGTATGTATGTATGTATGTATGTATGTATGTATGTATGTATGTATGTATGTATGTATGTATGTATGTATGTATGTATGTATGTATGTATGTATGTATGTATGTATGTATGTATGTATGTATGTATGTATGTATGTATGTATGTATGTATGTATGTATGTATGTATGTATGTATGTATGTATGTATGTATGTATGTATGTATGTATGTATGTATGTATGTATGTATGTATGTATGTATGTATGTATGTATGTATGTATGTATGTATGTATGTATGTATGTATGTATGTATGTATGTATGTATGTATGTATGTATGTATGTATGTATGTATGTATGTATGTATGTATGTATGTATGTATGTATGTATGTATGTATGTATGTATGTATGTATGTATGTATGTATGTATGTATGTATGTATGTATGTATGTATGCAATAACTTAAGAACAAATGATGGCAGCTTTATGAGATTTGACACACATAAGCATCTGGTGAAGACCTCAGAATTTTTTGCTATGAAACATGACCTTCACCTACTTTTCAAGGTCACAGGGACAATTATGTGAAATCATCCTTGTCCTCGCGATTACTCTAGAACAATTAATGGCAGCTTCATGAAACTTGACACACATAAGCATCTGGTGAAAACCTCGGAGGAGTTCAATGAACAGCGACCTTGACCTATTTGTCAAGGTCACATGGACAATTATGTGAAATCCCAAGAATCCCAATAACTCAAGAACAAATGATGGCAGCTTTATGAGATTTGACACACATAAGCATCTGTTGAAGACCTCAGAATTTTTTCTATGAAACATGACCTTCACTTACTCTCAAGGTCACAGGGACAATTATGTGAAATCGTCCTTGTCATCGCGATAACTTGAGAACAATTGCTGGCAGCTTCATGAAACTTGACACACATAAGCGTCATGTGAAAACCTCAGACGAGTTCAGAGGATGGTGACCTTGACCTATTTTTCAAGGTCACAAGGACAATTATGTGAAATCTCAAGAATCGCAATAACTCAAGAATGAATGATGGCAGCTATATGAGATTTGACACACATAAGCATCTGTTGAAGACCTGAGAATATTTTCTATGAAACATGACCTTCATCTACTTTTCAAGGTCACAGGGACAATTATGTGAAATCCACGTCATTGCAATAACTCAAGAACAAATGATGACAGCTTCATGAAACTTGACACACATAAGCATCTGGTGAAATCCTTGGATGAGTTCGATGGACGGTGACCTTGACCTATTTGTCAAGGTCACAGGGACAATTGTGTGAAATCATCCTTGTCATTGCGATAACTAGAGAACAAATGATGACAGCTTCATGAAACTTGACACACATAAGCATCTGGTGAAAACCTTCGATGAGTTTGATGGACAGCGACCTTGACCTATTTTTCAAGGTCACAGGGACAATTATGTGAAATCCCAAGAATCGCAATAACTCAAGAACGAATGATGGCAGCTATATGAGATTTGACACACATAAGCATCTGGTGAAGATCTCATAATTTTTTCTATGAAACATGACCTTCATCTCCTTTTCAAGGTCACAGGGACAATTATGTGAAATCACAAGAATCACAATAACTCAAGAACAAATGATGGCAGCTTTATGAGATTTGACACACATAAGCATCTGGTGAAGACTACAGAATTTTTTCTATGGAACATGACCTTCTCCTACTTTTCAAGGTCACAGGGACAATTATGTGTAATCATCCTTGTCCTCGCGATTACTCTAGAACAATTAATGGCAGCTTCATGAAACTTGACACACATAAGCATCTGGTGAAAACCTCGGAGGAGTTCAATGAACAGCGACCTTGACATATTTGTCAAGGTCACAGGGACAATTATGTGAAATATCTAGAATCACAATAACTCTAGAACAAATGATGGCATTTTTCTATGGAACATGACCTTCACCTACTTTTCAAGGTCACAGTGACAATTATGTGAAATTCCTATCATTAGGAGGGCCCACAGGCTGCTGTCCGCTCGTGAGACACTGACTCCCCAGCTTAAATTTAGTGGAAATTGGGTTGTATGTAATCTCTCACAGGTGATTCAAACTTTGTTCAAATGTTTTCAAATTTGCTCGTATTGATAACAAGACATGTTCTGAGATGTCTGTGAAGAAATTATAATGCTTACATTTTTTTCTCCAAAGATATGGGGCATTAAAGTTTGACAAATTTGCCCATTTATGCCTCCATCTTGCTGCCCGTGGTACCCAGGCCAGTCTCAACCCTGTTCTCTTCATTTCTAAATCGCCAAAAAGCTATTGCTCTGATTGACCTCATTCCAAGTGCAGTGAAAACTAGAGTCTTGTGTCTTTACAGGGGTGGGTTGTTGCAAGATTTATTTTAATTATTTTCATTAATAATTTTGCTGTAAATAGTTTGAGTCTGATTCTAACAAGGATTGGAAAGTCATATTTCTTGCAACAACCTACCATTTGAAAGCATTTTTTCTTGTTAATTGTATTAAAATTCGTTTTATGAAATGAATGCACACCCCTGTTGGCGATTTTGCTTTGAAAACTTCATGCTGCCATCTGTTGCAAAAGGGCTATCTCCATATTTGGGATTTGACTCTAACCCGGCCCCTTGAAAATGTATACAATGGTGAATGGCTGACCTAGTTACTGTACAATGAGAGTCTCAGTGCTCCAGATGCCAGGAATCAAAACAACTCAGTTTGCAGTAATCTTTCAAAGTTTGCATGTTTTATGAAATATATACAGTCATATTTACCTCACAACAGCATGAATATTCATTGATAACATAAAATCAACATGTCTAGCATTGATGTATAAGGGAAATTATCAGTACAAAGACGAAATGGAGGTTCAAAGAGAGGACCATTGTCAGTGTTCACACAGTGAGGTAAGTTAATTTTTTATTTCAATGTTAAATCATATAAAACCTTGAAAGATGAGTTGTGCAGAGCACAAAGTATTAACCATCAGACTTAAATGATATAGAACAGTTTTTCAAATCCATTTTTTGTAATATTATTTATTTATCTATTTACTTATTTATTTATATTATTTTGCAGATGCCAACAGTCTAATGACAGGTTAGCAGTATGCTGACAGTGACATGTACTCATCAAGGCTGTGTTGGATACTAAAAGTCTATCATTGCATGGTTGGTCTACAAAGGCTTTAAAGTCCACCGATAGGTTAGCAGTTTGCTCACAGGTACTCATCAAGGCTGTGTCAGACACTGAAAGTTCAACATTGCTTGCTCGGTCAACAAAGGCTTCAACATCCACTGACAGGTTGGCAACCAGCTGACAGGTACTAATCAAGATTGTGTGGGATACTGATAATTCAGCATTGTATGCTTGGCCCACAAAGGATTCAACATCCACTGACAGGCTGGCAAGGCAATGTGGGATACTGACAGTTCATTATTGCAAGTTGTGTCAACAAAGCTTTAACATCCATTTGTTGGTAAATCATTTGACAATTTAAATGAAATTCTCTAGTCGTGTGGTTTCAGTTTGGGATGGAGAATGATATAAAAATATTTATTTGATTTATTTATTTTTTAAAAGTAATGTCTTATTGTGTGATATATGTTGTTTAAAGATGTAATATAAGTAGTGTGAGACTATCTATACATAAGAAATGTAAAATTCATTTGTGTCAAAGTTCTTAACTTAGATAAATATTTTGTTTTTTAGAAGGTGAAATCCAAATAAATTTACAAAAAATGTTTTTGGTGTCCTTTAATCACAATAAAAAAAATATTTAAACTTTATAAGTAGGAAACAAAGATCTTTTAATTATAAAAAATGAAAACAATTTATATTAACTAGAGGTAAAATTTTAATATTTTTTTTCAAGAATGTATAAATTATATGGATTGAGAAATGATCATGCATATTGATATGGGACTTGAAATAGCTATTTTATGATATGCCTATTAATGATAATATTTATTAAATTTAGAATAAGACATACAAAGTTAGGCAATATAACTTTGAATACAATAAAAAAAATTCAAGACATAAAAGAAAAATTGGAAAAAAATGTGATTTGTTGTAAAGTTTGTAGATTTTTACCAAACTTTTGATTTGAAATTTACTGTATCAGAAATAATTATAACAGTAAAGCTCTTCTATTCTTTAAGATCTATGTGGGGCTTTAGAATGTGATTCTTTAAAAAAAAAGTTTATGTAATTATCATTATTAGTTATAAAGTTATCTCACTTTTTGTTAAATATTAGGTTATTTTTTCGGTTTTCTGGTACCGTTTCGTAAATAAACTAAGTCCAAACACTTTTTTTCTAAAGTTTGAGGTTCAATTTAAACCAGAAATTAATTCAGAACTTTACTATTCTTAATGAAATATCTTTATCTAGACCAAAAGCTTTAAATAAATGAAATAAAAGCCTTTTAACATATGAATTATGAATATACCATCCCTGTAAAAATGGCTATTTTGCTCTTTTTCCTCCCTGTATAAACCAGCGTCCCGAAAAAAGCCTCTATTTAGGGGTGAAAAATGGTCATAACTTGACAACCGTTACTCCGATTTTGATAAATGAGACCTTGTTTAAATCGTCTTGTTAAGCTGCATAACATAGGCTATTAAAATCAATATTTCAGTGACTTTGAAAAAATCATGACCTCCCCTACTATCATTGCTATAACTCAAGAACGAATGATGGCAGCTTTATGAGACTTGACACACATAAGCATCTGATGAAGACCTCAGTGAAGACCTTCACCTACTTTTCAAGGTCACAGGAACAATTATGTGGTGCGGTGACGTTTTGTTCACAAATATTGTGTGGAGCGAATGTTGTGCAATAAGTTACCAGGGCTGAGGGTTGATGCATCTCTGATGCCTATGTTTAAAACTATAATTAACATCTTGTTATATTGTTTACAGTTATGGCAGTCATTTTTGGTCAAAACTACAAAATACATATATAACTGTCTTTCTCTTGTTCTCACAATTTCAGACATATATATATATATATTTAAAATTACTTAAAACATTTAATTGTGTTCTTGTACTTATGATTTCAAAAATGTTAATTCTATTTCTTTTGCAGAATATTGATATCAAACTGGAAAGAAAAGAATAAAGAATCTCCCTTAAAGGCTGAGATGTGGAAACAATGCCGAGTACTGATTGAGGTAAAAAGATTTTAAAGATGTTTGATGACCATGGAACAAACTCTTGTTTCTGCAATTTTCCCTTGGGCAATACCGTTTTTATACCTTTCCGTGCATTTAATTGTAAGCTAAACGGTGCCACTACTTATTCCCATATTCATCATCAAAATAGACTTGAAATCCACTCTTACCAGAAAAACCACACACTACCCATCATATTGAGGTTTCCATACTGATTGAATTCAACCTCAGGCAATTGACTGTTGCAGTTATGGCCTATGTCAATGTCTTTCCCAGTCATAATGTCTCTAAATATAGACCCGTGCATTATCTGTAAGATTTTTTCCTCAGTTTTTTTACTCGATATCACACCTGACAACATAAAATGGCATTTATAAATTGGTCAAGAACCGACTGAGCATTGCCAATTATTATGTTTTTGTAAAAGTTTGGTGCTTTTGCATATGCACAAAAAATCATAACAAACTTAAGGTCACTGGATGCTATTTTAAAAAAAATTGTACTATTCATGTCAATTTATTCAACTTATTGTGTATTCTGTGGGTTATATGGGCAATTTTTCTAATTATCAGCCAATGTTTGAATGCACAAGTTCTATGAGCTTTATACTCTATTCAAATATTGGGATAAATTTCAGGGCAAGTGATTTGTAATTCAGGGCAAGTCGATTTTAAGATTTAGTTGCCCAGTGGGCAAGTGGGTTACAGATGTTAATTTCAAGGCCTGCGTGGTATTTCTAAAATCAAGATTTCAAGTCTATTTTGATGTTGAATATAGGAATAGACAGCTACACAAGTGAGAGATAGCTGCACAAGTGAGAGATAGCTGCACAAGTGTGAGACAGCAACACAAGTGAGAAAGTTGCATAAGAGAGAGATAGCTACAAAAGTTATAGTAGTGAGATGTATCTGCATAAGTGAGTTAGCTGCAGCAAGAGTAACATATAAGAGATAGTTACCACCATGAGAGACACTTGGAACAGAAGGTGACAGCTACAAAAGTGAGATAGCTGCATCAATGAAAGACAGATACAAAGATGAGAAATAACTACATGGGTGCTGAGGCTCCGTCTTGAGACGGAATTCCGTCTTTGGGCAAAAATCTTCCGTCTTTTGACTTGGGGCAAAAATCTTCCGTCTTTTGACGTATTTTTAAAGCCAAAATCTATTACGCAAATTATCAACAAAACATCGTAGCGAAGAACGCGCGCCATCTTGAATTTCCAAAGCGTCCATCGCGACGTAACGCTAAAACATTTATTTAAAGCCAAAATCCAATGCACAGTACACATTTTACCTTTGCAGGCCATCGCTAAAACATCGTAGCGATTGATAACAAGAACGCCATCTTGAAATTCCAAAGCGTCTAAGACGGAATTTGATTGGCCGAGACAAATGAAGCCGAACACGGCATAATACGAGAATTCTTATTGGTCGAAAAATATTGCGACTCTACATTTCTATCTTTCGCTTTTTAATGGATACCACAAATAATGAAATAACATTTAGCGCGAATTTTAAACACTGGATGTTCGAGACATCTCAGCATCCTTCTTTAACAACTCTGTGAAAATTGTCAACGTTCTCCAGTTATCAGATTGGAAATCGCCATATAGAAATGGCGACCAACTGTGACCAATATAAATACAGCTATTTCCCAAGGACTGTGACTGACTGGAATAATCTTCCCTCCGGTTTAACTACTTTGGAATCTGGTAACTCGGCATCTTTCAGGAACCTCTTTGCCAGAGTGTAAATTCTGGTCTGCAGCTGGTATGCAATTTTGCACTCTCGGCGGGATGCCAATTGGTTTTGCCGAGTAAACATATAGATGTAGATGTAGATCAAGAATTTTCAAGCCAAATTGAATAGATTACACATTTGGTAAGTTAAACACAGGTTTGTACTGAAGACTTGAACCACTGAAAAACTTATTTGTTTTGAATTGGTTTAAGGTTAATCTCTGATCATACATTCTTTTGTTAGATAATCCATGGATTATCTCAAAGCACATGGCCATGGATGCAAATCATGTGCATGGGTAGCAATGCTTGCTCTGCTGCCCATAATCTGTCATTCAATTAAATTGATCGCTGTCATTCAATTTAATTGATCTCTATATTTTACAATAATCTCTGATGATACATTCTTTTGTTAGATAATCCATGGATTATCTCAAAGCACATGGCCATGTTAGATAACCGCATAGCACATGACCATGCTTCATCAGCTGCCCATAATAAATTTATTTCAATTGAATTGAACCCTTTATTTGTTCTTAAATGATATTCTCCAAGAAAAAAATGAAATTTTTTTTTTAATGTACTTGATTTAGGCATTGATCATACATTCTTTTGTTACATGATCTTAAAGCACATGGCCATGGATACAAATCATGTGCAAGGGTAGCAATGCTTGCTCTGCTGCCCATAATCTGTCATTCAATTAAATTGATCGCTATATTTTACAAAAGAAGGACTTAAAGATAAATTATTTTGTTAAAATTAAATATTATGTGGCACAGCCATGCATGCCATTAACAATTTGAATGCAAAATAAACACAAAATAATCACACACTCCAAAGTTTTAAAAAACAGTATTATTATTTATTGACCATGTTGCACACCACTGGATGAGCATTGGTAAAAACTTGACTTGTTTATGTTCATGCTGTGTCATGTTCCAAGGAGGCCACTAGGAGCATCTTTGATTTTTAAAAATCAATATCTTCTCTGATCTGTCATGTTGATACCCAGCGGTGTTAACGAAGCATGACATTTCTGGAGAAGAAAATCAGATATGCTTCTTAGTTTCTGAGCCTGTGCACCCTTGGCAAGTCCAGAAACAATATAAATGAATGTACACCATTGTTCAACCATTGTTTTGTAATGTGCATCTACTCCTGCTTGGTTTGATTCTTTTTCCAAAAATAACAGCCATAGAAAATTAATTTCAGGAACTGGGGAATTAGCTTCGCCAAATCTGTTTTTGCACTCATATCATCAAATCACACATGAAAAAAATTGGTAACATCATGAAATATTTTAAGTCAAGTCAAAAGTGAGTTTGACTTAGAGTATACTCCTTTGACAGTGCTGGTTAAACTGTCCCTTGGCAGCTGTGGTAAAACTGTCCCCACCAGCGCTCCAGACTTCTCTAGCAGCAAGGTAGTAATGATTTAATGCTCACAATGCAAAATCAATCAGGTAAGGCACACCCTTAATGACATTGCTGTGGTAAAACTGACCCAGCCAGGTAAGCATTTTTTTTATCAACAATGAACACTCAACATGTACAAGTACAGCAGGTAAGCATTTTTTTATCAACTATGAACAAGTCAAAGTACAACAGGCAAGCAACTTTCATCAGCTATGCATTTTTTTGCTCAGAATGCACCAAAATGCACCAAAATACAAGAAAATGACAAAAATTTTCGGGGGGGGCATGCCCCCGTACCCCCCTAGTTTAATTGCGCCTTCGGCGCTATGGTACGCACCGTTGGTGCGTATCCTCAGTCTCCAAAATTTTGACTCTCACAATTCTCAGTCTTTTGAGAAAAATTTCTCAGCACCCATGTAACTACATTAGTGAGAGCTGCAAAAGTAAGAGATAATTTAGCTTCATATTGCTTAAAGTTTTAAATCAAGCTATCTCTCACTCATGTGACTATCTTTCATAGTTAAAACTTTATGTCAATGAAAGCACAGTTCTTCTATCATTGATGACTTAGCACCAAAAACCAACCTTGGTTTTGATTATTTATCCACCAAGCTGATCAAAACTATAAATTCAAACCTCTTAGTATCATAATCAATCAGATGCTTAATACCAGCATCTTTCCAGATAAAACACCACACCTCTAGTCAACAAGTCGATATCAGTAGACACAAACTGGAAAAATGTGAAGTTAGAGCATTCTTGATCTCCAACAAGATGAAAATTAATGATGTAAAAACTGAAATGCTCATTTGTACTGACATATATGGCACTGCTGCTGACCAAACTATTAGCACTGTCAGGATTGGTGATACTGATATCACACACAGTGAGTATGTAGTTGACCTTGGTGTCACATTTGACTAAAAAATGACAAGAAAGCACAGATTAAGAAAATGTGTAGAAAGGGACATTACCAAATTAGGAATCTAGCAGCTACCAGAACTCGGAACTCAGAAACAATTTTTTTGACCCCTTTACAAAAAGGATCTGGGAGACAATGTCTTGACGAGAAAACAACTCCTTACTCATGTGATCTACTCCAAGTGAGACAGAATGATAGGGACTTGAGATCTAATGATAGTACTTACCAATCTGTTCCAAAATCTTGCCTAAAGACGGGTGGGTGATCAGGCTTTTTCCTATTGTTATTGTTATTGTTAAGTCAGCACAAGATGACTTTATGTACTTGCTCTGTTTCCACCACGTCCGTGTCTGCCGCTGGATATAAGGACTAGATACTATAACATGATAATATGCAGGCCTGGGAAATTTTTTGGGAAGAACTTTTTTTGACCTTGGGTCAAGGCAAGGTCATGGCCACCACAGGAGCAACTTCGCTTGTGAATGCTCTATTTCCTTACAAAATACAGCAATATTGATATAACTTGGTAGATGTGGGGCATGGATAAATTTGATATTGGGTAACCTTGGGCAATTTTCAAGGTCACAGGAGCCGATTTTCAAAATCAGCTATTTATGATATTTTGCAATACACTACAAATAGTATGAATTCTCACTACATTTATCTTACACAATATCTTTATTCATAATTTTTAGAAAAAATTATGTAACTAGGTTAAAATGACCTATATAAGGGCTCAGCCAAGGGGAAGTGAACATTAACATGAAAAAGTGAAACTCAAAATATGTGCTTCTTTTAAATTGTACCTTATAAACTAAAAACTGTAGTTTCTGAAACTGTTTTATTTTTTTCTCTACCCTTATTGGTTGTGAAATAATCACAATTTGTTTAAGACCCTATTTTGTTGGTTCATTTTGCTGTCTGTCGTCGTTTTTCTATCAATTTAGAAAATATGGTGTATTTTATTAGAAATAACATGCAAAGTAGTGGAAATGGGACTTTAATAAAGTTGAGATGCTATGTTATCATGATTTAAAATCAAATTCTTGGCACACAAGTCTAAAGATGTTTTGGGGGAAAAACTTTAAAATATGAATTTGTCCCTCCGTTACATGTCCCTCCGTTACAAAAAATATTGAAATTTTTACCTCATGCTATAATGCATATCACAAGGAATGTGAAACTTTCTAGAAGTAAGGTGCTTATAGTGAAGTATCATAACCTTCTGTATGCTTTATGAAACTCATTTAATTTTTGGTTGATTTTATATGAAGAAAACCTGTCCCTCCGTTACTAGTAACAGAGGGACAAATGTTCAGGTTCATGCAAGTTGTTATTATTTCAGTTATTTGCCAGAAATTTTTATTTCTTAAAGTGGTTTATGTCAAGTGGAAATGGACACAAACAATTTATTTGGTTAAACATGTATTGGTTGGCTAATATGTGGTCTGTCACCTGAGAGACAATAGACACTTCATGTTCATACTCATGCATCAATCAACATGGTCAGTGATACATAATTCTATTTCCCTGTCTACATACTCATGTATTATAAACACAGGTTTTCAATACTGTCTGAGTTTATGGCAAAAAAATCATATTTGTTTGCATTGGTACTTTAGTCAGAGGAAGAAAGCCACCAGCTGACCTGCACTGGGTATACAAGCTGTCCCATCAGAGACAACACAATTGCTGTTTGATAGGTGTGATTCCTTGTGACACTATGTAACCATTTGATCTTGTCAAAGTGTCTAATTTACCTGACAAATCCATTCTTAGAAATAATGCAGTGTTCCTGGCTTACAATTAGGATAACACAAGGCTAAGAACATGATGATGTAATGGAATGAGTTGTGTGTGTCATCCTTATGATGACCAAAATGACCATGGTCAAAATGACCATGATACGAAGTGGACCGCTGGACCAAGTGCATGTGCATTTCATTTGATAGCTATATATTCCCTCCTCTTATCTAAAACCTGAACATAGCTGCCAATCTTAATCTTATTCAGTTACTTTCTGCCATCATTATACGTCATGTCCGTCATATCTTTCTGTTAATATCTTAACTTTTCACTCAGGCCTTTAAAGCTTGGCGTCCATTTTAAGTCTTAGTCTTCAAAAACGTAAATAGTATGCATTTCTAAGCATTGTTAAACTCATATTTTCTCCAACTTGTAGATAATTTACACTTGTGGATAATTTAGATTCATAAAATGTCCAAATTCTGTCTAATGTGGCAGTTCAGTACCACGGTCACCTTTGTCACATGGTTATTTTGACCATAATCCATCCTTAGTACCCAGTTGTCATTTGTGGTGTGTATTTGGTCTTTGTTACTAATGTGATTTCATTCAATTTATTCTGTAAATTTATTCTGTCAAGTTCATAAAGATTTAGCACCTAAATAGTACATGTACAGTTTGCTACAGAAGTTACTTGTTGACAAGATTACAGCTGAACATTTGTGTCCCTCCGTTACTATTTTCTGTTGTCCCTCCGTTACGACAATATTTCTTTAATAAATAAAACAGTGTTAAGGTTATAAACTTGATATTTTGGTATTTACTACTTAGGTATGTGTAGATGATATATGATATAGTGATTTTTAAGAATATTCATAAGAACTTTATGTTAAGCCCATTTTGTTACATGACTCCAAAGCTGCTGTTCAAAAGTGTCCCTCCGTTACAGAAAACATATTTTGATACCATACAAAAACTGTTACAGTATGATCCTCAATACTTTGGCATATTGTAATGTTCAGTGGGCTTTGTCAAAAACAATAATTAAGTATTTCTAATAATTTTGTATTTCTGGAATAAATGCATTTATGTTATGCTGTTCAGTGATGCTGTCCCTCCGTTACCGCTTGGCCGAGCCCATAAAGGCCCTATAGGTCACAACTTACAAAATATTGTGAATCTAATCCTTTACAAATCAGAGACGATTAGATCATGATATTATGTAAATATATTGTAGATATATATATCCTGTACAATATGTTCATGATTTTGAGAATAATTTATGTAACTAGATTGTAACTAGATTGTTATGTAACTAGATTAAATTATTGGTTACTAGATTCTGCCAATCTAATTAATGTAATTGTTTAACCATTTTTTAATTTCCTTTCTGCTTGACCATAAGCACTCATGCTCTAATTTGACAATGCAACAACATGTTCACCAATGTAAGATATAGATCTGGTTACGAAGATACAGATGGGAACTGCTCTCTGAGGGTGAATTTTAAAAAGATATTGACTTGTCCGTGTAAATTTCACTTGGTGGGTTGTCATGTCAAGGACCTGTGACATGACAATTGAATGAGGCAGCACTATATCTGCTATAAGAAGGTCTCATCACGAAATGACTGAAATAATGTTGAAATTCATGCAAGACCCCAAACAAACCAACAAACAAATCACAGTTTGACCTGTAATCAGTTGGCTGACTGAGATGCTCGTCACTAGGAATCTGTATGCATAGTAATTCTTTCACCAACCAGTTCTCAGTGAGATTTTTATGAATAATCATAACTTGGTTGATCCTGGGTACACCTTTTTAACCTCATCCCCTGTATGTGTGTGTGTGTGTGTGTGTGTGTGTGTGTGTCTGTATGTATGTGTATGTATGTGTGTGTGTGTGTGTGTATATATGCATGTGAGTGTATCTCTCTCTCAGGAAAGGCACTATCTCAGGCACAAATACAGTGTACCCGGTTCAGGAACTGCCAGATGGTATGCCATAGCCACTAGATACATGCCACTCCCCAGACTAGCTGAGAACCACAGATCCCTACAGGTCACCATGCATAGACTTAGACTAGGCTACAAGTGCACTTGGGAATTGTTAGGAGATATGGATAGAGCCTGCGAGCATTGTAGTAGGCCCACCAGTAAACCACTGTGGCACTACCTGCTAGAATGCTTTTACACAATGCCTCTTAGACAATATGACAATAGAGTATATGATGTGGAAGATGGCGCTGACCACACCCAGGCTGCAGCTGAGGTGGTCTATAATGCCTTAAACTTTGTGGATCTGCATTATATCCTGACTCAGTATCCTGTGCCCAGATAGGAACTGGAAAAGATCCCACTAGAACCCATGAAGTAGGCAGCCCGCATGACTGACTGACTGCGGATGGTCAATCAATGGTCACTTAAGAGATCGGGTCACAGTGGCCACTGGCTGATTCCCCGAGGACACATTGACTAATTAAAACGGAAACGAACCTGATCCTACCACTGGCTGCAATGATGGAATGTATGTCCTACATCCCTACATTGACAGCCAGGGTAGATAAACCTAACACATTACTAACACATGCCACCCATAATAGTGAAAATGCCTGGCCTGGGTCACAGATTGCCGGCTTTGGTTTCACAAGAATGACCAACAGCGGTTGCAGAGATATTCAGTGTATATCCTGCCCATAGTCGGCTTTCAGTGCCCCAAATCGGGCCATTTGCACCGATAATCACACACCACCCACCCCATAGCAATTTCAAATAAACTATAATTAGGCATTTATACACATAATAAGATGGAACACATAATAATATAAATCTTCTGAATTATTCTGTCATCCAAAAGCAAACAAAACAAGCATAAACAAGAAAGGTTCACTTTTGCCTATGGACACCCCACTGGGTAAAATGCAATTCTCACTACTTTTTAATCAAAATTTCTACATAACTTCTCATATATGCAACCCACACACAAAGTCTGAACACAACATAAAACCACCTCTAAACTCACTATGGGTAGGTCCCCCTTTGACAATGCCTGGTTAAATTGTCCCCCAGCAAGGTTATTGCTCGCCCGCTCGGATTGGGCGTAAAACGTCGTGGTCCCGTGTATCTGACCCTATCCCAGAGCACGTTAAAGAACCCAGTAGCACTTATCGAAAAGAGTAGGGGGAACCCGGTGCGAATGGTCTCTGAAAAAAACCTTTCAGTTAACCAACTCACAACAACAATAGTCCATTTGTCAATAGCAATAATCAATGACCAAATTTAACAATACATGATTGCAATTCACAGCAATCACACTGCAGGGCCGCCTCTCCAGGCTACGGCCCTCTTGCAATTTAATATTGCATAGATTTCATTCATTCATTCATCTCTCTCTCTCTCTTCAACTTTAATATCAACAATGCCAAACATGTGCTGGTTATCATTTTAAAGCTTCAAAAAATCAGTGCCAAGTTAACATACAAAGTCTACATTGGCACATACCAACAGAAACAGCTGATTTTGTATTTACTGTGGAAAGCATTCATCTGATCGTTTTTGTACATTGTTAAATTGGTGGTCAAACCTTTGTTGTAGTTACATATTGTTAACTATGTATATAACAGGAATCTCAAAGGTAAATGTTTTTGATTCTGTGCAACTAACACTGATATCACATGAAAATCATGTAATGCACACAAACACAGACACACCTCTGCACAAACATTCACACACAAAGACATTTATATTAGACTGGTTTGTGATGCTGGGATTGTTGTAAGCTCTCATATGTTACAACAGTCCCGATATTTAAGGTGAAGAATTGTTTAAACCATTATCATGATTATTTCCATGGAATACAAGCAAAAGTTTCACTTTCAACAATTTTAACAAGGCACATTGGAGTCATTTTTAACATCTTTTTAAGTGTCCATATCCATATTATAGAGATTAGTTTCATATTGTGGTAATTCTCAGGTTTTTGGGAATGCAAATAACATTCAGAATAGAATTTAAATTGATATTTTCGGTTTTGTCATCCCCCATGCTAATTTTATGTGGGAATACATTTGTTCTGGTCACACGTCTAAAGTTTTCACCTTACAAACATAAATGTTTTAAGAATATATAATTTTAAGTAATTATCAATATGGCAAAATAAATCAAACTTCCATGGACTTGAAAATAGAGATATTTGTAGTATCATGAACATTTGCTCTCCTTTTCTTCAAACTACTTTTCTTCGCTATCATATACAAAATGGTTGCTTGTAAAGCTGACATTTATATACCACTGATACCAGACAATGTCTGCTCATAGCGGTTGATAGTAACTGGCCAGAGATTTCGGTATATACCAGTATAAACCGCAGTATATACTGCCCCAACGGAAATTGGTTTCCACCGCTCAAATTGGCATAAACCTTATTAAAGTAAAAAACACATAATACCAGGTATGACAAGCATGACACCAAGTTATGTGTTTTAAGGGGGAGAGGCAGGGTGAAGTTGCATGCAAAAATCTAAATGACAGAATGTGTTCTTTTGGCAGAAACTGGCATCACAATATCTTAATTATGTTATGATTAAACCAAATATGAAGTAAACAATTTATACACTTATCAGGTTATGCTCATAAAAACAAATTTCCAATCAATGGTCATTACCCTGCATTATACGTTCAGTAAACTGGTTTCTTCATCATTTTAATGGGTTTATGGCACTAAAGGTGGCAGAAACTGGTATAAGTTGCCATTAATAATTTCCCAAATTACAGCAAATCGGAAGTAAAAACCTTTGAATAATGCATAACCTTACATGTACCTTCAATGCAGGTGCCATGTTTTATCAATATATTACCATTAAATGGACATTATTCTACACTGTACATACAGGTAAACTGGATGGTAAAAACTGTCATAAACTGATAAATCTGAAAGTTTTGTATTATAATACCAATTTTGAACGTAGATATGCATTAAAATAATGTTCCCAGAGTTCTGTGTATCCTTAGGTCATTCTTGTCCAGCAGACCTTATTTATGCCTGTCTACATTTATATGTTCACAAATATAATTGTTCAAAACTCATAAATTCTGGAGTATTTTTTAAATTATAACAAAGCAGAGGGACTGCACCAAAGATAAATGCATTACTTACATACTGACATTAATATTTTTTTTTTTACTTTGAGCCAATGAAGATATTCTATGACAGTTCCTGCCACAGGATTATGAGAACTGAGACATCTGACAGTTTCAGCCAGTGAAATTTATGAGATCTTCTAAAATACAAATTTTATACTTCTTTGAATGTATTCTGGTATATATATCATTTAAGAACTTTGGACCATGATTTTTAACAAGTGTCGTCATAAGTTTATGGCATTCTTACATAGGTTCTGACAGTTTCCACCACAGGTATAAAATAAAACCTGTTTGTAGTAAATGTGTTAACATTATGTTTTATATTGTAGCAAGATATTTTCAGTAATATGTATTTATCATTCTATTAATACATGTAGTTCAGAGTTATATTACCTGTTTTCAACTTAAGTCATCAGTATATATATATATGATATTGTGACATTATTTGCAGGATTCTCCAAAAGTGTCCAAAAACATTGTTGTGTTTATTTTAAATATATTTTTGCAATATATCATGTTGCACTGACCATGCTGATTCATTTTCAACGTGTTCAATATGGCTGCCGTGTTGTCAACCGGAAGTGATGTCAGTTAGCCACCTCATTACCCTTTATTTTACAAAAACAAATGTTGTATATGATCCATTCTACTGTGCCCCTTGTCTTTGATACTCTGCATCTGCTCCGTGTGTACGTGCATGCTATTTTTTCAAGATATTTTCCATCATTAACCATGTTAACATTAAATCTCATATGAATACATGTATTTCTTAGATGTGTATACATGAAAATATGTGTGCACTCTTAAAAAATGTTCTATGAATCTGTATACAAAAAATCGTAGGTGTACTGATGAAATTGTAATATCTTGAAATGACCTTGCTTTGAAAAGCTGCATGGGGAAGAGGGCAAATCACCGAGTATCTCAAAGGTCTACATTGGCGACTGAACTGTGGCATGAAATGATGGCAGCTTCATGAAACTTGACACACATAAGCATCTGGTGAAAACCTCGGACGAGTTCGATGGACAGTGACCTTGACCTATTTTTCAAGGTCACAGGGACAATTATGTGAAATCCCAAGAATCACAATAACTCAAGAATAAATGATGGCAGCTTTATGAGATTTGACACACATAAGCATCTGGTAAAGACCTCAGAATTTTTTCTGTAAAACATGACCTTCACCTACTTTTCAAGGTCATAGGGATAATTATGTGAAATCATCCTTGTCATCGTGATAACTCGAGAACAAATGATGGCAGCTTCATGAAACTTGACACTCATAAGCATCTGGTGAAAACCTCGGACGAGTTTGATGGACAGCGACCTGGACCTATTTTTCAAGGTCACAGGTACAATTATGTGAAATCCCAAGAATCGCAATAACTCAGGAACAAATGATGGCAGCTTTATAAGATTTGACACACATAAGCATCTGGTAAAGAACTCAGCAATTTTTTCTATTAAACATGACCTTCACCTACTTTTGAAGGTCACAGGGACAATTGTACCATGAAATCCCGATCATTGCGATAACTCAAGAACAAATAATTGCAGCTTTATGAGATTTGACACTCATAAGCATCTGGTAAAGACATCAGAATTTTTTCTATGAAACATGACCTTCACCTTCTTTTCAAGGTCACAGGGACAATTATGTGAAATCCCAAGAATCACAATAACTCAAGAACAAATGATGGCAGCTTATGACATTTGACCAGCATAAGCATCTGTTGAAGACCTCAGACATTTTTGTGTGGAACATGACCTTCGCTTACTTTTCAAGGTCACAGGGACAATTATGTGAAATCCCTATCATTGTGATAACTTGAGAACACATGATGGGAGTTTTACGAGATTTGACACACATAATCATCTGGTAAAGACCCCAAAAGAGTTTGATGAATGGTGACCTTCAAAGTCATAGGGACAATTATGTCAAATCCATGTCATTGATTCAAGAACAAATAATGGCAGCTTCATGAGAATTGACACACATAAGCATCTGGTAAAGACCCCAGATGAGTTTGATGGACAGTGACCTGCTTTTCAAGGTCACCGGCCCATCATCTCAGTAATTCTAGAGTAAATGATGACAGTTTCATGATACTTGACACACATAAGCTATCAAAGGAAGTAGATTTTATGTTTTTTGTAACACGGATGGTCCTTTTTTGATATCCACTGCCGAAAAGGGACTATCTGTGTTATTCTGAGATCGGTACGATCATGGGAAATGGGTAGTCGTTTCCTGTGGGTTGTAATTCGTTTTTTTCTGTGGTCATAATTGTTAAAGCAACTGACACCACTGTGGAGTGTTCGTCGTCTGCTTGCGAAAGATTCCAATTCGCGCATGCGTCCGGCGAATGAATACATATCTAAAAGAAGTGAACAAAAGAAAAGAAGTGCGTCATGTAAACAAAGCAGAACGTTCAAAACGATGTCATCGTGTTCGCCCATCGTTTCATAAAGTTTAGTTCAAATTTGGTGTAAATCGGACAATTAGAACAGAAATGACATGCAAAAGTCTGATCGATGATTTGCGATAGCGCCTGAGCGATAATAGAGCAACTTACGTAATCGGGCCTGAAAAGGCACATATTTGCATACAGTCGTGCTAAAAAAATCGTTCATATACCAAATTAAATGTTTTTAAAAGATGAATGAAAATAATTTCAACTACCCCATCAGCTTGTTTGTGTTTAAATGTATTTTGTTGTTTTGTTTGTTGTAATTTTTGTTTTGTTTGTTGTAATTTTTGTTTTGTTTATTGTAATTTTTGTTTTGTTTATTGTAATTTTTGTTTTGTTTGTTATTTTTTTCCCATCCGTGTTACATGTGGAACACAACTTTTTCTTGTTTTAACCCCTGCATCAATTTGCCTTGGTGCAGTGACGTTTTGTTCACAAATATTGTGTGAAGCGAATGTTGTGCAATAAGTTGCAGGGTTGATGTATCTCTGATGCCTATGTTTTTTTTTTTTACCCTCAGCCCCTGATGTAATCAGGCTGAGGGTATTGCAGTACTCCTGGCGTGGGTATGTATGTATGTCTGTATGTATGTATGTATGTATGTATGTATGTATGTATGTATGTCTGTAGCGAACATCCTTGTCATCGCGATAACTCAAGAACAAATGATGGCAGCTTCATGAAACTTGACACACATATGCATCTGGTGAAAACCTCGGACGAGTTCGATGGACGGCGACCTTGACCTATTTTTCAAGGTCACAGGAACAATTATGTGAAATCCCAAGAATCACAATAACTCAAGAACGAATAATGGTAGCTTTATGAGATTTGACAAACATAAGTATCTGGTGAAGACCTCAGAATTTTTTCTATGAAACATGACCTTCACCTACTTTTCAAGGTCACAGGGACAATTATGTGAAATCATCTTGTCATCGCGATAACTCAAGAACAAATGATGGCAGCTTCATGAAACTTGACACACAAAAGCATCTGGTGAAAACCTCGGATGAGTTCGATGGACGGCGACCTTGACCTATTTTTCAAGGTCACAGGAACAATTATGTGAAATCCCAAGAATCACAATAACTCAAGAACGAATAATGGTAGCTTTATGAGATTTGACACACATAAGTATCTGGTGAAGACCTCAGAATTTTTTCTATAAAACATGACCTTCACCTACTTTTAAAGGTCACAGGGACAATTATGTGAAATCATCTTGTCATCGCGATAACTCGAGAACAAATGATGGCAGCTTCATGAAACTTGACACACAAAAGCATCTGGTGAAAACCTCGGATGAGTTCGATGGACGGCGACCTTGACCTATTTTTCAAGGTCACAGGAACAATTATGTGAAATCCCAAGAATCACAATAACTCAAGAACGAATAATGGTAGCTTTATGAGATTTGACACACATAAGTATCTGGTGAAGACCTCAGAATTTTTTCTATAAAACATGACCTTCACCTACTTTTAAAGGTCACAGGGACAATTATGTGAAATCATCTTGTCATCGCGATAACTCGAGAACAAATGATGGCAGCTTCATGAAACTTGACACACATACGCATCTGGTGAAAACCTCGGACCAGTTCGATGGACGGCGACCTTGACCTATTTTTCAAGGTCACAGGAACAATTATGTGAAATCCCAAGAATCACAATAACTCAAAAACGAATAATGGTAGCTTTATGAGATTTGACACACATAAGTATCTGGTGAAGACCTCAGAATTTTTTCTATGAAACATGACCTTCACCTACTTTTCAAGGTCACAGGGACAATTATGTGAAATCATCCTTGTCATCGTGATAACTGAAGAACAAATGATGGCAGCTTCATGAAACTTTACACGCATAAGCATCTGGTGAAAACCTCGGACTAGTTCGGTGGACAGTGACCTTGACCTATTTTTCTAGGTCACAGGGACAATTACGTGAAATCCCAAGAATCGCAATAACTCAAGAACGAATGATGGCAGCTTTATGAGATTTGACACACACAAGCATCTGGTGAAGACCTCAGAATTTTTTCTTTGAAACATGACCTTCACCTACTTTTCAAGGTCACAGGGATAATTATGTGAAATCATCCTTGTCATCGTGATAACTGAAGAACAAATGATGGCAGCTTCATGAAACTTTACACGCATAAGCATCTGGTGAATTTTTTTTGTTTTCTTTTTTTTGTTTGGGGCTTTACATCACTTTCAACATTATTTCAGTCATTTCGTGATGAGACCTACTTGTAGCAGATATAGTGCTGCCTCACTGAATTGTCATGTCGCAGGTCCTTGACATGACAACCCACCCGGTCACAGATTTACAAGGACAACGGGTTAACCCTTTTGGCACAGGCCTCAGCTCATGTGGGAAATTGTATCATGAGTTCAATCTCAGCATGGCCGGGATTCGAACCCACGACCTTTAGATCACCACAGAGGAACTGGTGCTAATAAGCTGGCGCTCTAACCAACTGTGCCACGGCCCGTGGCCTCATCTGGTGAAAACCTCGGACTAGTTCGGTGGACGGCGACCTTGACCTATTTTTCAAGGTCACAGGGACAATTACGTGAAATCCCAAGAATCGCAATAACTCAAGAACGAATGATGGCAGCTTTATGAGATTTGACACACACAAGCATCTGGTGAAGACCTCAGACTTCTCTTGATGGAACATGACCTTCACCTGATTTCAAGGTCACAGGGACAATTATGTGAAATCATCCTTGTCATCGTGATAACTTAAGAACAAATGATGGCAGCTTCATGAAAATTGACACACATAAGAATCTGGGAAGACTCCACATGAGTTTGATGGACGGTGACCTTAACCTGCTTTCAAGGTCACAGGCCCATATCAATAATTCTAGAGTAAATGATGACAGTTTCATGATACTTGACACACCTAAGCTATCAAAGGAAGTAGATTTTATGGGTTTTTTACCCCTGCATCAATTTGCCTTGGTGCAGTGACGTTTTGTTCACAAATATTGTGTGGAGCGAATGTTGTGCAATGAGTTACCAGGGCTGAGGGTTGATGCATCTCTGATGCCTATGTTTTTTTTTTTTTTTTGTGTAAGTTATGAATGGATTTGCTGTAACAAATCCTATTGATCCTTCGGATAGATACCTTAAATGCATTGAGCATTAAACCTATAATTTTGTTTCTAAAAAGGATATTTGTATGCAAACATCATGATATATTGAAGTTTAAGATGAGTTGCAATAAGACATAGAAGTTGCACTTTTTGTAGAGATCTGTCTCAGCCATCAACTGCACATGATGGTAAACACAGGTAGCATGAACTTTGTTTGACCTCAGATGAGGCTCAAAGTAAGGTAGCACTGTTTGTGGCATAGACATATAGACATGTATAAACATTCTTTTATTTATTTGTAGTCATTCTAACACTATACAAAGGACAATCAATACCTTTCATGACAAAATTAGCATATCGCCATACCCTCGTGATATCATGTTACCCTTCAATGCCTCTGCAATAACACTCCAAATAAAATGATGCAATGAAGCACACTTTTAAAATGGGGCATTAATATTAGGTTCTTGTTCAGATGTTTTACAGACACTAACTAGAATGCATCAAATTGACATATCTCCATCTTTTGCACTGTTGCATTAAAAACCCTTGAAATTATCTTTCAGTAGGAAATATTTCACATGAAAATGATTTATATGAATGATCTTTTCATTTTAGGTTACTTTCGCCACTCGGAAGTGTAATTTATGGCAAGCAGTAGTGAAGATATGATGGCCGAAGAAGACATAGATGTTGAAGGGGATTTTGACTTCTCTGGGTATATCCATATATTTATCAAGAACTAATTTTTCTGCATGATAGGGACCAAGTTTTCAGATCCCTATAATTCATGTCCATCTGCCTTTCCTCAGTCTGTTTAATCTTGGAGTACAATGAATGAAGTTGTGATGCCATGAGATCAAAAGTGCAATGTGCGTTACCGCCAAACCATTGTGTCTTATGATGCCATATGAGCCAAAAACCTGAAGAACCTGGCGTTATTCAACTTTGTGACAATTTTGACCCATCATAGACAGTAATTAGACCAAAACATATCGTGAGTGAAATGTTCTACTTTCTCCACTGATTATGGAGATATAAGTTTTAATTCTCTATTCCAAGTGTAGACAATTCTACGTTTTAGAAACGTCCATGTCAGAGATTTCCACATGACCCGCCCAACCCGCAAAGAGTTGAAACCTGAAATATCACACCTGAAATACAACACAAGCTACCTGAAATATCACTCAATTCAGACAACTTGCACAATGTTCACATTTAGTTTATAAACCACCACCGCATCCATTGGCAGGCCTATACAATGTATCATTTTTTAAATTGGGAAAACATCTTTCTTTTGATATTATTTTCAAATCTGCCAATATATACGTCCATTCCATTTACATAGCATTTGCCCAGCAAGGTGATTTCACATTGATGCAACACTTTTACCCCAAAAATATCTGATATTCTCACAAAAAAAGCTTGTTGTTTTTTAAAGAAACAATTCTTTTTTACAGAAATTGTATATTGGTTAAAAGAAATATTGATAAACAATAAATGATAATTTTTTTTATAAAATACTATTCAGATTGTGAAAATCTCATCCTTTTATATCTATAGATCATGATCTATTTTTTTCTATAGGCTTTGTAGTTCTTGAAAAATGTCTATGTACATATGAACTTAAAGGGCTTGTCGGGAATAGCCTATTCAGTTAAAAATATCCAAAATTTCACTATAAGATTCCCCAAAACCTATTCATTATGAAATGATGATTCTTTCTTTCAAATTCAAAAGCTCAAAAATAGTTCAAATATTGGCGGTAGTGCACATCACTTCAAAGAGAAACTATCCCATTGTTTGTAACAATGTATACCATTGTTTGTCACAATGGGTTGCTATGATGTCATGCACACAAGCTACAACGTCAGAACTCCATTCCTTATACTCCAAGGTTTAATCAATTAAATAGTTTGTATCAGATGGTGAAAACATATGGGATAAAACTTTGATAGGTGGAAGTTTTCTATCATTTTCTCTCTCAACTTAAATCTTCTCCTCTGAAACTACTGGTCGGAATTCTTAGCTAATGCCTAATGGTAGGTAAGATGTTTTATTTTTATCGGACCAGTTCTATCTGTTTTCCATTATGCTCAGCTTTATCTTCTATTTTGTTATGACTTTTCAAAAATCTAATAGCTATTACTATATTCAGAGACATTTAAAACATAAAATAATTTAAATATCTCTGTAATGTTGTAAGGTAACCTGCCATTTTCATACGTAAAATGCATTTTGATTGGCAAAAAATATCATCTGGTCCAGTCAGTTCTGGGGAAAGATTTGATTGAACATTTATGAGGCAATTTCTAGAAAATGTTCACAAACATTACAAAAAAGCAATAATCAGCATAGCTCTTAAGCATTGACCATATTTTAAAACATCTCCAATACTACAAGCAATGCTGAGTTGTGTAATTGCACTCCTGAAAGTTTGTTAACATAAAGATTTTGGTTTTCTCTATTCTATAAAGCTGGTATATTTTGATATATAACATAAAAATAACACGTAAATGTTTTGAAAGTCATTTGGATATTCCTTTGAACATGTCCTCTGAGGAACTGTTAAATTAAGATTTTCCTGATGTCAACACATTATGTGAATTTATACTGAATGGGACTTTTTTATGCAATGCTGCCTTCAGGTGACAATATCAAATTGGTTCAAGACCACATGGAAAATTCTTCCCCATCTGTTGTATATATGTACATCAAACCACAATCTCAAACTTGTATATTTATTTTATGCATTTACACAAGTTTGCATTTCTGGGGATGTTCCAGAAAATAATGGCTGCAGCCATGTCTACTATTGTTGACACCACAGATTACTACAGTACCTTTTGTGATATTTTTCATAATGTATCTAGTTGAGGTACTGGAAACTAACTCTGTGTATATGTGTGTGTGGATGTGGATGTGCATGTTATCTGGCCGAAATAGCTCAATTGGTAGAGTATTCGCCTTGAGATCCAGGGGTTCTAGGTTCGAATCCTGGCCAGTTACTATCAACCGCTATGAGCAGACATTGTCTGGTATCAGTGGTATATAAATGTCAGCTTTACTTGACTTTATCTTTTTTCCTCTATTTTCCTATGTGTGTCTGTCCCCTGCAAGTTATATAAAGTTACATAATATCTAGAACATTTGGGGTGTGAATGATCCTTGAATCCTTGGTCCCTGGTTACATAACTTTATGTAACATCAAGGGGGCATGATTCTTTGATCTTTTGGCTAGCTGCCAACTGCCAACTAAGAAGGACAGTCGGATCACTGACACAGCACTCTATATAATGTCTATTGTTGAGCAGCTCACCCAGTGTGGTGTTATACAAGGCACTCAGTAGATTATGTTGTTGTCTGTATTCAGACCACTGACATGGGGATGGGGCAGAGATCTTGATATTTAAGAGGGTCTATGAATTAGATGACAGAGTAGAGTGTAAGTGCTCTTTACAGCCTGCAGCACAGAGGAAAATGCCTACACCATTAGGTCAGAAATCAACCAGTGCAATGTATTTAATATTAAGGAACCTGGCTTCAGCCATGTATACTATTATTTTTGACATCACAGATGTCATTACAGTACTGATTGTGGCATACGTCACAAGGTATCTAGTTATAGTACCATTTGTGACATTTGTCACAAGGTATCTAGTTTGACACACCATAGCAGACAAAATTTGTTATCTTGAAAATTGTTCATGATTATTATCTGTGCCCTTTATCATTATCCAATTATATCTGTGTTGTAGGCTAGATACCTCAAGTTTGTATGATGTGAATGAACCTCCATCAAAAAGTGCTCATCTTCTTCCAGAGTTCAATCATCATCCCTGGATGCTTGAACAGGTAAATAATCTTTACACAATTATAATATTAGATAAATGTTTTTAAAGAGGTACTTTCTGCTAAAAATCATTCTTAACGTTACACATTTATATGATCCCAGATGAGTAAATTCATTGAAATTTATAGACAAAACAATTACATCAGTGACCATGAATACAGTCACCACTTATGTAAGTCATCTTGCAACCCCCATAAAATGTGATCAGTTGTTGCAAGTCAAAAGATTATGTCATCATTGGGGATTTAATGCAATTTTTATAAATAACTTGTCATAGTTTAAAAAAGTTCTGGTCTGATTTACATGTTATTTATACCAAAATGTCACATTTTCTAGGTACCATTGCCATATCTTGTGCTTCATTCTGCTTTGTTGACCTTTCCACAACCTTGGCTTTTGGAATAGGGTTCATATTTTTGCCTGACAATGCCTTGATTGCCAAAAAGCTTAACATATATTCTTGACTTTTGGGAGCAAAGAGTGAGCATTTTAACAAAATGTTTCCATTGAGGTCAAGATAAAGTCAATAGATGGATTATTTTCTTACCCCTAAATTATTTTGATTATTAAGTAATCAATCTGTCTATCCTGTGTATGTACCATACTTACTCGTATATTACCGTATTTACTCGTGTATAAGACAAGGTTTTTTAACAAAAACTCTTAGTTAATGTTTGGGGGGTCGTCTTATACACGAGAGCAACCTGTGGACGAGGATTTATGCCCAAAAATTACGGCACTATGAGTTTTCATTACGAACATTCTTAATTTCGAAATAACGAATATCGGACATAGCGGATCGATTTTATGGTCTTATACTCGAATATTTAAGGTAAAACGTAAATACGATGTTCATATTTTCAAAATAATGGATATTGGACGTAGCGGGTCGATTTTAATTGCGTTTTAAATGATAAATAAAGGTATTTACCCAATATTAATACAAAATACGCTTTGCAGATCGAGAACAGAAAAAAACATCCATCCGTTTATAACATGCATTACGCAACACATGGTCGTAATTTTGAAAAGCATCAAAAGAAAACATAATGATAAATAAAGGTATTTAATAAGCATCAAAAGAAAACATAATTTTAAGTGATAAATAAAGGTATTTACCCAATATTATCACAAATTGTTCGAGAACAGAACAAAACCATCAATCCATTTAAAACGCAATTAAAATCGATCCACGTGTGAAAGCATTTCTGTCAACAAGGGAAGACACGACTCAAAGCAGTGGAAACAAATGCCGCAAATTTGTGAATGCTGATAATTGGTATCAGTGAAATTTTACTAAATTTCACACCACTGAATGGGAAGACATCAAAGGCAGAATTGAATTGAAATAATAATTTTAATAGACATAGAAGTAAAAGTAAAACGTAAATACGATGTCCGTGACGTAGTGGATCGATTGGCCACGTGACTCACAAATCATGTGATCATTGACTTTGCAGATTTGCAGGAGAATTGCATTTTAAATGATAAATAAAATCATATACCCAATATAAACACAAAATACGCTTTGCAGGTCGAGAACAGAACAAAACCATTCATCCATTTAACATGCATTACGCAATACGAGGTCGTCATTTTAAAAAGCGGAGTGACGGGGACAAGCTCTTATTTTTGGGGCGAAAACATGCAATGAAATATTAATATATTGCGCAATGATGGATCCCTGGCTTCTCCTCGTGTTGCGGACGTGAATTAACGCGACGTCACGTACATGATATTAACGTTTTACTTCATGGATAAATTCTCGACCTGCGAAGCATAATTTGTGATAATATTGGGTGA
Source organism: Amphiduros pacificus (assembly GCA_949316495.1). Lineage (NCBI taxonomy): Eukaryota > Metazoa > Annelida > Polychaeta > Phyllodocida > Hesionidae > Amphiduros > Amphiduros pacificus. Next base: position 20,076,275 of record OX439000.1, on the reverse strand, counting down.
ATACCTTTATTTATCATTTAAAACGCAACTAAAATCGATCCATGTGTGAAGGCATTTCTGTCAAGACTCAATGCAACACGTGGTCGCAATTTTGAAAGGCGGAAGTGACGGGAAGAGGCTCTTGTTTTTAGCGCGAAAACGAATGTTAACTCGCATTGAAATATTAATATATTGCGCAATAATGGATGGTTTTGTTCTGTTCTTGACCTGCAAAGCGAATTTGTGATAATATTGGGTAAATACCTTTATTTATCATTTAAAATGCAATTAACACCTTCCATTCAACACCTTCCATTTAACATGCATTACGCAATACTAGCGTGAAAGCATTTCTGTCCAAACGGGAAGACACGACTCAAAGCAGTCGAAACAAAGATGAATTGCAAAACTGTGAACACTGATAATTGGAATCAGTGAAAACAAAGTCAGAACATCCGAAGTATTTACCCCTCTCCCGCCTTTCAAAATGGGATCTTGAGAAATTGACAGAAATGCTCTTGCACGTGGATCTGTCTTGCACCCAGTAGGAATCGTGGCCCAGTAGGAATTCCTACATTGTGCAACTGCCCAAAGTAGGAATTCCTACTTTGTGCAAATAAGTAGGAATTTTAAGATATATCAATAACTGAGATCACTGGATGCGGCCAATATAATTACAATGTTTATCAGTTTTCTATTAAATTTTGTATTTAATAAAAATAACAGACACTTCCTGCTTAATTGGACGTTATTGGCATTGGAGAATGTGGTCACACATTTGGATTGACTCGTACATTATAATGGAAATATGACATATTTAAAACACAATTAAAATCGAAACGGTTTGTTCTGACTTTGATTCCAATTATCAGCGTTCACAGTTTTGCATTTTGTCATTGTTTCTACTGCTTTGAGTCATGTCTTCCCTTTTTTACAGAAATGCTTTCACACGTGGATTGATTTTAATTGCATTTTAAATGATAAATAATGAAAACGGGTAAATATTGGGTAAATACCTTTATTTATCATTTAATACGCAATTAAAATTGATCCGCTACGTACGATATCCGTTATTTCCAAAATATGAACATCGTATTTACGTTTTACCGTATATACTCGCATACAAGACCCTTAAGATCTTGTATTGTAAGCAAATTTACGTTTCACTTTTAAAATGGCAGACAAGCTTCAGCTGAAGCTTGAATGGTAGCAGAGCCGATATCTTGTGAAAAACCAACTGGTCTTATATTCGGAAATTGGTTTTTTTCAAGCAAAATAACCTCAATTTTGGGGTTTCGTCTTATACACGAGTCGTCTTATACACGAGTAAATATGGTGGATGAGGTTTTCATACCCGAACCACCAGTTAATAATAATAATAATAATAATAAAATTTGTATAGCGCTGATACCAGACAAGTCTGTTCATAGCGCTGTGTTCAGGACGTGCATCCTGAAGAGATGGGTTTTCAGTCTACTCTTAAACGAGGTGACTGAGGTACTAGTCCTAAGATCACTAGGCAGGGAATTCCATAATCTCGGGCCGACAGATGAAAAGGCCCTGTCACCCACTGTCCTTAGTCGGGTCTTAAGAATCTGTAGGTAAGTGCCGTCATTTGATCTTAGATCACGTTCTCCTTGTTTGACTAGGAGTAGATCACGCAGGTAAGGCGGCGCCTTACCATTTAGAGCCTTCCATGTCAAGAGGAGGATCTAAAAGTCAATTCTTGCGTGAACCGGAAGCCAGTGCAGTTCCCGCAGTTTTCCTGAAATGTGGTCGAATTTCCTGATTTTTCCTACGACACATGCTGCAGAGTTTTGGAGGTATTGTAGCTTCATGGTGTCAGATTTAGGAAGGCCAGCAAGAAGGCCATTGCCATAGTCTAGGGTAGAGGTAACAAAGGCATGGGTGAGTGTTACAGCTGTTTTCTCGTCTAGACAATGTCTAATGGCAGACAGGTTCCTTATGTGGTAGTAGCCTTTTTTGCACATTTTCCTAATCTGGGCCTTCATGTCCATATTAGAATCGAAGGTTATACCCAGATCAACTACTGACTCACTAGGAGCAATGTCAGAGCACCCAACCCTTATTGTGTTTGGGTTACTGCTACTGATGGCAGTATTATATCTGTCAGTACATATAAGCATTTCTGTCTTCCCGTCGTTGATCTTCATCTTGTTTGATATAAGGAAGTTTCTGACCTCATCGACACATTCCTCCAGTTTGTGTCTGCTTATATCAGCTTGATGGGGGGAAGTGTGGTCCACAGGGATGTAGATCTGGGTGTCATCAGCATAAATATGATAGCTCAGACCATATTTGGCTAAAATATCAGCTAGGGGTGTCATATAAATGGTGAATAATATGGGACCTAGGACTGAGCCCTGTGGAACTCCATATTTTATAGGCTTGATACAGGACCTGTGAGTCCCTACCTTCACACACTGTTTCCTGTTACTTAGATATGACCGAATCCAGGAGAGGGCGTCACCTTTAACATTACATCTAGCCTCCAATCGATCAAATAGGATTTGGTGGTCAATGGTGTCAAAGGCAGCCGAGAGGTCTAGTAACAACAGAATAACTGACTTCCTATCATCTAGGGCGCGCAAGATATCATTTTGCACCTTCAATAGAGCGGTTTCATTGCTATGATATTCCTTGTAGGCTGATTGAAATTTGTCGGTAAGGCCATTCCTTACCAGATGAGGGACTAATTGGTCAGCTACTGCCCTCTCTGTAAGTTTAGAGATGTATGTCAGGTTGGAAACAGGTCTATAATTTTTCTCAATCAATTCAAGACCCAGTTTTTTCAGCAGGGGTGTTATGATGGCTATTTTCATATTTTCAGATACTGCTGATTCCAGTAATGATTTATTTATGATGGCCTTAATTATTGGTAAGAGGTCATCTAAGAGGTCAGTTAGGAGCCAAGTCGGGATAGGATCCAGCTCACATGACTTCTTGGCAGACCTCTTCACTAATTTTCGCACATCATCTATGGTTAGGGGGGTGAACCTCTCAAGCTGTGGTCTATTTGCTACACTCTTATTGTTCGCAGTGTCACCTGGTGGCGAAACTGGGCAGGGTGGAGCCTTATCAATGTCCAGGCGAATCCTTTCTATTTTTTCAAGAAAGAATGTGTTGAACTTCTCAGCTTGAGTGACCTCACAGTCAGATTGGGGCATTGGTATGTCCTTTTTCTTGTGCATGACTGTATCGATGACCCTGAAAAGTTTTTTAGGGTCATGCTTGTTTTCCTCAACCAAGTTGGAGAAATATGCAGATTGAGATGATTTCAACATGGAATTGTATTTATTTCTCTGAGAGTTATACATTTCCTTATCAATTTGAGAATCAGTCTTGTTCATTTTCCTCTCAAGCCTCCTCTTGAGAGACCTTTCCAGCTTTAATTGATCACTCATCCAGGGTACAGGTTTGCGCTGAGTGACCTTGGCAAACTTGTAGGAGCATGTTTATCCATGAGTGATGTGAGTTCCTTGTCATAGTGATCTACCATGTCACTCAAGGATAGGTGTTCCCATTTTGCTGTTGCACCGGTTAGGGATTTGATGTCATTCCTTAGGGACTGAAGATCCAATCCCTTAAAGTTCCTGTACCTGATCGATTTTTTGGGGGGTTTGGGGGGTGAGATACCTAGGTATAGTTTAATCATTTTATGATCCGATATGTACTCGTCTACCAGGTGGCTCTTGAGAAACTTGTTCCCCTTGAAAGTGATGATGAGATCAAGGGTATTCCCCAGCTTATGGGTCGGTTCATGTACCCACTGGTTCATGTCAAAGGTAGATAGAATGTCATGAAACTTAATGACATCAGGTTTGTTTGGTTTATTGACATGGAAATTGTAGTCACCTAGGAAGATGACCTCATGACTGAATGACCCATAGTGTGCCACCAGTTGAGTGAACTCATCATAGAACTCAGAATAGGTATACCTATTCTTGTCAGATGGTTCAGGTCTATAGATGGTTACGAAGGTTAACTTCTTACCCTTGATTAGCAGAGATGCTTCAAGGAGTTCCATTGTTTTGACCATGGGAGGGTTCAACCTATTGGTTTTAAAGGGGAGTTCAACACGATGTAACAGACCCACGCCACCACCAGAGCGTCCCATCCGTGGGTGTGATTGAAATTTGAGTGAACCCTCTTCAAGCTCGTTTTTGATTCTCTCATCACCCGTTTCATGCAACCATGTTTCAGTGATAAAAAGAGCATCCAAGTTGTGTTCTGAAAAATAGTCTTTTACGTTTAGGACCTTGCCAGTGATGCTTTGTACGTTGCATGAACCAATCACTAGGTTTTCATTGTTTTTACGTGTTGTCATGGAAACCCCATTGTTTCTATGGTGAGTGGTGCCACCTATATGTGTGTGGTTTGCAGGCCTGTTTCCAGTAAGTGAGAGCCTGCAGCGAGACGTCTTGTTTCGTGTGGATCCTGCCTCGTCATTGGCTGGTCTAGCAGACGAATATGTATTATTTACATTCCTACCACGAACAGGGGCCCGATTAGCTCGGGCTGGCTTGGGTGTATTGTGTGCAGCGCCATCTATGTTAATTTTGCTGAAACTGCAAGTTTTTGATGGGTTGCATTGCCTTTCAACAGATTCGTTGTTTAGTCTATGTTTATGTGCCCGAAGTGGCAGAATAAATATGTTTTCCCAATAAAGTTGTTTTCGGTGAGATATTTGTGTATATTTAACAAAATTGAACTGACAATTATGTTTGCTTGCCCCATGTACGGATAGTAGTGTGTTCGACTTTATGTATTTGCAGGTGTCGAGCACCCATCGAAATTGGGCAGGGAACAGTTCAATTTCATGCTTTGACTCAAATATATTAATATTTAAGATAGCAATAATGTCCTGCAGTGACCTGAAGTGAGCACGTGGTAAGATATGAAAATTAATATTTTCCAAAGAAAGATTCTTTCTGAAGGTGCTCGTATGATTGTCACAAAGCAGAATTTTTTTCGACCCTATACCATTGTGGGGCAAGGAGAGCGTCTTTGTGGTTTTGTTACTATTCTTATCGTATATGTTGAAGCAGGAACATATACAAACAAAGCCATGAGTGTGTAACATTGAACAGGTAGGTAATCTCTTGTTTAAGGATTACTTCAGCTCAATGAAGAACGTATATATACGGGCCAAGCTGCTATATGAGCACTTGACACGTTCTATATTTTGACCAACCGCAATAATGAACAATATCATTGACTGAGATGAATGCCCAATAAAGCAGATACGAGAAAATAAACCCCAGCTCGTAAATATTATTTCCAATAAATAGAAATAACTGTCATAGAGGAATGGGGTAAATCACCACACAGTCAATAGGAGGGGGCAGTCATATGGGCACTTTCACACATACGGGGCTTTCACACCCTGGCAACCCCAATTGGCGTTGAAAACAAATCCCTGTCAGCCATTAAAATAGTAGTCTAATTGAACCTTAATATGAAGATTTCATCTTTAAAATCATTATCTTTTCTACATATTCTATGCGTGCAAATAATAATTCAATTCTAGGGCTAGCGACCACCAATTGGTTTACTCTGGTCGTTAGCTCTAGTGTAAGTTCTATGTTCTGATGTGCGTATCGCTCAAATAGAAGCCCAATATAAAGGTTTCATCTTTGTTTTCTGTACAAAGTCATTATTTTTTATATTATATATGTTTGCCTACTCTCCTTTGCATCGGGCTCAGTTTGAAAAGGCCTAGTAAAGCTGGGTAATGTTTGCCAAAAAAACATAAACAAAAACAAAAAGCAATTAAATTCTACAAAGCCCAGCCTTTAAGGCAGATTCCATGTAGCCTTTGATGTCTTCCCATTCAGTGGTGTGAAAAACCCAAAATTCAGTAAAGGATGTCACATAGTAAAAATTTCACTGATTCCAATTATCAGCGTTCACAGTATTTTCAAAATCCTTGTGATGTCAAGCCTGTGATCAAAGCCTGACAAAGGGTATTTCGTCATTGTTTCACAGCTTTGAGTCATGTCTTCCCTTTTTGACAGAAATGCTTTCACACGCATGAGTCAAGATATCTTTTTTATATTAAGTTAAATATTTTTCACATAAGTAAGATATGTTTCACATAAGTATGATATTTTTCATATCAGCACAATATTTTTCACAATATTTTTCACATAGGTCTGTATATGATTCTCGTCTAACAATACACATGTAACATGCAATCATCGTATAATTTTAATTAATGTACATTGCTACTTGTGGATATACCCCACTATAAGACGTATAATCAATTGTCCATGTTTTCTTGGATAATACATATCAAAGACCAAAATGCATGAAATTGGCGGTCATTAGCCCTATAGTTTTAAAGATTTCATATGCGAGTGTACGTGTGCACTGATTTGTTTTCAACGTATCCAAGGTGGTCGCCGTGTTGTCAACCGGATGTGACGTCAGCTCGCCCTCTCCTATTGCAGAAATAACGAATTTAGCTTTGTGGGGGTAAATTCGTCACCAAAATGATCAAAATAACCGAATGCCAGGCGTGAGACAAAGTGGGGTCTTAGCCTGACGTATCGGGTCCTTTCACCAAAATTACCTACGGGGATGGTAGGCAGTCTAATGGGTGAGATTAGACAACAGTACTGTCACAGAAGGTGGTGAACAGTAGGAGGACGAGTGTCTACAGATTAAGGTAGATTCGCCACAAACAGATTGACAGTAGAGCGAGAGACCAAATTGGGGGCCACCGCTCAACGTGTCAAATACCGGTTTCACCAAAAAACCTACAGGGATGGTAGGTTGTCTAATGGGTGAGATTAGACTTGATTAACTGTCTACAGAGTGGGGTAGAACAGTGAGTTTGTTTAGCTTCTTGTAGGGTTGTAGAATCTAGTCACAAAGCCAGGCCTAATGCACCGGGCGCTGGCAGAACTCAGGCAGTATATCGAGAATGCCGCGCCTCGAGAAAGGCAGATCAATGAATCGGCTCCCTCGATGTTTTACAACCAAGATCTGCTGCTCCGGGTGGCAAAAAGTCTGTCAGTCGATAGACCAGAAGATAGACTGCAGTAGCGATAGGTAAATAGCAAGGAAAGACCTCAGTGATAGCTCAATATTCCGCCAAAAGGACGAAAATATCGGAGCTCCACAAAAAGGCAGCCATTGCCACCCGCGCATGCGCAGATATCAGTTAATGTTTGGAGGGGCTGTCTTATACACGAGGGCAACCTGTGGACGGTGATATAAAGGTATTAACCAATATTATCACATTTAATGCTCCGCAGGTCGAGCATTTTTCCACGTCCTTGACCTTAGCGTATAAACAAAACATTTTCATTGCAGACTTTCCATTGCACAATATATTAATATTTCAGTGCAAGTTAATACGCTCCAATTGCCATTTTTACCCTCAGCCCCTGATGTAATCAGGCTGAGGGTATTGCAGTACTCCTGGCGTGGGTATGTGTGTGTGTGTGTGTGTGTGTGTGTGTGTGTGTATGTATGTATGTATGTATGTATGTATGTATGTATGTATGTATGTATGTATGTATGTCGCGATCTGGTGAAGACCTCAGAATTTTTCTATAGAACATGACCTTCACCTACTTTTCAAGGTCACAGGGACAATTATATGAAATCATCCTTGTCATCGCGATAACTCGAGAACAAATGATGGCAGCTTCATGAAACTTGACACACATAAGCATCTGATGAAAACCTTGGACGAGTTTGATGGACGGCAACCTTGACCTATTTTTCAAGGTCACAGGGACAATTATGTGAAATCATCCTTGTCATCGCAATAACTCAAGAACAAATGATGGCAGTTTTATGAGACTTGACACACATAAGCATCTGGTGAAGACCTCCGACTTCTCTTGAACAAACATGACCTTCACTTACTTTTCAAGGTCACAGGGACAATTGTACCATGAAATCCCCATCATTGCGATAACTCGAGAACAAATGATGGCAGCTTTATGAGATTTGACACAAATAAGCATCTAGTAAAGACCCCAAAAGAGTTTGATGAATGGTGACCTTCACCTACTTTTCAAGGTACAATTATGTCAAATCCACGACATTGCAATAACTCAAGAACAAATAATGGCAGCTTCATGAGAATTGACACACATAAGCATCTGCTGAAGACCCCAGATGAGTTTGATGGACGGTGACCTTAACCTGCTTTTCAAGGTCACCGGCCCATCTCAATAATTCTAGAGTAAATGATGACAGTTTCATGATACTTAACACACCTAAGCTATCAAAAGAAGTAGATTTTATGGGTTTTTTTACCCCTGCATCAATTTGCCTTGGTGCAGTGACGTTTTGTTCACAAATATTGTGTGGAGCGAATGTTGTGCAATGAGTTACCAGGGCTGAGGGTTGATGCATCTCTGATGCCTTTGTTTATGCTTTTAATTGCAGGAATGGTCTCTTGATCACTGTACAGATCAAAAAAGTAAAGCAGAAATAGAGAAGATGCTTTTGGAAGAACAGTATCCTTTATGACTATATTCGGCAAAAATAAATACCAATTATGCTAACCTAATAGGAAGTAACTTGATTTAAACAATTAGATTTCTGATTTTTGTTTTGGATATTATAAAAACTGGTTCGTAATATTTAAATTAAACGAAATTGCACAGTGTTGTCATATTCCAATTTGATTGATGATGTTGCCATCCAGTAACTCTTGTCTGTCCAGTGTCAGGCATCCATCCTTCTGTCTGTTCCAATGATTCTATATTCTTGAAAAGTTTTAGTTACTATATTATCTCTAATTGCCACCCTGGGGGGGGGGGACATTGTCTCTGAGGGGGCTGCTAATATGCGACTGCCTGGCAAGCCAAGACCAGGGTTCAAAATTGACTGTTTTCATATTCACAATAGATATTTAGTCACTAAATGGTCACATCTTGTATAACTTGAAGAATAGTTTCATGGTAAGAATAATTGTACAGCACAGTATTATTCAATATATTTAAGGTAATTAACCAATTAAGTTACATGAGGCTGGGGTGTGCTACTGGACACCATGCTGTGACCCTCACACAGCATTCAGGTGTCCGATCATACACATTGATGCAAACATGAGGAATTGTTTACAGTGTAACATCATGCGAAATTGAGAAATATTAAACATGTTAAAGGTGTTTGTGGCAAACATTACAAGGTCTGTGAGCTTTCTTTGATATGTTTGCAAGAGTATTGCAAGTGAATTTGTGAGTACTGTTTACATATTAATTACTGAGATAGCCAATCCCTGTTGGATTGTAAGCCTGCAGCTCCACTACCCCAGTCCCCAAGGCCTGGTCTGCTGATAGGCTTCAGACAGGAGGGGGCAGTAATTAGGTAGAGGGCGGCTATTAGGGATAGTACAGTATATATGCGCCATCTGAACATCCATGAACTTATAGGTTTTAGTTGGCAATTTTGAACTAATTTGTGTAATTTAATTGTTTGTGACCAAATTGAATTAATTAATGATTTATTTTGACAACCCATCAATTAAGTAAGATCAACTTTATGTCCACACATGACAACACTATGATGGTATCAAATGTGTTGCCTCACCTCATGGCTGGGAGAGCTCTGAACAATGCCCAACTGAAATCACAGTATGATGCCATACCATTGTTTGACACCAATTCTCAATGAAGCTGGGTGATTCTGTTTGACAACGACTCTTTGATGTCATCATCAATGATATCAAAATCATCAGACAATAAAAGTTATGAAATTGGACAAAAATCTCATTAAAATTTATTTCAGGTAATTGTATTCTTATAAATGTAGCTGATGATTGTGATATTGTCTTTAAAATTTGGATGTGAAAGTTCATATATTACGATTAAAGAAAACATCTTTTTCAATCTAGATATTCTTTGTTCACGGTATGGTAGCTCTCAGATTTCACCCGGTCATGATGCAATTTAATGTCTGGCTAAGTTGTGACCATCTGGAATTGTAGGGATTACTTGTGATTTACAGCCAGGCTCTCTCACCCATGTACGTTCATAATTTTAACTCACGGAGGCTGGGTTGGAATTGAAAAAACCCAGAACCTGATTTGGGGAAATATTCTTCTCCATTGGTTCCCTGATTTAGGACTAACTTAAATATTGATATCCTCATTTAGGGTACCCTTTGGGGTGATGCAGTAAGAAAATTGTACCCTGTTTTGGAGTTGTACATTCAATACCCATATAACATAAACGAATATCATGTACTCGTTTTCATACTTTAACCATATCTTATAATTGTATATTTAATAGTAGCAGCACTGCCCCAATAATGGAAAGCATGCTTTACCACCAGGCTGGGGAGAAAGACTTTATACAAACATGTGGATATAGGTATAAATACATCCATGTTGGTTGTCAGAAGTTAAGTGAGGATGATATGGGGGAAGCAATTTCTTACAAATCATTTCTTTTGTCTTTTTCTACTTCCTGGCTTTGTAAACCAATTAACATAGTCTGTTGATACTACATAGAATATAGACATGTACAACTTAATTATTATTATTATTATAATTGGAAAAAACAGATACTGTGCCCCAAACTCCACCGGAGGGTGACGTGGTGAACCTATCACTATCATGGGAATGATATCTTTATATGCAGATTGGTTCCTCCAAGTATATTTGAGGAAGGAATGATATTTTCCTTTTTTTGACAAAAACCTTAACACAACAATAGACAATATATAGATGGCAAACTCACAGTGACAAGTTTACCTGAGGCTCATTGCTCAACTAAGGTGCTACAGAGATCCATATCAGAACCCCCCCCAAAAATTAAAAGGAAAAAGGAAGGAAATCACTTATTCAAACAGTCCCATGTAAGTAATTCTCATAAAATGCTATCAGGTCAGTATCTTGGATGTTGCAGGAGAGATCTTCCAACTTGGATGAGTGTGATAGAAAGATGTGATAGGGTAACACCAAAGAATTCATTTTAAATTTATTATAAAATGATTTAATTATTGTCGAAAATATTGTAGCAATTAATAGTAAGGATATATTTCTGTCTGTCTTTGTTTTGTGAAATCAATAACTAATAACATTTGTTCTTGAAACTTCAACCTTGAAGGCAGCATTTCAAGTTCAAGACTGGTGAGCTTGTCCAGAAGATGATCTCTGAAAGCCTTGTGAATGCAAAATATTTTTTAAAAGAAAAGATAGCTTTAGAAAATATAGGGGGAAAAATTATTCCCTAAAAGCATTGAATATATCATAATTGTATCATTTTTAGTCTTTTTTCCACTCTTAAAGCATTAAAGATGTTACAACGTGAAGTAACTTTATTCTGTATCAACATATACTAAAAACCTATATTTGTTTCAGACAAATTTTATAAATTGAAATGCTTTCATAATGTAAAAAAAAAGTTTTATGCATTGTTTCATACCAAAATGTATAAATGTATAAAGGCCTTTTGATACCCAATATGTTGAAGTAGTACTTATGTAATCAAATTATTTGTTTGGTTTTTAGGATAAATATAAAAAGGATGAGAGAACAGACAAGAAGATAGAAGATAGAATAAAAAAAAAAAAATTTGCAGCAGTAACCAAAATGCACAATTATATTCCTGTTGGCAAATCTTCAACACCTAATACCAAGGTGAATCAGAGGAAACAAAAGAAACAGACTCTTAATGAGAGGTCTCCCTCTAGTAAAAAACAGGAAATACAGCCCAGAAAAAAGATAAATATAGCAGAGACAGACATGAATGATTTAGTACATATGAGACAGGCAACTGATAGTGAGGAAGAGACAGAAATTAAGGTTGACACAGATGGAGAAGAAGATATTGTGAATGACTATGATGGAGTATATCTCACACTTGTACAATCTGCTGGCATACAACTTCCTATCCATCAAAATAAGCAAAATATATTTGAACAACACCAGAATAAAGCTAAACAAGACCAGAATAAAACTAAAGGAGATCACAATCTCACACATGAAATTACTGATTACAAAATAGGAAATGAAGATACATTCAATAAATTAGAAAATGAACATGATAAATCTGAAGTTACTCCTGTAAAATCATCCATGGACATGTTAAAGAAAGACATTTTCCTAGAATCAGAAAAAGAACCTGGGAAATATTTAACTACCCCTCAAGCAGCATTGGAGACTAGTAGTAATTCACATATAACAAACCTTGAGTTATACAGGAATGAAAATGAGATGAAAGAAGAAAAAATATCAGAGCACCCAAGAACAGATGGTAAGCAAAACATAACTTGCATGAAATAATACACCAAACATCATTACTATATTTAAATTACAGAGGAAGATCAATATTTCTCCTCTAAACCACATCAGAGAATTTAAACTTGCTGATTGGAGATACTATCCAGTACTTTTTTGTAATCACTCTGTCTAGTGTCAATTTCTGCAATTACTTTCTGTTGAGGCATTGGATTTTTATATGAGGCATCTGAACATTCATGAGATTATTGGTAAACGTTGACAGAATATAAGGCATTTTAGACCAGGTACAATTGAGCAATGGTTAGTTTTAACCAATTGAAGTCATTTAATGACTTATTTTTGAAAAAAAAAACATAAGAGTATCATAATGTAAGATTGATTTGATGCCAAACATGTAAATTTATCCTGAGGAGGTGGGATTTTTTTTCTGTGCAGTGTTACTTCATTCTGATGTTGCCATCTGAGGGCAGCACTGCACAAGAGAAAAGATTCCCTAGTCTGGGTAAATTTATATCATGTCTGGACATCAACAAAATTTGTTTATGTTTTTCTTTTCATTCTTTTTTATTTTGTTTTGTTTGTTTTTTTTATAGGGAGGCACTAGTCTACATATTTTTGCATTTTATAGTCCCCTTCACTTCCTCATTCTTGTAATCTAATTATTATAACAAAACATACTGAGTTGGGGAAGCTGGGTGAGCGGATTCAGTGAGTTGGTGATTGCGGACGGATACCCTTCGCCGAACGAAGGCGAAGGGTATCCGTCCGCAATCACCAACTCACTGAATCCGCTCACCCAGCTTCCCCAACGAGGCATGTTTTGTTTTTATACCTCAGACAACTACTGTATTTTTTAAAAAATGATACATGAAACAAGATATTTATTATTAAAAACGTTTTGTAAACAAAGCGCACCTCATTTGACCCCGTCACGTGACCCGAAAATGGTGCGTACAGCCATAGACTGGTTGCCGCCCTCTGTGTATACACGATGTTTTTGACACTCGGTGGGAGACCAATCTAAAGATGGCCGACGGAAAATAGTTCGCAGCTAATCAATACGTTACGAAATACTCGGCATGCTCGTATTCATTGGAAATCTCGTCGATACGCGCATCACTGAGGTATAAAGCCTCAGTTTAAGTCTCATAAGAAAGGAATAAGATGTGATTGACTTTCCTGCCATATTGAATTTAAAATAAACACTAATAAAGATTTAAGGAGCCTTATGATCTGCTTAATTAATATTATCATGAGTCTTCTCTGAAATTACTGAGTGAATTTCTTATGCATTCCTTGATAAGATGTAGTATTGCTAAGAGATAATGAATTGCTTCTCACACATCCAGTACCCTATTCTATTAATCTATATATAACAATAAAGCAATGTGTAGGAGATGGAGTCACCCCCAATATTGGCGACATTATTATTGCTGTATTGACTTTTCTTACCTTGGGTAAATTCTGAGAATGAAGCAATTTGCAGGTATTTTCAGCATGTAATCATGAACATTACCATAAATAAAAAAAGCAATGGTTTGTACTGCTCTTTTTTTGTGTTCCACATACGTTTCAGGTTATGAAATTTTACCCTGCAAATTGAATTATAATGCCAGGGCAAAACATAATATGAAACATGATATCTTAATATATCACCTCATACAGATGTGCAACTTCGTGGTTAAAGTAGCTGCACAGCAACCTTTGATTTTTGAAGATTTTGAAGAGTTGAAAATGATTTTATTTCTTCAAAGAATACCCAATATACACATCAAGTGGGATAGTAATGTACATGCCCAACCCTGTGGCTGAGGTTGACCTGGATAGAGACATCATCTCACAACAAGAACAGTACATCCACTCAGAATTCTTTGAAGACCGTCCTGGACTGAAAACTCCAGACAGATATCTCAGAATCAGAAATTATATAATAGATGCATGGTAAGAATGCACGTTTTTGTATGTATTTTTGTATAGCTGTCTTTAATATACTAAAAACTACTGACAGATATTTCTAATTTACAAATTATATAATAGATGCATGGTAAGAATGCACGTTTTTGTATGTATTTTTGTATAGCTGTCTTTAATATACTAAAAACTACTGACAGATATTTCTAAATTACAAATTACATAATAGATGCATGGTATTGCTGATTTTGGAATATATCAAAAACATAAACTATAGATAAACTAAACCTCTGAACAAGACTTAATGTAAACTTTTACCTACCGGTATCTGATATACTTGAGCATCAGGGAGGAGAATTACAATGCACACTGTCTGTGGGCTCTGTTAGTGTGTCTATGTTAGGTAAAGATGATTTTCGAGGAGAAATGTGGTATTCTCAATGCATGTGGCACTTTAAAATGTAGGATTATAACCTACGGGCTATATAATTTGTAAACGAAAGTAATGCAGTAGTAAACTAGTGAAGTTATGATTATCAGTATGAGAACATACACACTTACTGTAAAATGCTACTGTGCAGTGTAAATAACATATCAATGTGACAGTTTAGTGTAAAAAGCATGTTGAGTTGACTGCAACAATTGATCATATTTCAGAGCAATTGCAGTATGAGTTTACTTTGATTTCAATAGTTACTAATGCTTTTTTATGTCAATGAATTTCAAAACATTTACTCATCTATGATCATAAATTTATACCTTTTTATTTGGAAGTATCTCTTTAACTACCTATAAAATTGATTCAATTTTTACAGGAAACAAATTAAACCTGATTATCTAAATAAGACATGTGTGCGTCCTGGACTTAGGAATTGTGGAGACGTTAATGCCATTGGCCGTATTCATTCCTACCTGGAACAGATTGGGGCAATTAATTTTGGATGTGGTAAGTTTTCACTTTAGCCAAAACTTCAGCATCTACATGCCCCTCCCTTTCAAATTCCTGTTGGGGCTGGAACTTACATTAAAATGCTTTGAATGGGGTGAATGAGATATTATTAATTCTGGAATAAATGATGACACACATAAGCTATCAAAAAAGTAGATGTGCACTATTATGGTTTTTTTAACCCCAGCATCAATTTGCCTTAGTGCAGTGACGTTTTGTTCACAAATATTGTGTGGAGTGAATGTTGTACAATAAGTTACCAGGGCTGGAGGTTGATGCATCTCTGATGCCTATGTTTATAATTTTATGAGTAAATTTTGAAATGCTTGCATTTTTAAGCACCCCGAACTTTGAGATCAAATGTTATTACCAATTGTATTACCGTAATTACTCGTGTACAGGACGACTCGTGTATAAGACGACCCCCCAAAATTGAGGTTATTTTGCTTGAAAAAAACAATTTTCGAATATAAGACGAGTTGGTTTTTCATAAGATATTGGCTCTGCTACCATTCAAACTTCAGCTGACGCTTGGCATTCATATTAAAAGTGAAATGTAAATATGCTTACGAAACAAGATCTTAGTGGTCTTATGCACGAGTATATACGGTAAAACGTAAAAACGATGTTCATATTTTCGAAATAACGAATATCGGAGGTAGCGGATCGATTTTAATTGCGTTTTAAATGATAAATAAAGGTATTTACCCAATATTATCACAAATTCGCTTTGCAGGTCAAGAATAGAACAAAACCATCCATTCATTTAACATGCATTACGCAATACAAGGTCGTCATTTTAAAAAGCGGGAGTCACGTAGCGGATCGATTTTAATTGCGTTTTTAATGGTAAATATAGGTATGTACCCAATATTATCACAAATTGTTTGAGAACAGAACAAAACCATCAATCCATTTAAATCGCAATTAAAATCGATCCACGTGTGAAAGCATTTCTGTCAAAAAGGGAAGACACGACTCAAAGCAGTGGAAACAAATGCCACAAAACTGAACGCTGATAATTGGTATTCGATACGCTACGTCCAATGTCTATTATTTCGAAACGCTTTGTTTTGGCTTTGTTCTCACTGATTCCAATTATCAGCGTTTACAGGTTTGCATTTCGTCTTTGTTTCCACTGCTCGTGTCATGTCTTCCCTTTATGACAGAAATGCTTTCACACGTGGATCGATTTTAATTGTGTTTTAAATGATAAATAAAGGTATTTACCCAATATTATCATGATGATTTACAGCCGATCGAGTGCTATAAACGATAATAATTAAAAGCGATATAATTAATATCTTTGGCTTATAATACACAAAGAAATATTCTACCATGTGTAAGTTTTGACGCTAAGATCAAAGACGTCACGTACATCATGCTACGTTTTACTTTGTGGAGAAGTTCTCGACCTGCAAAGCAGAATTTGTCATCACGATAACTTGAGAACAATTGATGGCACTATGAGACTTGACACACATAAGCATCTGGTGAAGACCTCAGTCTTCTTCTGATGGATCATGACCTTCACTTACTTTTCAAGGTCACAGGGACAATTATATCAAATCTTCATCATTGCTATAACTTGAGAACGAATGATGGCAGCTTTATGAGACTTGACACACATAAGCATCTGGTGAAGACCTCAGACTTCTTCTGATGGAACATGACCTTCATCTACATTTCAAGGTCACAGGGACAATTATGTGAAATCCCAAGAATCACAATAACTCAAGAACGAATGATGGCAGCTTTATGAGACTTGACACACATAAGCATCTAGTGAAGACCTCAGGCTTCCTTTGATGGAACATGACCTTCACCTACTTTTCATGGTCACAGGGAAAATTATGTGAAATCATCCTTGTTATCGTGATAACTCGAGAACAAATGATGGCAGCTTCATGAAACTTGCCACACACAAGCATCTGGTGAAAACCCCAGATGAGTTTGATGGATGGTGACCTCAACCTGCTTTTCAAGGTCACCGGTCCATATCAATAATTTTAGAGTAAATTATGACAGTTTCATGATACTGGACACACCTAAGCTATCAAAGTAAGTAGATTTTATGGGTTTTTTACCCCAGCATCAATTTGCCTTGGTGCAGTGACATTTTTGTTCACAGATATTGTGTGGAGCGAATGTTGTGCAATGAGTTACCAGGGCTGAGGATCGATGCATCTCTGATGCCTACCGTATTTACTTGTGTATAAGACGAGGTTTTTTTTACAAAAACTCTTAGTTAATGTTTGGGGGGGTCGTCTTATACACGAGAGCAACCGGTGGACGAGGATTTACGCCGAAAAATTATGGCACTATGAGTTTTCATTACAAACATTCTTATTTTCGAAATAACGAATATCGGACATAGCAGATCGGTTTAACAGTCTTATACTCGAGTAATTACGGTAAAACATAAATACGATGTCAAAACAAAACATAACGAATATCAGACGTAGCAGATCGATTTTAATTGTGTTTTAAATGATAAATAAAGGTATTTACCCAATATTATCACAAAATGTTCGAGAACAGAACAAAATCATCAATCCATTTAAAACGCAATTAAAATTGATCCACGTGTGAAAGCATTTCTGTCAAAAAGGGAAGACACGACTCAAAGCAGTGGAAACAATGACGAAATGCGAAACTGTGAACGCTGATAATTGGTATCAGTGAAATTTTACTAATTTTCACACCACTGAATGGGAAGACATCAAAGGCAGAATTGAATTGTGCGATATAATTAAATAATAATTTTAATAGTCATAGAAGTAAAAGTAAAACGTAAATACGATGTCCGTGACGTAGCGGATCGATTGGCCATGTGATCATTGACTTTGCAGATTTGCTAGAGAATTGCGTTTTAAATGATAAATAAAAGTATATACCCAATATAAACACAAAATACGCTTTGCAGGTCGAGAACTGAGCAAAACCATCCCTCCATTTAACATGCATTACGCAATACTAGCGTGAAAGCAATTATCGGACTCAACCATGTGTAGACTACTGTCTACACATGGTTGAATATTTCTTTGTGTATTATAAGCCAAAGATATTAATTATATCGCTTTAATCATCATCGTTTATAATATTGGGTAAATACCTTTATTTATCATTTAAAACGTAATTAAAATCGATCTGCGTGTGAAAGCATTTCTGCCAAAAAGAGAAGACACGACTCAAAGCAGTGGAAACAAAGATGAAATGCAAAACTGAACGCTGATAATTGGAATCAGTGAGAACAAAGTCAAAACAAGCGTTTCGAAATAATAGACCAATAATATGGGGTAAATACCTTTATTTATCATTTAAAACGCAATTAAAATCAATCTGCTACGTCTGATATTCATTATTTCGAAAATATGAACATCATATTTACGTTTTACCGTAAATACTCGAGTATAAGACTGTTAAATCGATCCGCTATGTCCGATATTCGTTATTTCGAAAATAAGAATGTTCGCAGTGAAAACTCATAGTGCCGTAATTTTTGGGCCTAAATCCTCGTCCACAGATTGCTCTTGTGTATAAGACGACCCCCCCAAACATTAACTAAGGATTTGTGGACAAAAACCTCGACTTATACACGAGTAAATACGGTACATCATATATATATCTGCTATTTGAAAGTAGATGTGTCTTCTGCTAAAATCTACATCATCCATTGAACACTTTTCCAAGAAACTTTTCTTAGCAGACTAGTGATCTAATGCAAACATCTGCTCATTAAACAATGGGCTACCTTCATATTTGGACACTGGAGTGATTTGGTTTAGAGAGGCCTGTTTGCCCATTAGTATTTGTCTATTAGTACAGGTATCACACTCTTACAGAACACAACATCGGTCACAAAAGTACTGCACAGTACTTGGCATTTTCAGCAACATGCAATTATCATGGCAGGTGTATTTTAGTTGATAGATAGAGGTTGGAGATAGCTTGTTTGAATCATTTTCATGACCACATCATTTAAACATACTCAAATACCTACCTGTGACATCTGTGATTTCATGAAAGCTCCAAGTAATTGCTCTGCTGTGAAGTAAATGATATTTGATGAAGTTTTATGATTTCCAAACCTGTTAAGGTTTGGAATAATTGAATAATTAATGTGCTAAAAAGCCACAATATAAACATTGCTATGAACTCAGCTTTTATGGCCCTCTTGGGCATACATGGTTGATATATAAAAAGATAACATTCATTTCCATGTTATCTATGCAAAATGTACTAATGTAACATGTTTTTACTTAAATAACATTTTTCTATCAGCTATCAACATGTACAACATGAAAAAAGCATTAAAAAATGTAATCACAAGGTATAAATGGGACATATGTAAGGAGGTCTGTATGGAGAAAGCTAATCTTGCAAATAAGATGTTGACTTTCTTTCTAAACCTGTCTTTTGAGCCTAATTGAATGGAAAGAATCTTTCAGGTTGGTTGAATTATGCTTTGTTTTCTTTGCAGTTCAAGTCCAATACCATCGTCCACACATACCAGTTCTGAAAGGTAAAATAAAAAATGAAAAGGTCGTGCAAGCTGAAAAGATGGAAAGTATGGTGAGTATCTGAACCCTAGAATACAGTGTATGATATGCTCCTGTATTTTTTGCCATGTTGGTTTTTTCCAGCATGAATCTACTTTGACAAGTTTGGAAATTGTTCAACATTGATCATAATATAAAAAAAACACCAATTCTTGTATTCAGCAAGTTATAGTTGCTCTCTACTAAGTCCTCTCACTCACTCCACCAAAATTGAATGGAAAGAAGGACCTGTCAAATGAGCTAAAAACAACCAAAAATAAACAAAAATTAAAATAAACAAAAAAACTCAAAATGAAACAATCATTGCAAAATGATGGGGTAGTTGAAATTATCTTTATTCATCTTTTAAAAACCTTTAATTTGGTATATGAATGAATCATTTTTAACATTCTGCTTTGTTTACATTACACGCTTCTTTTCCTTTGTTCACTTCTTTTATATATGTGTTCATGCGCCCAGAGACATTTAACACAGAGATTGGAAACAAGCTTAAGTTCTGCGTTATCGCTAAGGCGAACCGATCTCGTGGTGGCGCCACCATCACCACAGTAAATACTACATATAGACCTGTAACACGGACCTGGATCAGGATTCACAGACTCAAGGACTTGTACAAATATGTCTTTTTTGGAAGAAATTTTTTACGAGAACTACTTCCTTTTCACCTATTTATGTTAATCGTACACCAATGACATCAAAAATGGAAGAATTTGTGTAATTTGTGATATTTCAAAACTATTTATCACTGATCTGCAACAGTTGCATGTCTGAGTTGGATGGTGCACCGCGCTGACACCTAGTGGCAGACCTGCTCTTTCTAATCTCTGTTTAAATATCTCTGATACGCCGGGACACATGCGCAAATTGGAATCTATTGCATGCACACAACAAACACTCCACAGTGGCGTCATTTGCTTGAACAGTATTGGCCACATAAAAAACCGCATTAAAACTGATGATTTGTGGGAAATTGCTTCCCCCAGATCATCCTCGCACAGCTTCTGACAACCAACATGGATGTATTTATACCTATATCAGCATATTTGTACAAAGTCTTTCTCCCCAGCCTGGTGGTAAAGCATGCTTTTCTTTACCAGGGGAGTGGTGCTATAATTAGATATACCTTTTTTCATTACCAGGGGAAGTGCTGGTATAATTAGATGTACAATTATGAAATATGATTGAAGTATGAAAACATGTACATGACTTTTTGTTATGTTATCTAGGTATTGAATAAACAATTCCCAGAATCATTTTCTTATTTCATCACCCCAAAGTCAGGGTATTTAAATAAAAATTTAAGCTAATACTAAGTTACTAATGAAGATAGAATATTTCAAGTTTTATATAATCAAGTTTTATCATATTATACTTTTGGTAATGTCTTTTCTAACATTCTTACAGTATTTACTTGTTGTTTTGAACTTTTTAGAGGTTGAGAGAGAGAAGAACAAAAGTAAACACCGCAGATGAGGCTGAGATTATCAATATTAAGGTAATGAAAATGCCTTCAATAGAAAATATGACAAAATGGAGCATGCATGTTTTTCACATTATTTTCTTGAATATTATGAACACATATTTTCAATGACAGACAGATTATATTAATCCCATTCAATAGAATGGATTAAACCTTGCATATTTATCAGTAAATTATATTGTTTTATGTATTAATATTTCTTGAAATTATGGCAGGCAATTATGTTTTCTGTTGGAGGGTGATCAATAGGGTTTTGATGCCAAAAAATCCTCAGTCACTCTTCGAAAAGAGTTGGGCATTGGGTCCAAGTGAACCACATTAATCTGACCTAATAAATTGTCACAACACACAACCAAATCTAATTGCTTTGTATGGAACATTCTTAACATGTGTGGTAGGAGTTGTGGTATTTGCCACTCCGTGAAGGCCTTAATACAATGAACTCATATATGACTTTGACTTGTTGTCAAGGTCACAGACTTGTAATTGTTACCAAAACCTTTGACATTTTGCTACAAGTATCACCTGTTTTAGTTACAGACTATAATATCTAAAATACATGAATGCCCATAATTGACATTCTCATACATGACCTTGACCTGTATTTGTAAGGTCACAGACTACAAAATATCAAAGATGGAGGACACATAATCAGAAGATGACCTGAGGCAGTTATTTTTAACTGATTGCAAATATTCATTTATAATGAAAAGAAATGCATATCCATACTTCACAACTGTACATTGATAAAAAAAATGGAGACTTGTATTAGTGTTCTTTGCCTGACTTCATACCTTGTTACTGGCCTTGTGCTTATGGTTGGTATTGGTGTTAAAATTTAATATTCAATAATTATACATTGACATGAAGCTTCTTTTTATCATGGTAGCAATCCTGACCATATCAAGACGTCTAAATCTATCCCTTTGCCATCTAATTGGTCATACTAAGTCAATTAAGGACAAATCAGTTAAGGGTAGATTGTTGGGTGTAGTTTGAACATTCCAAATGAGCATGAGAGGAATGATCAAAGTACTTACAGGGGACAGAGATCATCTGTTGGTCAAGGAGCTTTTTTCATTGAAAGGACGATTAGGGTATCTAACTCATCAAAGGAAAAAAAATACAATGATCTGAAGTGAAGGCAGCCATTTGTGGGAAAGAGGATAAACTAGACAGAATGAGATATTAGTCTGGTTGATGTCTCAAGGCTGTGAATAATGGCTCGTGGTGGCAAGTGATACGTGGTGCCCAAGAATTGCTCCAAAGTCAGCAGGATGATGATAGAACTTTTGGGTGTCTTGTCATATACAAGATGGATTCTTCTTACACAGCACACAGGAAGAAATCTTCACTAATACCACAGTCACATTTGCACCTGCCAGGAACTAAAAATCTGTTGGCTTCACAGGGTCCCGGGTGCTGGGGAGTTTATCAGTGAATATTGATACACATAGTAACTGTTGTGCCAGATTAAATGAAACAGATGTCTTTAGGAGATCATAAAGACACCTTTATCATCTAACAGATGTCTGTAAGATATCCTAAAGATGTCTGGTAAATAAAACAGACGTCTAAGGATTATCTGACGACTGTCTGGGAACTTTTAAAAATTTCTTGCAGGACACTCACAAGAGCCTGCCGTGTACTTTAGGATGATTTTTGGAGAGAATACAGCGGGAAAACGCCGGCAAATTTTATGTTGCAGCTACAATGTCTTAAAGATGCCCAATTGTGGCCGATGATCTCCAATTGCCTTCACGGCAATCTGAACTGCCGGCTGATTTCGTAAAAATTACCCACCGGCCGGGCATCTTTACTGAAATTGGCGCAAATGTGACTGGGGGATAAATCATGAAGAGATCAGATTATGAAGGCACCAAATGAAGGCCTTTGAAAAGAGCAAGGGGCTGGATTATAGGAAGAAAAGGACAGAGGTACAGAGGCTTACCTATGTGCTGACCCCGTTTGGCCCAAACATAGCCAAACAATTGTCTTCTACCTACAAACTGGCCACAGATGATGAATATTCATATTGTCAAGAAAAATGTATATTCACAGTATTATTAGATTATCTTGTTTGAACAATGACTAATTGCAGTTCTTTTTTGACTTATGTTCACCTTTCATCATACTAAAACTAAACAATAACAATATCAACAATTGTTTGGCTATGTCTGGGCCAAACAGGGTTAGCACATACTATTAGATAAGCCTGTTTGGTACCTGTTTGTCTGATGATATGCATTATGGGAGAAGCCTATCTGCATATTTATTAATAACCTGTTGTTTTTTCATTTTACTTGTGAAGGATATAATAGCAGAAGGATAATGATAATACTTTTAATTCTAAATACATTATTTTCTTTTTGCAGATCGCACCAATGGTTGTGCTTCCTATTTCTTCCTCCCAATCTTTGAAACAAAGCTCATTATTTTATTTAATTCTTTGTTTCTTTTTCAAGTTAAGGTTATGGTAATTTATATGAGTACTGCCCAGCCTTCTCACAAATTAAGTGCCATTTGGTTAAGGACAAAATCATAAAAGAGATATTGGATGATCAATTAATGGTCCTATGACATGGCAGTGAATGCAAATGAGAGTGATAGAAATATTTACAATGGAATATTACATTTATATATTTCATATCGCACAATAGCCTTCCAGAGAAGAAAAGAAAACAAACACACAAATAGCCCCTAGATCAAAGATTTCATATGATCCGTTCAAACTTCTCATGTGTCAGAAATTTTCAGCAGAGAAACTTGTAAGTATACCATTATATGTCAAGTCATGATTCTTTTGAGGTTCCAGCATTTTAATTAAATTTGAAATATTGTGTAAAGTTGATTAAACAGATTGCACTTACATTTTCCCATGTAGGCTCCATTCATTGTAACCATAGAGTGGTCAGCAAGAGTTGTGATGGACATTCATTCTCACTTGTCAAAGACGGAGGTGATAGGAATGCTTGGCGGCAACTATAGCGATGGAAAGCTAATAGTAAGCACTGCACAGCCCTGTCTCAGTCTCAGCACCAGCATGCAGTGTGAGATGGATCCAGGTAGGTTCACATGCATGATCTATCCTCAGTCTCAGCACCAGCATGCAGTGTGAGATGGATCCAGGTTGGTTTATATGCGTGATCTATCCTCAGTCTCACCACCAGCATGCAGTGTGAGATGGATCCAGGTTGGTTTATATGCATGATCTATCCTCAGTCTCAGCACCAGCATGCAGTGTGAGATGGATCCAGGTAGGTTTATATGCGTGATCTATCCTCAGTCTCAGCACCAGCATGCAGTGTGAGATGGATTCTAGTAAGTTTATATGCGTGATCTATCCTCAGTCTCAGCACCAGCATGCAGTGTGAGATGGATCCAGGTTGGTTTATATGCGTGATCTATCCTCAGTCTCAGCACCAGCATGCAGTGTGAGATGGATCCAGGTTGGTTTATATGCATGATCTATCCTCAGTCTCAGCACCAGCATGCAGTGTGAGATGGATCCAGGTTGGTTTATATGCATGATCTATCCTCAGTCTCAGCACCAGCATGCAGTGTGAGATGGATCCAGGTAGGTTTATATGCGTGATCTATCCTCAGTCTCAGCACCAGCATGCAGTGTGAGATGGATTCTAGTAAGTTTATATGCGTGATCTATCCTCAGTCTCAGCACCAGCATGCAGTGTGAGATGGATCCAGGTTGGTTTATATGCGTGATCTATCCTCAGTCTCACCACCAGCATGCAGTGTGAGATGGATTCTAGTAGGTTTATATGCGTGATCTATCCTCAGTCTCAGCACCCGCATGCAGTGTGAGATGGATCCAGGTAGGTTTATATGCGTGATCTATCCTCAATCTCAGCACCAGCATGCAGTGTGAGATGGATTCTAGTTGGTTTATATGCGTGATCTATCCTCAGTCTCAGCACCAGCATGCAGTGTGAGATGGATTCTAGTTGGTTTATATGCGTGATCTACCGTATTTACTCGTGTATAAGACGACTCGTGTATAAGACGAACCCCCAAAATTGAGGTTATTTTGCTTGAAAAAAACCAATTTCCGAATATAAGACGAGTTGGTTTTTCTTGACATATCGGCTCTGCTACCATTCAAGCTTCAGCTGAAGCTTGGCGGTCATTTTAAAAGTGAAACTTAAATATGCTTACGATATAAGATCTTAGCGGTCTTATACACGAGTATATAAGGTAAAATGTAAATACGATGTTCGTATTTTCGAAATAACGGACATCAGACGTAGGGGATCGATTTTAATTGCGTTTTAAATGATAAATAAATGTATATACATAATATAATCACAAATTACGCTTTGCAGGTCGAGAACAGAACAAAACCATCCATTATTGCGCAATATATTGACAATCGTTTTCGCGCTAAAAACAAGAGCCTCTTCCCGTCACTTCTGCTTTTCAAAATTGCGACCACGTGTTGTTGAGTCGTGTCTTCCCTTGTTGACAGAAATGCCTTCACACGTGGATCGATTTTAATTGCGTTTTAAATGATAAATAAAGGTATTTACCCAATATTATTTCGAAACACTTTGTATTGCGTAATGCATGTTAAATAGATGGATGGTTTTGTTCTGTTCTCGACCTGCAAAGCGTATTTTGTGTTTATATTGGGTATATGCTTTTATTTATCATTTAAAACGCAATTCTCCTGCAAATCTGCAAAGTCAATGATCACATGACTTGTGAGTCACGTGGCCAATCGATCCGCTACATCACGGACATCGTATTTACGTTTTACTTCTATGTCTGTTAAAATTATTATTTAAATATATCGCACAATTCAATTCTGCCTTTGATGTGGTGTGAAAATTAGTAAATTTTCACTGATACCAATTATCAGCGTTCACAGTTTGTTTCCACTACTTTGAGTCGTGACTTCCCTTTTTGACAGAAATGCTTTCACGCGTGGATCGATTTTAATTGCGTTTTAAATGGATTGATGGTTTTGTTCTGTTCTTGAACAATTTGTGATAATATTGGGTAAATACCTTTATTTATCATTTAAAACGCAATCAAAAAGGGAAGACACGACTCAAAGCAGTGGAGACAATGACGAAACGCAAAACTGAACGCTGATAATTGGAATCAGTGAGAACAAAGTCAAAACAAAGCGTTTTGAAATAATAGACCAATAATATTGGGTAAATACCTTTATTTATCATTTAAAACGCAATTGAAATCAATCTGCTACGTCTGATATTCGTTATTTCGAAAATATGAACATCGTATTTACGTTTTACCGTATTTACGTTTTAACGTAAATACACGAGTATAAGACTGCTCTCGTGTATAAGACGACCCCCTAAACATTAACTAAGAGTTTTTGGAAAAAAACCTCGTCTTATACACGAGTAAATACGGTATCCTCAGTCTCAGCACCAGCATGCAGTGTGAGATGGATCCAGGTAGGTTTATATGCGTGATCTATCCTCAGTCTCACCACCAGCATGCAGTGAGAGATGGATCCAGGTAGGTTTATATGCATGATCTATCCTCAGTCTCAGCACCAGCATGCAGTGTGAGATGGATCCAGGTTGGTTTATATGCATGATCTATCCTCAGTCTCACCACCAGCATGCAGTGAGAGATGGATCCAGGTAGGTTTATATGCGTGATCTATCCTCAGTCTCAGCACCAGCATGCAGTGTGAGATGGATCCAGGTAGGTTTATATGCGTGATCTATCCTCAATCTCGGCACCAGCATGCAGTGTGAGATGGATTCAGGTTGGTTTATATGCATGATCTATCCTCAGTCTCAGCACCAGCATGCAGTGTGAGATGGATCCAGGTTGGTTTATATGCGTGATCTATCCTCAGTCTCAGCACCAGCATGCAGTGTGAGATGGATCCAGGTAGGTTTATATGCGTGATCTATCCTCAGTCTCAGCACCAGCATGCAGTGTGAGATGGATCCAGGTAGGTTTATATGCGTGATCTATCCTCAATCTCGGCACCAGCATGCAGTGTGAGATGGATTCAGGTTGGTTTATATGCATGATCTATCCTCAGTCTCAGCACCAGCATGCAGTGTGAGATGGATTCAGGTTGGTTTATATGCGTGATCTATCCTCAGTCTCAGCACCAGCATGCAGTGTGAGATGGATCCAGGTAGATTCAACTATAGGTATATATTCTTTATGCAATATAGTTGGTGCAATTGATGTTTGTGATGAACCAGTTGGTATTACAGTGTGATGGATTGACAAGTTACTATTCAGTGTCTCAACCTGCAAAGCCTGATCATTTATTTCTTGTGAAATAGCTCAATTGGTCTTACAACACACAACCACAGCTCATGCTGCTACTGCAATTTTTGACAAACTGTATGATTTATGATTTCAGTGTCACAGACACAGGCATTTGAATCCATCATAAAAAGTGGACAGAATGTGGTAGGCTGGTATCACTCACATCCAACTTTCCCACCAAATCCCTCAATCAGAGATCTGGAAAACCAATGCAAATACCAGGTAGTAACTCATTCTGCCAAATTTTAGATTTAAAGATTATTGCTCTGCACTCTTTTCTATTCCAACAATGTCACTTTTTTATAGGAGTGGTTTGCTCAAGGAGGGAGGCCATTTTTGGGCATGATCGTGAGTCCCTATGACAGACAACATCTGCACTTGCAATCTCAGCTAAAGTGTCTCATTGTCATTGATGAAGAAGCCCAGCAAGGTTGGAAAAAACATTTGTTACTTTTTAATGATCATCATCACAAGTTTATGCTTCGATGTGAAGCAAAGATCCATGGCTTGCTTAGATGCTGACTTTATTTCTTAAATTTTATATCAAATATTGAAATAGCTTAAAACAGATACAAATATTTTGAAAAACAAACATTTTCTTGCCTTTCAAATGCATAACATTACAACAATATTGTATCACAACCTGCTACCTGTGACCTCATGACGTTAGAAAGAAAATCCAGTGCAATGAGTTCATGACAGGTCATATATCGGAGTAATGTAAACAAGCTCACAATTTAATGATTGGAGGCCAATATGAATATATAACTACCCAAATATTGTATATTTTTTACTCTCAGCCCCTGATGTATTCAGGCTGGGGGTATAGAAGTACTCTTGGTGTATGCATGTGTGTGTATGTCTGTATGTATGTAGCGACCATCCTTGTCATCATGATAACTTGAGAACAATTGATGGCAGCTTCATGAAACTTTACACACATAAGCATCTGGTGAAAACATTGGACGAGTTCGATGGACGGTGACCTTCACCTAATTTTCAAGGTCACAGGGACAATTATGTGAAATCCCAAGAATCGTGATAGCCCAAGAACAAATGAGGGCAGCTTTATGAGATTTAACACACATAAGCTTCTGGTGAAGACCTCAAACTTCTTTTGATGGAGCATGACCTTCACCTACTTTTCAAGGTCACAGGGACATGTATGTGTAATCCTAAGCATCGCCACAACTCGAGAACAAATGATGCAGCTTTATGAGATTTGACACATAAGCATCTGATGAATTCCTCAGACTTCTTTTTGATGGAGCATGATCATCACCTAATTTTCAAGGTCACCGGGACAGTTATATCAAATCCCCTAATGCCCTTTAACTCGAAAACAAATAATGGCAGCTTCATGAGATTTGACACACATAAGCATCTGGTCAAGACCCCAGACGAGTTTGATGAATGGTGACCTTCACCTACTTTTCAAGGTCACAGGGACAACTATGTGAAATCCTAAGCATCACCATAACTT
Source organism: Amphiduros pacificus (assembly GCA_949316495.1). Classification (NCBI taxonomy): domain Eukaryota; kingdom Metazoa; phylum Annelida; class Polychaeta; order Phyllodocida; family Hesionidae; genus Amphiduros; species Amphiduros pacificus. Next base: position 20,047,391 of record OX439000.1, on the reverse strand, counting down.
GAGAAAAAATGATGCAGCTTTATGAGATTTGACACATAAGTGTCTTGTGAAGACCTCAGACCTTTGTATGGAACATGACCTTCACCTATTTTCAAGGTCACAGGGACAATTATGTGAAATCCACATCATTGCTATAACTCGAGAACAAATGATGGCAGCTTCATGAGACTTGGCACACATAAGCATCTGATGAATTCCTCAGACTTCTTTTTGATGGAGCATGACCTTCATCTAATTTTCAAGGTCACAGGGACAATTATATCAAATCCCCTAATGCCCTTTAACTAAAAAAAATGATGGCAGCTTCATGAGATTTGACACACATAAGCATCTGGTAAAGACCCCAGACGAGTTTGATGAATGGTGACCTTCACCTACTTTTCAAGGTCACAGGGACAATTATGTGAAATCCTAAGCATTGCCATAACTCGAGAACAAATGATGGCAGCTTTATGAGATTTGACACATAAGCATCTGGTGAAAACCTCAAGACCTTTGTATGGAACATGACCTTCACCTATTTTCAAGGCCAGAGGACTATTATGTGAAATCCACAACTCGAGAACAAATGATGACAGGTTCATGGCAATTGACACATAAGGATCTGGTGAAGACCCCAAATGAGTTTGATGGATGGTGACCTTCACCTACTTTTCAAGGTAAGAGGCCCATCATCTCAATAATTCTAGAGTGAATGATGACAGTCTCTTGAGACTTGACACATAAACTATCAAAGGAAGTAGATGTTCACTGAGGGCTGAGGTTGATGCATCTCTGATGCCTATGTTTTAATGTTTTAATGGAATTCAAAATTGAAAGTTAAATGATGATAAGATCATATTTACTCAACAAAATAAAACTTATGCAAATCATGATGAAGTTCAGTTTTGTGCCAACATGAGCTCTTTCACAATTCTGTAGGATGATCTCAGATTTGAAGATAATACTTACATTAGCAGATTGTCGATTTTAAGTTCTTGCTTGGATTGTTTTGCTTGAGTTTGTTTTAAAATGTAGGCCCAGCCTCCTCTGTTGACACAAGGCCACCTTGCATGATGTCTGATTCAATTTGATTTTTAACTTGACTTCCAATACCTCTTGATGATCACACTGTCCATCTGTCACCCCATCCAAAGGGTTATGGGCTGTGGTATAGTTGGTTTTGGGCACAAGTTTACAAGCACCAGTTGCTCTGTGGTTATCCAAAGGTCATGAGATAGATTGCCTGCCATGCTGGCATTGAATTCACTTAAGAATTTGTCATATGAGCTCAGGCCCGTACATGAAGGGTTAACTTTTTTCATTGAAAACTATGACTGGGAGGGTTCTCATGTCCAGGACCTGCAACATGACAAATTAGTGAGGCATCACTCTTTTAGCAACAACTTACAAGTTGGTATCATCATGACATTATTGAAACAATGTTGAAAGTAACTTAAAACCCAAGAGAACTTATTCCACCCATCCTTTCTTAGAAAACCACCAATTTTATATCTGAGAATGTATGTTGTTTCAGTTGTTCTATGTAGCTATGCAACTACTTTTTGTGACCAAATGGAATTGACTCCCCAAAAATGTGACATTTTCAGTGGATCTCAGATTTTCTTTAATAATTATTATTTCATCATTATGTCAGCACAAGCATATGTTCTTGCTCTGTTTCCACTCTGTCTGCTGCCATACTTTGTTTTCTTCCTCATTTATGTTATGGACTTGAGCACAATAATACATAGACCTGAGAAATAATATTGGCTGAACCCTTTGTGAACTTGGGTCATGGTGAACTTGATCTTTGTTTAAGGGGTTTGAACAAGATCAATAGTGGTGACCTTGAGGTATTTTCGAGGTTACAGGGGCCAATTTTCAAAATCAGCTCTTTATGATATTTTGTAAAACACTACAAATAGCATTATTTCCACAATATTAATCTTGCACACAAGTTGACACAAATATCTGAATGTAATGAAATATTTTTTTTATGTCACCAAACATTCAATATGTCACTCATGATAACAAGCTAAATAATACCTTTTACATGAAAAAAACAAATCACGAATTGCTGTATTACTTCCAAAACAATGAATATTTTAGTGTCCCAAACTTATCAGAAATCAACTGTTACGAATGTGCATTGTATGCTGTACCTTTTTGTCAATTTACAACTGATACAAAGGATACATTGCACAAACATGTTATATTTTGTCTATTTATTTATCTCGATTTTTTTCAAATTGTCTGGATATTCCATGATGCCTCAGAAAATATGTGTTTTGTTCCAGAATTTCTGGTTAAAACCCAAGTAGTGAAAGACTGTCTACATTTCTAATAATAACACAAATGTATGAAAGAATACCTTCATTTGACAATATCATATGCAGGAATAAACAAATAAATAGTTTGATAAATATTTCATTATGAGTATCTTAAAAGCCTGTGTAGTCTGCTCCATGGAATTACTAAAACGTAATTGCTTCTGAAGTGCGTACACTACAACATTTGATTAATATTTACCAAATACTATTCATCCTTGGACGAGGTGGCTCATAACAATTTAATTAGAGAAGGGTATAAATGACCCATAAATCATTTGAAAGGGATTAAATAGAAGAACTGGAATTTGATGAATAGGCCCTGAGCTGCTGCTTTCATTTGCGCCGATTTCAGTAAAGATGCCCGGCCGATGTGTATTTTTTACAAAATTGGCCAGTAGTTCAGATTGCCATGCAGGCACCGGGAGATCATCGGCCACAATTGGGCACCTTTAAGACGTCGGATGGGTCATCGGGAACTTTTAGCTGCAATATAAAAGTTGCCGGCGTTTCCTGATGTCTTGTCAGCAAATATCATCTTTAAGTGCATGGCAGGGTCCCGGCAGTGTCCCGCAGGCACATCGTCAGATTATTTTAGGGCTGCCGGTGGCATCTTGTGGTGAAAATAGGATTAAATATTTTTTTAAGCCTACCCAGACATCTTAAAGACATCCTGCAGACGTCTGTATCATGAAACAGACGTCTGTATCATTCTTACTTCTCGGTTGGCACCTGGTGCAAATGTGACTGAGGCATTAGCCGTAAGTCTATGGAGCATAATCGTATAATCAGTCCACGGCAGCCATGTCTTGGCCCAGTATTTCCTGTTAAAACACCATCAGATGGCAGGTCGATTGAAAAGTGATATGCATTTGCGGGAACAGCTGAAATCTTGTTTAGTTCATGTTTGCTTTGAGATTTTGTTGAGAATGGTTTGTTTTTACACAACCTATATCATGATTTGTCGAAAATTTTATTTTCTCTTGTTGCAAATGAGCGAGCTTGATTTTTTAAAAATCAACACTTGTTATTATTTTGTTTGCAGACAGCTCATGCTTAGTATTAAGGTGACTAGAAATTAATTTCCACTGATACTAAAAATAAAAATACCAATATGAATAATCCAACCATTATTTGCTACATGCATCAGAATCAACAAATAGTGCAATGACAATGTCTTTTTTAAAACTTTTACTGAGGCATGACAGGCCACTAAGGTGGGAAAGCCATGAAGTTCACTGATACCAGTACGTTTCATCCAAATGCAGTATCTGACCAAAAGTCTCCATCCATCATAATCACTGAGTTATATCTTTGTCTTTGATGTGATCACTGATTCATGACTGCAAATTCAAACACTGACAAGATACCTTGTGTCAAATGCCATTAAAGGTATCAATCTGTGGTATCAACAGTAACTAGATACCTTCACAATCAATACTGTAATAATCTGTGGCATCAACAATAATACTTATAATAGTATACATGGCTTAAGCCAGGTCCTCTTAGAACTCACTCTTTCTTTATAAATGAGGCATCTGAGCATCCATGAGATTATGAGTTGACATTTTACAAAACCTTTTTGTGACCAGTTTGAATTATATAATGATTTATTTTAACAAAACATAAAACTGTCATAAAGTAAGACTGATTGAATGTTGTATGTAAAAGCATTCTTTACACAGCAGTGTGTCCTCCCTCATGGAAAAATGATGTACAATGAATCTAATAACAATCTGGGAGGAAATGACAATATATGTGGTGTTATACAAGGTATACAGTAGATTATATTTGTTGTTACCTGTATTCAGGCCACTGGCATGGGGATGGGGCAGGGGTTTTGATATTTAACATGAATTACCATATTTACTCGTGCATAAGATGACTCGTGTATAAGACGACCCCCCAAAATTGTTGTTATTTTGCTTGAAAAGACCAATTTCCGAATATAAGACAAGTTGGTTTTTCTCGAGATATTGGCTCTGCTACCATTCAAGGTTGGCGGCCATTTTAACAGTGAAACATAGATATTCTTATATAACAAGATCTTATCCGTGTATAAGACCTTAATGGTCTTATACCCGAGTATTTACGGTAAAACATAAATACGATGTTCTTATTTTCGAAATAGCGGATATCGGACGTAGCGGATCGATTTTAATTGCGTTTTAAATGATAAATAAAGGTATTTACCCAATATTATCACAAATTATGCTTTGCAGGTCGAGAATTTCTCCACAAAGTAAAACGTAAACATGATGTACGTGACATCCTCAAAATAACAAACATTGGACGTAGCGGATCGATTTTAATTTTGTTTTAAATGATAAATAAAGGTATTTACTTAATATTATCACAATTACCCTTCTCAGGTCGAGATTAACAAAGTGTTTTCATTATTTATCATTTAAAACGCAATTGAAATCGATCCACGTGTGAAAGCATTTCTATCAACAGGGAAGACACGACTCAAAGCAGTGGAGACAATGACGAAACGCAAAACTGTGAACGCTGATAATTGAGATCAGTGAGAACAAAGTCAAAACAAAGCGTTTCAAAATAATAGAACTCGGATGTAGCAGAGTGATTTTAATTGTGTTTTAAATGATAAATAAAGGTATTTATCCAATATTATCACAAATTATGCTTCGCAGGTCGAGAATTTCTCAAGATCGCCATTTTGAAAGGTGGGAGAGGCTCTTGTTTTTGGCACGAAAAGATCGTTAACTCGCATTGAAATATCAATATTTTGCGCAATAATGGGTGGTTTTGTTCTGTTCTCGACCTGCAAAGCATAAGTTGTGATAATATTGGGTAAATACCTTTATTTATCATTTAAAATGCAATTAAAATTGATCCGCTACGTCCGATATCTGTTATTTCGAAAATATGAACAACGTATTTACGTTTTACAGTAAATACTCGAGTATAAGACTGTTAAATCGATCCGCTATGTCCGATAATCGTTATTTCGAAAATAAGAATGTTCGTAATGAAATCTCGTAGTGCCGTAATTTTTGGGCGTAAATCCTCGTCCACAGGTTGCTCTCGTGTATAAGACGACACCCCAAACATTAACTAAGGGTTTTTGAACCTCGTCTTATACACGAGTAAATACGGTAGATCAGAGGACAGAGTGCAATTGCACTTAATAGCCTGTAGCACAGAGGAAAAAAGCTACTTCATTAGGTCAGATATCAACCAGTGCATTGAGTATTAAGGAATCTAGCTTTAGTCATGTGTACTATTATTGTTGACACCACAGATTATTACACTCCCGATTATGATATTCATCACAAGGTATCTTTACCTATATTCATCGTCAAAATAGACTTGAAATCTGATCTTAGAAATACCATGCACTGTCCATGCAATTTAACTCACGACTCCTGTAGAACTCGACCTCTGGCAACTAACAATCAATTATGTACGCTTTCAGTCAACATAAGCTGTGAGTCCTGTCTGAAATAATTTCTTTGTTATTCCTTCATCTCTGCCTCATTTCGCCATTGTTTATGAGTTTGCGCAATCATGCACAGTCAGGTCAAAGTGGGTCAGTCTAATTATAGGAATGACAGCAACGATCAGAAGCTCCACAACGCAGTGGTACTTCAAGCATAATATCGGGTAAAAAACTGAGGAAAAGACACGACAGATAGCACCTGTTTCTCTATTTAGAAACATCAGTAGGAAAGATGATGACACTGAAATTAAGTACGCTAGTTAATCGCCGGAGGTCAAATTCGTTTAGTTGGGAAACTTCAATATGATGGCCAGTACGTGGTGTTTCTGGAAACACTGGATCAACACTGGTGATCAAATTTATATATATATTATATATATATTACATAAATTGTATCTTGGGAAATATCAATAATTTCAGGTGTGCCTTATGAGTTTGAGTTTGGCTGCAAATGTGGTGCATGGGACAGTGACCAGGTGCAGAGCCAAATTCATGGACTCCTACAACAGTACCAGTCCCATACAAATAGGGTCAACCTCACACTACCATTCAATGCTACGATGACCTGCCTTGATAAGGTACCTGTGTTTTTTTCTTTTCCATCCAATCCTATTAAGAGAATGATATTTTAAATATCTTTTTAGCATCCCAGGTTCCATCCCATTTAGTCATTATGCCCTCCTCCTCCGAGGGAGGGCATATAGTAATCACTTTTCCGTCCGTGTGTCCGTGAGTCTGTGTGTCCGTGTGTCCGTGCGTCCGTCACAATATTTGGAATGGCCAACACTCGAAAGTGGCTGGACCACAGGGATGATACTACATATGCCTACAACAATATAGTCCAAGTAAATATTTTCCATGAAAGTTTGGTGACCTAGGTCAAAGGTCAAGGTCGCAGTGACCATCGTGTCAACTTTGGCCGTGAGCGCTCTAACTTCTATAAAAATGTTTCAATTTTGACACAAGTTGGTGTACAGGTGTATTTTATGAGGGGCTAGGCTAAGTTCGATGATGGATAATACTGACCAAATTTTGAAGCCACAGCAGCCATTTTTCAAAATGGCCGACATGCTGATTTTGTTAATTCTTTGCAGAATACACATATATCAAACATTATTACTTATTATCAATTGGTATAAGCTGCAAAAATGTTAATTTATGTAATTGGGTCAGTGTGACCTACTTTTCAGGTGAAAATCGACATCCCCATTAGTATTTAGAGTGGCCCTCATTTCAATGCTGCAGGACATTGGGGTTTGATTCTACATAATGTTTGTAAAACTAAAGACCCCATAAAAAGATTCCATGGAATTTTTCCAACCAAGGTCAAAGGTCAAGGTCGCAGTGACCATCGGGTCAACTTTGGCCTTGAGCGCTCTATCTTGTGTAGAAATGTTTCAATTTTGACACAAGTTGGTGTACAGGTGTATTGTATGAGGGGCTAGGCTAAGTTCGATGATGGATAATACTGACCAAATTTTGAAGCCACAGCAGCCATTTTTCAAAATGGCCGACATGCCGATTTTGTTAATTCTTTGCAGAATACACATATATCAAACATTATTACTTATTATCAATTGGTATAAGCTGGAAAAATGTTAATTTATGTAATTGGGTCAATGTGACCTACTTTTCAGGTGAAAATCGACATCCCCATTAGTATTTAGAATGGCCCTCATTTCAATGCTCCAGAACATTGGGGTTTGATTCTACATAATGTTTGTATAACTTGAGACGCCCAAAAAAATTGCATAGAATTTTTCCAACCAAGGTCAAAGGTCAAGGTCGCAGTGACCATCGGGTCAACTTTGGCCGTGAGCGCTCTATCTTCTGTATAAATGTTTCAATTTTGACACAAGTTGGTGTACAGGTGTATCTTATGAGGGGCTAGGCTAAGTTCGATGATGGATAATACTGACCAAATTTTGAAGCCACAGCAGCCATTTTTCAAAATGGCCAACATGCCGATTTTGTTAATTCTTTGCAGAATACACATATATCAAACATTATTACTTATTATCAATTGGTATAAGCTGCAAAAATGTTAATTTATGTAATTGGGTCAGTGTGACCTACTTTTCAGGTAAAAATCGACATCTCCATTAGTATTTAGAGTGGCCCTCATTTCAATGCTCCAGAACATTGGGGTTTGATTCTACATAATGGATGCTGATTCTGTGAATTTGAGGTGCGGGGCAAACTGGCCACTAGGCGGCACTGGCCACAGGGGTATGCAGGAGGAGGGCATTGTTCTGCGTTCTCTGAGCGCATTTTAATTTATAATGACATTATGCAATAGCTATTTATGATCTGTTTCAATAAAGTATGTGGAATAAGAATATTGTGAAATTGTGTTTTATGACACTATCAGCAATAACCATATCTGGTTATCCGGCGTGAAAGTAGCACTGGCAGCAGTGGGAGTGAAACCCTCCACTACCTGTGCTCATGGGGCTGGTCTCATCACATATACAAAAAAAAGTTTTCCATAATATTATACTATTTGTGACATGAGACAGCATGTGACTCCACCTCACCATGCAGAGTAGTTCAATGTAAACTTGGGCTATTATTCAGAAAATTCTTGTTAGATTCCTCAAATTTCTAATAGTGTCGCTCATGATATCACTTGGTAAAACCTTGATAGGGTCCCAAAATCTTGCCTATTTCTGGATTTTACAAGTGAGAAAATTGAATTGGGATGATAAAGATACTTCCAGTACCTCAAAGAAAGCAATCTGTCTGTCCTGTGTCTGTGTGTTAGAGTGTGTGTTTGTTACCTCTTGTTTTGTACTGGATTACTCTATATATGAGTCATCTGAGCATCCATGAGGTTGAGTTGTAGTTGGCAACATAAAAGTAATTTGGGACATATTTATTTGAGTAACAAGTTTTAACCAAGTAGATGATTGATTTATTTTAGTGAATGATTTATTTTCATATTTTACAAAATCTTTTTGTGACCAGATTGAATTATTTAATTTACTTTGACAAAACATAAAAATGTCATAAAGTAAGATTGACTTGATGTCCACACATTGTGTGAATTTATCACCAGTTGATGATATCAATACCTCTCATGAGGTATTGATATCATGTATGGACATCCAATATTTTTGGAAATTCCAATCTACAGTCTCAAACATGTATATTTATTCTATGTTTATGTACCCTTGCATATCATGAAATGTTCCAGAAATGATGTTTCTGACTTCATGCAGCCACAGACAGCCATTGATGCTTTGATCCTTGGTTGCTGGTTACATAAGCTTATGTAACATCAATCAGGGAATATAAGGGAATGTTCCTTTGATATTTTTGGTTGCTAGATAATTGTGACTAAAGGCAGTGATCATATCATATCCTTATCACTTACACAGCACTCTAAAGTCTCTTTATTGTTGACACCACTGATTAATACAGTACCTTTTGTGACAAATGTCACAAGGTATCTAGTTTCCTTTGAGGAGTTAATGGAAGATGAGTGATTTTGGAGTAACCATAAAGATTCATCTTCTCTTTGAGGCATTTCTTAATGCATCATGAGATACAATCTCCAATAAACCATGCTGTAGTCATTAAGTGGAAGGTGATCCAAATTAGAGGGATATTTTTCAGACAAGGTATTTTCATAGGGGAATATTGAAATCAAATAGATTCTTCTATTTAGGTATCTATAAAATCTCACAAAAGATCACAGCCTTCATTATGTTGTGTTATGTGCAGACGTGATATGAGATGATACAGCATTCTACAACAACAATTGAGGCCTGGAGTGTTTAAAAAAATTAAAATATTTCTAATGCATTTTGAACAAAGAGAAACAACTGTGAGTACAGGGTGATGGTACCTGGGTGGTACTGAATTGTCTCCTTGATTTACAACTTAATATTTCTGATATAAAAGTCATTAATAAATTAATTTTGACAAAGAGGATTTGAGATGAGGATCTTTAAATTAAAGCTACATTTATGGTCTACTAGTAACACTACATCTGCACTATACCATATCCAAAATTCAGGATGGGACCTCTTGCCATTACAAAGTGACAGACAGACATTTATATTTATCCTTTCTTCTATCCTTATCATCTGTCTGTCCGTCTGTCTGTTCATCTGTGAACAATTAAACAAATCTTCTTCTCCAAAACTACCAGTCACTTGCAAGTTCAGGTCAGTTGTTTCTACTACGACATCCTCTTTCCTGTGGACCTCTGACCTTGTCTTTGCTATTCTTCATCATAATATTTACATAATTTTGGTACTTTTTTGGTACTGTTTTTAACTCTTTTTTTGGAGTGGCCTTATACTTTGGTACATGGTTCAATGTCACTTGCAAGTTCAGGTCTGTTGTTTCTGGTTGGAAATCAGTTGGGCTACCCATGGGTAGTCTGTTTTGACTGTTTTCAGTTCAGCCCTTTCCCATCCAAGCACAGGCATTGGTTGGGATTAAGGGGTAATCAACTAAACATACAGGAGCTACCATACCTTTACAAGATTTACTAACTTACTTTGTGTATCACACACAACCTTGTGTCCAAACACAAGGTTGTGTGTGATAATAGGCACAGTGTGGTCTTATTTTTTGTTGTCTTTGGGGAAAAACATGGTAGAACCCATAGGCAATAGTTTCAAGCAGGACCCACACAAAGGGTCTGCTGGAAAATAAACTAAAAAACAACAAAAAAAGACAACCACAAAAACTAAAGAAATGCTGGACAGTATCCCCTTACCTGACCAGGGTAGAATAACTAAGTTTGCAGGCTGAGTATGAGCCTTGTAAACAGGTGGAGTCTCCTCCAAGGAGGCAGTCTTGGTCTAGGATTAGGTCTAGGTCTACGTCATATTCTGATGAAGAGCCTCGCAGGAAGTCTCGGTCCAGATCTCCGTCTAAATATAGGCAGCAGAGGAGAGTTTGGCACAGACAACCTCCTTCCTCTTCTTCTTCTTCCTCTAGCAGAAACAGAGGCAGAAAAAGGAGGCAGTACTCCAGAAGACACCTTCACCACAGTGGGATGATGAGATGGAGGATTTTAACCCAAGGTCAGAGTCTGAATTTGTGAATGTCATTCAGAACATTCATAATATCATGGTGGATGACCTCCCCATGAGAGAGGCTGAGAAGCCAAAGGTCAAGACTTTGTCTGAATTAGATTCAGGTAAGGTACCAGGACATAAAAAGTCAGTAGTATTCCCTCACTCTACATTGATGTAGGCCACGGGCCGTGGCGCAGTTGGTTAGAGCGCCAGCTTATTAGCACCAGCTCTGCTGTGGTGATCCAAAGGTCGTGGGTTCGATCCCCGGCCATGCCGAGATTGAATTCATGATACAATTTCACACATGAGCTGAGGCCCGTGCCAAAGGGTTAACCCGTTGTCCTTGTAAATCTGTGACTGGGTGGGTTGTCATGTCAAGGACCTGCGACATGACAATTCAGTGAGGCAGCACTATATCTGCTACAAGTAGGTCTCATCACGAAATGACTGAAATAATGTTGAAAGTGATGTAAAACAACAAACAAACAAACAAACCACAAATGTCAGAAACAATGAAATCAATGAAGTTTTGCACTAAATAACCCCAATTTGGATAATATAAAGAGATTCTCAATTATTCCTTTTATAATCAAAAGTATATTTGTTTATATTTGTTATATATGCACTGGTGATGTAGGTAGCCAAAGATTATAGTCATAGGCCATTTTAGACGTACCTAACCTCCTACTGACCTTTTTTACTTAATTTTAAATCCAAATCCTTTTAGTTGGTATTGATCTCCAACACAAGTGATCATGCACTTGATCTACTGGATCTTAATTCTAGATATTATCAATAGCAACAAGGGCCACATACTTTATTATTTGGACAGCGGATCCTCTTTTTCAGGCCATTGGTCTGGGTCTATTACTCTAAATGAAGTTAGGTAGGTAGGGGTGAGTGAAGGACCATTCCTGGTGGGAAGTGCAATGGATTTAAATGACTTTTATATAAGTTGAGTGATTTATATGATTTGTGTATTGTGTGAAAGGTATGTCCTGGTGTTGAGTTGTATATCTCAACACAGCAACAGAGATACTCTCTGGTCTGTTCCTGTAAGCAGCTAAAACTTACTTCAGGGATTTCTTCCATAAGATTATTGAAAAGAATCTTGTAGCATACAAAAGAAAGAAACAAGAGCAAAGTAAACGAAAGAGTCCAGATGCTTCAAGCTAGAGGGTCCTTACATTTAAAAACATCGACATATGTCATGAAAATTTCCCAAAACACTGAAAAATACATGTAGAATATGTTATACTGGAGTGGAGGCACCAAACATGAAGGACCAGCACCTCCAGAAGTGCTAGCACCTGCACAAGATGTAAACAAGACTTAAGATAAAACAGTCAATCCCCATCCAACTGGAGATATCAACACCATTGTTGATATTGCTTCGGGACTGTGATCATCGTTAAGGCATTCTTGAGGATCCTTACTTTTTTACAGCCAAAGTGATTAGCCTCAGTCTAAGTGATTAGCCTCAGTCTAAGTGATTATCCTCAGTCTAAGTGATTAGCCTCGGTCTAAGTGATTAGCCTCAGTCTAAGTGATTAGCCTCGGTCTAAGTGATTAGCCTCAGTCTAAGTGATAAGCCTCGGTCTAAGACAGAGGTTACTGTTGCCAACCGGCATACCTTGATGTGCGGCCCCAGGCCTGAGAGCTCTATTGCATTTACCATCTCTCTCTGAGCCATCACACTCTTGCCATGCCTTGCCTAGCCTGACTCTATGTATATATTGTGTGCACCCAATAAAGACTACTATTGTACACTGTCATTGCTGAGTCTGCAGTTCTCCTTGATCCCCTGAGATAGGTATAGTAGGCAGCTAGATATTGGCCCGCAAATCACAGCCAGCGAGTTTCCCTATAGATCTATGAGGTTATCCTAGGTATACCAAACATAGCTAACAATGCACGTTGCTTATTACAGGGGCAGTATGCTCATGGAGTGAGCTATATGTCTGTATTTGGTTGGTTTAGCAAGTTTTGAGGCTGCCATTGTCAATATTTGACTATGTGACATACAATATGAGCTGGGCTTAAAATCAAAATGCACATACATACTTCCCTTTGAGGGTTGTAACGAGCAGTGGTGCTACAGCCCATGATACCAGTGGTATATACTTGTATATGCATGTACTAAGTTCCTAAGATTTAGGTCCTTTAATTTTGCATTATTGATTTAGTAGCAGATGGCTTCATTATGGATATTCATTGCAACCTCCTTGAATAACTTGTGATAACAACAGCGGCAAGCTCGCACCAAGCTATTGTCATGGATGCCATCCCAAGTCCTGGGAAATTCGTTACTTTTATTGCAAAATGTTAAGAATTGAGTAAAAGAGTCAATAATTGGACCTCCAATACAAATCCATTACACCAAATGTGATATAAAAAGTACACCAAATGTGGTTGTAAGTAATTGGTAGTTTGGAATCGGCCATCATAATTGAAAAGAAAAATGAACCAAAACAAAGACTATCCATCAATGTCATGTATCAAAGTTGCAACTGGTTATCTCGAAGGGGTTGATATTTATGACAAAACACAGACTTGAAAACAGCTTTTTCTCTTTCAGCCTGGTTTGGGCGGGGATGGGACATGGCTCAGACATGCATAAGGTCTTGGGTTCAAATCCCATTTGGGACAAGTTGGATATCTACTACTGAGTCAATGCATCATGACTTTTTATCAGGTCATGAAATATTTTATCCCATCTATATGATGATAGAAAAGAAAGATTCCCAGGTACTCTTCGAAAAGAGTAGGGCATTGAATGCTAGTGGCAGGCATCCACCTTACTTGATATAGGCTAAACAGTGCTGAAAAGGGTGATAATAGAATCAAAACAAATCTGTCAGAAATGATTTATATTAATTAGAGCATCGAATGAATAGTCCTTGTTATAGTCATCCCTATGGTTATTCATGAAGATAGTTTCGTGATTGCTGTGCCTTGTGTATATAATTTACTTAATAATCGTTTCAGATGATGTCATCTATAAGCAAATACATACCTGACAAGTCGGAGGAGCCTGAAGAACCAGGAAGATCACTGAGGAAATCTATTGAGGCTTTGTGCTTGGAGAAGTACACAATTACAAATTTGGACAATTTACCGTCTGCTCATAGTAATAGTCACATGGAAACAGACTTCTTAAATACTCAAAATCAATGAAATCAATATTAAAGTTTAAGTCTCAAAATCAGGGAATACTTTCATGCAAATAACATTTTCTACTATAAGTTTAGATGTTCAACATTTGAACAGGTGATTTTCTGTTATAAACCTTTCAATCACCAAACACCAGAATAGCACCAGATATACCTAGTGTACAATGATAAAAATGTGTTTGATGAGGAAATCAAATAGCATTCGAGCACCTCATTGCCTCATTGTGTTGATGTGCCGTAAAGCAATCAATCATTCAAGTGTAAAGCTCCTATAAACACAAATCGTTGACTCATTTATTAATAATTGCAAAGTAGCACATAGAACAAAAAACCTGAAAACCACAAGACTTTGTTATAAATTTCGAGATTAGAGCTAACATTAACCATTGACTCAAGAACCGCAAAGCATCATACTGAAATTAAAAATATATGTATCACCGGCAGTTTCAAAGTGAATTGGATTAAAGCTTGAAATCACAGAGGTCACAGGCAATTTTACAGAGATCGGGTGGTATGTTTAAATAATATGTTGCCACGAAACTTTGATACAAAGCAGCTATCTCACTGAATTCAACCAAAATATGCCCACCATGGTTATTGTACTGCCCAACATCAGCAACATGGATAGAAGTACTTGCTGTAATCTTGTGTCCACTGTGTGGTCACATGTGTACAAGCACATTTCCTCTTTTGTGATCTGTAGGGGTGTTAGGCCTGAACTAAAAGAGAAGCAATGCAAACAGGCCTCTGTATGCCAAATCACTCACTACCATGTCCCAATCCAAAAATGCCGCACTCTTAACAAATTGGACATGTGCCTCAGTCACATTTGCGTGGGTGCTGGACATTCCGACTCACGGCGTTCCGCCTCACGACCTGTCCGCCTCACTACCTGTTCGCCTCGCATTGCTTGTAATTGACCGAATAGGACTCTTTGGTTTTTTGGTGAATGATAATTGGTGAATGATAATTGATTTCAATAAATGTAATTACTATTTTAAACCTGTCTGGCTACTCCTCTCTTTATGCTTGATGGGTGAACATATCACCAAGCATACTGGAAAAAACTGGGCTTATCTAGCAAGCAAAACAGCAGCAGATTAAATTGCATTTAACAATTTCAAAGAAACAAAATATAGGAATTACATTTAGCAATATAAAACAAAACAAACATTACTATTAAAGTTGCTGTAACAGATAATATCATTTCCCGGGCAATTTTTTACATACCTCAAAATTGGTTGGACATGTTCCACACAACACATCCCCATTCTTGTTTGTGAGAATATATATGTTACAAGCATAGAAATCAAATGTTTATCTCAAGCCATGTGGTTTCATCAGGCTGCCATCTATAACGGTCAGTCAGGCCTGCTGCTGCTGACCGGGGTATACCCCACACAGCTGCTGAGGGTAGCTATTTTTAGCATGTGGAGTGCAAGAGTGTGACCCCGGTTAGGGGTAGGCATGATGGGAGGGCAACAAGGATCAATGTGACAGACCTCCTTCACCCATGTGTTTTTCCATGTTTATGTATGTTGTAATTCTGAAGGTAAACTCTGGTATCATTCTTGGCTTTATTTTTTTCTGCCTTGGTTTGATATAACTTCTTTCTTCCCATTTTAAAATGAAACACATGTGTATTGTTTACTTGGCCATGCAATCAAAACATCCTGTGACGCATGCCCTGTTAGCCCCAGCACCAGCAGGAGCCTGGCAGCTGAGGTGATGACATCACTAGGATTCCCCATGAGGAAATTTGAAATTTTGAACCCATGGGACTGATATTTTTTCCAGCTCTCCTATTGAATCTTTCTTCATAAACTTAATATTGACCCATCAAAACCAAAAAGTGATGTGGTTGATGTGTTTACACATGGATTACATTTCTAAATGGTTGGAAAATAACTTTTGTCAAATTTTACATCATATTATCTGTTACAGCAACTTTAATAAGTATAACATCCAAAAATATCATGAACTTTTTTAATAATAAAGCTCAAGGTATGGAAAGTAACCTGTGATAAATATGAAGAATCGCATTTCCAAATTATATGATAACCTTGTTTTGAAATAATGGGTGTTAACCTTGCAAATTTAAGGTTGCCTGTATATTTATAGGGTAGCAGGTGAAAAATGTAAACTTGTGATTTCAGTCTGGTTTGTAATGCAATTCACCTAATGGCCTTTGAGAGATCACATTACAGGGTTTTTTAGAAATGTTTTAATTACATGTTTTAGTAATTGATTGCTTCATTTAATTATAAACTTATTTTTTTTTACTATGGTTGCCTTTCACCCTCTAAAATTGACTTTTCCAAGCTTGAAACACAATTTCCCTTTTAATTCTACCCACTGAACAATTATTTTTTTCTTTAGATGTTAGAATCTCATTTTTTTTCTGTAAGGTTGGCTTTCTTGCTGTTTTATTCCCACCAAGTGGTCTCACCCATATTTTTTGTCCACTTTTCTCCATCTCTCTTTATAATTAATGATCTGTCCCTAATTTTTTTTTCTACATACATAAAAATCTGGACTTGTCCAGCAAGTAAAACAAAACTAAGCAGCAGATTAACTTCTTGTGGTAGTTAATGATATAGTTTAAGGCTTGATTATGTACTTTGTAAGTCATAAGTTTTTGGTCAATAAATACAATACAAATATAACATAAAACAAGCAATATATAAATATGTAAAGCAAATCAAATATATGTGATAACAATATGATTAACAGTTGTAATTAAAACACATGCTCAGCACAGTTCTTGGACAATGACAAGTCCAGTTGCCATGTGGCTAGTATTAATAGTAATTTAATATTGTTAAAATGTTCACTTGATACATTTAACAATAATAAAAAAGGAACCATCCATGTTACAATTACAGGTTATTTCTGGTAGTTTTACTCACCTATTTTCCTTTTCTAAATTAACTTGATGGACTTCAAGAAGAAAACATTGAAACAATTTGCTGCTAGTGAGTAGTACAGTACAGTAATAAATTGTAAAAAATTGTTACAATCCAATAGATATTACTGGTATTAGTAACCCATGATATTACTAGTATTAGTAAAAAAATTGTTACAATCCACTAGATATTACAAGTATAGTAACCCAATTCATCAATAATTTCAAAATTGACATATTGACACGTCAATCTGAAAATTAACAAAATCTGAAAATCAAACTGGAAATAAGTAACAAACTTCGTACATAAAATTTACATTTGAAATAACAAGATGACAATAGCGTTAACTATTTAATAGTCGAGCAGCCAGCCCCCATTTTTGGGGAGTTTCGTCTGACAAAAAGCAAACTGCATATTGACATGCTACCCTTGTAGTCCACAATTTATGAAACTGAGTTTCATTATTCCCAATTGTGGGGTCTTTCAAAAGATACAGCTGTTTCCATGGCAACCATTTACATTTTATTGGGATTCTAGAAAAAGATACATTTTCATCTCTAGCTTTACACTGAATATGTATTTATCAACAAAATCAAGTGTGGATGTAGAAGACATGTTTGCAAGTTTGAAAATGATGTAAAATTTATTTTCCTTTTCTAAATTAACTTGATGGACTTCAAGAAGAAAACATTGAAACAATTTGCTGCTAGTGAGTAGTACAGTACAGTAATAAATTGTAAAAAATTGTTACAATCCACTAGATATTACTGGTATTAGTAACCCATGATATTACTAGTATTAGTAAAAAATTGTTACAATCCACTAGATATTACAAGTATAGTAACCCAATTCATCAATAATTTCAAAATTGACATATTGACACGTCAATCTGAAAATTAACAAAATCTGAAAATCAAACTGGAAATAAGTAACAAACTTCACACATAAAAATTTACATTTGAAATAACAAGATGACAATAGCGTTAACTATTTAATAGTCGAGCAGCCAGCCCCCATTTTTGGGGAGTTTCGTCTGACAAAAAGCAAACCGCATATTGACATGCTACCCTTGTAGTCCACAATTTATGAAACTGAGTTTCATTATTCCCAATTGTGGGGTCTTTCAAAAGATACAGCTGTTTCCATGGCAACCATTTACATTTTATTGGGATTCTAGAAAAAGATACATTTTCATCACCAGTTGCTTGATACCAATGCCTCACTTGCGAGTCATAGTAAAGTCATAATTTACCAAAAGCTGTTGCCATGGTAACCAAAAGACTTTTCAACTGAAGGAAAAATCAACAATATTAAGTCATTTTTTGCTTTTTATGAATTTTAGATCTTAATAATAGACATTATGATTAACTTTTAGCCTCAAATAAATGTCCATGATACATTGCATTATTTCCAATGCTTTGACCGATATTTGACCTTGACATTTAAATATTTGACCTTGACCTTTAAAATTAGAAAAAATGCTAAACATGGCTATTTCCCGTGAAATATATGTTCAAGCAACCCTAAATAACACAAATAATAGTAAATTTTACTTGATTCAGCAACAAATAATTCATAATAAGTAAATTTGTAAAATAATAAGTAAATTTGTAAAATAGAAAAAAAAATCTTGACTTGTATGACCTTGCCAACACAAAGGATTTGCACCTTTTTGGAATAGTTTACTCTTTGATTGATACTTTTGGTGTGAATATGTCCTTACAAAACAAATCCCAAAATAATGAAGCTTCTTAAATTAAAGAATAAATCTTTGGATTTATCAAACACTTTGAATAATTCTATTTTTATTCAATGTTGCTATGGTAACAAAGGTCCCTAGCAACAATAACTATCAATATATTTACATGATCAAAATGATCAGTATTATGCCATAGTTTAATGACTGCATTTGCATGAATTAAGATTTATGAAACTGAATTTCATTTTTCCCAAATAATTGTTAGCTTTTTCCAAATATACAGCTGTTTCCATGGCAACAATATACATTTTTTGGGATTCTAGAATATGGTACATTTTCATTTCATGACTCTTTCCAAAAAAGTATATGTGAAGTAAAATAGAAAGAATTAACTGCCAAAACAAAGATGTTTATTTTTTATCAAGAAAGTTGGTGTGAAGGTGTACCAACGAATGTTAATTAAATAATTCTGCTTTAATTCTCTGTCATTAAGGTAACCAAGGTCCATAGCATCAAAAACTATAAATATATTTACATACCTGAAAGTTTCACATGTCAAAGTGATCAGTATTACATAAGATTTGCAACAGTAACTGACTTCTATTAAATAACTATAAATCATTTAGTTGAACAAACTATTTTTATGTTGCTCACAGATGTGAATTCTGGATTTACATATGAAAGTTAAATATGTAATTTCCTGATAAAAATTACAACATTTCTGGACACTCCTCTTCTGAATCTGATGAAATTTCGAATGATTGTGATTTGTAGGGGTTTAGACAAGTGTCTGACATACAACCACAAGTTTCAATACAGGGCAAACCCTTTTTACTACAACCGCAGTTGCGCTTACAAGCTCCTGCTGTGCATTTACAGAATACCAAATCAGGAATTGCTTGTGGGGCTGGTGGAAGTGTAGTCAGAACAGGGACCAACTGTTCATCTACAAATTCCCATCCATGATCCACAGGAGATGGAATGTCCGGAAATTGCTCTAATGAATTCCGCCATATTCTGGTTACATAATTGACTCTCTTTACTTTGAGTCTGAAACTATCCCTTGTTGGAGGCAACATGTCCCCATCAATGCTAGGATTTTGACAAACTATTTTATACCTGAGCTGATCTAGTGAGTGAGCTTTTATTAAAGAACTGTAAATCTTCATGACTATTTTCTCCAAAGTCTGGACATTGTTGTCATCAACTGTGACATACAAACCCAGTTTGCTCAGGCAATGTAGTGCCTCAGTGTCTTTTCTGCAAATCTGGAATGGAACAACTTTGCCTTTGTTGAAAAAAGCACTTGTTGCATCAGAACCTGTCAGAGCATGAAAGCCTGGCAATGCAAGGCATGTTTCAGGTCCAATATTGTGTGCTATTTCATGGAGAGGTACAAAATGAATATTGTCTTTGAAACCTCTCCTCATCCAAAGCTCGGGTATTTGTAATGTGTTGTAGTGATGAATACCAAGAACAGCCACATCTGTATCTTGAGACCATATGATAAGTCTTTGGATTTTTCTTGCAAGATCTTTTGCATGTAAATAAAGCCTAGTATCTGCTTCCACCTGAGTTGAGGTTAGATGTCGAAGAACTCTTACAGTTTCTGTGCAAATCCTTCTTGCTTCTCGTCTATCTTCAAATCCACCAGCAATGATGAGTTCACACCCTTTGGGTAGCATATCTTTGGCTAATTCCTTCAGATAATGTGATATCCAGAGGATGAAACCTTCTTTATTTTCAATTTCCATGTAGTATTCATCCATTTTCTTTGGAAGTGGTGTTTTGGGGCTATGTATTTTCACTTTTTCCACATATGCCGATTTTTTCTGTTTGATGTACATTGATGGATATGTGTCAAATACAATGTGTACAGTTTTTGACTGAACATATAAATGAAGAATTCGAGTCATTATGTTCTCACCAAGCTCACCAAATGTTTCCCCTGTTTCAACCTGGCTTCTGATGAATGACATAGCATCAACTAACCAACCACTTGTCAGATCAGACTCAGGCAGAACTGTGACCAGGTTGGAATGCCCCTCCAGAGCAGACATGAATTTACTCTTCTGAGTTTGTCTCAAGGTCCCATCAGGATGGGCAAGAGACAAAGGAACTCCTGATAGTTCATGTTTGAATACATCAGCCATATTTGCATCTCTAGTTTGGGAAGCAATACATAGCCTTGCAAAGAGCCCTTTGTCTGATTTTTGGATTTGGATTTCTTGTTTTTCTTTGGAATATACCTTCTTTCTCGATGTTATCAGTGGTAATAAAACCTTCTTCATTTTATCAAAGAATTGGACTTCTCCGCTATTCAGCCTCTGTCTTATGAATGTGATGAGTAAGGATAATCCCATTGGTTTGGCATGAAGGAGACCCGTTGCAGTATCTGTGGAACATACCTTTCCTGTTGCTATATTTACAAGAGCTGCTAGTGAGGATGCATAAGGATTTATAAACCTTTCCTCAAAGAGTTCTAGTATCTTTTGAACATCTGATTCATCCCTGGAGAGCCTAACATTGCCAACCTCCTTGTGTGCACAGGGTGAATCAGTATCATCTTCCATGCCAAACATACCAAGTGTAGCTGTCTTGATCAAACTTCGATGATGCACAGTTAAGAACCACCTGTACAAAAAAACATATTTCAATATGAAGTAAATATATTTCATGACAATTTTCTCCACAAATAGTTTTTATTGAAATTATATTTCTAACCTGTCATTTGCTTGCTGCTTTTGTGAAAACCCTATGATTCCTGCTGTTCGAGACTTGGCATCTTTGTTTATTGTTTGTTAAAGGGCTTGATCAGCTGATAACTGGAATACATTTCGAAATAACTGATAAAATAAATTGGCTATTTTATATTTCAATTACACTGATTATGAACTTGACTTTTAATATCTTACCATGCTAGCATTGTTTCCAGATCTCCTGATAACAAACTTCCCCTTCGTGAATTCCTTGTGCACTTCAGGTGCCGTTTCTGGAAGCATACGCATATCTGTAATATACACTGTTCCCCACTTTGAGTAGTTCTGCCTGTCAAGCACAAAGAATATAGGCAGCATATTTGTGAAGGCTTCAAGATGTAATTCCCAATGTAATTTCCAGTTCTCTCAGCTTTGAGGAAAGCCTGAAATATGCCCACCATCTCCAGATATAAGTCACACATCTCAGTGGTAGGAAAGCCTTTATGATTCTTCAGGAATTATTTTAAACCTCCTTCAATATCATTGGTTTGAGCAATAAGATTTTGCATTGCATCCTTTGTTGCACCCACATCTATGTTGGTATTGATGGCGTTGTGTAAATCGCTTGCTCCTTTGGTGATATTTTCTTTTACCTTTTTTGTTAAGGTACTTTTCTCAACAAAAGAAATCCAAGGAAGTCTGTGAAAAGCTTCAGCAAGAAGCCTGTGAGCATGTGATCCTCTGTTGAAAGACTTTCCAGCCATGATACTTTCTGTTGTGTTTCGACCATACAGTCCTGCTTCTATCAGCAATTCATCTAAGCCAAATCCACCAAAGAACTTTCCAATTGCAGCAAGAAAATTTGTCATGATATGGAATCCTCCTAGTCTGAGTATATAGTGTTTGAATTCCTCTGGTCTGTCCCACATGATTTCTCTGGCTTTGCAATAAATTCCTTCATCAACTGTAATCACTGGATGCCTCTGATTTAGACTAATCATCATCTCCCCAATCCTCTTCATCACAGTGTACACTGTGTTATACTCTGTAGGTGTGTGTGGTATCATAGGACAATATCCAATTCTTGTTATTGGTTGCCTATTGTCAGTTATTGTCTGAAAACCACTCCAAGCAGGTATTTTTTGATTGATTGGTTCATTGCAAACATCTAAAGTGAAGAGCTTTGTGGGTAGCATTCGGGCAATCATCCATGCTTGGTCCATGTTTAAGCTTTCAGTAAGCTCCCTACCAACATCTTGATACCAAGCCTCATCTAATTTTCCAACAAATAAATCAGGATGTGGTCTTGTGATGGGTCTAGTCTAGAAGTGATTTGAAGGGTGTAATTCCTTTCATTGTCCTTTCCCTTGCTTTATGCATGTCTTCAGAGGCAGAGTAATCTGGTTTGATGAGCTCATCACTATTCTGTGGATGTTGGCATATTATTAATGTTGTTGCATTAATAGCATCAAGGCCATCTAAGGAATTCAATTTCAGGTTCCAGTTATCAAACATAGCCTGACTAAATCCACCTCCAGGTAAAATGTTACTTGGTAACATGTTATTCCTGTTTGACTCTACTTTTGCATTTTCTGTGTCCATACGGTGCACATCATCATAACAAATACTGTGTCCAGCCCGTTTTAGAAATGTAACAATTTCTTTACTTCGGGTTGACTGATGTACAGTCATTGCAATGCCTTGATGTTTTGGAGTGAATATATGACCATTTGATGCACAAAAGATAATATCTTGCCCAACAGAAAGTATATAGCGATGAATCTTTTCATTATCAGATTTCTGTTTACATGGACAATTTCCCAACTCATTGGCAACACTTTCTTTCTCAAACAAACACCTCAGAAACATGCATAGGGCATCAGGTACTATGGCTTCAGCTGCCTCTGATGATATTGCATGTCCTCGATCAGCAATGGTGTCTAGCTCTCGCCTTAGTATCTTTGCACAATTATATAAATCTTTTGCTTCAGATACATCTTCTTTCTCGATGAAACTTTCTTCAAAGTCATCCAGATAACCACTATCATCAGCTTCATTTGCACTCAGGACATCTTCAAGCGTGAGATCACTGCTATACACAAGATGAGCCTTGTTTTGCTGAGGAAGCTTTTGATTGATTATATTGTCAGATCCATAATGCGTTTCCAGTTTCTCCATTAATCTTGTGCTATTGACCCATTCTGTGTTTTCTCCATGTATTTTGAGCTTATGCTTGTAAGTACTTACTAGTTCTGTCATTTTGAAGACATGTCCCTATCTGAAGTCCTGATCAATAGTTTCAACTAATTCATTAAAGGCCTTAGTGCAAATTGTTTCATTTTGCAACTTGTTTTTGGTTGAAATATATTTTGTGAAACAAGCTTTGTGATACTTCGCCTCATTTGAAACAAGGTGTTTTCCAGAAATCCATTTGTGGATGTTGCTCAAATCTCCTGTAAGATTGGCAATGTTCAGAACAGTATCCCCTGTACTTGGATTTGACAGTATGCTCATGTCCTTTTTGCCCTTATGTTTCTGCCTCTCACAGATGAAACATAGACTCCAGCTTATCATTTCAGATGACATGACGACCTAATATATGACTATATAAATTACACTATACCACACAATTAGGATTACGTTTCAAATGAATGGTAGCTAATGAGTTAATTATGTAATCTTAATATCAAATCATTTTCTAAATTTTTTGGATGCATTTTATTTTTCCCCCCATATACTGTACTTTGAATTTGTGTAGCACGAAACTGATTAAAAATATATTTGAAATAATGGTATGCAAATAAGCAGTAATATTTTGATTTTTGTATTTGTTTACAGGATATTTTATACTTTTAAAAACATTGTAATTTTCATTCTGTTGCCATGGCAACCATTTTGGTATAAAATTACGACAATATTTATAAACAAATAGGGTTTCTCTATTAATCAAATAAACAGAATCTTTAAAAAAAATATATCTAAATAACAAAAAGAAAACAAGGAGTGAATTTCTGTCACTTTTCTCAACACTTGCAAAGGATACTTATATAAAACTTTAGAGCTTGATATATAAAACTTTAGAGCTGGATCTTGAGGATAATGTTTTGTTATGCTATTTCTAGGTATCCTTGCAAAAAAGTCTTTTTTATTAAATATGTTGAAACTTGCATTCACTCACCTATTTTCACATCAATTCTTTGTCCAAAAAAAGCTGTCTGCTGGACGCCATTTTGTTAAGTCTGTCTTATTAATACACCTATCAACCAACTGCTCATTGTTATTGTGTATATTAACTATTTCATATGAAGCCTTGAAATATGTGCAAATTATACATTTGGGTCTGACTGTCTTCACTATTTTAGGAACCATAGTTATGATTAATATTACATTACAACATGTAGTATATATCATATATTATTTTGGGTAAATGTGTTGTTATTGATTTTACTAGATATACCAAATAATTAGCATAATGGAGGTATCCATGGTAACATGAGGTGTAACAGTTTTTATATAAAGCCTTGAAATATGTTCAAAATATAAATTTTGGTCTGACTGTCTTCACTATTTTAGGAACCATAGTGATAATTACTATTACATTACAACATTTAGTATATATCATATATTATTATGGGTAATTGTATTGATATTGATTTTACTATATTTAATATATAATCAGCATAATGGAGGTATCCATGGTAACATGATGTGTAACAGTGTAAAGTGATATCAGCATGATCAACAAACCTGAAATAATAGTGTTAATAATGTTAATAATTAAGATCTAAAATTCATAATAGGCAAAAAATGTGAAAAAGGTGAAAATTCCTTGTTTCAGGCAAGGTCATCAAGGTCAAGATGGTTTTTTTCCATTCGACTTAACAAATTTATTTATTGCGAATTATGTTTTGCTGAATCAAGCTATATTTAATGGAAAATAGTCATAAAACAAGCTATTCCTCATAGAAAATAATCTTAACTGGCATTTTTTTTTAATTTCAAAGGTCAAGGTCATATATTTAGAATGTCAAGGTCAAATATAGTTTAAAGCATTGGAAATATTGCTAAGTATCTTGGACATTAATTTGAGGCTAGTGGTGAATGATAATGTCCATAATTAAGATCTAAAATATAAAAGGTGAAAAAGGTGAAAATTCTTTGTTTTAGCAAGGTCATCCAGGTCAAGATGGTTTTTTTCCATTCGACTTAACAAATTTATTTATTGCGAATTATGTTTTGCTGAACCAAGCTATATTTAATGGAAAATAGTCATAAAACTATTCCTCATAGAAAATAATCTTAACTGGCATTTTTTTTTAATTTCAAAGGTCAAGGTCATACATTTAGATGTCAAGGTCAAATGTAGTTTAAAGCATTGGAAATATTGCTAGGTATCATGGACATTAATTTGAGGGTAGTGGTGAATCAAAATGTCGATAATTAAGATCTAAAATTCATGAAAGGCAAAAAATGTGAAAAAGGTGAAAATTCTTTGTTTTGGCAAGGTCATCCAGGTCAAGATGATTCTGTCTCTATTCTACTGCATAAATATATTTATTGTGAATTTTGTTTTGCTGAATCAAGCTATATTTCATTGAAAATAGTCATAAAACATGCTATATTGCTAGAAAATAGTCAAAACTGGCATTTTTTTCTAATTTCAAAGGTCAAGGTCATATATTTAGATGTCAAGGTCAAATATAGGATAAAGCATTGGAAATATTGCTAGGTATCATAGACATTTATATGAGGCTAATGGTGATTAATAATGTTAATAATTAAGATCTAAAATTCATAATAGGCAACAAATGTGAAAAAGGTGAAAATTCCTTGTTTCAGGAAAGGTCATCAAGGTCAAGATGGTTTTTTTCCATTTGACTTAACAAATTTATTTATTGCGAATTATGTTTTGCTGAATCAAGCTATATTTAATGGAAAATAGTCATAAAACAAGCTATTCCTCATAGAAAATAATCTTAACTGGCATTTTTTTTTAATTTCAAAGGTCAAGGTCATATATTTAGAATGTCAAGGTCAAATATAGTTTAAAGCATTGGAAATATTGCTAAGTATCTTGGACATTAATTTGAGGCTAGTGGTGAATGATAATGTCCATAATTAAGATCTAAAATATAAAAGGCAAAAAATGTGAAAAAGGTGAAAATTCTTTGTTTTAGCAAGGTCATCCAGGTCAAGATGGTTTTTTCCATTCGACTTAACAAATTTATTTATTGCAAATTATGTTTTGCTGAACCAAGCTATATTTAATGGAAAATAGTCATAAAACTATTCCTCATAGAAAATAATCTTAACTGGCATTTTTTTTTAATTTCAAAGGTCAAGGTCATACATTTAGATGTCAAGGTCAAATGTAGTTTAAAGCATTGGAAATATTGCTAGGTATCATGGACATTAATTTGAGGGTAGTGGTGAATCAAAATGTCGATAATTAAGATCTAAAATTCATGAAAGGCAAAAAATGTGAAAAAGGTGAAAATTCTTTGTTTTGGCAAGGTCATCCAGGTCAAGATGATTCTGTCTCTATTCTACTGCATAAATATATTTATTGTGAATTTTGTTTTGCTGAATCAAGCTATATTTCATTGAAAATAGTCATAAAACATGCTATATTGCTAGAAAATAGTCAAAACTGGCATTTTTTTCTAATTTCAAAGGTCAAGGTCATATATTTAGATGTCAAGGTCAAATATAGGATAAAGCATTGGAAATATTGCTAGGTATCATAGACATTTATATGAGGCTAATGGTGATTAATAATGTTAATAATTAAGATCTAAAATTCATAATAGGCAACAAATGTGAAAAAGGTGAAAATTCCTTGTTTCAGGAAAGGTCATCAAGGTCAAGATGGTTTTTTTCCATTTGACTTAACAAATTTATTTATTGCGAATTATGTTTTGCTGAATCAAGCTATATTTAATGGAAAATAGTCATAAAACAAGCTATTCCTCGTAGAAAATAATCTTAACTGGCATTTTTTTTTAATTTCAAAGGTCAAGGTCATATATTTAGAATGTCAAGGTCAAATATAGTTTAAAGCATTGGAAATATTGCTAAGTATCTTGGACATTAATTTGAGGCTAGTGGTGAATGATAATGTCCATAATTAAGATCTAAAATATAAAAGGCAAAAAATATGAAAAAGGTGAAAATTCTTTGTTTTAGCAAGGTCATCCAGGTCAAGATGGTTTTTTTCCATTCGACTTAACAAATTTATTTATTGCGAATTATGTTTTGCTGAACCAAGCTATATTTAATGGAAAATAGTCATAAAACTATTCCTCATAGAAAATAATCTTAACTGGCATTTTTTTTTAATTTCAAAGGTCAAGGTCATACATTTAGATGTCAAGGTCAAATGTAGTTTAAAGCATTGGAAATATTGCTAGGTATCATGGACATTAATTTGAGGGTAGTGGTGAATCAAAATGTCGATAATTAAGATCTAAAATTCATGAAAGGCAAAAAATGTGAAAAAGGTGAAAATTCTTTGTTTTGGCAAGGTCATCCAGGTCAAGATGATTCTGTCTCTATTCTACTGCATAAATATATTTATTGTGAATTTTGTTTTGCTGAATCAAGCTATATTTCATTGAAAATAGTCATAAAACATGCTATATTGCTAGAAAATAGTCAAAACTGGCATTTTTTTCTAATTTCAAAGGTCAAGGTCATATATTTAGATGTCAAGGTCAAATATAGGATAAAGCATTGGAAATATTGCTAGGTATCATAGACATTTATATGAGGCTAATGGTGATTAATAATGTTAATAATTAAGATCTAAAATTCATAATAGGCAACAAATGTGAAAAATGTGAAAATTCCTTGTTTCAGGAAAGGTCATCAAGGTCAAGATGGTTTTTTCCATTTGACTTAACAAATTTATTTATTGCAAATTATGTTTTGCTGAACCAAGCTATATTTAATGGAAAATAGTCATAAAACTATTCCTCATAGAAAATAATCTTAACTGGCATTTTTTTTTAATTTCAAAGGTCAAGGTCATACATTTAGATGTCAAGGTCAAATGTAGTTTAAAGCATTGGAAATATTGCTAGGTATCATGGACATTAATTTGAGGGTAGTGGTGAATCAAAATGTCGATAATTAAGATCTAAAATTCATGAAAGGCAAAAAATGTGAAAAAGGTGAAAATTCTTTGTTTTGGCAAGGTCATCCAGGTCAAGATGATTCTGTCTCTATTCTACTGCATAAATATATTTATTGTGAATTTTGTTTTGCTGAATCAAGCTATATTTCATTGAAAATAGTCATAAAACATGCTATATTGCTAGAAAATAGTCAAAACTGGCATTTTTTTCTAATTTCAAAGGTCAAGGTCATATATTTAGATGTCAAGGTCAAATATAGGATAAAGCATTGGAAATATTGCTAGGTATCATAGACATTTATATGAGGCTAATGGTGATTAATAATGTTAATAATTAAGATCTAAAATTCATAATAGGCAACAAATGTGAAAAAGGTGAAAATTCCTTGTTTCAGGAAAGGTCATCAAGGTCAAGATGGTTTTTTTCCATTTGACTTAACAAATTTATTTATTGCGAATTATGTTTTGCTGAATCAAGCTATATTTAATGGAAAATAGTCATAAAACAAGCTATTCCTCGTAGAAAATAATCTTAACTGGCATTTTTTTTTAATTTCAAAGGTCAAGGTCATATATTTAGAATGTCAAGGTCAAATATAGTTTAAAGCATTGGAAATATTGCTAAGTATCTTGGACATTAATTTGAGGCTAGTGGTGAATGATAATGTCCATAATTAAGATCTAAAATATAAAAGGCAAAAAATATGAAAAAGGTGAAAATTCTTTGTTTTAGCAAGGTCATCCAGGTCAAGATGGTTTTTTTCCATTCGACTTAACAAATTTATTTATTGCGAATTATGTTTTGCTGAACCAAGCTATATTTAATGGAAAATAGTCATAAAACTATTCCTCATAGAAAATAATCTTAACTGGCATTTTTTTTTAATTTCAAAGGTCAAGGTCATACATTTAGATGTCAAGGTCAAATGTAGTTTAAAGCATTGGAAATATTGCTAGGTATCATGGACATTAATTTGAGGGTAGTGGTGAATCAAAATGTCGATAATTAAGATCTAAAATTCATGAAAGGCAAAAAATGTGAAAAAGGTGAAAATTCTTTGTTTTGGCAAGGTCATCCAGGTCAAGATGATTCTGTCTCTATTCTACTGCATAAATATATTTATTGTGAATTTTGTTTTGCTGAATCAAGCTATATTTCATTGAAAATAGTCATAAAACATGCTATATTGCTAGAAAATAGTCAAAACTGGCATTTTTTTCTAATTTCAAAGGTCAAGGTCATATATTTAGATGTCAAGGTCAAATATAGGATAAAGCATTGGAAATATTGCTAGGTATCATAGACATTTATATGAGGCTAATGGTGATTAATAATGTTAATAATTAAAATCTAAAATTCATAATAGGCAACAAATGTGAAAAAGGTGAAAATTCCTTGTTTCAGGAAAGGTCATCAAGGTCAAGATGGTTTTTTCCATTTGACTTAACAAATTTATTTATTGCGAATTATGTTTTGCTGAATCAAGCTATATTTAATGGAAAATAGTCATAAAACAAGCTATTCCTCATAGAAAATAATCTTAACTGGCATTTTTTTTTAATTTCAAAGGTCAAGGTCATATATTTAGAATGTCAAGGTCAAATATAGTTTAAAGCATTGGAAATATTGCTAAGTATCTTGGACATTAATTTGAGGCTAGTGGTGAATGATAATGTCCATAATTAAGATCTAAAATATAAAAGGCAAAAAATGTGAAAAAGGTGAAAATTCTTTGTTTTAGCAAGGTCATCCAGGTCAAGATGGTTTTTTTCCATTCGACTTAACAAATTTATTTATTGCGAATTATGTTTTGCTGAACCAAGCTATATTTAATGGAAAATAGTCATAAAACTATTCCTCATAGAAAATAATCTTAACTGGCATTTTTTTTTAATTTCAAAGGTCAAGGTCATACATTTAGATGTCAAGGTCAAATGTAGTTTAAAGCATTGGAAATATTGCTAGGTATCATGGACATTAATTTGAGGGTAGTGGTGAATCAAAATGTCGATAATTAAGATCTAAAATTCATGAAAGGCAAAAAATGTGAAAAAGGTGAAAATTCTTTGTTTTGGCAAGGTCATCCAGGTCAAGATGATTCTGTCTCTATTCTACTGCATAAATATATTTATTGTGAATTTTGTTTTGCTGAATCAAGCTATATTTCATTGAAAATAGTCATAAAACATGCTATATTGCTAGAAAATAGTCAAAACTGGCATTTTTTTCTAATTTCAAAGGTCAAGGTCATATATTTAGATGTCAAGGTCAAATATAGGATAAAGCATTGGAAATATTGCTAGGTATCATAGACATTTATATGAGGCTAATGGTGATTAATAATGTTAATAATTAAGATCTAAAATTCATAATAGGCAACAAATGTGAAAAAGGTGAAAATTCCTTGTTTCAGGAAAGGTCATCAAGGTCAAGATGGTTTTTTCCATTTGACTTAACAAATTTATTTATTGCGAATTATGTTTTGCTGAATCAAGCTATATTTAATGGAAAATAGTCATAAAACAAGCTATTCCTCATAGAAAATAATCTTAACTGGCATTTTTTTTTAATTTCAAAGGTCAAGGTCATATATTTAGAATGTCAAGGTCAAATATAGTTTAAAGCATTGGAAATATTGCTAAGTATCTTGGACATTAATTTGAGGCTAGTGGTGAATGATAATGTCCATAATTAAGATCTAAAATATAAAAGGCAAAAAATGTGAAAAAGGTGAAAATTCTTTGTTTTAGCAAGGTCATCCAGGTCAAGATGGTTTTTTCCATTCGACTTAACAAATTTATTTATTGCAAATTATGTTTTGCTGAACCAAGCTATATTTAATGGAAAATAGTCATAAAACTATTCCTCATAGAAAATAATCTTAACTGGCATTTTTTTTTAATTTCAAAGGTCAAGGTCATACATTTAGATGTCAAGGTCAAATGTAGTTTAAAGCATTGGAAATATTGCTAGGTATCATGGACATTAATTTGAGGGTAGTGGTGAATCAAAATGTCGATAATTAAGATCTAAAATTCATGAAAGGCAAAAAATGTGAAAAAGGTGAAAATTCTTTGTTTTGGCAAGGTCATCCAGGTCAAGATGATTCTGTCTCTATTCTACTGCATAAATATATTTATTGTGAATTTTGTTTTGCTGAATCAAGCTATATTTCATTGAAAATAGTCATAAAACATGCTATATTGCTAGAAAATAGTCAAAACTGGCATTTTTTTCTAATTTCAAAGGTCAAGGTCATATATTTAGATGTCAAGGTCAAATATAGGATAAAGCATTGGAAATATTGCTAGGTATCATAGACATTTATATGAGGCTAATGGTGATTAATAATGTTAATAATTAAGATCTAAAATTCATAATAGGCAACAAATGTGAAAAAGGTGAAAATTCCTTGTTTCAGGAAAGGTCATCAAGGTCAAGATGGTTTTTTCCATTTGACTTAACAAATTTATTTATTGCGAATTATGTTTTGCTGAATCAAGCTATATTTAATGGAAAATAGTCATAAAACAAGCTATTCCTCATAGAAAATAATCTTAACTGGCATTTTTTTTTAATTTCAAAGGTCAAGGTCATATATTTAGAATGTCAAGGTCAAATATAGTTTAAAGCATTGGAAATATTGCTAAGTATCTTGGACATTAATTTGAGGCTAGTGGTGAATGATAATGTCCATAATTAAGATCTAAAATATAAAAGGCAAAAAATGTGAAAAAGGTGAAAATTCTTTGTTTTAGCAAGGTCATCCAGGTCAAGATGGTTTTTTTCCATTCGACTTAACAAATTTATTTATTGCGAATTATGTTTTGCTGAACCAAGCTATATTTAATGGAAAATAGTCATAAAACTATTCCTCATAGAAAATAATCTTAACTGGCATTTTTTTTCAATTTCAAAGGTCAAGGTCATACATTTAGATGTCAAGGTCAAATGTAGTTTAAAGCATTGGAAATATTGCTAGGTATCATGGACATTAATTTGAGGGTAGTGGTGAATCAAAATGTCGATAATTAAGATCTAAAATTCATGAAAGGCAAAAAATGTGAAAAAGGTGAAAATTCTTTGTTTTGGCAAGGTCATCCAGGTCAAGATGATTCTGTCTCTATTCTACTGCATAAATATATTTATTGTGAATTTTGTTTTGCTGAATCAAGCTATATTTCATTGAAAATAGTCATAAAACATGCTATATTGCTAGAAAATAGTCAAAACTGGCATTTTTTTCTAATTTCAAAGGTCAAGGTCATATATTTAGATGTCAAGGTCAAATATAGGATAAAGCATTGGAAATATTGCTAGGTATCATAGACATTTATATGAGGCTAATGGTGATTAATAATGTTAATAATTAAGATCTAAAATTCATAATAGGCAACAAATGTGAAAAAGGTGAAAATTCCTTGTTTCAGGAAAGGTCATCAAGGTCAAGATGGTTTTTTCCATTTGACTTAACAAATTTATTTATTGCGAATTATGTTTTGCTGAATCAAGCTATATTTAATGGAAAATAGTCATAAAACAAGCTATTCCTCATAGAAAATAATCTTAACTGGCATTTTTTTTTAATTTCAAAGGTCAAGGTCATATATTTAGAATGTCAAGGTCAAATATAGTTTAAAGCATTGGAAATATTGCTAAGTATCTTGGACATTAATTTGAGGCTAGTGGTGAATGATAATGTCCATAATTAAGATCTAAAATATAAAAGGCAAAAAATGTGAAAAAGGTGAAAATTCTTTGTTTTAGCAAGGTCATCCAGGTCAAGATGGTTTTTTTCCATTCGACTTAACAAATTTATTTATTGCGAATTATGTTTTGCTGAACCAAGCTATATTTAATGGAAAATAGTCATAAAATTATTCCTCATAGAAAATAATCTTAACTGGCATTTTTTTTTAATTTCAAAGGTCAAGGTCATACATTTAGATGTCAAGGTCAAATGTAGTTTAAAGCATTGGAAATATTGCTAGGTATCATGGACATTAATTTGAGGGTAGTGGTGAATCAAAATGTCGATAATTAAGATCTAAAATTCATGAAAGGCAAAAAATGTGAAAAAGGTGAAAATTCTTTGTTTTGGCAAGGTCATCCAGGTCAAGATGATTCTGTCTCTATTCTACTGCATAAATATATTTATTGTGAATTTTGTTTTGCTGAATCAAGCTATATTTCATTGAAAATAGTCATAAAACATGCTATATTGCTAGAAAATAGTCAAAACTGGCATTTTTTTCTAATTTCAAAGGTCAAGGTCATATATTTAGATGTCAAGGTCAAATATAGGATAAAGCATTGGAAATAATGCTAGGTATCATAGACATTTATATGAGGCTAATGGTGATTAATAATGTTAATAATTAAGATCTAAAATTCATAATAGGCAACAAATGTGAAAAAGGTGAAAATTCCTTGTTTCAGGAAAGGTCATCAAGGTCAAGATGGTTTTTTTCCATTTGACTTAACAAATTTATTTATTGCGAATTATGTTTTGCTGAATCAAGCTATATTTAATGGAAAATAGTCATAAAACAAGCTATTCCTCGTAGAAAATAATCTTAACTGGCATTTTTTTTTAATTTCAAAGGTCAAGGTCATATATTTAGAATGTCAAGGTCAAATATAGTTTAAAGCATTGGAAATATTGCTAAGTATCTTGGACATTAATTTGAGGCTAGTGGTGAATGATAATGTCCATAATTAAGATCTA
This sequence comes from Amphiduros pacificus, assembly GCA_949316495.1. NCBI lineage: Eukaryota > Metazoa > Annelida > Polychaeta > Phyllodocida > Hesionidae > Amphiduros > Amphiduros pacificus. The sequence continues at coordinate 20,013,242 of OX439000.1, read as the reverse complement.
AAATATAAAAGGCAAAAAATGTGAAAAAGGTGAAAATTCTTTGTTTTAGCAAGGTCATCCAGGTCAAGATGGTTTTTTTCCATTCGACTTAACAAATTTATTTATTGCGAATTATGTTTTGCTGAACCAAGCTATATTTAATGGAAAATAGTCATAAAACTATTCCTCATAGAAAATAATCTTAACTGGCATTTTTTTTTAATTTCAAAGGTCAAGGTCATACATTTAGATGTCAAGGTCAAATGTAGTTTAAAGCATTGGAAATATTGCTAGGTATCATGGACATTAATTTGAGGGTAGTGGTGAATCAAAATGTCGATAATTAAGATCTAAAATTCATGAAAGGCAAAAAATGTGAAAAAGGTGAAAATTCTTTGTTTTGGCAAGGTCATCCAGGTCAAGATGATTCTGTCTCTATTCTACTGCATAAATATATTTATTGTGAATTTTGTTTTGCTGAATCAAGCTATATTTCATTGAAAATAGTCATAAAACATGCTATATTGCTAGAAAATAGTCAAAACTGGCATTTTTTTCTAATTTCAAAGGTCAAGGTCATATATTTAGATGTCAAGGTCAAATATAGGATAAAGCATTGGAAATATTGCTAAGTATCTTGGACATTAATTTGAGGCTAGTGGTGAATGATAATGTCCATAATTAAGATCTAAAATATAAAAGGCAAAAAATGTGAAAAAGGTGAAAATTCTTTGTTTTAGCAAGGTCATCCAGGTCAAGATGGTTTTTTTCCATTCGACTTAACAAATTTATTTATTGCGAATTATGTTTTGCTGAACCAAGCTATATTTAATGGAAAATAGTCATAAAACTATTCCTCATAGAAAATAATCTTAACTGGCATTTTTTTTAAATTTCAAAGGTCAAGGTCATACATTTAGATGTCAAGGTCAAATGTAGTTTAAAGCATTGGAAATATTGCTAGGTATCATGGACATTAATTTGAGGGTAGTGGTGAATCAAAATGTCGATAATTAAGATCTAAAATTCATGAAAGGCAAAAAATGTGAAAAAGGTGAAAATTCTTTGTTTTGGCAAGGTCATCCAGGTCAAGATGATTCTGTCTCTATTCTACTGCATAAATATATTTATTGTGAATTTTGTTTTGCTGAATCAAGCTATATTTCATTGAAAATAGTCATAAAACATGCTATATTGCTAGAAAATAGTCAAAACTGGCATTTTTTTCTAATTTCAAAGGTCAAGGTCATATATTTAGATGTCAAGGTCAAATATAGGATAAAGCATTGGAAATAATGCTAGGTATCATAGACATTTATATGAGGCTAATGGTGATTAATAATGTTAATAATTAAGATCTAAAATTCATAATAGGCAACAAATGTGAAAAAGGTGAAAATTCCTTGTTTCAGGAAAGGTCATCAAGGTCAAGATGGTTTTTTCCATTTGACTTAACAAATTTATTTATTGCGAATTATGTTTTGCTGAATCAAGCTATATTTAATGGAAAATAGTCATAAAACAAGCTATTCCTCATAGAAAATAATCTTAACTGGCATTTTTTTTTAATTTCAAAGGTCAAGGTCATATATTTAGAATGTCAAGGTCAAATATAGTTTAAAGCATTGGAAATATTGCTAAGTATCTTGGACATTAATTTGAGGCTAGTGGTGAATGATAATGTCCATAATTAAGATCTAAAATATAAAAGGCAAAAAATGTGAAAAAGGTGAAAATTCTTTGTTTTAGCAAGGTCATCCAGGTCAAGATGGTTTTTTTCCATTCGACTTAACAAATTTATTTATTGCGAATTATGTTTTGCTGAACCAAGCTATATTTAATGGAAAATAGTCATAAAACTATTCCTCATAGAAAATAATCTTAACTGGCATTTTTTTTAAATTTCAAAGGTCAAGGTCATACATTTAGATGTCAAGGTCAAATGTAGTTTAAAGCATTGGAAATATTGCTAGGTATCATGGACATTAATTTGAGGGTAGTGGTGAATCAAAATGTCGATAATTAAGATCTAAAATTCATGAAAGGCAAAAAATGTGAAAAAGGTGAAAATTCTTTGTTTTGGCAAGGTCATCCAGGTCAAGATGATTCTGTCTCTATTCTACTGCATAAATATATTTATTGTGAATTTTGTTTTGCTGAATCAAGCTATATTTCATTGAAAATAGTCATAAAACATGCTATATTGCTAGAAAATAGTCAAAACTGGCATTTTTTTCTAATTTCAAAGGTCAAGGTCATATATTTAGATGTCAAGGTCAAATATAGGATAAAGCATTGGAAATAATGCTAGGTATCATAGACATTTATATGAGGCTAATGGTGATTAATAATGTTAATAATTAAGATCTAAAATTCATAATAGGCAACAAATGTGAAAAAGGTGAAAATTCCTTGTTTCAGGAAAGGTCATCAAGGTCAAGATGGTTTTTTCCATTTGACTTAACAAATTTATTTATTGCGAATTATGTTTTGCTGAATCAAGCTATATTTAATGGAAAATAGTCATAAAACAAGCTATTCCTCATAGAAAATAATCTTAACTGGCATTTTTTTTTAATTTCAAAGGTCAAGGTCATATATTTAGAATGTCAAGGTCAAATATAGTTTAAAGCATTGGAAATATTGCTAAGTATCTTGGACATTAATTTGAGGCTAGTGGTGAATGATAATGTCCATAATTAAGATCTAAAATATAAAAGGCAAAAAATGTGAAAAAGGTGAAAATTCTTTGTTTTAGCAAGGTCATCCAGGTCAAGATGGTTTTTTTCCATTCGACTTAACAAATTTATTTATTGCGAATTATGTTTTGCTGAACCAAGCTATATTTAATGGAAAATAGTCATAAAACTATTCCTCATAGAAAATAATCTTAACTGGCATTTTTTTTCAATTTCAAAGGTCAAGGTCATACATTTAGATGTCAAGGTCAAATGTAGTTTAAAGCATTGGAAATATTGCTAGGTATCATGGACATTAATTTGAGGGTAGTGGTGAATCAAAATGTCGATAATTAAGATCTAAAATTCATGAAAGGCAAAAAATGTGAAAAAGGTGAAAATTCTTTGTTTTGGCAAGGTCATCCAGGTCAAGATGATTCTGTCTCTATTCTACTGCATAAATATATTTATTGTGAATTTTGTTTTGCTGAATCAAGCTATATTTCATTGAAAATAGTCATAAAACATGCTATATTGCTAGAAAATAGTCAAAACTGGCATTTTTTTCTAATTTCAAAGGTCAAGGTCATATATTTAGATGTCAAGGTCAAATATAGGATAAAGCATTGGAAATATTGCTAGGTATCATAGACATTTATATGAGGCTAATGGTGATTAATAATGTTAATAATTAAGATCTAAAATTCATAATAGGCAACAAATGTGAAAAAGGTGAAAATTCCTTGTTTCAGGAAAGGTCATCAAGGTCAAGATGGTTTTTTCCATTTGACTTAACAAATTTATTTATTGCGAATTATGTTTTGCTGAATCAAGCTATATTTAATGGAAAATAGTCATAAAACAAGCTATTCCTCATAGAAAATAATCTTAACTGGCATTTTTTTTTAATTTCAAAGGTCAAGGTCATATATTTAGAATGTCAAGGTCAAATATAGTTTAAAGCATTGGAAATATTGCTAAGTATCTTGGACATTAATTTGAGGCTAGTGGTGAATGATAATGTCCATAATTAAGATCTAAAATATAAAAGGCAAAAAATGTGAAAAAGGTGAAAATTCTTTGTTTTAGCAAGGTCATCCAGGTCAAGATGGTTTTTTTCCATTCGACTTAACAAATTTATTTATTGCGAATTATGTTTTGCTGAACCAAGCTATATTTAATGGAAAATAGTCATAAAATTATTCCTCATAGAAAATAATCTTAACTGGCATTTTTTTTTAATTTCAAAGGTCAAGGTCATACATTTAGATGTCAAGGTCAAATGTAGTTTAAAGCATTGGAAATATTGCTAGGTATCATGGACATTAATTTGAGGGTAGTGGTGAATCAAAATGTCGATAATTAAGATCTAAAATTCATGAAAGGCAAAAAATGTGAAAAAGGTGAAAATTCTTTGTTTTGGCAAGGTCATCCAGGTCAAGATGATTCTGTCTCTATTCTACTGCATAAATATATTTATTGTGAATTTTGTTTTGCTGAATCAAGCTATATTTCATTGAAAATAGTCATAAAACATGCTATATTGCTAGAAAATAGTCAAAACTGGCATTTTTTTCTAATTTCAAAGGTCAAGGTCATATATTTAGATGTCAAGGTCAAATATAGGATAAAGCATTGGAAATAATGCTAGGTATCATAGACATTTATATGAGGCTAATGGTGATTAATAATGTTAATAATTAAGATCTAAAATTCATAATAGGCAACAAATGTGAAAAAGGTGAAAATTCCTTGTTTCAGGAAAGGTCATCAAGGTCAAGATGGTTTTTTCCATTTGACTTAACAAATTTATTTATTGCGAATTATGTTTTGCTGAATCAAGCTATATTTAATGGAAAATAGTCATAAAACAAGCTATTCCTCATAGAAAATAATCTTAACTGGCATTTTTTTTTAATTTCAAAGGTCAAGGTCATATATTTAGAATGTCAAGGTCAAATATAGTTTAAAGCATTGGAAATATTGCTAAGTATCTTGGACATTAATTTGAGGCTAGTGGTGAATGATAATGTCCATAATTAAGATCTAAAATATAAAAGGCAAAAAATGTGAAAAAGGTGAAAATTCTTTGTTTTAGCAAGGTCATCCAGGTCAAGATGGTTTTTTTCCATTCGACTTAACAAATTTATTTATTGCGAATTATGTTTTGCTGAACCAAGCTATATTTAATGGAAAATAGTCATAAAACTATTCCTCATAGAAAATAATCTTAACTGGCATTTTTTTTTAATTTCAAAGGTCAAGGTCATACATTTAGATGTCAAGGTCAAATGTAGTTTAAAGCATTGGAAATATTGCTAGGTATCATGGACATTAATTTGAGGGTAGTGGTGAATCAAAATGTCGATAATTAAGATCTAAAATTCATGAAAGGCAAAAAATGTGAAAAAGGTGAAAATTCTTTGTTTTGGCAAGGTCATCCAGGTCAAGATGATTCTGTCTCTATTCTACTGCATAAATATATTTATTGTGAATTTTGTTTTGCTGAATCAAGCTATATTTCATTGAAAATAGTCATAAAACATGCTATTTTTTATTGCTAGAAAATAGTAATAATTGGCATTTTTTCTAATTTCAAAGGTCAAGGTCATGTATTTAAATATCAAGGTCAAATATAGTTTAAAGCATTGGAAATATTGCTCGGTATCATGGACATTTATTTGAGGCTAATGGTGAATCATAATGTCCATTAATAAGATCTAAAATTCATAAAATGCAAAAAATGACTTAATTTTCATGATTTTGCCTTCAGTTGAAATTTCTTTTGGTTACCATGGCAACAACGTTTGAGCCTAAATATGGCTCACAAGTGAGACGTTGACAGCTAGCAACTGGTGGTCAAATGTGATTGAATAATTGTAATCTTAATAATAAATGAGAGATACTATTTGAGGTCATATTTGATATTTATATGAAAATTTGAAGTATTCTGTTGCCATGGTAACCATGAATTCTATAATAATTCATATTTTACACCATTTTCAAATAGGCTGCCATGTGTCCCACCTTCCCACCTGATTTTGTTGTGAAATACGTATTCAATGTACCTTTTTCTAGAATCCCAATAAAATGTAAATGGTTGCCATGGAAACAGCTGTATCTTTTGAAAGACCCCACAATTTGAAAAAAACAAATATCATTTGAGACACCCTAGGTCACCTGCTACATGTGTAGCACCTCAAATTGCGGTTTGCTTTCTGTCACACGAAACTCCTGAAATAATGGACTTTTTGCAGGTTGGCTCCTCGACTATAACTTACCTTAAATATTTTATATACTTTTAATATTTATGTGAAACAGTTCTTCACATTCAAACATGGAGATCCCCCCAGTTGGAAATGATTGACAGCTCACCTTCCAAGTCGATCGGCAAATGTTTCAAATATTGAAACAAGTTGGGGTTAATGTATCAAATATGTTGCAAACATAAATAAATTGTATAAATACTGGTTACATTCCACTTTGATGCCAGTGAAACAAAGCATTTCTATCAGTATATTATATGGGTAGGAGTTGTCTTGGATGCGAGATTGATCAGTAGTCGGTAACAACATGGGTGAAAACTAACCTTGCTCACGAGCTGATACTGAATATATTATCACATAATTTGTCAATCTTGATAATAATAATAATAATAATAATAATAATAATAATAATAATAATAATAATAATAATAATAATAAAAGCTTGTATAGCGCATATACCAGGCTAAGCCTGTTCATTGCGCTCAGTCCCGTAGTATCTCCTGACGAGGAATGTCTTCAAGTTAGACTTGAAAACTGATACAGTAGGACTCTTCCTTAGGGATGTTGTTCCATAGTTTAGGTGCAAACACAGAAAAAGCCCTATCGCCCACAGTTTTCATGTTATATCTTTGTAACACGGATGGTTCCTTTTTTGACAAATGATTGCTGACTGTGCATTGTCAAAAATAGGAACTATCTGTGTTATTCTGTGATCGGTATGATCGTGGGTTTTTTTTTTTGTTTGGGGCTTTACATCACTTTCAACATTATTTCAGTCATTTCGTGATGAGACCTACTTGTAGCAGATATAGTGCTGCCTCACTGAATTGTCATGTCGCAGGTCCTTGACATGACAACCCGCCCGGTCACAGATTTACAAGGACAACGGGTTAACCCTTTTGGCACGGGCCTCAGCTCATGTGGGAAATTGTATCATGAGTTCAATCTCAGCATGGCCGGGATTCGAACCCACGACCTTTAGATCACCACAGAGGAACTGGTGCTAATGATCGTGGGAAATGCGTAGTCATATCCTGTGGGTTGTAATTCAGTTTTTTCTGTGGTTATTATTGTTGAAGCAACTGACGCCACTGTGGAGTGTTTATCATGTGCATCAATCTCCACCAGAGGGCGACATGGTGAACCTATCACCTCTGTACAAGGTGCCTTTTGGTGCTGGCTCACCACATCCACCAATTTTAATGTAACTGTCGGTCTTACTTTTTTTTTCTTAAATTGTACTCAGATCGGTACATTATGATATATTTCACCCTTAATACAAAAGTTTGTGCATACAGAAACAACCATTAAGAGAAATAAAACTTTCTCAACTGGAGGAGCCATTTCCTGGGGTAGTGATAAGGCAGAACCACAACAAAGATGGCCGTATTGTTTACAATTTGTTTGTTTGTTTGTTTAGCACCAGTTCCTCTGTGGTGATCCAAAGGTCGTGGGTTCGAACCCCGACCGTGCCGAGATTGAACTCATGATACAATTTCCCACATGAGCTGAGGCCCGTGCCAAAAGGGTTGACCCGTTGTCCTTGTAAATCTGTGACCAGGTGGGTTGTCATGTCAAGGACCTGCGACATGACAATTCAGTGAGGCAGCACTATATCTGCTACAAGTAGGTCTCATCACGAAATTACTGAAATACTGTTGAAAGTGATGTAAAACCCCAAACAAACAAACAATCACACTGATAGTTCTTGAGCACATGGCCAGTAAAAGTAGGACCGGATGAATACTAATCTGGTTTGGCCAGAGGTAATAGTTTGCATGTGCCTCTGGTGGACAGTGTGCATGTGCATGCGATAGATTCCAATTTGCGCATGCCTCCTGGCGTATGAATACATATATGAAAGAAGTAAAACAAAAAAGAAGTGCGTGATATAAACAAAGCAGAACGATGTCATCGCCTTCGTCCATCGATGATTTGCGATAGCGCCTGGGCGATAATAGAGCAACTCACGTAATCGGGCCTAAAAGGCACATCTTTGCCACTAACTACCCCATCAGTTTGCAATGATTGTTTGTGTTTAAATGTATTTTGTTGTTTATTTAATTTTTAGTTTTGGTTGTTGTAATTTTTGTTTTGTTTGTTGTAATTTTTGTTTTGTTTATTGTAATTTTTGTTTTGTTTGTTATTTTTTCCCATCTGTGTTACATGTTGAGCACCACTTTTTCTTGTTTAAAGTTTAAAAGGTAAGTTTTTTTGTTTGTTTGGGGTTTTACATCACTTTCAACATTATTTTAGTTATTTCGTGATGAGACCTACTTGTAGCAGATATAGTGCTGCCTCACTGAATTGTCATGTCGCAGGTCCTTGACATGATAACCCACCCGGTCACAGATTTACAAGGACAACGGGTTAACCCTTTGGCACAGGCCTCAGCTCATGTGTGAAATTGTATCATGAGTTCAATCCCGGCACGGCCGGGGTTCGAACCCACGACCTTTGGATCACCACAGAGGAACTGGTGCTAATAAGCTGGCGCCCAAACCAACTGCGCCACGGCCCGTGGCCCTATAAAAGGTAAGTGACTGTGGACTTGTTAAAAGTACTTGTAATAGGTCTACCAGTCGCTTGTAGCGTGCGGCGGACGAGTAGTGAGGCGGAGAAGTCGTGAGGCGGACAGGTAATGAGTCACTGGTAGCGTGAGGCAGAACGCCTAGCATTTCATTTGCACCGGGTGCCGCCTGGGAAATCACAATCAGCCGAGTTTATCAGCAACAATCTGAGATATGCTGTAGCAGTGGTCACATTATTAAAGGGCACCGCACAGCACCCGCATGAAAATGACACAGAGGTCTGGAGGATATCTTAAAGACACCTGTATCATGTAACAGACATCTGTAGGATATCCTAAAGATATCTATAGCATTTGACAGACGTCTATATGAGACTGTAGGGAGCCTGTTGCATCATCTGACGATGGCCTGTGAACACATGAAATAACAAAAATCCTATTTTCACTGCACGATGCCACTGGCAGCCCTAAGATAACCTGCCGAAGTGCCTGCGGGACACTGCCGTGTACTTAAATAATGTGTGTGAACTTTGTTACTTATTCACTGTTCACAGTTCATTATTCAAATTTTTTTCTAAATTTATTGTACACTGTGTCAACATGTCAGATTTCAAATATTATGTCCCAAATATCACCGTGCTGGATTTTATGCCAAATTATGTGAAAGGAAATTATAATAATTATAAAAACGAAAAATAGTATTTAAACATGGGGGAAAAAACAAGTGCAGGTCAATTCAAAGATCACCAAATTTTGCATGCGGGTTAAGGGGGGTCCCATGATGTTATTTATGAAGCGATTGCCCGGCGCATTTAACGGTAGCAAGATGGCGCCACTCAAAACTTTTAGTTTTTTAAAATTTAAATGAAATAAATCTTATTATTCCAAGTAAAAAATGACTAGCGCAGGTCAATTCAAAGGTCACCAAATTTTGCATGTGGGTTAAGGGGGGTCCCATGATGTAATTTATGAAGCGATTCCCCGGCGCATTTAACGATGGCTAGATGGCGCCACTCAAAACTTTTAGTATTTTAAGATTTAAATAATATAAATCCTATTTTTCCAAGTAAAAAATGACTGGCGCAGGTCAATTCAAAGGTCACCAAATTTTGTATGTGGGTTAAGGGGATTACCTTGATGTTATTTATGAAGCGATTCCCCGGCGCATTGAACGGTAGCAAGATGGCGCCACTCAAAACTTTTAGTATTTTAAGATTTAAATAATATAAATCCTATTTTTCCAAGTAAAAAATGACTGGCGCAGGTCAATTCAAAGGTCACCAAATTTTGCATGCGGGTTAAGGGGGGTCCCATGATGTTATTTATGAAGCGATTCCCCGGCGCATTTAACAGTAGCAAGATGGCGCCACTCAAAACTTTTAGTTTTTTAAAATTTAAATGAAATAAATCTTATTATTCCAAGTAAAAAATGACTAGCGCAGGTCAATTCAAAGGTCACCAAATTTTGCATGCGGGTAAAGGGGGGTCCCATGATGTAATTTATGAAGCGATTCCCCGGCGCATTTAACGATGGCTAGATGGCGGCACTCAAAACTTTTAGTACTTTAAGATTTAAATAATATAAATCCTATTTTTCCAAGTAAAAAATGACTGGCGCAGGTCAATTCAAAGGTCACCAAATTTAGTATGTGGGTTAAGGGGGTTACCTTGATGTTATTTATGAAGCGATTCCCCGGCGCATTTAACGATGGCTAGATGGCGCCACTCAAAACTTTAGTATTTTAAGATTTAAATAAAATAAATCCTATTTTTCCAAGTAAAAAATGACTAGCGCAGGTCAATTCAAAGGTCACCAAATTTTGTATGTGGGTTAAGTGGGGTCCCATGATGTTATTTATGAATTGATTCCCCGGCGCATTTAACGGTAGCAAGATGGCGCCACTCAAAACTTTTAGTTTTTAAAATTTAAATAAAATAAATCTTATTATTCCAAGTAAAAATGACTGGTGCAGGTCAATTCAAAGGTCACCAAATTTTGCATGCGGGTTAAGAAGGGTCCCATGATGTTATTTATGAAGCGATTGCCCGGCGCATTTAACAGTAGCAAGATGGCGCCACTCAAAACTTTAAGTTTTTAAAATTTAAATGAAATAAATCTTATTATTCGAAGTAAAAAATGACTGGCGCAGGTCAATTCAAAGGTCACCAAATTTTGCATGCGGGTTAAGGGGGGTCCCATGATGTTATTTATGAAGCAATTCCCCAGCGCATTTAGTGATGGCTAGATGGCGCCGCTCAAAACTTTTAGTACTTTAAGATATAATTATTATAAATCCTATTTTTCCAAGTAAAAAATGACTGGCGCAGGTCAATTCAAAGGTCACCAAATTTTACATGCGGGTTAAGGGGGGTCCCATGATGTAATTTATGAAGCGATTCCCCGGTGCATTTAACGATGGCTAGATGGCGGCACTCAAAACTTTTAGTACTTTAAGATTTAAATAAGATAAATCCTATTTTTCCAAGTAAAAAATGACTGGCGCAGGTCAATTCAAAGGTCACCAAATTTTGTATGTGGGTTAAGGGGGTTACCTTGATGTTATTTATGAAGCCATTCCTCGGCGCATTTAACGATGGCTAGATGGCGCCACTCAAAACTTTTAGTACTTTAAGATTTAAATAATATAAATCCTATTTTTCCAAGTAAAAAATGACTGGCGCAGGTCAATTCAAAGGTCACCAAATTTTGTATGTGGGTTAAGGGGGTTACCTTGATGTTATTTATGAAGCGATTCCCCGGCGCATTTAATGGTGGCAAGATGGTGCCACTCAAAACTTTTTGTTTTTAAAAATTTTATGAAATAAATCTCATTATTCCAAGTAAAAAATGACTGGCGCAGAACAATTCAAAGGTCACCAAATTTTACATGCGGGTAAAGGGGGGTCCCATGATGTAATTTATGAAGTGATTTCCCGGCGCATTTAACGGTAGCAAGATGGCGCCACTCAAAACTTTTAGTTTTTTAAATTTAAATGAAATAAATCTTATTATTCCAAGTAAAAAATGACTAGCGCAGGTCAATTCAAAGGTCACCAAATTTTGCATGCCGGTTGAGGGGGGTCCCATGATGTAATTTATGAAGCGATTTCCCGGCGCATTTAACGATGGCTAGATGGCGCCACTCAAAACTTTAGTATTTTAAGTTTTAAATAAAATAAATCCTATTATTCCAAGTCAAAAATGACTGGCGCAGGTCAATTCAAAGGTCACCAAATTTTGCATACAGGTTAAGAGGGGTCCCATGATGTAATTTATGAAGCGATTCCCCCGCGCATTTAACGGTAGCAAGATGGCGCCACTCAAAACTTTTAGTTTTTAAAATTTAAATGAAATAAATCTTATTATTCCAAGTAAAAAATGACTGGCGCAGGTCAATTCAAAGGTCACCAAATTTTGCATGTGGGTTAAGGGGGGTCCCATGATGTTATTTATGAAGCGATTGCCCGGCGCATATAACAGTAGCAAGATGGCGCCACTCAAAACTTTTAGTTTTTAAAATTTAAATGAAATAAATCTTATTATTCGAAGTAAAAAATGACTGGCGCAGGTCAATTCAAAGGTCACCAAATTTTGCATGCCGGTTAAGGGGGGTCCCATGATGTAATTTATGAAGCGATTTCCCGGCGCATTTAACGATGGCTAGATGGCGCCACTCAAAACTTTAGTATTTTAAGTTTTAAATAAAATAAATCCTATTATTCCAAGTCAAAAATGACTGGCGCAGGTCAATTCAAAGGTCACCAAATTTTGCATGTGGGTTAAGGGGGGTCCCATGATGTTATTTATGAAGCGATTCCCCGGCGCATTTAACTGTAGGAAGATGGCGCCACTCAAAACTTTTAGTTTTTTAAATTTAAATGAAATAAATCTTATTATTCCAAGTAAAAAATGACTAGCGCAGGTCAATTCAAAGGTCACCAAATTTTGCATGCCGGTTAAGGGGGGTCCCATGATGTAATTTATGAAGTGATTTCTCGGCGCATTTAACGATGGCTAGATGGCGCCACTCAAAACTTTAGTATTTTAAGTTTTAAATAAAATAAATCCTATTATTCCAAGTCAAAATAACTGGCGCAGGTCAATTCAAAGGTCACCAAATTTTGCATACAGGTTAAGAGGGGTCCCATGATGTTATTTATGAAGCGATTCCCCGGCGCATTTAACGGTAGCAAGATGGCGCTACTCAAAACTTTTAGTTTTTAAAATTTAAATGAAATAAATCGTATTATTCCAAGTCAAAAATAACTAGCGCAGGTCAATTCAAAGGTCACCAAATTTTGCATACGGGTTAAGAGGGGTCCCATGATGTTATTTATGAAGCGATTCTCCGGCGCATTTAACGGTAGCAAGATGGCGCCACTCAAAACTTTTAGTTTTTTAAATTTAAATGAAATAAATCTTATTATTCCAAGTAAAAAATGACTGGCGCAGGTCAATTCAAAGGTCACCAAATTTTGCATGCCGGTTAAGGGGGGTCCCATGATGTAATTTATGAAGCGATTCCCCGGCGCATTTAACGATGGCTAGATGGCACCACTCAAAACTTTAGTATTTTAAGTTTTAAATAAAATAAATCCTATTATTCCAAGTCAAAAATAACTGGCGCAGGTCAATTCAAAGGTCACCAAATTTTGCATACAGGTTAAGAGGGGTCCCATGATGTTATTTATGAAGCGATTTCCCGGCGCATTTAACAGTTGCAAGATGGCGCCACTCAAAACTTTTAGTTTTTTAAATTTAAATGAAATAAATCTTATTATTCCAAGTAAAAAATGACTAGCGCAGGTCAATTCAAAGGTCACCAAATTTTGCATGCCGGTTAAGAGGGGTCCCATGATGTAATTTATGAAGCGATTTCCCGGCGCATTTAACGATGGCTAGATGGCGCTACTCAAAACTTTAGTATTTTAAGTTTTAAATAAAATAAATCCTATTATTCCAAGTCAAAAATAACTGGCGCAGGTCAATTCAAAGGTCACCAAATTTTGCATGTGGGTTAAGGGGGGTCCCATGATGTTATTTATGAAGCGATTCCCCGGGGCATTTAACGGTAGCAAGATGGTGCCACTCAAAACTTTTAGTTTTTAAAAATTTAATGAAATAAATCCTATTATTCCAAGTAAAAAATGACTGGCGCAGGTCAATTCAAAGGTCACCAAATTTTGCATGCGGGTTAAGGGGGGTCCCATGATGTAATTTATGAAGCGATTCCCCGGCGCATTTAACGATGGCTAGATGGCGCCACTCAAAACTTTAGTATTTTAAGTTTTAAATAAAATAAATCCTATTATTCCAAGTCAAAAATGACTGGCGCAGGTCAATTCAAAGGTCACCAAATTTTGCATACAGGTTAAGAGGGGTCCCATGATGTTATTTATGAAGCGATTCCCCGGCGCATTTAACGGTAGCAAGATGGCGCCACTCAAAACTTTTAGTTTTTAAAATTTAAATGAAATAAATCTTATTATTCCAAGTAAAAAATGACTGGCGCAGGTCAATTCAAAGGTCACCAAATTTTGCATGCGGGTTAAGGGGGGTCCCATGATGTTATTTATGAAGCGTTTTCCCGGCGCATATAACGGTAGCAAGATGGCCCCACTCAAAACTTTTAGTTTTTTAAATTTAAATGAAATAAATCTTATTATTCCAAGTAAAAAATGACTAGCGCAGGTCAATTCAAAGGTCACCAAATTTTGCATGCCGGTTAAAGGGGGTCCCATGATGTAATTTATGAAGTGATTTCTCGGCGCATTTAACGATGGCTAGATGGCGCCACTCAAAACTTTAGTATTTTAAGTTTTAAATAAAATAAATCCTATTATTCCAAGTCAAAAATAACTGGCGCAGGTCAATTCAAAGGTCACCAAATTTTGCATACAGGTTAAGAGGGGTCCCATGATGTTATTTATGAAGCGATTCCCCGGCGCATTTAACGGTAGCAAGATGGCGCTACTCAAAACTTTTAGTTTTTAAAATTTAAATGAAATAAATCGTATTATTCCAAGTCAAAAATAACTAGCGCAGGTCAATTCAAAGGTCACCAAATTTTGCATACGGGTTAAGAGGGGTCCCATGATGTTATTTATGAAGCGATTCTCCGGCGCATTTAACGGTAGCAAGATGGCGCCACTCAAAACTTTTAGTTTTTTAAATTTAAATGAAATAAATCTTATTATTCCAAGTAAAAAATGACTGGCGCAGGTCAATTCAAAGGTCACCAAATTTTGCATGCCGGTTAAGGGGGGTCCCATGATGTAATTTATGAAGCGATTCCCCGGCGCATTTAACGATGGCTAGATGGCACCATTCAAAACTTTAGTATTTTAAGTTTTAAATAAAATAAATCCTATTATTCCAAGTCAAAAATAACTGGCGCAGGTCAATTCAAAGGTCACCAAATTTTGCATACAGGTTAAGAGGGGTCCCATGATGTTATTTATGAAGCGATTCCCCGGCGCATTTAACGGTAGCAAGATGGCGCCACTCAAAACTTTAGTATTTTAAGTTTTAAATGAAATAAATCTTATTATTCCAAGTAAAAAATGACTGGCGCAGGTCAATTCAAAGGTCACCAAATTTTGCATGTAGGTTAAGGGGGGTCCCATGATGTTATTTATGAAGCGATTCCCCGGCGCATTTAACGGTAGCAAGATGGTGCCACTCAAAACTTTTTGTTTTTAAAAATTTAATGAAATAAATCCTATTATTCCAAGTAAAAAATGACTGGCGCAGGTCAATTCAAAGGTCACCAAATTTTACATGCGGGTAAAGGGGGGTCCCATGATGTAATTTATGAAGTGATTTCCCGGCGCATTTAACGGTAGCAAGATGGCGCCACTTAAAACTTTTAGTTTTTTAAATTTAAATGAAATAAATCTTATTATTCCAAGTAAAAAATGACTAGCGCAGGTCAATTCAAAGGTCACCAAATTTTGCATGCCAGTTAAGGGGGGTCCCATGATGTAATTTATGAAGCGATATCCCGGCGCATTTAACGATGGCTAGATGGCGCCACTCAAAACTTTAGTATTTTAAGTTTTAAATAAAATAAATCCTATTATTCCAAGTAAAAAATGACTGGCGCAGGTCAATTCAAAGGTCACCAAATTTTGCATGTGGGTTTAGGGGGGTCCCATGATGTTATTTATGAAGCGATTCCCCGGCGCATATAACGGTAGCAAGATGGCGCCACTCAAAACTTTTAGTTTTTTAAATTTAAATGAAATAAATCTTATTATTCCAAGTAAAAAATGACTGGCGCAGGTCAATTCAAAGGTCACCAAATTTTGCATGTGTGTTAAGGGGGGTCCCATGATGTTATTTATGGAGCGATTCCCCTGGCGCATTTAACGGTAGCAAGATGGCGCCACTCAAAACTTTTAGTTTTTTAAATTTAAATGAAATAAATCTTATTATTCCAAGTAAAAAATGACTAGCGCAGGTCAATTCAAAGGTCACCAAATTTTGCATGCCGGTTAAGGGGGGTCCCATGATGTAATTTATGAAGCGATTCCCCGGCGCATTTAACGATGGCTAGATGGCACCACTCAAAACTTTAGTATTTTAAGTTTTAAATAAAATAAATCCTATTATTCCAAGTCAAAAATATCTGGCGCAGGTCAATTCAAAGGTCACCAAATTTTGCATACAGGTTAAGAGGGGTCCCATGATGTTATTTATGAAGCGATTCCCCGGCGCATTTAACGGTAGCAAGATGGCGCCACTCAAAACTTTTAGTTTTTAAAATTTAAATGAAATAAATCTTATTATTCCAAGTAAAAAATGACTGGCGCAGGTCAATTCAAAGGTCACCAAATTTTGCATGTGGGTTAAGGGGGGTCCCATGATGTTATTTATGAAGCGATTCACCGGCGCATTAAACGGTAGCAAGATGGTGCCACTCAAAACTTTTAGTTTTTGGAATAATAGGATTTATTTCATTTAAATTTTAAAAACAAAAAGTTTCGAGTGGTGCCATCTTCCTACCGTTATATGCGCCGGGGAATCGCTTCATAAATAACATCATGGGACCCCCCTTAACCTGCATACAAAATTTGGTGACCTTTGAATTGACCTGCGCCAGTCATTTTTTACTTGGTATAATAAGATTTATTTCATTTAAATTTTAAAAAACTAAAAGTTTTGAGTGGCACCATCTTGCTACCGTTAAATGCGCCGGGGAATCGCTTCATGAATAACATCATGGGTCCCCCCTTAACCCGCATGCAAAATTTGATGACCTTTGAATTGACCTGCGCCAGTTATTTTTTACTTGGAAAAATAGGATTTATTTTATATATATCTTAAAAAACTAAAAGTTTTGAGTGGCACCATCTTGCTAAGGTTAAATGCGCCGGGAAATCGCTTCATAAATAACATCATGGGACCCCCCTTGACTCGCATACCAAATTTTGTGATCTTTGAATTGACCTGTGCCAGTCATTTTTTACTTGGAATAATAAGATTTATTACATTTAAATTTTTAAAAACTAAAAGTTTTGAGTGGTGCCATCTTGCTACCGTTAAATGCGCCGGGATATCGCTTCATAAATAACATCATGGGACCCCCCTTAACCCACATGCAAAATTTGGTGACCTTTGAATTGACCTGCGCTAGTCATTTTTTACTTGGAATAATAAGATTTATTTCATTTAAATTTTAAAAACTAAAAGTTTTGAGTGGTGCCATATTGCTACCGTTAAATGCGCCTGGGAATCGCTTCATAAATAACATCATGGGACCCCCGTAACCCGCATGCAAAATTTCATGACCTTTGAATTGACCTGCGCCAGTTATTTTTTACTTGGAATTATAAGATTTATTTCATTTAAATTTTAAAAAACTAAAAGCTTTGAGTGGCACCATCTTGCTACCGTTAAATGCGCCGGGGAATCGCTTCATAAATAACATCATGGGACCCCCCTTAACCCACATGCAAAATTTGGTGACCTTTGAATTGACCTGCACCAGTCATTTTGTACTTGGAATAATAGGATTTATTTCATTTAAATTTTAAAAACTAAAAGTTTTGAGTGGTGCCATCTTCCTACCGTTAAATGCGCCAGGGGAATCGCTTCATAAATAACATCATGGGACCCCCCTTAACCCGCATACCAAATTTGGTGACCTTTGAATTGACCTGCGCCAGTCATTTTTTACTTGGTATAATAAGATTTATTTCATTTAAATTTTAAAAGACTAAAAGTTTTGAGTGGCATTATCTTGCTACCGTTAAATGCGCCGGAGAATCGCTTCATAAATTACATCATGGGACCCCCCTTAACCCACATGCAAAATTTGGTGACCTTTGAATTGACCTGCGCTAGTCATTTTTTACTTGGAATAATAAGATTTTTTTCATTTAAATTTAAAAAACTAAAAGTTTTGAGTGGCGCCATCTTGCTACCTT
Organism: Amphiduros pacificus; assembly: GCA_949316495.1. Lineage (NCBI taxonomy): Eukaryota > Metazoa > Annelida > Polychaeta > Phyllodocida > Hesionidae > Amphiduros > Amphiduros pacificus. The sequence goes on along the minus strand of OX439000.1, from coordinate 19,995,357 downwards.
TAAATGTACCGGGATATCGCTTCATAAATAACATCATAGGACCCCCCTTAACCAGCATACAAAATTTGGTGACCTTTGAATTGACCTGCGCCAGTCATTTTTTACTTGGAATAATAAGATTTATTTCATTTAAATTTTAAAAAACTAAAAGTTTTGAGTGGCGCCATCTTGCTACCGTTAAATGCGCCGGGGAATCGCTTCATAAATAACATCATGGGACCCCCCTTAACCAGCATACAAAATTTGGTGACCTTTGAATTGTTCTGCGCCAGTCATTTTTTACTTGGAATAATGAGATTTATTTCATTTAAATTTTAAAAAACTAAAAGTTTTGAGTGGCACCATCTTGCTACCGTTAAATGCGCCGGGTAATCGCTTCATAAATTACATCATGGGACCCCCCTTAACCCGCATACAAAATTTGGTGACCTTTGAATTGTTCTGCGCCAGTCATTTTTTACTTGGAATAATGAGATTTATTTCATTTAAATTTTAAAAAACTAAAAGTTTTGAGTGGCACCATCTTGCTACCGTTAAATGCGCCGGGGAATCGCTTCATAAATAACATCATGGGACCCCCCTTAACCCGCATGCAAAATTTGATGACCTTTGAATTGACCTGCGCCAGTTATTTTTTACTTGGAAAAATAGGATTTATTTTATATATATCTTAAAAAACTAAAAGTTTTGAGTGGCGCCATCTTGCTACCATTAAATGCGCCGGGGAATCGCTTCATAAATAACATCATGGGACCCCCCTTGACTCGCATACCAAATTTGGTGATCTTTGAATTGACCTGTGCCAGTCATTTTTTACTTGGAATAATAAGATTTATTACATTTAAATTTTAAAAAACTAAAAGTTTTGAGTGGTGCCATCTTGCTACCTTTAAATGCGCCGGGGAATCGCTTCATAAATAACATCATGGGACCCCCCTTAACCCACATGCAAAATTTGGTGACCTTTGAATTGACCTGCGCTAGTAATTTTTTACTTGGAATAATAAGATTTATTTCATTTAAATTTTAAAAACTAAAAGTTTTGAGTGGTGCCATCTTGCTACCGTTAAATGCGCCTGGGAATCGCTTCATAAATAACATCATGGGACCCCCCTTAACCCGCATGCAAAATTTGATGACCTTTGAATTGACCTGCGCCAGTTATTTTTTACTTTGAATTATAAGATTTATTTCATTTAAATTTTAAAAAACTAAAAGCTTTGAGTGGCACCATCTTGCTACCGTTAAATGCGCCAGGGAATCGCTTCATAAATAACATCATGGGACACCCCTTAACCCACATGCAAAATTTGGTGACCTTTGAATTGACCTACACCAGTCATTTTGTACTTGGAATAATAGGATTTATTTCATTTAAATTTTAAAAACTAAAAGTTTTGAGTGGTGCCATCTTCCTACCGTTAAATGCGCCGGGGAATCGCTTCATAAATAACATCATGGGACCCCCCTTAACCCGCATACTAAATTTGGTGACCTTTGAATTGACCTGCGCCAGTCATTTTTTACTTGGTATAATAAGATTTATTTCATTTAAATTTTTCATTTAAATTTATTTCATTTAAATTTAAAAAACTAAAAGTTTTGAGTGGTGCCATCTTGCTACCGTTAAATGCGCCGGGGAATCGCTTCATAAATAACATCATGGGACCCCCCTTAACCCACATGCAAAATTTGGTGACCTTTGAATTGACCTGCGCTAGTCATTTTTTACTTGGAATAATAAGATTTATTTCATTTAAATTTTAAAAAACTAAAAGTTTTGAGTGGCGCCATCTTGCTACCGTTAAATGCGCCGGGGAATCGCTTCATAAATAACATCATGGGAACCCTCTTAACCAGCATACAAAATTTGGTGACCTTTGAATTGACCTGCGCCAGTTATTTTTTACTTGGAATAATAAGATTTGTTTCATTTAAATTTTAAAAAACTAAAAGTTTTGAGTGGCACCATCTTGCTACCGTTAAATGCGCCGGAGAATCGCTTCATAAATAACATCATGGGACCCCTCTAAACTGAATGCAAAATTTGGTGACCTTTGAATTGACCTGCGCCAGTCATTTTTTACTTGGAATAATAAGATTTATTACATTTAAATTTTAAAAAACTAAAAGTTTTGAGTGGCACCATCTTGCTACCGTTAAATGTGCCGGGGAATCGCTTCATAAATTACATCATGGGACCCCCCTTAACCAGCATACAAAATTTGGTGACCTTTGAATTGACCTGCGCCAGTCATTTTTTACTTGGAATAATAAGATTTATTTCATTTAAATTTCGAAAAACTAAAAGTTTTGAGTGGCACCATCTTGCTACCGTTAAATGCGCCGGGGAATCGCTTCATAAATAACATCATGGGACCCCTCTTAACCCGTATGCAAAATTTGGTGACCTTTGAATTGACCTGCGCCAGTTATTTTTGACTTAGAATAATAGGATTTATTTCATTTAAATTTTAAAAAACTAAAAGTTATGAGTGGCACCATCTTGCTACCGTTAAATGCGCCGGGGAATCGCTTCATAAATAACATCATGGGACCCCCCTTCACCCGCATACAAAATTTGGTGACCTTTGAATTGACCTGCGGCAGTCATTTTGTACTTGGAATAATGAGATTTATTTCATTTAAATTTTTAAAAAACTAAAAGTTTTGAGTGGCACCATCTTGCTACCGTTAAATGCGCAGGTGAATCGCTTCATAAATTACATCATGGGACCCCCCTTAACCTGCATACAAAATTTGGTGACCTTTGAATTGACCTGCGCCAGTCATTTTGTACTTGGAATAATAAGATTTATTTCATTTAAATTTTAAAAACTAAACGTTTTGAGTGGCGCCATCTTGCTACCGTTAAATGCGCCGAGGAATCGCTTCATAAATAACATCATGGGACCCCTCTTAACCCGTATGCAAAATTTGGTGACCTTTGAATTGACCTGCGCCAGTTATTTTTGACTTGGAATAATAGGATTTATTTTATTTAAGTCTTAAAATACTAAAGTTTTGAGTGGCGCCATCTAGCCATCGTTAAATGCGCGGGAAATCGCTTAAAAAGTTACATCATGGGATCCCCCTTAACCCGCATGCAAAATTTGGTGACCTTTGAATTGACCTGCGCCAGTCATTTTTTATTTGGAATAATAAGATTTATTTCATTTAAATTTTAAAAAACGAAAAGTTTTGAGTGGCGCCATCTTGCTACCGTTAAATGGGCCGGGGGATCGCTTCATAAATAACATCATGGGACCCCCCTTAACCCGCATGCAAAATTTGGTGACCTTTGAATTGACCTGCGCCAGTTATTTTTTACTTGGAAAAATAGGATTTATTTTATATATATCTTAAAATACTAAAAGTTTTGAGTGGCGCCATCTTGCTACCGTTAAATGTGCCGGGGAATCGCTTCATAAATAACATCATGGGACCCCCCTTAACCCGCATGCAAAATTTGGTGATCTTTGAATTGACCTGCGCCAGTTATTTTTGACTTGGAATAATAGGATTTATTTTATTTAAGTCTTAAAATACTAAAGTTTTGAGTGGCGCCATCTAGCCATCGTTAAATGCGCCGGGGAATCGCTTCATAAATAACATCATGGGACCCCCCTCAACCCGCATAAAAAATTTGGTGAAATTTGAATTGACCTGCACTTGTTTTTTCCCCCATTTTTAAATACTATTTTTCGTTTTTATAATTATTATAAATTCCTTTCACATAATTTGGCACAAAATCCAGCACGGTGATATTTGGGACATAATATTTGAAATCTGACATGTTGACATAGTGTACAATAAATTTAGAAAAAAAATTGAATAATGAACTGTGAACAGTGAATAAGTAACAAAGTTCACACACATACTTAAATATGATATTTGCTGATAAGACATTGGGGAAAATTCGGCAACTTTTATGTTCCAGCTAAAAGTTCCCGATGACCTGCCCGACGTCTAAAAGATGCCAAATTGTGGCCGATGATCTCCCGGTGCCCGTACGGCAATCTGAACTGCCGGCCGACTTTGTGAAAAGTACCCATCGGCCAAAAGCTTGTTGTATTCGGCACGTAATGCGCTTGTGTCAGTCAAGAGAAATGTCTGACACCTCGTATTTTTGGGGCTTTTGGATGTACTAGATAACATCAAACTTGGATTTAAATCATAAAATCCAATCATTTAAAAGTTTTAAAAATGACACTTCACTGAATTTGGCGGGATTCAGTTTTAGTATGTTGGCGGGTCCAGAAATGGATATTGAAGGGGGGTGTTCAATTTAACAAATTTCTTCTTCTTATAGGACATTATATGAGATTTGTGAACACGAATATGCAAGAAAATTAATAAATACTTGTACAGAAAAGATACTGTTGCGTACCCTACTCTGACAAATGTAAAACCCTGGACCTGCCATTGATGCATTTCACACACTGTCCTTGCGTGAAGTCACACTGAAACAAGTCACTGTGTGGAACACGCCATTTGGCAAACGCATCAAGTGCCAAATGCAACAAGCCCTCTTCAAATATGTAAGTCTGATGTACGATATATTAATTTTCATCTTTCAGCATTGAAGAGAGATCAGTGCGTGAAGGCTATGATTGTATGATTTGTATGCACAAAGACGTGACTCTGACTTGTAAATCTTGCAAGAATATAACATACGATCATCGGTCTAGAAGATAAAGTAATGTACAGTGACCGGCAACTGTCTGAAACCGGCAGATGAAACTCGAACATTTTTTAACTCAGTAAAACATAAAGCAAACCTTGCTGTACTAATTGCAATTGAGCTGAGTATTGTCTCTCACACGTTATCTTGTATTCCCACTGCTTTTCAAAACAGTGTTTATTTGTTTTCACGGTACAAGTGATGTTGTCACTGTCAAATGATGTCAGAAGTGGTGACGTGACCAAACATCACCGTATAACTCAAACTCAATGGAAACTCGGACAATCTGCAGGTTTGCAGAATGCGTGAATTTCCCGATAATTCTGTACATATTGAACATGTATCAATTTTATTCTACACGCATATGTAGTTAACAATCTACTGTCGATGTGAGTAGTTTTTACTCAGTTTTGAAAGATTTTGTGAAAATCAGGAGTGAAAAACATGAAAGTGTCCGGATTTGGCTGCCGGTCACTGTACAATGTCAGGGGCTCACCACCAATATTTTTTGGGATTTTCACATTTCATGTTTGTAATTGGCCTCTTGTGAAAAGGAGACCTTTTTAAATGATTTTAAAAATTAACTGGCAAAAATAATCTGATATTAATTTTTGTTGTCTTTCACCAGGTACCTATCTATTATTTTGCCAGCCAGCTAGCTTGTGTCATAAAATCTGCCAGCTGTTTAATCATAGTTAGATGAGAATTTTGACAACTTTACCTTTTTTACCAGCTGGCAAATACTAATCAGTTTGTCATGGGATTTTGCAAAGTCCAATGCCTGGCGATCCCATTAGGACATAATATTTGAAATTTTATAGAATGTTTTAGATTACTTTAATGTTTACTAAAAATGAACAACAGTCTTTTTTCTAAAATTCAATGTAAAGATCCAATATAATGGAGTCATTTGGAATTTTATAGAATTATGGCATGGACTTGTTGGCCATGTTGATGTATTAATATACATCTATTCTATTCAGCACAAGGGAAGATGCTAACAGTAAAAAATATGTTGCCCATCTGGTGCTGCTACCTGGGCCACATTTTAAGACTACAGTGTAGTACATTCAGTGACGCAGTGTAATATTGACACTAGGGGCTACTCAAGATCTGTATAAATGGTGTGAGTTATCTGTAGCATCCTTTCCTCAGCTTTTTTTTCTGACATTTGGTTTGATATGGAATAGTCCATGAGGCACCAATATGTTGTGAAGCTTCTGATTGGTGTCACTGCTGTGATTAGACTGGGCCATTTTCACCTCATAGCGCAAACTTGGAAACAATGATGAAATGATGCTTACTTTTCTTGATCTAAATTAAATCAAGAAAAACATTTTTTTTCTTACAAGCAATGTGTTTGATGATAAAATGAAAGCAATGAGTCATCACTGAAATATGATAGACAGTGCTTGGTGTTCTTGGAAACAGTGGATTTTAAGTATTTTCACGATGAATATGGGGATTGTGTTCAACTAGCCTTTATTTTACATTGTGAGGCCTTCATTTTTCCTTTTTTGGGCACATTTAGTACTAGACATTTAACGGGCAAACTACCAGTTTGTGAAGAACTATAAATAAAAATGAAGCCATTTATCAGCAACAATATTATGCAAGTGCTTCAGTGTTCAGCATTATATAATATTATGTACAGATTTTCTGGTTGTTCTTAAAAGAATGGAGGAAAACATGAAAGGGACGGGTGGAGTACATCTTAATATGTTTATCATTTTGTTATAGGAAAGCACCACATGAATATGTGGGTTACGTTAAATTTCCATGTCAATATATTACAAATAATCATCCTTTTTATATTGCTGCAGTGTTGTATTTTAATCCATATTTGCCAGGTATATTCCAAAGTGTGATTGCTTTTATAGTGTTTATCGCTTGCTTTGATAATAACAATACCTTACAAGATAGTGATATAAATAATGAGGCTAGGGCCAGCTTATCATATACCGTACTTACTTGTGTATTAGACGAGGTTTTTGTAAACAAATCCTTAGTTAATACTTGGGGGTTCGTCTTGTACACGAGATCAACCTGTGAACGATGGTTTACGCCAAAAAATTACGGCACTACAAGTTTTCATTACGAACATTCATATTTTCGAAATAACGAATATCAGACATAGTGGATCGATTTTAATTGCGTTTTAAATGATATATAAAGGTATTTACCCAATATTATCGCTTTGTTTTGACTTTGTTCTCACTGATTCCAATTATCAGCGTTCACAGTGTTGCATTTCGTTATTGTTTCTACTGCTTTGAGTCATGTCTTCCCTGCTGACAGAAATGCTTTCACACATGGATCGATTTTAATTGCGTTTTAAATGATAAATAATGAAAACGCTTTGTTATTCTCGACCTGAGAAGCGTAATTGTGATAATATTAAGTAAATACCTTTATTTATCATTTAAAACGCAATTAAAATCGACCCGCTACGTCTGATGTGTTATTTCATCGTTTCAAAGTAAAATGTAATTTCGATGTGCGGAACACGGTAAATTCCATGTGCGGCAACACACAGAGAAGCCAGGGATCCATCATTGTGCAATATATTAATATTTCAATGCGAGTTGATTCCAATTGTTTTCGCGCCAAAAATAAGAGCTTGTCCCCGTCACTCCCGTTTTTTAAAATGAGGACCTCGTATTGCGTAATGCATGTTAATGGATGGATTATAAATGATAAATAAAGGTATTTACCCAATATTATCACAATGATTTACATCGAGTGCTATAAACGATAATAATTAAAAGCGATGTAATGAATATCATTGGCTTTATAATACACAAAGAAATATTCTACCACGTGTTAGTTTTGACGCTAAGATCAAGGACGTCACGTACATCGTATTACATTTTACTTCGAAATTCTTGACCTGCGAAGCATAATTTGTGATAATATTGGGTAAATACCTTTATTTATCATTTAAAACATAATTTAAATAGATTTGCTACGTCCGATGTCTATTATTTCGAAACACTTTGTTTTGACTTTGTTTTCACTGATTCCAATTATCAGCGTTCACAATTTTGCATCTCGTCATTGTTTCTACTGCTTTGAGTCGTGTCTTCCCTTTTTGACAGAAATGCTTTCAGACGTTAATCGATTTTAATTGCGTTTAAATGGTTTGTTCTGTTCTCGAACAATTTGTGATAATATTGGGCAAATACCTTTATTTATCATTTAAAACGCAATTAAAATCGATCAGCTACGTCCGAAATCCGTTATTTCGAACATATGAAGATCGTTAAGATCTTGTATTGTAAGCATATTTACGTTTCACTTTTAAAATGGCTGCCAAGCTTCAGCTGAAGCTTGAATGGTAGCAGAGCCGATATCTTGAGAAAAACCAACTCGTCTTATATTCGGAAATTGTTTTTTTTCAAGCAAAATAACCTCAATTTTGGAGGTTCGTCTTATACATGAGTCGTCCCATACACGAGTAAATACGGTAATCGAATGTATGAAAGCAATACGCATGCTGTCACGGGTTGGACACAATCAAGGTCACTTGAGGCAGTCACTTAACATGAAAAATCAAACTTGTGACCTGCATTTCTAACTTATGTTTTATTAAAATGCAAGGTCTCCTTGTCCTAAATCCAAAATCTTTTTGCACAAGGACATACCATTGAAATTTTATGGCTGCTTAACATACGCGTGTTGCAGGGGGTACGTACTCTACAAACTGTATACACTGATTTTGGATAATTAAGAAATCTTATCCAAATTAGTTATATTAATGAAACAATATAAAGCAAATAATTTAATATAGTGTATATAATGTTCAAACATAGTTAAAACTAAATTTGGACAACCAATATTTTAAATATATAGAGAAAAAATGTTGAGACGGGGAAATAACATTTTAATATTTCCAGTTTTGCTCCTAGCAAAGATTATGACAACAAATTAACTTCAAATGAATCTTAATTCATAATGCTTATCAACTGCAGATAAAGAAAGAATATTTTTGAAAGATATAATAT